>CM069916.1:42909904-43566716 GCA_036172215.1 Camellia granthamiana
AAATGGACCGAAGTATTGCAAGGGATATGGCTATCTAGATTTTCCTTTCAACTTTTCTCAAATTGTCACCAGCCTACCACTGAAGTAATTTATGGTATTAGTTATGACTCATTGTGATATTGGTTATGATATTATTTTAGTTATAATCCAAGAGCTCTTTAGTTATATTTTATATGATGTTTGGTTATAATTCTTTTTTTTTTTTTTCTTTTTTCTTTTGTAGTTATGACTCATATAAGATTGAGTTATGACATTTATGGTAATCAACTTCACAAATGTCATAAACTAGTACAAACACTCAGTTATTAAAAAAAACTAAACAAATAACTCACATTTTGTACACACCTTTTTGAGGGTATGTACCATAGCATTACCCTTGGTTATGACTCATTATTATTTTTTAATTATGATTGAAAAAAAATTATGTAACACCCTGGAAATTCACACTATAATGAACAATAATAACATGATGTCATTAAATCTCAAAAGGTCATCTTTCTCATTGAACTAATAATCAATTGTTTACAATTTAATAAATACATTCCCACAATATTTCAATTTCCCTTTTTAGTTCAGTGAACTAGATGACTTAACAAAATATTAACAAAATATAAGCCCCTTAGGTGTACAACATCACAAAATACATACAATAATTCTGTTACAAAATCCAAATTTAAAGGAAAACAACCAAAATGCTCCTGACTTCAACTTTTCCCAAAAAGAAAGTGGAGCTAATGCTTAAACCAATCCTTCAATGAGGCCGAACTTCATCAATTCTTGAAAAATAAATTAGGGTTGAGCTATATGCCCAGTAGGAATACATTTATCCAGGTATCTAATCCTTTGAACAAGTTTATGGTATTGATGTGATAAAATGATACAATAAAATTCTCTTCACAGATAATCATCAACAATTCTAAATGAACCAAGTAATATAACATGGCCAATTACAATTCATGTCATCACATAAAACAATTAAACATCCACAACCATGGAAATCATGTCACACATTCACCTACATGAGTCCAATAGAGAACAACCCTTACTTTCACTTTTTGCAAACAACCCCCACATTTTCCGGCTACCATACGGCGGGAGGTGGGCACCCTAAAGAAAACCATCTGTTTTTCCACTTTCGCCGGCTATTATATGGCAGGACTGTGTGGACACCCCAAAACTTTTTTCCACATTCGTCTAGTGATAAGCCTAGACAAGGCATTTGGGCACCTTTTTAGACTCCCTGCGCGGGTACTAACTCAACACCATGTTTACCCAAAACTGACTCACACATTGGACTCATGCATGCTCAACAATTAATTCACATTTTAATCCCAAAATCAAACATCAAACAGTACTATATATGAACATCACACAAGACTCAAAGAACAATAGCATACAAGCCATAATTCCTTTAATTATATCAATATCCACATTTCCCATCTCTCCATTGTTCTCAAAGTTTCATGTTCCATTGAGTTTTGTATCTTCCACTCAACTTGGAAACTTAGGGTTTCAACTAATTTGGGGGTTTCTATTCTTTATCACCAATCTAGATTTTAACCACATTTATATTCATATTTTAAAGAAGGAATGGAGAGATTTCAAACAAAATATTAAGCAAGTGAGTAAACATCTGAAATGAGGGTTTAATCCAACAAAATCTTCAATTAGTTCACAAATCACACACAATACCATGAAATCTCCCAATTGATTTACAAATCACATGCAATACCATGAAATCTCTTCAAAAATGAAGACATGCAAGGATAAAAGTACCCCTACCTCAACTATCAAGCCCAAAATCCAAGCTTCTTCATGAATCTATCGCAAACCCACAATCCAATCAGTAGGTAATGATAATCTTCTAGTGTTCTTCGCCTCTAGCAAGCGATTTTGGGTGGATTTCAAAGGTATGAGAGGTATTGGGAGGTAGAAATCTAGGGTTTCATAGAGAGAGGAAGAGGAGATGGAAGATGGAACAAAAGAGGTGAGAGAATGATCTAGAATCACCATATTTAAAAAGCTGATATCGCGTTTCCCGCTCGAGTGTCCAGGCACAATCAAGAGGGTCTACTTGAGCAACAACTTCTTCGCTCGAGCGGAAAAAGAGAAACTTCAGAAGTTTTGCAGCGCTACAGTGAATTTACAGGAAGCTAACATTTCACGCTCAAGCGGGGAATTTCACGCTCGAGCGGACACGCCTGAAATACAACAAAATGCTGGGAGCAACAATTCTACGCTTGAGCGGCGGTTTCCCCGCTCGAGCGGCCCTGAAAACAAAATGGCACAATTTAGTTATGATAAATTTGATAATCAACATCACAAATATTATAATTTGCATACATATGTACCAAAGAATGACTCTTTTTTTTATACTGATTTTGATTTTACTCTTTTTTGATTGAGATTTTGATAGCAATGGATTGAATGGTGTTGTGCAATCTCGTAGGGCCTATCATGGATTCTATTTTAATAATTTGAATAGTTTATCATTAAAAAAAATTAGGTTGATTCGATATATTAGCCTTTTCAATTTGTTATTTTTATCTCTCCCCCTACCCCCTTAAAAAAAAAAAAGATAAGTGTGTTTTTAAAAATAGACTATTCATATTTTTTGTGACAAACACGATAAATTAAACATAATATAATTGTCATATCAAATTAATTTTTTATTTTATTTTTTATTGAAATAGGGCTCGTGGTGGATTTAACGAGTCCATATCTAAGGAGTCCAGATAGTGCACTAATGACTAGGCACAAGGATGTGGTGATGACATGGAATAAAATAATATTTTTTTATTGATGACTTGGAATTTTTCTAACAATCACAATAACAAGATTTGCAATTAAAATACAAAATACTAATTATTTAGAAAATTACCTTAATATTTTACTTTTCCATACCCGCCTTGTTTCGTGTACTATATTTTTCAAGCCTTTTAACGAGTAGAAAGCGTAATCTCTCACTCTCAGTGAATATTACTTCTGCTTGTTCATCTTTGCTTGATGTGTAGGGTTTGAATAATGGACAAGAGTTGGATGATGATGAAAGATATGCTGAAAAGTAAAGAGTATCAAGAAGGCATTCAGTGTTATTGAGTTTGCTACAAAGAATTTAGGGCATGGGGATGAAATTCGTTGTCCGTGTGTCGATTGCTTGAACGGCACAAAATTTACTCGACAAGTTGTACGGTTGCACTTGATTCAAAGAGGAATCGCGTGTTCTTATCGAACTTGGGTGCACCACGGGGAACATGTTCCCATGTCTCGTGATCATCCTACTATGCGAAACGATGATATTGAAAGCAATGGAGCTAGAATGACAACCAATCATGAAAATTTGGGTGAACTTCCTACCATGTTAGAAGAGATTTACATGAGTGGTCTTATGGATGATCATATCGACGAACAGCATACTAGTTCGGAGAGGCACAATTTGTTGAAGTTCATGAAGTTGTTTGATGATGCTCAACGCAAATTATATCTAGAGTGTGAAAAGTTCTCCATCTTGTCCTTCGTAATTAAGATGCTTCATGTCAAGGTGTACAATAAATGGAGCAACAAATCTTTCGATATGGTTATGCAAGTTTTCAAAGACATTCTACCAAAGTGTGATGAAACTGTTCCATGGACCCTTTATGACGCGAAATAGTTCTTACGTGAATTGGGTTTGGGATACAAGGCCATTCATACATGCAAGAATGATTGTACTTTATTTTGGAAGGATAACGTAACATTGGAGAATTGCCTTTACATGTACGAAGTCTAGATATAAGTTGAATGACAAGACAGGTAAAAAAATTCCACACAAAATATTGAGGTACTTTCCTTTGACACCGAGGTTGAAGAGATTATACATGTCGAAATAAACAGCCACATATATGAGATGACACAAAGATAAGCATGTGGATGATGATGGAGTATTATGACATCCAGCTGATGGTGAGGCATGGAAGCACTTTGGTAGGCCTACATCCTACGTTCTCTGCGGATCCTCGGAATGTAAAGCTAGGGCTTGCCACAGATGGTTTCAATCCATTTGGAAATATGAGTACATCATACAACATGTGGCCCGTAATCTTAATGCCTTACAATCTGCCCCCCATGGAAGTGTATGAAAGATCCACTTATGATGATGTCATTGCTTATTCCCAGATGATCCGCACCTAGAAGAGACCTCGATGTTTACTTGCAACCATTAGTAGAGGAGTTTAAACAATCTGTGGGGAGCATGGTGTGCAAACATATGATGCTTTCAAACGGCCAAATATTTAAAATGCATACAACAGTCATGTGGACCATCAATGACTTCCCTGCATATGGTAACATGTCTGGTTGGAGTACAAAAGGTTACTTGGCCTGCCCCAATTGTAATATGGATGCATCATCTCAGAGTTTGCGAAGTAAGATAGGGTATATGGGTGCTCAGTGGTACTTACCTGAGAACCATAATTGGCAAAGAAGTAAACTCTTCAATGGTGAAATTGAGAACCGGTCCAAACCTATGGAGTTATCAGGAGACCAAATACTGGAGCAAATTAATTTGGGGACGCACAGGTCGTATGGAAAGCATCCAAACACCTGAAAAAGACAAAGGAATGAAAAATATGTTGATGTGCATTAATCGCTAGCTTATGAAAATGAAAAAGAAAAAGAGAGAGAATGTTTTCAAATTTGTGGAAAATCATTTTTATAGTAAAAGGTGAAAACAAAAATCATAAATGTGTGAAATTTACAATTGAAATAGTGAAATTGCCCATCATTCTCTTCCAATATATTTCTTCTTGTGGGTATTGATTTACAACCTCATAACCAAACAGATCTCTTGATCGAGATCTAAAGAGCTTAGGTGGAGAGCACATGACAGAATACATTAAGCCAACACATGCGCATAAGAGAGTAAGAAATACCGTAGTGGCTCGTCCATCCGGGGACACTCTGATGATCAAGTCAGTAACTTATCTCACAAGATATCAACTCGAGTAAAACAACTCTCAATTAAAGCGTCCCTTAGACCCACAGGAGTGCTTTCCTTATGTAATGAATAGTATCCAACTTCGCCTAGAAATCTTACTTCATGGGATTCTATCATTTATAAGGATATCACTTATCCAAGACTCATCCTATTTAGATTAGAATGAACTCCCTTAAGAGTCTCATCTTTATCGAAACACAGAACCTAAAACCATTCAGGACTCTTGTCATCTGTTTGAATTTCTCGGATTCAGATATGATCACATCATAACTCGGCGACTTGGTCCATTCACGTGGCACCTCGGCTAACAATCTCTTCTAATATATATCTTCTCTTTTTTTATTTGTAACCTCTTCCTTCGTTGTCCACCAACATGCCACCATTCTTAATCATTGCCAACCCCTTTTCTATGTCACTACTCACTCTTAGGGTTCATTTGTTTTGGAAGATAGAGGAAGAGATAGGATTGAGATAGAGGTAGGATCCACTAATATTGTGTTTGTTGGAAAATTTGTGGAGGGGATTCATAGTACCTTCAGATTATGATAGGCCTTCAGCGTTGGGATTCATAGTCCACCGAGAGACATGGTATTAAAAAATAGTCTATTCGGCTTAGGGTGTTACCGGTCATCTGGGGGGACGTTCGGCTGGTCATTTGGCCGGTCAACCGTCCAAGAGCAAATTTTTTTTTTTTTTAATGTTGGGCTACACATTTTGAACATTAATATTTAATAAATTCTAGTTTTTGTTAAGTAAAAACCATGGTTTTTATTGTTTTATTATTTCATTTTTATTTTATATAAAAATAATTTAACAATACCCACACAAACAACTATTATCAAAACAAACACAATTTTACTTAATCATCTCACTATTAATCCCCTCATTATCAATCCCTTCCATTCTACATTTGAAAACAAACGGGCCCTCAGTCTCCTTCCTTGCAAATCACTATTGTTAAAGAGAGAAGAAATTGTGACCATTAGAGAGATTTGTACAAATTTAAAGATGGGAATGGCGTGGGGGAATGGAGAATCCATGGTTTTGCAAAGAGACTTGCATGGGATTATGGGTGTTGTGGTGGTAATGTTAAAGGGATTAGGGTGCTTTGGTGGTGTATAGAAGGAACTAGAAATGTTGTGATAGTATGAAAAATGAACTAGGGGTGTAGTGGTGGAGGAAGTTGTAGGGTTAGCAAATGAGGGAATGATTGGAATTGGGGCTGGTGGAAAATGGTGGAATAGAATGGGATTAGAGCTATGTCACCCCCCAAAGTAATTAATAATAGTATCATCTCACAATAATTACCAATTACCAATACATTTCAAAATATGATATCTTTGCATTCATATGATCCAGTTGTATAATATATGGCACATGCAATTATACATTCATAAGTCATAACCCTGAATCTATAGCATGTGTCATAAGCAAAAGATATGAATAAGAGTTAAACAGATAAATGAATGCCTTAATGGTTATAACTTTCCAAGTCGATGCTTGGTTACAACAAAAGTGAGTTTGAAATGCAATACAAATAAAGCCCTAGGCTTGTACAAAATAAGTACAACAAGAACAAAACAAGAAGCTCTTGGCTCCAAGTCTTCCCAAGCTACGACATTGGCGGAGGCATATCATCAGCACTTGAAAATTGTTTTCCATATAAGGTGAGCCAAAGCCCAGTAAAGATATTCTAAAACAGTGTATGAATCTTAATAAAGTTATAAAGTGAATGCATATCCAATGTTCATGCCAAAACATTTTATATCTCTTTCCAAAACCATGCAAGGCCATATTTATATCACAGTTCATGAAAACATTTCATTTATAACAGAAAACAGGATAGTGGCTACGACACTGGGAATCTCTAGGACGTGTCTATAAGTAGGCTACAAGCACTACCAATTGCCATTTTTATCGGTATCAACCGCAAGGCTCGATACATATCCGTTGAGCGTAAAAATCATGCAACTAGTACTTTTGCAGACTTTATAGACCGCTTAAGCAACCGATGTTTCACTCGAGCGAACTGCTATGTTTTTGAAAATTTGACTAAGTGTTTCAACTTACATTTTGGCATCCTCATTGCATCTTAGGCATTCGTACGCCTTATTTAAGACATAATAATGAGGATTAGGATTAGAAACACACCAAGATAGAAAATGAATGAGTTATGTGTTTTCCGGGCGTGTGTTCAATAAGCATTTGTTATGTGCTTGTGTAGGTCACGTGCCATAGGCTATCCAATATGTCAGCACTGTCCATTTTGCTATCGGAGCTATCAGTTAGTAACAACTCTGTAAAGCTATGTTTGATTATAAGTATTTTCAAAATGATAAGATATGATCTGTTAATGAACTGTTATTTTATGAATAATGAATGAATGTTCGATTTTCTAAAATGTATTTGTGGCATCCTTAGTTCACATGGCCCTTGCTCGAGGGGAAATAATACTGTGACATATGTTTATATGGCCCTCGCTCTGGGGAAACAATACCGTGGCTAACAATACCGTGGCTTATGATCATATGGCCCTTACCTAGAGGAAACAATACCGTGGTTTATACATGGCCCTTGCTTGGGAGAAACAATACCATGGCTACTTGTGCACAAGATATGGACCTTTGGGGTCGTCGGTACCGACTATGCATATTGGTCCTAGGACCAAGATGATATGATAGCTAATAGATGTACCACATATAACTGCTTATGATTTCTGATTACGTATATGAATTTGAATATGTTTCTGATATGAACTCTGATTCTTGAAACTATTTGGACATCATTCATAAATCGATTACTCTGTTGTTATTCACTAGGCTCCAACTCACCGTATTATTATGTATGTATGTAGGTGACCAGGCTCAGAGTTGATTGCCTGGAGTTTCGTTCTATTAGCCAGCCACAGTGCCTCCCGAGGAGGTTCCCATTTTGCAGTGGTCGAGTTTTTGTGAATCATGTTACAAATCTTTTGTATTTATTTTGTAAGCCTTTTGTTTGTCTGTATGTATGAATGGTGATGTGGGTATGACGTCTTAATTTTGTAAATTAAGTTTTAAATTTTCAGTCTCATGTATGTCTACACAGATCTATGGACGTTATATGTTTGTGTTTGTTTCCATTAGCCCTTGTATGTTATTTATTTGTTCAGAGGCCTTTGGTAATCCCAGGATCACTGACCGGTTACAACGCTAAACCTATAGGAGTGGGTTTAGATCGTGACACTAAGGGTGGGGGATGGATGACCAACTACGGGGTTAAGATAGGAAAAACTAATTGGTTATAGGCCAGAGGAAGCGATAGAAAGTAAAAGGGATGAAACATCAAAAATTCATATTCTTGTAATTAGTTTTGAATTTCACACTCCTTTAATTTTTTATTTTATTTTAATTCTTCATTCATGTTTAACATATTTATGAACTTCTCTTTCTACCGACATTATTTGGGAAGCCACATTTTTATGGATAGTGCATTTCCCTATATATGAAAATTTGAAAAAATATGTAAATAATTATAAATAAGTGGAGTCTAGTCGAATATATAAATTTTAAAAACCTATTTAAATTTTATTTTTTTATTTTTAAAATTAATTTTAATCAAATCAACAACTATCATGAATTAAACAAGACTTGAGTTAGAATAATATTTATTCTAGAAACTACTAAGAATCTTAAATAAATTATCAAATATTTATTTAAAATCCAGCTCATTGCTATTATTTTATGGAACTACTATGATGACCTAAAAATGGCTTCAGTCACACACAACTCACAACATGCACAAGAAGACCTGAGAGACCACTGAGGCTTTGTTTGGAAAGGATTAAAGTGGCTAAATTAGTACAAAAAGACAAAATAAATTAATTTAATGAATAAGATAAAATGTCATATTCAAATCACAATTATTTTTTTTTCTCTCACAACTCTCATATCCAAATGAAAAAAAGTCAAAACTTCTTTCTAAACAAAACTAATTTAGCTAGATTAAATTTGTTCAAAAGCTAAAAAGTGGCAAACAGTCTTTCAGTTTGTTACGTCACCCCTCATAACTTTGACATTGGCTCTTAAAAGAATTGGGGCTTCTCTTTCTCTCTATTCCTCCTCTGATGCCCCATAAGCCATCAAGCTAATTTAGAGTGGACCAAGCCATAACTCTCCTTACAAAGCCCTCATAGAGGATATAAGGTTCCTAATGAAAAGATGCAACTGTTCACTTGGTCATGCCCTGAAAAAAGGAAAAGATGACAAGTTGGCTAACATAGGTGTGGCTCAATATGAACATGTGGTGATACTAGATGATCCCCAAGTATGTAAGACTGGAATTAGTATTGAGAGGGATTAGCAGATATGACTGGAATTAGTATTGAGAGGGATTAGCCCTTCATTTTGTTGCAATACTACTTTTAAACTTCTATGTTTGTTAATTTTCGGTTGAATAAAAAAAAAAAAAAATTCTCAACCTCAGATTACAAACTCCAAACTTATCATGCCTTAAAATAGGAACTTTTTTATAGCTATAAAACTGTTATCCATAAAAAAATCGAATATGGGAGAATTATCCTAGAATGCATTAGCTTTTTCCTTGTTGCACAAAAAACCTTTCCATAATTTTGGTCACTATGGCTTCCATATCCAAAAAAATGATTGTGTTTTGCGTGGGAGCAATCTTGTGCTCATTCTTGGTGAGTACCATAGCTAAAGATATTCCGCGTATGGAAACGGAAAAAAAAGAAGAACATGAATTTGAAGCTCAAGATGACGAGTATATTGGCTATGGTGCTATACATCATAATAACATGAGGCCACACCCCATAGGTGATGAACCTCCGGCCAACAAATACACTAGGGGATGTGAGAGAGAAAATCATTGTCGTCAGGGATGAGGAGAATGAAAGAGGCACTCAAGAGATTTTGAAATTCTCTGTTCTAATTTTCTGTTTCATTCTTCATATGTTGTTACAGTTGCTAGTATGTTGTAAATTAGAGGATTAAACTTATTTGATCCTATGTTATTTGCCAAACATCTCTGAGATGTTTAAGGTATGTGTAGACACCCCATTTTTGACCGACCTTAAGACTCAAATGTCACCGATTGAGCGCTCGGTGATATTGCCTACTGTGCTCGTTCAGAAGTCTCAGAGTCGCGGCCGTGCGCCCTGCCTCCGGACTTCCGAACTCTCTTTTGTGCCTTGTCTCGGTTTGCGAACCAGGCTCGGTTTTCTCTGTTTTCTTTCTTAGGGGAGGGAGTGGTCCCGTAGACTATCTCTCAGTGGCCGTAGGCTACGTTTTGTGGCCGTAGGCCATTTTTCCCATTTCGGAGCCCGGTTCCCGGTTTTCGGAGCCGTTAGGCCGTGTGCCTCGGTTCGGGACCGCCCAACCATCTCCGATTTCTCCGGTTTTTGGCATGCATCTCATTTACTCCCATTTAAGGGACACTGGGGGCTCAGAAACCCACTTCGCAGCCGAACACCACTTCCGGTGCCCAGCAGCCTGTTTTCGGGACCCCGAACCGCGCAGTTTTGGCCCCGAGCTTTCATTTTGCATCGATGTCTGTTCATTTTTGGCAGACACCTCTGTTTGGTCCTTCCGAGGGACACTGGGGTCTCAGAAACCCACTTCGCAGCCGAACACCACTTCCGGTGCCCGGCAGCCCATTTTCGGGACCCCAAACTGCGCGGTTTTGGTCCCGAGCATTCATTTCGCATCCGTTTTCTCCGATTTTTGGCAGACACCTCTGTTTGGTCCTTCCAAGGGACACTGGGGTCTCCGAGACCCACTTCGCAGCCGAACACCACTTCCGGTGCCCGGCAGCCCATTTTTGGGACCCCGCGCGGTTTTGGTCCCTGAGCTTTCGTTTTACATTAGTTTTTGTTCAATTTTGGCAGGTACCTCTGTTTCATCATTCCGAGGAACACTGCGGTCTCAGATGCCCACTTCGTGGCCGAACAAAATCTTTTTTGTTTGCCCTCAAAATATCTAGATATTTTGCTCTCAAAATATCTAGATATTTTGGGAAAGATATTTCCAACCCTTTGGCCCTCCTTTTAGTCCCTCTCTCTTGTCCATTTCCAGCAGCTGCCGAACCTCATTTGGGGAGGAGAAAAAAATCCTTCAAGGATACTTAAGCTTAAACCTCCATTTTCATAGCAAAAAAGCTCCAAACTTCTTCAAGTCTTGCATTATTTCTTCACCAACACCAAGCCTCACCATCTCCACTACCATTACAGAAGCAAGGAAGGGTTTTTCAAAGGTCAAGAAGCTACAAATTCAAGTCAAGAAGCAAAGAAAGAAAGGTCTTCAAGGGTAAGACTCCAAATCCATCTTTTTGAGCACTTTCTTGATTCATTTTTCTACTCTAATTTCTTGAGAATTTGGGCTCCGACCCCTACTGATTTTGTGCTCATTTTGAGCCCCTCTACAACATTGTAGAAGGGCTCAACCATGTTTGGTGTTTGTATATACTAGTTGCTTCAATATTCATCAAGTATGTCCCATTTTTGCATGCTATTTTTGACCTATTTGCCTTTGTTTTTGGGGCTCCGACACCTAATGGGTTTGGGCCTATTTTGAGCCCCTCTACAACATTGTAGAAGGGCTCAACCTCATTTGGCCATTTTATATACCACCTCTCTTGGAAATTCACTTTAGGCCCTAAATCTTGCATATTTTGTAGCCTTTTGTGATTTTGGTTTTAGCCCTTGGTCAGAACTGTAAGGGGTATTATTTTGACCCCCTCTACATGTTTCATGAAGAAAGTTTTGTTGTTTGGTGTATGCTTTGCATGTCTCTTGTTATAACCTCTTTTGAGCTCCATTTTGCATGGAATTGTTAGCATGTTTGTATATTGATTTTGGGGTTTCCATAAACTGAATATATGCTTATTTTTGGGCCCTCTTAAGTATTGTAGAAGAAAGTTTTTCTATTTGAATTTTCTATATACTACCTCTCTCAATACCTCTCTTTATAGCCCCTTTTTGCATGCTATGTTTAGCATATATACATACTGATTTAGAGGTTGTCATCTCTTGCATTTGTGCATATTTTTGTTCCATCTTCAATGTTGTAGAACTGTTTTTTTGGGTTTGAGCATTGTAAATATCACTTGCTTTGTAATTCCCCTCTTTTACCGTTTTTTTTGCAAGCTTTTGTTTCCATACTTGTGAGCATTATTTGGCCTTGCTTTGTGCTGATAAAATGCTAGTTTAGGGGCTGCCTTGCCACTGTTTTTCATTCCATGTCCATATTCTGTATGTTTGATAGGGCTGTAGGCCATTTCGGGGGGGTAAATATCGCATCTCGGGAGTATCCCGGGCATCGGGTGCATTTTTATCATCATTTTGAGGCTGTTTTCCCTCCATTTAGCTGCTGGAATTTAATTTGCATGCTTGCATATCATTTCCATGCCATTTTGTGCCTTTTTGTCATTGCATCGGTTTGCGTGCCCGTGTGCACGCATCTCGAGGCACTTCATTTTCATCTGTCGGCAGCCTATGTGAGTGTGGTTGAGGCCCTCTCATGTTGGCGTAAGCCCAATTTGCATTTTCATGCTTGTATGCCATTGCCTCGGTTTGTGTGCCCGTGTGCACGCATTTCGAGGCACTTTATTTTTATCCGCTGGCAGCCTATGTGAGTGCGGCTGAGGCTCTCTCATGTTGGCGTAAGCCCATCACTGCATTCCGTATGCCATTTTATGCATTCCACGGTTTGCGTGTCCGCGGGCACGCATTTCGAGGCAACTTTGTTTTTACCCGACGGCAGCTTATGTGAGTGCGGCTAAGGTCCTCTCATGTGGGCGTAAGCCCAATTTGCATTCCGTATGCCATTTCATTTCATTTTAGCATCGCCTCGGTTTGCGTGCCCGTGTGCACGCACTTCGAGGCACTTCGGTTTTATCCGATTTGCATTTTAGCATCTTCGCCTCGGTATGCGTGCCCGTGTGCACGCATTTCGAGGCACTTTGGTTTTATCCGATTCACAGTTCATATCATCGCCTCGACTTGCGTGCCCGTGTGCACGCATTTCGAGGCACTTCGGTTTTATCCGATTCGTATTTCGAGGCACTTCGGTTTTATCCGATTTGCACTTCATATCATCGCCTTGGTTTGCGTGCCCGCGTGCACGCATTTCGAGACACTCCGTTTTATTCGATTTACATCCCATTTCATCATCGCCTCGGTTTGCGTGTCTGTGTGCACGCATTTCGAGACATTCTGTTTTATCCGATTGGCATTGCGTATGCCTCCGCCTCGGTTTGCGTGCCCGTGTGCACGCATTTCGAGACATTCTGTTTTATCCGGTTTGCATTGCGTATGCCTCTGCCTCGGTTTGCGTGCCCGTGTGTACGCATTTCGAGCCACTCTGTTTTATCCGATTTGCATTTCATCATTGCCTCGGTTTGCGTGCCCGTGGGCACGCACTTCGAGACACCTCATTCTTATCATTCCGGCATCCTATGTGAGTGTGGCTGAGGCCCTCTCATATTGGTGTAAGCCCATCATTGCATTTCGCCTCGGTTTGCGTGCCAGTGGGCACGCATTTCGAGGCATCTCATTTTCATAGCATTGCGCATGTTAGGATTGTATGTTAGTTGCATTTCATGCATATCATGCATATTGCATCGTGTCCGGGATAGGTGTTAGCCCGGGCACGGGAAACGAGGCGCGTTTCGCACTCCGAGTGGCGGAGCATGTCTCAATTCCCAAGTCACCGACACTCCGGATTACCCATGATGGAGTTAGGTTTTTGCTGTAGCATCCATCTGCATTCATCCGATATTGAGTTGTGCAATTCGGTTCCTCGGCCATCATGCATCGATGTGCGTGATTGGTGGCACGAGGATCGAGGCATACATATATTTGTGAAATACATTGCTATGCCCTTTTCCTGCTCTCTGTTACAGCAAAATCAAGGATCAGCAACTTTTCGGAGTCCGGCGCGCATTTCGAGAAATACTGCAAACAGAGGCTAATTGGGGCATCCCAGTGGATTTCCGCCCGAGGCAGCCCAACATGCATCATCTATCAGAAGCAAGGCAGTCCCTGGCCTGCGCGCCAGTTTACAGCTTTCTTTATTTAATTTTGTAAATTAATTAGGATATCTGTATATTTCGGACTGTAATTATTTTGGACTGTATATTCTTTTATTTCGGACTGTATTATTTATTCGAACCCTCTGCGCGAGGGCAAAACTGTAATAAGTGTGGGTGAGTGTGATGTATGTCTTCCAACCCCCATTTCTTTCTCCCTTTTATTTTACCTGCTTACGATGGTTAGATATAGGGCATATTTCGATTAGCATACAGTATGATAGCATGTTTGCATTCATTCATCTGTTTTGCATACACCGGGCTCGGCGCATCATACTAACTGCATTTGTATTTCAATTCTAAGTTGAATACATGTTAGCTGTAGCATTCCATACGCCATGTTTAGAATAGCCGAGCCTGCCATCTTAGTTGCATTTTTGCATGTGTTGCATTAGGCAATTCTGTATATTCTAGGACCATGTATGGATTTCTAATCGGTTTTTGTTTTGGCTTGGAGTACTAGGTGAGTCTTATGCTTTAGCATCCTTGCATGCGTGTGAGTGCTGCCATGAATAGCATGCTTGCCATGAGGCTATGTGCTTATGTGATATAACTGCCTTGAATGCCTGTGGGTGGAGGTTGAGTTATTTGGATTGGGACAAATCACTGATTGTTTGTTTTAAGCCCACTAGATAGTGGCAACACCATGTTTTCTAAGCCCACCCGAGGGTGGCAAAATATGCATCTTAAGCCTACCTGCGGGTAGCAAACCATCCTTCAAAAAAACAAACATGAAATGTTTTGTTCCAATTCAGACGACCCAGTCTATACTTATTTGCTGCGAGCATCACATAGTAACCTAGGCTAATAATCGGAATAAGAACTCACAATGTTTTCAAAAACAGATATCATGGTTAGTAGAGGCCGGTCTTTGACCGGGCGAGCAGGGGTGCTCACGATGTGACCTTCCCCAATCGTACCCAAGTTCCCAAGCCAACTTTGGTGATGACGGACACGTGGCCTTTTGGCACCGAGTCAGGGTTTCCTAAATTTCCCATTTTAAAATATTTAGGTGGCGACTCTGTTATCTGGCAAAGCAGTCCATGTTTGGCACTTCTTTCAAAAAATCTGTTTTTCTCAAAACGATTTGCCGGATTTGGACTCTTTGGTTCGAGATTTGGAACCGCAACAAAAATCGAGTCCGAACTGTAGCGAGGCCCCTCGCGGGCTTGTTACAGTATGTTTTGTAACTTTCTATTTATATTTATAAAAGTTCTAAAATTTTTGTTTTTAAAAATTTATAAATAATTTACAAAATTTATTGAATTCTTATAACTATAAACAAAATTGACTCATTCCTCCTTCTCCCATTCTCCGGCCACCATCCACCACTAATCACCACCACCACTCACCAACACCTCGAGTCACTACCTCTTGCGCTTAGGGATGGCACAATACCCCAATTTTCCTAGTCCCCGACTCTCCCAGACCCTAATGGGATGGGTTCGGGAGTAGTTGAATAGGGTAGGGTCGGATTTGAGGAAGCTTTTAAAAATCCCAATTGGGTTCGGGTCGAGGGTGGAGGGGAATATTTTTTACCCGAATCCTACCTGACCCGCAAATATAATAATAATACTACATATATATGTAATAGGTGTATAATATTTTTAAATTTTTAGAGAATATATATAATATCTATACAATCTATTATTTAGTTTCTATTAAACAAATGTGATCATTCATTATTTTAATGCTCTCTTAAATATTAAATTTGGAATTGGAAGAAAATAAAATAAAAATAGAATAGAATAAAAAATAGAGAATTTGTTGGAGAATGTATTTGAAAATATGGTTAGTTAAAATAAAAAAATAAACTTTTAATTAAAATTTAACTAAAAATTTGACTATTTTCATGGAGATACTTTAATAGGCTAAATTGCAATTTAAAAAATTTATGAAGATGAGTCCAAAGAAGAAATGTGGAGAGAAACTCCTAAAACGGTTATAGAGTCATGATTTTCTTACATTTTTACCCTCTTTTTCTCTTTACTCATTTCTTATCTATCTTTACTCACATTGCAATTCCCTACGACTGGTTTTTATTGTCAATCACCACACTGTCACCGCCGTTACCGCCATCACTGCCACCTCATCTCCATCCATTTCCTCTCCATCCATTTGCTGTTACCATCCTCCTATCCCACAACAACCCTTAGCCATCTGCATGTCCCTTTTTTGCTACGTACCATTACGACGTCATGCACTATGACTATCATTCATATCCAAGATTTGATCCAAGTCCTTGAAACAATATTATTATTTATTTTGAGGGAATTAAAATAAATTATTAAAATTTTGAAAAATTTGAATAACTCGAGATATTGATTGATAATTATATTTCAATTCTAAATAGTGAATACCAATCCCAATCAAATAATCAATAACAAATTGACACAACGATTTAACCTGGAAAAAATCACAATTAAAGCGCCTTCGATTGTGATAAAAAAAAGGAGCGAATCACACTAATAGTCCTAATAGTTTGGGACTTGTGTCACTTTGGTTGATAACTTTTCAATTGTGATACATTTGACTTTGAATTTTGAATCTTATTCCAAACAAGAACAATCAAAGATGTTTCTTTTGCAAATGGTCTATTTCAAGGGTGAAGTCGTAATACAATTTATTTCGTGTTGGTTAACTTGTATATTGTTTGAAATGTAATGGCCTTTTTTTTTTTTATAAATAAATCATACTGAAACTTTTTTGATTATAAAGTTCTGTTTGGTTTGGTTTTCATAATCTATTTTGAGAAATTTTTTCTAAGAAACTAAAAATTAAATTGGTGAAAAAAAAAAACACATCATTTTTATATAATTTTGTCTTTTGGGAGGATAGAAATAATTTTTTAAAATAATTTTTTTTTATATTTATTTTCGTTAAATTAGTTTCTATTTTTTTTAAAGTCAATTACAGTGACAATTTCGATATCATTATTAAATCAATCCATTAAATCAAAAATTGAAAACTAAAAATATTTTATATATTAAACATATCGATTATACGTTAAAAGCTTAATAACCATCCATTACATGATAAGTATAAAAAAATATCTGTTAACAATAAATATAATAATCTATTACATGATAAACATCCAAAAACATCAACACAAATAGCCACCTATTACATGATCATCATCCAAACAAATATTAAAATTTAATTTGGTAAAAAAATAAAAATGAAAAAAAATTATCATTTTTATATAATTTTATCTTTGGTAGGTAGAAATAATTTTTAAAAATTAAAAAATATTTTTTTGACATTTATTTTTATCAAACTAGTTTATATTTTTATCAAATTGACAACTTTGGCCTTCAAATGGAGCAATGGTGTCTTCAATTATTCTTATTTGGAACGAAATTCAAAATTCAGAGTCAAATGTATCACAATTGAAAGGTCAAGGACCAAAGTGACACAAGTCTCAAATTACAGGGACCATTATTGTAATTTGCTCTAAAAAAAACTATAGGCCAAAAACCACAAAGCAATACACTAAAAAGGAAAAAATGAATTACACATGTATACCCTCAGTTACCTAGCGAATCCACGCTCATATTGAACTGACCCTAATGTGCCTTTTCCACTACCGTCTTCACCTCGAAATTGTCTTACCCAACGTTGAATCCACAATGCTGATGTCGAATCCATGACAATGAGCCACTTCGGAATCTACCAAAACTTCAAGCCCAAGTTTCCCGAAATCTACCGAAGATACACCTCTCTTTTTTGTAAACATAACAGTAAAAACAACTCCTTGATGAAGTCAATATAAAGCTTGTAGATTCATTGATCACTCTCAAATCATCAAGAAAACACTTATAAAAATAACCTTTAATATAGAAAACCTTGGTAGCTCTGCTCTCTTATTAGAATTTGGATTGCTTAAACCCTAAAAATGACAAACAGCGCACTTTATGATAAATAGATTTGCAAAGACTGCTCAAGTGCACACTTCACCGCTTGAGCAGTGTGAGTAAAAGTGGCATAAAACATATAGGCCGACTGCTCCAGCGCAACATTCACTACTTGAGCGATAAAACTTGCTTCCTAGAAGTTTAGTTTGCAAGCAGAGATACTGGATGCTCCTATTCGTTGCTCGAGTGCACAAATTACTGCTTGAGCGGTCAAACAATTTAATTGCATGCTCCTATTCACTGCTCGAGCGCGCTAATTACTGCTCGATCCTTGTACACAGTTAGCGAAGTGGCAAACATTAACGACACAAGATTACAAACTCCTCCACATAGGCACAATTCAGGTTAGATTCAACTGAAATAAAAGAGTGAATAAAATTATAACTGAAAAGAGTTTTGTCAAACGAGATTGCTAATTATAAAAACCTAACAAATTTTAAGTGTCAAAATATTAATTTATTTTAAAATACTTAAAATTGCCTAGAAATAATGAGATTTTCAAAAAAATTGGAAGCAAAAGTAAAAATGACTAGGTTTTGAAGGAAGGGGAACTAAAAATATAACTTTTAATAGGGTTAAAATGCTAAAATTTCTTTCATAATAATGATAACATTGATATTTTTCAAAGGACAATTGCATAATTTAGAGTTCGTTTGGGAATTGGTTATTTTAGCTGGTTTTTTATTTTTTATTTTTTTATGAAATTATGTACAAAACATAGAGAGAGTGATATAATTGGGTGTTTTGATTTTTTGACTATTTTAATCAAAGAGCATTGTTATTCAGGTTCAAAAATTAAACTTACTTTCTAGACCCAATGATGTGTCACTCTATTAAAACATCTAAGTCAAATCTTTTTCTCAATTATTTTCTAATCATCAACTACTCATCTTATTGACACATCACTGAGTCTAAAAAATGAATCTAAAAAATATATTTATATATTATTTTTTTAAACTAAAAAGTCACATACCAAACAATATAGTGTGTTTTATTTCTAGATCAACAATAAGCTCTTCCTAGTTATTTTTGTGTTTTCCTTACTAGTTAAGAAACTCTTTTCTTGGCGAGAGAACAAACAAAACTTCATTTCTTTCCATTCCAAAAAGTAGTAGAAAGTGCAACAAATGGGAAGAAAATAGATAATAATTAAAAAAAAAGAGATACTTTTAGGAACATGCAAAGGCAACTAGCTAGAAAAAACCAACTCATTATAAATTGATATGGACCTAGGATCACGCTATAATACACTTTTAAAAGGTTATGATAAAAAAAATCATTATTTATATTTTAAAAGGTTGTGTAATATATGTTAATTATAATAGTATTGATTATCACAAATATTATAATTAAATTATTTTTAATCATAACTAAAAAATAATAATGAGTAATAATTAAACACCACATAAAATATAAATAATTAAAAAAAATTATAATCAAAATAATAATCATAAAAAATTACAATGAGTGATAAGTAATACCACAATTAGTTATAATCTAATAAGAACTAACCCACATCAATATAAACATAAGTTATTTATCAAATACATATCAATTTTTAATTGAAATTATGTTTTAAAAAATATAATTTTGATCAACAATTTAAAAAATAAATTCATAAAAAATCGATACAAGAGTGGAGGAGACAGGTGTGTTTGGAGATAAATTTTCAAAAAATTTCTTTTGGAGAGAGAGTTTAGAATTTTTTTTTGTTTGTTTGGTTATTTTGAAAATAGTTTTGTAGTTTGGGAGTTTGGGAAGATTTGATATTTTTGTTGTGGTTGTGTAGATGTGTGTGAGAGAAGAAATAATTGAGAATCAGAGATGAGAGAGAGAAAAAAAAGTGATTGATTGATGTGTAAGAGAGAGAAAGTGATTTTGGAAAATTTTTCAAAAAATTTGAACCAAACAAAATTTTAAAATTTTTTCTAAAAAATTATATCTTAAGATACAAACCAAACAAATTGAAATACAAGAAGAAGTTTCGCTTTACCTCCAGTCATTCTGGCTGTAAGATATTTTTCGATAAATTACAAATACACCCCTGAGGTTTGCTTAAAATACAAATTGTCTCTTGTGGTTTGGAAAATTACAAATACCTCTCTTTCAGAATTTTTTATTTAACAGAATTAATTGAAAAAATAAAATTTATAACTGTTCACCTATACAATAATAAAATTATCTGAATTTTTAATGAAAATAAAAATTTAACATTATTAAAAAATGTTAATTCATTTGATAATTGATTTTGAAATTAGATACCTTAGGAGCATAATGTAATTTCTAAAAACACAAGGAGTAATTTGTAATTTAAATAAATATCAAGGGGTGCATTTATAATTTACCTGATATTTTTTAGTAGACTTTCTTCTAGAACATTCAGCCACTCTTTTTGACCACTCATTCGGACCAAATATAAACAAAGATAAATTACAAATTAACTTTTAAAGGTTTGCTTCAAATATAAATTATCTTCTGTGATTTGAAAAATTATAAATATTTTTTGATTAGAATTTTTTATTTAATAGAATTGACTAAAAAAATGAAAGTAATAATTGCTCTCTTATACAATAATAAAATTATCTAAATTATTTATTAAAATATATTTTTAATATCGTTAAAAACCGTTGATTGATTTCATGATTTATTAATAAATGGACGATTTGTTATGAAATTAAAAAGCTCAGGGATGAAATATAATTTTCAAAATCACACAAAATTATTCATATTTTAATCAAATTTCAAGAGATGTATTTATAATTTCACGTATAAATAAAAATCTACCACCACGCGCATCTAATGGGCATGAGTTATTTGAATCTCACATTAATTTTGTTTTTGAAAAAAAACTTTTTCTTATACATTAGTTAGGGTGGACATGGTTCGGATTGGTTTGGATTGGGATAAATTAAGACCAATCCGTTAACTACGGTTTCTGAAAAATTGGAACCAATCTAATCCGTTTAAATCGTGAAACCAATCCGAATCAATCCATTTAAATATGGATTGAATCAGTTTAGGACTATGGATTTACATAATTAAATAATAAAAAAACTTTAAAATATTTTAATTTTATAAAAACATAAACATAGCATCAAGTAATAGAGGTTTTTTTGATTTTTGTGAGAGAAAAAATGAAATGATTATAATTTTAGTGTGACATTATGTCTTATTGGACTAAAAAAATTATTTTATCTTTTTGTGACAATTTTAATTAAAAAATTCCCGTTTAATATATGCCAAACAAGGATTAAATAAGATTGAAATAAAATAGAATGGAAAAAAGGTAATGTGTTGATGGTCACATGCGCTCTAAAAGCAGCTGGGTGATTGGAGACACTTTCGGGTACTCAGACACGCAGACACGTACAACCCATATGTAGATGCGACAGCTACAAAGTAATTTAGCTATCTCTTGACGGCCAATTGCCCGTGGATTTCAATTCTTCTAACAAATATTTTGAGACGCCCATTAAGGCCTTTACATGACCTTTCATTTTTCCTTTCACTTCCTTGGTTAGCAATTATTTGAGAAAAAGTGAGCGAGCGACCGTGGGCAATTGTTTAAGTGATCAGGGAAAGGATATTTAGGAATTAAGTTAAGTGAGATTTTTTAAGTTTGAGTTTATAAAAATATGTTGATGTGCATTAATCGCTATCTTATGAAAAAAAAAAAAACAGAGAGAGAGAGAGAGAGAGAGAGAATGCTTTAAAATTTGTGAAAAAATATTTTATAGTAAAAGGTGAAAACAAAAATCATAAATGTGTGAAATTTACCCTTGAAATGGTGAAATTGCCCATAATTCTCTTCCAATATATATCTTCTTGTGGGTGTTGATTTCCAACCTCACAATCAAACATACCTCCTGATCGAGATCTAGGAAAGTTAGGTGGAGAGCACATGACAGAATAGATTAAGCCAACACATGCGCACAACAGAGTAAGAAATACCGTGGTGGCTCGTCCACCTGGAGACACTCTGATGATCAAGTTAGTAACTTATCTCACAAGATATCAACTCAAGTAAAACAACTCTCAATTAAAGCGTCCTTAGACCCACAGGGGTGCTTTCACTACAAGAATTTACACATTTGGCGACTAAAATTGGCAACCAAAATAAAATTAGTTGCCAAAAGTGAAAGTTTTGGTGACTAAAAATAAAATTAGTTAGCGATGATTCAAGTTTCAGCTACTATATGATTTTAGTCGAGATATCTTATTTATTGGTGACTAAAAAAAATATTTAGTCGCTAAATATTCACTGATAGGCGACTAAAAAACTATTAGTCGGCGATTGTCTGAACTTTGGGCTACTAAAGATTTAATTTGGTCGAAAAATATAATTATTTGCCGACAAAATAAAGTTTAGTCGCCAAACAGTTAGCGAATTTTTTTTAATTCTTTTTGCCGACCAAATAATTTGGTGGCCAAATATGAGGTTTTGGTGACTAAAAAAATTTAGTCGTCATATAATAACTCTTTGCCGACCAAAAAAAAAAAAAAAAATAGTAGCAAAATGGTATCTATTGGCTACAAAATGTTTTTTGGCTGCTAAAGCTTGAATTTTTTTTTAAGAGGCAAACGAATTAATTTTGGCGCCTGTGTCTCCTCTCTACACTTACACAGTTTGCTCTATGTTTTGTGTCATACACATAGAGAATAGAGTCTACACCAAACCTCACCCCCGCTCACCACTGACGATCACCACTGTCGCGCACCAGCGTCGCATGGCACTCCCGCCACCGCCGCTGTAACGCCCTCAAAATAACAACATAAAACCCAACAATATAGATATGCATTGATATATAAAAGATCCACATTCTTCCATTAACAAAGTTTAATTACAAAAGTATTACATGTTAACAACAAAAGCAAATGCCCTAAGGGCTTACAGCTTTCCAAGTTAACACTTGGTTACAAAAAGTAGAGTACTAACTCATTTACACATTAAGCCCTTGGCTTGAATTTACATGTAATATATCCTCAAAAAAAAAGAGACAACAAAAAGTCTTCCCGCCCCCAGCCTCCCAAGCTATGTCCTTGGAGGTGGCATGCTACCTGTACCTGAAAATGATGTTCCCATATAGGGTGAGCCACAGCCCAGTAGAAATACACTAAGCCAGTTATGAATAATGACTAAAAGATTAGCAGGTGATAGGTGGCCAACACTTAACATTTTCATTCCCCATTTCCTTACAAATTCTCAATTTATAACCATGGCTCAGAACCTGGCCAACAACTTATGTGGGACAGTAACTCATGTCCAACAATTACCCATTTCACAAAAGACAAGCATATTAGCTATATCAATACTTCCAAAGACAAGCATAAGAGCTATGTCAACACATCACTAGATAAGCGTATGAGCTATATCTCTAGAGTCCATCCCCTATCTTCTCCCAAACAACATCCGGTTTAGAGGTCCATCCCCTATCTTCCCCTAAACCGTGGAGTACATCCCCTATCTCCTCCAACACAACACACAATGTATATAAACAATTATTATACACATCAATCAATACATAAATTTAATGTATTCCTTCAACCGTCACACTCAATGACACACTTCAATGATCAGTTTTAATTTGCCTAATCATCATGCATTGTCTACAACAATCAAGACTATCCTCCACCGATAGCCCAAAGCAGTTATTTCTATACAGAAAATAAATGCTACAAATGGATATAAAATCAACATTTCAATTCCTCATTTCTTACAATTAATTATCCCAATTAATTAATCAATGTAATTAGGACATTTTCCATAATTAACATTACAACCCTTAGGTTCCATTTTCCATCACTATTTCAACATCAATCCCATGTTTTTATACCAAACATACCTCTAGGTTCATTATAAATAAAACCCCAACTTTTGTAAAATTACACAAAGGCCCAAAGTTTTCTCAAAATTACACAACAACTTCCAACACATCAAAATGCTAAAATTAAAGGACAAAATCCATAAAGAGGAGTAGGATATCCCTACCTCAAAGCTTGAGCTCAAATGGAGATGAAGACCAACACCCAACTTGTTCCAAAACCAAACTTGTTCCGATTAAAACGAAGCCCAAGTCACCCTCTATCTTTTTAACAAAGGCCTAAGGGTAGGAAATCACCCTAGGTAGATCAAATCTTAGAGAGAGAGTAATTTTAGAGAGAAGGGCTCTCAAATTTTAGGGTTTGAGAATAAAAAGGTATGAAAAAGTGAAGTTTAACTCGGCGCTGCCTTGCTGATATAAACAGGCTCGCTCAAGCGAAGACTCGGTCGCTCGAGCGACCAGACACAACAATTGAACTCGCTCGAGCGAAGATAAGCTCGCTCAAGCCAACAGTGCAAATTTTCCGATTTGCAATACGACGCTCACTCGAGCGAAGGACCGCTCGCTCGAGCGAAGAACGAACCAGATCGCTCGAGCGAAGAAAAGCTCGCTCGAGCCAAGAAATGCAACTTTCAGGTCTGAGCCAGACGCAACCGCTCGCTCGAGCGAAGCCACTCTGGCTCGAGCCACCAGACACAAAAACCAACTCTCGCTCGAGCGACCAAACCCTCGCTCGAGCGACCAGCCAAAATTCTGGGCAGCAACACTTGGTTTCCAAACACAACCAACCTGTAACAAACCTGCCTAATACATCCTATAATTCAAATACAAAGTAGGAAAGGATGTAAACAAGACAATACTCAACTACTAACATCCACAGACACATGTCCGGATCACAGTACCACATGGGGTAAACCCGGGATCGCTATAACCTCCCCCCCTTAAAGAATTTCGTCCCCGAAATTAAGAACAAGTTTTTTTTTTTTTTTTTGTTTTGAAAGCAAGTTTTTCTCCATTTTAAACAATGTTATAACACAACATCAAGCAATTTGGCCCATTACCGGTCATCCCATCCCTTATCAAGAGACATTTCACAATACATATATTTCAACATGCATTTTCTTTCCATTTCAACCATTTCCAACACACATGGTTCATAATTCATATCATAAGCAATAATCATGATACATTTCCATTTCTACTATATATTCAACATATGCAATGTTATACAAACCTCCAATTCAAGGTAAGTTCTACAATACCTCCATAAACCAAAACATTCACAATGTTTTACAACTTAAGACATATATAAAAGCTCTTAAGTTCGACAATAGTCCACAATCTAAATACAAGATTACATATCAACAAACAAGTCCGGATATTTCTCGCGGACTTCCAACTCACGTTCCCATGTTGCCTCCTCCACCCCGTGATGTTTCCACAAAACCTTTACTAAAGGAATGGTCTTGCCACGCAGGACTTGATCCCGCCTATCCAACACCCGAACCGGTCTCTCCTCATACGAGGCATCCTCATCTACCTCTAAGTCGGCCCAATCCAATACATGTGATGGATCCGGCTCATACTTCCGAAGCATACTCACATGAAACACGTCATGAACTCCGGATAACTGTGGCGGCAAAGCTAAGCGATAAGCAACCTCGCTAATCCTCTCAAGGATCTCAAAAGGACCAATAAACCGAGGGGATAGCTTCCCACTCTTCCCAAACCTCATCAAACCTCGCCTGGGTGATATCTTCAGAAAGACATGATCACCCATCTCAAACGCCAACGGCCTCCTCCTACGGTCAGCATAAGATTTCTGACGACTCTGGGCTGTAACAAGCCTCCTACGGATAAGCTCAACTTTCTCCGTCGTCTCCCTAACCAACTTCGGACCCAACAGAGGTGCATCACCCACCTCGGCCCAACAAATTGGAGACCTACATGGTCGGCCATACAAGGCCTCAAACGGTGCCATACCGATGCTAGACTGAAAACTGTTGTTGTAGGCAAACTCCACCAATGGTAAGTGCCTCTCCCACATCCCACTGAAATCAAGGACACAACCCCGAAGCATATCCTCAAGGATCTGAATGGTACGCTCGGACTGCCCATCAGTCTGAGGATGATACGCTGTACTAAAGGTCAACTTAGTACCCAAGGCACTCTGCAAACTCTGCCACAACCTGGCAGTAAAACGAGGGTCTCTATCTGAGACAATCGTCACTGGGACCCCGTGCAACCTCACTATGTCCCGAATATACAAGTCGGCAAGATGATCCACCGAATCTCTCACGCGCATAGGAATGAAGTGCGCCGACTTAGTCAACCGGTCTACAACCACCCAAATAGCATCACTACCCCGCTGAGTCCTCGGAAGACCTACAACGAAGTCCATAGTGACATGCTCCCACTTCCACTCGGCAATAGGCAAGGGTTGCAACAAACCCGCTGGCCTCTGATGCTCGGCCTTCACTTGCTGACAAGTAAGGCACTTAGACACGAAAACTGCCACATCCCTCTTCATACCCCGCCACCAAAACTGGCGACCTAAATCCTGATACATCTTAGTACCTCCCGGATGCACCGCAAGGCGTGAATGATGAAAATCTCGGAGTACGTCCTTTCGGCAAGACTCCGGCACAAACAAACGGTCTCGGTATCTCACACTCTGGTCGGGATACACTGCCAGACCCTTCTCAACCTTCCCACTGGAGATCTTCTCTCTGAGGGATTCTACTTCTAGGTCACCTCTCTGTGCCTCTACCACTCGAGTCACAAGTGTAGGCTGCGCAACAATTGAAAACAAGGCCGCAGCCTCAAAGGATTCGCCTAGAAGCAAATCAAACTCGCCAATTGTCCCCAACATCTCCCACTCCCGGATGGCTACACAAGCTACATCACTAATGGATTTTCTACTAAGGGCATCGGCCACAACATTGGCCTTCCCTGGGTGATAGTGCAACTCGAAGTCATAATCCTCAATAAACTCCATCCACCTCCTCTGCCTCAAATTCAAGTCTTTCTGTGAAAACAGATATTTCAAACTCTTGTGATCCGAGAACACCTCGAATCTCTCACCATAAAGGTAGTGCCTCCAGATTTTCAAGGCAAAAATCACAGCTGCTAACTCTAGGTCATGCGTAGGGTAATTCTTCTCGTGAATTTTCAATTGACGTGAGCCATAAGCTACCACTTTCCCCTCCTGCATCAACACACAACCCAAACCCTCTCTTGAGGCATCACAATTGACTGCGTAACCCAACCCCCTCTTCGGAATAATCAGAATTGGAGCGGTGGTCAATCTAACTTTCAACTCCTGAAACGACTTTTCACAAGTCTCACTCCATACAAATTTGACTCCCTGCCGAGTCAATCTAGTCAACGGTGAAGCTAGCCTGGAGAAATCTTTCACAAACCGACGGTAATACCCAGCTAATCCCAGAAAACTGCGGATCTCAAACACACTCTTAGGCTGTGCCCAATCTTGCACTGCCTCAGTCTTGGATGAATCAACAGACACCCCTTCCCCAGAAACCACATGGCCTAAGAACTTGACTTCCTTTAGCCAGAACTCACACTTCCCAAACTTGGCATACAGCCTATGGGCTCTAAGTAACTCAAGCACCACTCTCAAGTGTGCCTCGTGCTCCTCCTCTGAAGGTGAATAGATAAGAATGTCGTCTACAAAAACGACTACAAAACAATCCAAGAATTCCCGGAAGATCCGGTTCATCAAGTCCATAAAGACTGCTGGTGCGTTGGTAAGCCCAAACGGCATTACCAGAAACTCATAATGGCCATACCGCGTACGGAATGCCGTCTTCGGAATGTCCTCCTCCCTGACCCTCAATTGGTGGTAACCCGATCTCAAGTCTATCTTAGAGAAACAACGGGAACCCTTCAACTGGTCAAACAAATCATCTATATGGGGCATAGGGTACTTATTCTTAACCGTAGCCCGATTCAACTTCCGGTAGTCGATACACAATCTCAAGGCACCATCTTTCTTTTTAGCAAAGAGGGCCGGTGCTCCCCACGGCGAAACACTAGGGCGAATGAAGCCCTTATCTAGCAATTCTTGGAGCTGAACTTTCAACTCAATCAACTCTGCTGGGGCAAAACGATAAGGTGCCATAGAAATCGGCGCTGTACCGGGCACTAAATCAATAGAGAACTCTGTCTCTCGGTGAGGTGGCAAATCAACAAGATTCTCGGGAAAAACATCCGAGTACTCACAAACTACCCTTGGCAACACAGTCTGGGTCTCATCACACTCACCACTCTCAAAGCTAGCAAGTAAACCACTAAGCTCTCTTCGCCCTCGCGGATCATACCCCGGTGGCACAACACTACCAACCCGGTCTCCCAAGAAATGAAAACACTCCCCGCTCACGGTACAACAAGTGACCCTCTGGCGGTAGCAATCAATAACTGCCCGATATGACGATAACCAGTCCATACCCAAAATAACATCAAAGCCCTTCATGGGCATAACTACAAATGGAAACGGAAGCCGATGGTCGGCGACCTCAATATCACAACCTCTACATCCGTGTTTCAAGATCAACTCACCCCCAATAGGTGACACAACACAAATAGGAGATGCCAAAAGTGCTAACTCCAACTCCAACACAGATGCAAATGCAGCAGATACAAAAGAATGAGATGCACCCGTATCAATCAACACTCTAGCAACCGAGTTGTAAAACAGAAAAGTACCTCTCACTACTGATGGAGCCGGTACTAGGTCCTGCGCGGTAACAGCATACGCGCGCCCTGTAGGCCCCTGATCAACCTGCTCACCTCTAGGAGCATACGACTGCTGCACTGACTGGGACGACGAAGCCCCCGGATTGGCCCTCGAGGCCTGCATAGACTGAGCTGGCTGAAAACCCTGCGTCTGTCTAGAACCAGACGCTCCTGAAGTGGCACTCAACTGTGGGCAAAACCTCTTCAGGTGCCCAGGCTGTCCACACTGATAACAAGACAAGGGCTGCCCCCTGCCCAAACTCTGACTCTGCGGTCTGGCTGAAGAAGATGCAGCTCTCTGACCTCTGCCCTTCAGCGGGCAAACCGAAGCCTTGTGACCTAACTGGCCACACTTGTAACAAGTGAACTCTCCCTGATTGCCTCTCCCCGAGCCTGCACTCGGCACTGGAAAGGTCGATCTAGAAACTCCACCCTGAGACTGCTGAGGGTTATAACCCCTCTGTTTCCTGCCATCACCCTGGCCCTCTTGGCCCCTCTTGGAGCCTCCATGTTTCTCCTCATCCTCCTCTTTCATCATGATCTCGGTATGGGCTGCAGCATCCACCAAACGCCCATAATCCCGAATCATAGACCCTACAACTCTCAGCTTGAGGCCACGCCTCAACTTCTTCTCAAACTCAATGCAACGGCGTTCCTCAGACGCCACCAACTCAGGTGCGAACCTGGACAAGCTAGTAAATGAGGCCTCCAACTCGGCCACTGACAAACTGTTCTGCTTAAGCTGGCAGAACTGATCTCGCAGCTTCTCCCTGACTGCCGAAGATAAGAACCTCTCCTGGAAAGCATTCACAAAAGCCTCCCATGTAGCTCCTATGCGACCCTTGGTGAACTTCCACCACTGACCCGCATCCCCTTTCAACTGGAAAGATGCCAAGGTCACCTTTAACCCCTCGTCTTCGATGCCAAGCATCTCAAACGTCTTCGTTGTCTGTTCGAGCCATTCGTCTGCTTTAAGCGGCTCTTTAGGGTCACCCACAAATTCATCCGGATTAGACCGGAAAAACTCCCTCTTCAAAAAGGAGGGTCCTGCATCCGCAACAACAACCTGAGCCTGATTCTCAGCTCTGAGAATACCTACGGATTCCCTAAATGCCCCTGCTATCTCTCGGGCTAAAGCGCCCATAGCCTGCTGGTCTACTGGCTCGGCCACATTGGCCTGACCAACCCCCTCTTACACTGCCGGAATCTCCTCTGGCACCGGCACCTCCTGCCTACCCGGCCTACCACGCCTACCGCGTCCTCGTCCTCGGCCTGACATCCTAATAAAGGAAAACAAAGACGTTAGCACATTAATAAATGTGCCGAAGATAAACACTCGTGTCCTAATGCATTGGACAACAGTAATTCACTCCACGTAAGCACATAATCACACAAACACCTACGAACTTCATTCCCGGATAATGATAGTCCCAAAGCGTTACTAGAGTTCCGGTTAGAAACAGCATTGATCAAGTGCTTTTCCAACAAGACTCCCAGAAACCCAAGGATCCAATCAACATCCTAGAAATTAAATCCCATACCCAAATAATCACATAAGCATGTTATCAATTTAAACGCATGGCAAATGACTTTACACCTAAGTCTCTTTCAAGCGAGACAAACCCATTGTGATTCTAATCACTTCCCACGTACCCAAAGTATTCGAACCCGGTACGCTCTGATACCAAGTTGTAACGCCCTCAAAATAACAACATAAAACCCAACAATATAGATATGCATTGATATATAAAAGATCCACATTCTTCCATTAACAGAGTTTCATTACAAAAGTATTACATGTTAACAACAAAAGCAAATGCCCTAAGGGCTTACAGCTTTCCAAGTTAACACTTGGTTACAAAAAGTAGAGTACTAACTCATTTACACATTAAGCCCTTGGCTTGAATTTACATGTAATATATCCTCAAAAAAAAAAGAGACAACAAAAAGTCTTCCCGCCCCTAGCCTCCCAAGCTATGTCCTTGGAGGTGGCATGCTACCTGTACCTGAAAATGATGTTCCCATATAGGGTGAGCCACAGCCCAGTAGAAATACACTAAGCCAGTTATGAATAATGACTAAAAGATTAGCAGGTGATAGGTGGCCAACACTTAATATTTTCATTCCCCATTTCCTTACAAATTCTCAATTTATAACCATGGCTCAGAACCTGGCCAACAACTTATGTGGGACAGTAACTCATGTCCAACAATTACCCATTTCACAAAAGACAAGCATATTAGCTATATCAATACTTCCAAAGACAAGCATAAGAGCTATGTCAACACATCACTAGATAAGCGTATGAGCTATATCTCTGGAGTCCATCCCCTATCTTCTCCCAAACAACATCCGGTTTAGAGGTCCATCCCCTATCTTCCCCTAAACCGTGGAGTACATCCCCTATCTCCTCCAACACAACACACAATGTATATAAACAATTATTATACACATCAATCAATACATAAATTTAATGTATTCCTTCAACCGTCACACTCAATGACACACTTCAATGATCAGTTTTAATTTGCCTAATCATCATGCATTGTCTACAACAATCAAGACTATTCTCCACCGATAGCCCAAAGCAGTTATTTCTATACAGAAAATAAATGCTACAAATGGATATAAAATCAACATTTCAATTCCTCATTTCTTACAATTAATTATCCCAATTAATTAATCAATGTAATTAGGACATTTTCCATAATTAACATTACAACCCTTAGGTTCCATTTTCCATCACTATTTCAACATCAATCCCATGTTTTTATACCAAACATACCTCTAGGTTCATTATAAATAAAACCCCAACTTTTGTAAAATTACACAAAGGCCCAAAGTTTTCTCAAAATTACACAACAACTTCCAACACATCAAAATGCTAAAATTAAAGGACAAAATCCATAAAGAGGAGTAGGATATCCCTACCTCAAAGCTTGAGCTCAAATGGAGATGAAGACCAACACCCAACTTGTTCCAAAACCAAACTTGTTCCGATTAAAACGAAGCCCAAGTCACCCTCTATCTTTTTAACAAAGGCCTAAGGGTAGGAAATCACCCTAGGTAGATCAAATCTTAGAGAGAGAGTAATTTTAGAGAGAAGGGCTCTCAAATAAAAGTGAAGTTTAACTCGGTGCTGCCTTGCTGATATAAACAGGCTCGCTCGAGCGAAGACTCGGTCGCTCGAGCGACAAGACACAACAATTGAACTCGCTCGAGCGAAGATAAGCTCGCTCGAGCCAACAGTGCAAATTTTCCGATTTGCAATACGACGCTCGCTCGAGCGAAGGACCGACCGCTCGCTCGAGTGAAGAACGAACCAGATCGCTCGAGCGAAGAAAAGCTCGCTCGAGCCAAGAAATGCAACTTTCAGGTCTGAGCCAGACGCAACCGCTCGCTCGAACGAAGCCACTCTGGCTCGAGCCACCAGACACAAAAACCAACTGTTGCTCGAGCGACCAAACCCTCGCTCGAAGCGACCAGCCAAAATTCTGGGCAGCAACACTTGGTTTCCAAACACAACCAACCTGTAACAAACCTGCCCAATACATCCTATAACTCAAATACAAAGTAGGAAAGGATGTAAACAAGACAATACTCAACTACTAACATCCACGGACACATGTCCGGATCACAGTACCACAAGGGGTAAACCCGGGAATCGCTATAGCCGCAAATCACCTCCTCCACTGGCGGCGAATCACAGGTCTTTCTCTCTCTCTCTCTCTCTCTCTCTCTCTCTCTCTCTCTCTCTCTCTCGGTGTCTGTCCCTCTCTGTCGATCTCGGTCTCTCTCTCTCTCCTCTCTCTCTCGCTTAATCTATTTCCCCATTTCTCACACAATACTCTAGGGTTTGATATATTTTTTTAGTTTAATTTTGCTGTTGATTTCTGAAATTGGTTGTTTCAAAGCACGTTTGTTTTCTTCAATTCTATAGGATTTGATGGCCAAAATAGTTAGGCCCTAATCCAATTTCGAATTGGGTTCAACTGGTTTTATGGGTTCAGCTGGTTTGAATTCTGAAATTGGTTTGTAATTTCTAAAATTGGGTTCAATTGGTTTGATTTCCCCCTCATTTTCCTTTCTCTCTTAGTAGTTTGAAAGCCCTAATCCATTGATGTGTATTTATTTGCATGTATGGCTGGTAATATACGATTTCATGTTTATTGACCATGGCTGAATATTTGATTGGAATTTGATGGTATGATGCTGCCCTAATCCTTGATTGTATGTTTATTTCCCCCTCTTTTTTTTCCTTTTCTTTTCTTATGTGGTGTTTTGTTCTTGGAAAATTCTAAATGGGGTGTGTATCATATATTACAACTTGTATAGTATTTGGTTATGACATTCGAGTGTTGGTTATGATTTCCTTATAGACATTATGCCACTAGTTGTTTTTTTTTTTTTTTATCTGCTAAAAAAGAACATTATTGATAAATCGCAAAGTATATCATACAAGGATTACATTAATAAAGGGAAGGAAGGTGAGAGTGCAAGAAGTATCATAATAAACACATCCATCCTAATTATGTTGGCACCAACATACAAATTCAATCATATGCTAACATCACACCAGGATTGATGAGAAACCAAAAATGAAAATCAAAATAACAACAAACCACTCTGGCTGCCCTGTTTTCAGCCACACAAACCAGACCAAAACATAGCTAATCTTGACAGCAACCACCCAATAACATAAGCATATCAAAAAGTTCTTCCACCAAAGCAGACTTCATTTGTCTTAGGTTACAAAGTCATTTACTGAAAAATGTGCCATCTTATTAGAAGACTTAAACCAAAGAGCAACTCTAATGTTGGCAAGTTCACATACTTCATTAAAACTGGGATTGCAACATTAAATATACACTTATTTATGTGCTTTCAAATGACCAAAAGTATTGCAACGGATATGGCTCTCCAGATTTTCCTTTCAACTTTTCTCAAATTGTCACTAGCCCACCACTAAAGTAATTTATAGGTATTAGTTATGACTCATTGTGATATTGGTTATGATATTATTTTAGTTATAATCCAAGAGCTCTTTAGTTATATTTTATATGATGTTTTGGTTATAATTCTTTTTTTTTTCTTTTTTCTTTCGTAGTTATGACTCAACTTCACAAGATTGAGTTATGACATTTATGGTAATCAACTTCACAAATATCATAAACTAGTACAAACACTCAGTCATTAAAAAAACTAAAACAAATATTCATAACTCACATTTTGTACACACCTTTTTGAGTGGTATGTACCAATAGCATTACCCTTGGTTATGACTCATTATTATTTTTTAATTATGATTGAAAAAAAATTATGTAACACCCTGGAAATTCACACTATAATGAACAATAATAACATGATGTCATTAAATCCCAAAAGGTCATCTTTCTCATTGAACTAATATCAATTGTTTACAATTTAATAAATACATTCCCACAATATTTCAATTTCCCTTTTCAGTTCAATGAACTAGGATAACTTAACAAAATATAAGCCCCTTAGGCGTACAACATCACAAAAATACATACAGTAATTCTGTTACAAAATCCCAAATTTAAAGGAAAACAACCAAAATGCTCCTGACTTCAACTTTTACCCAAAAAGAAAGTGGGAGCTAATGCTTGAATCAATCCTTCAATGAGGCTGAACTTCATCAATTCCTGAAAAATAAATTAGGGTTGAGCTATATGCCCAATAGGAATACATTTATCCAAGTATCTAATCCTTTGAACAAGTTTATGGTATTTATGTGATAAAATGATACAATAAAATTCGTCTTCACAGATAATCATCAACGATTCCGAATGAAACCGAATAATATAACATGGCCAATTACAATTCTATGTCATCATATAAAACAATTAAACATCCACAACCATGGAAATCATGTCACACATTCACCTACATGAGTCCAATAGAAAACAACCCTTACTTTCACTTTTTGCAAACAACCCCCACATTTGCCGGCTATCATACGGCGGGACGTGGGGCACCCTAAAGAAAACCATCCATTTTTTCAACTGTCGCCGGCTATTATACGGCGGGACTGTGTTGGACACCCTAAAACATTTTTCCACATTCGTCCAGCGATAAGCCTAGACAAGGCATTTGGGCACCTTTTTAGACTTCCCGCATGGGTACTAACTCAACACCACATTTACCCAAAACCGACTCACACATTGGACTCATGCATGCTCAACAATTAATTCACATTTTAATCCCAAAATCAAACATCAAACATTACTATATATGAACATCACACAAGACTCAAAGAACAATAGGCATACAAGCCATAATTCCTTTAATTATATCAATATCCACATTTCCCATCTCTCCATTGTTCTCAAAGTTTCATGAATCAAAAGAAATTCCATTGAGTTTTGTATCTTCTACTCAACTTGGAAACTTAGGGTTTCACCTAATTTGGGGGTTTCTATTCTTCTCACCAATCTAGATTTTAAACCACATTTGTATTCATATTTTAAAGAAGGAATGGAGACATTTCAAACAAAAATATTAAACGACTGAGTAAACATGTGAAATTGAGGGTTTAATCCAACAAAATCTTCAATTAGTTCACAAATCACACACAATACCATGAAATCTCCAATTGATTTACAAATCACATACAATACCATGAAATCTCTTCAAAAATGAAGACATGCAAGGATAAAAGTACCCTACCTCAACTATCAAGCCCAAAATCCAAGCTTCTTCATGAATCTACCGCAAATCCACAATCCAATCAGTAGGTAATGATAATCTTCCATTGTTCTTTGCCTCTAGCAAGCGATTTTGGTGGATTTCAAAGGTATGAGAGGTATTGGGAGGTAGAAATCTAGGGTTTCATAGAGAGAGGAAGAGGAGATGGAAGATGGAACAAAAGAGATGAGAGAATGATCTAGAATCACCATATTTAAAAAGCTGATATCGCCATTTCCCGCTCGAGTTGTAACTTCCCATTGCTCGAGCGTCCAGATACAATCAAGAGGGTCCGCCTCGAGCAACAACTTCTTCGCTCGAGCGGAAAAAGAGAAACTTCACAAGTTTTGCAATGCTACAGTGAATTTACTGGAAGCTAACATTTCACGCTCGAGCGGACATGCCTGAAATGCAACAAAACACTGGAGCAACATTCTACGCTTGAGCGGCGGTTTCCTACAATAGCCTTGAAAACAAAATGTCACAATTTAGTTATGATAAATTTGATATTCAACATCACAAATATTATAATTTGCATACTTATGTACCAAAGAATGACTCTTTTTTTTATACTGGATTTTGGATTTTACTCTTTTTTGATTGAGATTTTGATAGTAATGGATTGAATGGTGTTGTCCAGTCTCGTAGGACCTATCATGGATTCTATTTTAATAATTTGAATAGTTTATCATTAAAAAATTAGGTTGATTCGATATATTAGCCTTTTCAATTTGTTATTTTTATGTCCCCCCATCCCCTTAAAAAAAAGAAAAGAAAAAAGATATGTGTTGTTTTTACAAATAGACTATTCATATTTTTTGTGACAAACACGATAAATTAAACATATTATAATTGTCATATCAAATTAATTTTTTATTTTATTTTTTATTGAAAATAGGGCTCATGGTGGATCTAATGAGTCCATATCTAACGAGTCCAGATAGTGCCCTAATGACCAGGCACAATGATGTGGTGATGACATGGAATAAAATAATATTTTTTTATTGATGCCGTTGAATTTGTCTAATAATCACAATAACAATATTTGCAATTAAAAATACAAAATACTAATTATTTAGAAAATTACCTTAATATTTTACTTTTCCATACCCACCTTGTTTCGTCTACTATATATTTCAAGCCTTTTAACAAGTAGGAAGTGTAATCTCTTACTCTCAGTGAATTTTACTTCTGCTTGTTCATCTTTGCTTGATATGTAGGGTTCGAATAATGGACAAGAGTTGGATGATGATAAAAGATGGCTAAAAAGTAAAGAGTATCAAGAAGACATTCAGTCTTATTGAGTTTTGTTACGAAGAATTTAGGACCTGGGGATGAAATTTGTTGTCCGTGTGTCAATTGCTTGAACGACATAAAATTTAGTCGACAAGTTGTACAGTTGCACTTGATTCAAAGAGGAATCGCGTGTTCTTATCGAACTTGGGTGCACCACGGGGAACATGTTCCCATGTCTCGTGATCATCCTACTATGTGAAACGATGATACTGAAAGCAATGGAGCTAGAATGACAGCCAATCACAAAAATTTGGGTGAACTTCCTACCATGTTAGAAGAGATTTACATGAGTGGTCTTATGGACGATCATATCGATGAAGAGCGTACTAGTTCGGAGATGCACAATTTGTTGAAGTTCATGAAGTTGTTTGATGATGCTCAACGTAAATTATATCCAGAGTGTGAAAAGTTCTCCATCTTGTCCTTCATAATTAAGATGCTTCACGTCAAGGTGTACAATAAATGGAGCAACAAATATTTCAATATGGTTATGCAAGTTTTCAAAGACATTCTACCAAAGTGTGATGAAACTGTTCCATGGACCCTTTATGACGTGAAATAGTTCTTACGTGAATTGGGTTTGGGATACGAGGCCATTCATACATACAAGAATGATTGTACTTTATTTTGGAAGGATAACGTAACACTGGAAAATTTCCTTACATGTACGGAGTCTAGATACAAGTTGAATGACAAGACGGGTAAAAAAATTCCACACAAAATATTGAGGTACTTTCATTTGACACCGAGGTTGAAGAGATTATACATGTCGAAAAAAATAGCCACATATATGAGATGACACAAAGATAAGTGTGTGGATGATGGAGTATTACGACATCCAGCTGATGGTGAGGCATGGAAGGACTTTGATAGGCTGCATCCTACGTTCTCTGCGGATCCTCGGAATGTAAAGCTAGGGCTTGCCACGGATGGTTTCAATCCATTTGGAAATATGAGTACATCGTACAACATATGGCCCGTAATCTTAATGCCATACAATCTACCCCCATGGAAGTGTATGAAAGATCCATTTGTGATGATGTCATTACTTATTCCCATATGAACCGCACCTGGAAGAGACACCGATGTTTACTTGCAACCATTAGTAGAGGAGTTAAACAATCTGTGGGAGCATGGTGTGCAAACAAATGATGCTTCAAACAGCCAAATATTTACAATGCATGCAACAGTCATGTAGACCATCAATGACTTCCCTGCATATGGTAAAATGTCTGGTTGGAGTACAAAAGGTTAACTTGCCCTCCCCAATTGTAACATGGATGCATCATCTCAGAGTTTGCGAAGTAAGATAGGGTTTATGGGTGCTCGCCGGTACTTACTTGAGAACCATAATTGGCGAAGAAGTAAGCCCTTCAATGGTGAAATTGAGAACCGGTCCAATCCTATGGAGTTATCAAGAGAACAAATACTGGAGCAAATTAATTTGGGGACGTACAGGCCGTATGGAAAGCATCCAAACAACCGAAAAAGACAAAGGAATGAAAATATGTTGATGTGCATTAATCGCTATCTTATGAAAATGAAAATGAAAATGAAAATGAAAAAGTGAGAATGTTTTCAAATTTGTGGAAAATCATTTTTATAGTAAAAGGTGGAAAACAAAAATCATAAAATGTGTGAAATTTACCATTGAAATGGTTGGAAATTGCCCATCATTCTCTTCCAATATATTTCTTCTTGTGGGTATTGATTTACAACCTCATAACCAAACAGATCTCTTGATTGAGATCTAGGGAGCTTAGGTGGAGAGCACATGACAGAATACATTAAGCCAACACATGCGCATAAGAGAGTAAGAAATACCGTAGTGGCTCGTCCATCCGGGGACATTCTGACGATCAAGTCAGTAACTTATCTCACAAGATATCAACTCAAGTAAACAACTCTCAATTAAAGCGTCCCTTAGACCCACAGGGGTGCTTTATTTATGTAATGAATAGTATCCAATTCGCCTAGAAATCTTACTTCATGGGATTTCTATCATTTATAAGGATATCACTTATCCAAGACTCCTCCTATTTTAGATTAGAATGAACTCCCTTAAGAGTCTCATCTTTATCGAAACACAGAACCTAAAACCATTTAGGACTCTTGTCATCTATTCGAATATCTCGGATTCAGATATGATCACATCATAACTCGGCGACTTGGTCCATCCACGTGGCACCCTCGGCTAACAATCTTTTCCAATATATATCTTCTTTTTTTATTTTATTTGTAACCTCTTCCTTCGTCGTCCACCAACATGCCACCATTCTTAATCATTGCCAACCCCTTTTCTATGTCACTACTCACTCTTAGGGTCTGTTTGTTTTGGAAGATGGAGGAAGAGTTAGGATTGAGATAGAGGTGGGATCTACTAATATTGTGTTTGTTGGAAAATTTGTGGAGGGGGATTCATAGTACCTTCAGATTATGATGGGCCTTTAGCGTTGGGGATTCATAGTTCGCCGAGAGACATGGTATAAAAAAATAGTCTATTCGGCTTAGGGTGTTACTGGTCATCTAAGGGGGACGTCCGGCTGGTCATCTGGCCGGTCAACCGTCCAAGAGCAAATATATTTTTTTTTTTTTTTTTTATGTTGGGCTGCACATTTTGAACATTAATATTTAATAAATTCTAGTTTTTGTTAAGTAAAAACCATGGTTTTTATTTGCTTTATTATTTCATATTTATTTTTATAAAAATAATTTAACAATACCCACACAAACAACTATTATCAAAACAAACACAATTTTACTTAATCCTCTCACTATTAATCCCCTCATTATCAATCCCTTCCATTCTACATTTGAAAAGAAACAGGCCCTCAGTCTCCTTCCTTGCAAATCAATATTGTTAAAGAGAGAAGGAAATTTGTGACCGTTAAAGAGATTCGTACAAATTTAAAGATGGGAATGGTATAGCGATTCCAGTTTTCCCTTTCTGTATTTGTTGTATTCCGGACTTTGGTTCCGTGGAGTTGGTGGTTGTATATCTTGTTGTCATCCTTTAATTCCTTGTGTTTGAGTTTTAGGATGTGTTGGGCGTATTTCGAACAAGTGGGTTGAGTTTTGGTCTCGAGTGTAGTTGCCCGGGTTTTTGGTGTTACGCTCGAGCAGGTCATTCTGCGCTCGAGCGGAAGTTTGGTTTTTGGTTGTCCGCTCGGGCGGGCCTTCTTGCGCTCGAGCAAGGTTTAACACACTCCAGTATTTCGTGCCTCTGCAAAACTTCTACAGGTGTGTTTTTCACGCTCGAGTGGTAGCGCTCGAGCGGGTATGTTGGCGCTCGAGCGGGTAGTGCTTTGTCTGTGAAAGTTCTGGGAGGGGGAAATCTACGCTCGAGCGGACTGGTTTTTCGCGCTCGAGCGGATGTACTTTATTCTTGTGTCTTGGCGCTCGAGAGCGGGCTTTCTTGCGCTCGAGCGTGTCCAGATTTTTGTTGCTTGACGCTCGAGCGTTCTATTATCCGCTCGAGCGGAGAGTCGTATATCAGTTGACAGTTAGGCTATTTTAATCACTTTTTACATTCACTCCCCTCTCTCTTACTTTCTAAAAACACTTTTTGAGAGCTTCTCTCTCTAGGATCTCCCTTCTCCTCTAGGGTTTGATCTAGTTAGAGTGCTCCACTCCCTTGGTGCCTTTGTAAAAAGTGTGTTGATCGTCGAGGGCTACGTTTTGATCCGAGAAATTGTTGATTTGGAGCACCTTTGAATTTCTTCATCTTCTCCATTTGAGCTCTAACTTCGAGGTAGGGATATCCTACTCCTCCTTATGAGCTTTGTCCTTTAAATTTTAGCATTTTGTTATGTTGGGGGTTGTTGGGTAATTTTGAGAAAGTTTGGCCTTTATGTAATTTTACGAAGAAGGGTTTTACTTATATAAACCTATATGCATGTTTAGCATGGGGAAATGAGGTAAATGTTGGGTTATTGATAGAAATGGAACCTTAGGGTTGTTTTGTTAATTATGGGAAATGCCCTAATTACATTGATAAATTAATTTGTAAAATTAATTTTGAGAAATGAGAAATTGAATTGAGAATGTTGAAATTGGAAATGTATGGGATTAAAGGGTGTAGTTGGATCATTTATCACCTCACCTAGTTGAAATGTTGATATTTTATCCGTTTGGTGCATTTATTTTCTGTTTAGAAATAACTGCTTTGGGCTATCGATGGAGGATAGCCTTGATTGTTGTAGACAATGCATGATGATTAGGCAAACTAAAACTAATCGATTGAGTATGCTAACAAATATAGTGGTTGGAATAATACATTAACTTTATGTATTGATTGATTATGTATATGATCTACGTTTATATACATTGTGTGTGTGGGAGGAGATAGGGGATGTACTCCTCGGTTTAGGGAAAGATAGGGGATGGACCTCTAAACTGGATTTTGTTTTGACATTGATACAGCACTACAATTGTGTATCAAGTGTGGATTATGGAAGTGTGTGAATTGATTTGATATAGCACTAAAATGTATATCGTTATCAATTGTGAAGTATAGAAGTATTTTTATGTTATATTGATACAGCACCAAAGTGTGTATCCTTCGTGAAGTATGGAAGTGGTTTATGTGTTATTGATACAACACCAAAATGTGTATCCATTATGAATTTCAAAAGTTTTGTAAAGATGAGTCATCATCTCATTAAGTTATTTGGCTAGGTTCTGAGCCTTGTTTTCAAACTCAAAGTTGAAAAGGAAGTGGGAAATGAAATGTAGCATGGACTTGAATGTCATGAAACTGTAATGTGTTATAAGTGGGAATATAAGTGTGGACCATCTATTGAATGCTGTTATCTTAGTCATTGTTTATAGTTGGTTTAGTATATTTCTATTGGGCTGTGGTTCACCCTTTATAGGACATCATTTTCAGGTACAGGTAGCATGCCACCTCCAAGGACAAAGCTTGGGAGGCTAAAGGCAGACAGACATTTTGGTTGTCTTGCTTTCCTTTGATGTATTACATGTAAATTCAAGCCAAGGGCTTAGTATGTATATGAGTTAGTGCTCATTTCTTGTACCCAAGTGTTGGCTTGGAAAGTTGTAAGCCCATACGGCCTTTACTTTTGTTGTCAACATGTAATACTTTTGTAAGAACTACTCAGATAAATAGAAAGATGTTCATTTCTCTTATATTGTTGCATGTCAAGAATGATGGGTTTTATGTATTTTTTTTGCGGGCGTGACAAATGGCGTGGGGGAATGGAGAATCCATGGTTTTGCAAAGAGACTTGCATGGGATTATGGGTGTTGCGGTGGTGATGTTAAGGGGATTAGGGTGGTTTGGTGGTGTATAGAAAGAACTAGAAATGTTGTGATAGTATGAAAAATGAACTAGGGGTGCAGTGGTGGAGGAAGTTGTAGGGTTAGCAAATGAGAGAATGATTGGAATTGGGGCTAGTGGAAAATGGTGGAATAGAATGGGATTAGAGCTATGTCACCCCCCGAAGTAATTAACAATAGGATCATCTCACAATAATTACCAATTACCAATACATTTCAAAATATGATATCTTTGCATTCATATGATCCAGTTGTATAATATATGACACATGCAATTATACATTCATAAGTCATAACCCTGAATCTATAGCATGTGTCATAAGCAAAAGATATAAATAAGAGCTAAACAGATAAATGAATGCCTTAATGGCTACAACTTTCCAAGTCGATGCTTGGTTACAACAAAAGTGAGTTTGAAACTCAATACAAATAAGTTATAGCGATCCCGGGTTTACCCCTTGTTGTACAGTAATCCGGACATGTGTCCGTGGATGTTAGTAGTTGAGTATTGTCTTGTTTACATCCTTTCTTACATTGTATTTGAGTTATGGGATGTGTTGGGCAGGTTTGTTACAGGTTGGTTGTGCTTGGGAGCCAAGTGTTGCTGCCCAGAATTTTGGGTCTTCGCTCGAGCGAGCTGTTCTTCGCTCGAGCGAGCTTCTGTTTTTGGTTGGTCGCTCGAGCGAGGGTTTGGTCGCTCGAGCGAAGGGTTGGTTTTGTGTCTGGTGGCTCGAGCCAGAGTGGCTTCGCTCGAGTGAGCGATTGCGTCTGGCTCAGACCAGAAAGTTGCATTTCTTAGCTCGAGCGAGCTTTTCTTCGCTCGAGCGATCTGGTTCGTTCTTCGCTCGAGCGAGCGGTTCTTCGCTCGAGCGAGCGTCGTATTGCAAATCGAAAAATTTGCACTGTTGGCTCGAGCGAGCTTATCTTTGCTCGAGCGAGTTCAATTTTTGTGTCTGGTCGCTCGAGCGACCGAGTCTTCGCTCGAGCAAGCCTGTTTATATCAGCAAGGCAGCACCGAGTTAAACTTCACTTTTTCAAAACTTTTTATTCTCAAACCCTAAAATTTGAGAGCCCTTCTCTCTAAAATTACTCTCTCTCTAAGATTTGATCTACCTAGGGTGATTTCCTACCCTAAGGCCTTTGTTAAAAAGACAGAGGGTGACGTGGGCTACGTTTTAATCGGAACAAGTTTGGTTTTGGAGCAAGTTGGGTGTTGGGCATCATCTCCTTTTGAGCTCAATCTTTGAGGTAGGGATATCCTACACCTCTTTATGAATTTTGTCTTTAAATTTTAGCATTTTGATGTGTTGGAAGTTGTTGTGTAATTTTGAGAAAACTTTGGGCCTTTGTGTAATTTTACAAAAGTTGGGGTTTTATTTATAATAAACCTAGAGGCATGTTTGGTGTAGAAACATGGGATTAATATTGAAATAGTGGTAGAAAATGGAACCTAAGGGTTGTAATGTTAATTATGGAAAATGCCCTAATTACATTGATTAATTAATTGAGATAATTGATTGTAAGAAATGAGGAATTGAAGTGGGAATGTTGAGATGGGAAGTGTATGGGATTAAAGGGTGTAGTTGAATTATTTATAACTCACCGAATTGAAATGTTGATTTTTATATCCATTTGTTGCATTTATTTTCTGTATAGAAATAACTGCTTTGGGCTATCGGTGGAGGATAGTCTTGATTGTTGTAGACAATGCATGATGATTAGGCAAATTGAAACTAATCAATGGAATGTGTCATAGAGTATGACGGTTGATAGAATACATTAAATTTATGTATTGATTGATGTGTATAATAATTGTTTATATGCATTGTGTGTTGTGTTGGAGGAGATAGGGGATGTACTCCACGGTTTAGGGGATGATAGGGGATGGACCTCTAAACCGGATGTTGTTTGGGAGAAGATAGGGGATGGATTCCAGAGATATAGCTCATATGCTTATCTAGTGATGTGTTGACACAGCTCATATGCTTGTCTTTGGAAGTGTGATATTGCTCTTATGCATGTCTTGGAAGTGTTGATATAGCTAGTATGCTGTCTTTGTGAAATGGGAAATTGTTGGACATGAATTATTGTTCCACATGAGTTATTGGCCAGGTTCTGAGCCATGGTTTTAAATTGAGAATTTGTAAGAAAATGGAGAATGAAGTGTAAAGTGTTGGCTACCCATCAACTGCTAATCTTTTAGTCATTATTCATAACTGGTTTAGTGTATTTCTACTGGGCTGTGGCTCACCCTATATGGGAACATCATTTTCAGGTACAGGTAGCATGCCACCTCCAAGGACATAGCTTGGGAGGCTAGGGGCGGACAGACTTTTATTGTCTTTCTTTTGATGTATTACATGTAAATCCAAGCCAAGGGCTTAATGTGTAAATGAGTTAGTACTCTACTTTTTGTAACCAAGTGTTAACTTGGAAAGCTGTAAGCCCGTAGGGCATTTGCTTTTGTTGTTAACATGTAATACTTTTTGTAATGAAACTCTGTTAATGGAAGAATGTGGATCTTTTATATACCAATGCATGTCTATATTGTTGGGTTTTATGTTGTTATTTTGAGGGCGTTACAAAGCCTCAGGCTTGTACAAAATAAGTACAACAAGAACAAAACAAGAAGCTCTTGGCTCCAAGTCTTCCCAAGCTACGACCTTGGCGGAGGCATATCATCAGCACTTGAAAATGGTTTTCCACATAAGGAGAGCCAAAGCCCAGTAAAAATATTCTAACACAGTGTATGAATCTCAATAAAATTATAAAGTGAATGCATATGCAATGCTCATGCCAAAATATTTTATATCTCTTTCCAAAACCATGTGATGCCATATTTATATCACAGTTCATGAAAACATTTCATTTACAACAGAAAACAGGATAGTGGCGACAACACTGGGAATCTCTAGGACGTGTCTATAGGTAGGCTACAAGCACTACCAATTGCCATTTTTACCGGTATCAACCGGAAGGCTCGGTACATATCTGTTGAGCATAAAAATCAGGCAACTAGTACTTTTGCAGACTTTACAGACCACTTAACCAACCGATGTTTCACTCGAGTGGACTGCCATGTTTTTGAAAATTTGACTAAGTATTTCAACTTACATTTTGGCATCCTCATTGCATCTTAGGCATTCCTACGCCTTATTTAAGACGTAATTATGAGGATTAGAATTAGAAACACACCAAGATAGAAAATGAATGAGTTATGTGTTTTCCGAGTGTGTGTTCAATAAGCATTTGTTATGTGCTTGTGTAGGTCACATGCCATAGGCTATCCAATATGTCTGCACTGTCGATTTTGCTATTGGAGCTATTAGTGAGTAACAACTCTGTAAAGCTATGTTTGATTATAAGTATTTTCAAAATGATAAGATATGATCTGTTTATGAACTGTTATTTTATGAATAATGAATGAATGTCCGATTTTCTAAAATGTATTTGTGGCATCCTTAGTTCACATGGCCCTCGCTCGAGGGGAAATAACATCGTGACATATGTTTATATGGCTCTCGCCCGAGAGAAACAATACCGTGACTTATGATCATATGGCCCTTACCCGGGGGAAACAATACTGTGTTTTATACATGGCCATTGCATGGGGGAAACAATACCATGGCTACTTGTGCACAAGATATGGACCTTTGGGGTCGTCGGTACCGACTATGCATATTGGTCCTAGGACCAAGATGATATGATAGCTAATGGATGTACCACATATAACTGCTTGTGATTTCTGGTTACGTATATGAATCTGAATCTGTTTCTGATATGAACTCTAATTCTTGAAACTATTTGGACATCATTCATAAATCGATTACTCTGTTGTTATTCACTTGGCTCCAACTCACCGTATTATTATTTATGTATGTAGGTGACCATGCTCAGAGTTGATTGCCTGGAGTTTCGTTCTATTAGCCAGCCACAGTGCCTCCCGAGGAGGTTCCCATTTTGCAGTGGTCGAGTTTTTGTGAATCATGTTACAAATCTTTTGTATTTATTTTGTTAAGTTGAACAAGCCTTTTGTTTGTCTGTATGTATGAATGGTGATGTGGGTATGACGTCTTAATTATGTAAATTAAGTTTTAAATTTTCAGTCTCATGTATGTCTACACAGCTCTATGGACGTTATATGTTTGTGTTTGTTTCCATTAGCCCTTGTATGTTATTTGTTTGTTCAGAGGCCTTTGGTAATCCTAAGATCACTGGCCGGTTACAACACTAAGCCTATAGAGGCGGGTTTAAATCATGACACTAAGGGTGGCGGATGGGTGACCAACTACGGGGTTAAGATAGGAAAAACTAATTGGTTATAGGTTAGAGGAAGCGATAGAAAGTAAAAGGGATGAAACATCAAAAATTCATGTTCTTATAATTAGTTTTGAATCTCACACTCCTTTAATTTTTTATTTTATTTTAATTCTTCATTCATATTTAACATATTTATTAACTTCTCTTTCTACCGACATTATTTGGGAAGCCACATTTTTATGGATAGTGCATTTCCCTATATATGAAAATTTGAAAAAATATATAAATAATTATAAATAAGTGGAGTCTAGTCGAATATATAAATTTTAAAAACCTATTTAAATTTTATTTCTTTATTTTTAAAATTAATTTTAATCAAATCAACAACTATCATGAATTAAACAAGACTCGAGTTAGAATAATATTTATTCTAGAAAATACTAAGATTCTTATATAAATTATAAAATATTTATTTAAAATCCAGATCATTGCTATTATTTTATGGAATTACTATGATCACCTAAAAATGGCATCTGTCACACACAACTCACAACATACACAAGAAGACCTCTGAGACCACTTAGGCTTTGTTTGGAAAGGATTAAAGTGGTTAAATTAGTACAAAAAGACAAAATAAATTAATTTAATAAATAAGATAAAATGTCATATTCAAATCATAATCATTTTTTTTTCTCACAACTCTCATATCCAAATTAAAAAAAGTCAAAACTTCTTTCTAAACAAAACTAATTCAACTAGATTAAATTTGTTAAAAAGCTAAAAAGTCAAGCTACATTAACACTTCCCAAATGAAAGCTTAATATTACAAACACCTGGCAAGCAGTCTTTCAATTTGTTACGTCACCCCTTATAACTTTGACATTGGCTCTTAAAAGAATTGGGGCTTCTCTTTCTCTCTATTCCTCCTCTGATGCTCCATAAGCCATCAAGCTAATTTAGAGTGGACCAAGCCATAACTCTCCTTACAAAGCCCTCATAGAGGATATAAGGTTCCTAATGAAAAGATGCAACTGTTCACATGGTCATACCCTGAAAAAAGGAAAAGATGAGAAGTTGGCTAACATAGGTGTGGCTCAATATGAACATGTGGTGATACTAGATGATCCTCGAGTATGTAAGAGCTTTGGTCAAGGCAGATATGACTGGAATTAGTATTGAGAGGGATTAGCCCTCCATTTTGTTGTAATACTACTTTTAAACTTCTATGTTTGTTAATTTTCGGTTGAATAAAAAAAAATAAAATTCTCAACCTCAGATTACAAACTCCTAACTTATCATGCCTTAAAATAGGAACTTTTTTATAGCTATAAAACCCTTATCCACCAAAAAATCAAATATGGGAGAATTATCCTAGCAATGCATTAGCTTTTTCCTTGTTGCACAAAAAACCTTTCCATAATTTTGCTCACTATGGCTTCCATATCCAAAAAAATGATTGTGTTTTGCGTGGGAGCAATCTTGTGCTCATTCTTGGTGAGTACCATAGCTAAAGATATTCCGCATATGGAAATGGAAAAAAAAGAAGAACATGAATTTGAAGCTCAAGATGACAAGTATATCGGCTATGGTGCTATGGGTCGTAATCACATAGGGCCACACAATGATGAACCTCCAGCCAACAAATACACAAGGGGATGTTCGGCAGCAACTCATTGTCGTCATGGATGAGGAGAATGAAAGAGGCACTCAAGAGATTTTGAAATTCTCTGTTCTAATTTTTTGTTTCATTCTTCATATGTTGTTACAGTTGCTAATATGTTGTAAATTAGAGGATTAAACTTATTTGATCCTATGTTATTTGCCAAACATCTCTCAGATGTTTAAGGTATGTTTTGTAACTTTCTATTTATATTTAGAAAAGTTCTAAAATTTTTGTTTTTAAAAAATTATAAATAATTTACAAAATTTATTGAATTCTTATAACTATAAACAAAATTGACTCATTCCTCCTTCTCCCATCCTCCAGCCACCATCCACCACTAATCACCAGCACCACTCACCAACACCTCTAGTCACTACCTCTTGCGTTTAGGGATGGCACAATACCCCAATTTTCCTAGTCCCTGACTCTCCCGGACCCTAATGGGATGGGTCCGGGAGTAGTTGAATAGGGTAGGGTCGGATTTGAGGAAGCTTTTAAAAATTCCAATTGGGTTCGAGTCGAGGGTGGAGGGGAATATTTTTTACCCGAATCCTACCTGACCCGCAAATATAATAATAATACTACATATATATGTAATAGGTGTATAATATTGTTAAATTTTTAGAGAATATATATAATATCTATACAATCTATTATTCAGTTTCTATTAAACAAATGTGATCATTCATTATTTTAATGCTCTCTTAAATATTAAATTTGGAATTGGAAAAAAATAAAATAAAAATAGAGTAGAATAAAAAATAGAGAATTTGTTGGAGAATGTATTTGAAAATATGGTTAGTTAAAATAAAAAAATAAACTTTTAATTAAAATTTAACTAAAAATTTGACTATTTTGATGGAGATACTTTAATAGGCTAAATTGTAATTTAAAAAATTTATGAAGATGAGTCCAAAGAAGAAATGTGGAGAGAAACTCCTAAAACAGTTATAAAATCATGATTTTCTTACATTTTTACCCTCTTTTTCTGTTTACTCATTTCTTATCTATCTTTACTCACATTGCAATTCCCTACGACTGGTTTTTATTGTCAATCACCACACCGTCACCGCCGTTACCGCCATCACCGCCACCTCATCTCCATCCATTTCCTGTTACCATCCTCCTATCCCACAACAACCCTTAGCCCTCCACATGTCCCTTTTTTGCTACGTACCATTACGACGTCATGCACTATGACTATCATTCATATCCAAGATTTGATCCAAGTCCTTGAAACAATATTATTATTTATTTTGAAGGAATTAAAATAAATTATTAAAATTTTGAAAAATTTGAATAACTCGAGATATTGATTCATGATTATATTTCAATTCTAAATAGTGAATACCAATCCCAATCAAATAATCAATAACAAATTGACACAACGATTTAACCTGGAAAAAATCACAATTAAAGCGCCTTCGATTGTGATAAAAAAAGGAGCGAATTACACTAGTAGTCCTAATAGTTTGGGACTTGTGTCACTTTGGTTTCTAACTTTTCAATTGTGATACATTTGACTTTGAATTTTGAATCTTATTCCAAACAAGAACAATCAAAGATGTTTCTTTTGCAAATGGTCTATTTCAAGTGTAAAGTCGTAATACAATTTATTTCGTGTTGGTTAACTTGTATATTGTTTGAAATGTAATGGCCTTTTTTTTTTTTAAATAAATCATACTGAAACTTTTTTGATTATAAAGTTCTGTTTGGTTTGGTTTGGTTTTCATAATCTATTTTGAGAAATTTTTTCTAAGAAACTAAAAATTAAATTGGTGAAAAAAAAAAACACATCATTTTTATATAATTTTATCTTTTGGGAGGATAGAAATAATTTTTTAAAATATTTTTTTTATATTTATTTTCGTTAAATTAGTTTCTATTTTTTTTAAAGTCAAATATGGTGACAACTTCGATATCATTATTAAATCAATCCATTAAATCAAAAATTGAAAACTAAAAATATTTTATATATTAAACATATCGATTATACGTTAAAAGCTTAATAACCATCCATTACATGATAAGTATAAAAAAATATTTGTTAACAATAAATATAACAATCTATTACATGATAAACATCCAAAAACATCAATAAAAATAGCCACCTATTACATGATCATCATCCAAACAAATATTAAAATTTAATTTGGTAAAAAAATAAAAATGAAAAAAAATTATCATTTTTATATAATTTTATCTTTGGTAGGTAGAAATAATTTTTAAAAATTAAAAAATATTTTTTTGACATTTATTTTTATCAAACTAGTTTATATTTTTATCAAATTGACAACTTTGGCCTTCAAATGGAGCAATGGTGTCTTCAATTATTCTTATTTGGAACGAAATTCAAAATTCAGAGTCAAATGTATCACATTTGAAAGGTCAGGGACCAAAGTGACACAAGTCTCAAATTACAGGGACCATTATTGTAATTTGCTTTAAAAAAAACTATAGGCCAAAAACCACAAAGCAATACACTGAAAAGGAAAAAATGAATTACACATGTATACCCTCAGTTACCTAGCGAATCCACGCTCATATTGAACTGACCCTAATGTACCTTTTCCACTACCGTCTTCACCTCGAAATTGTCTTACCCAACGTTGAATCCACAATGCTGATGTCGAATCCACGACAATGAGCCACTTCGGAATCCACCAAAACTTCAAGCCCAAGTTTCCCGGAATCTACCGAAGAACACCTCTCTTTTTTGTAAACATAACAGTAAAAACAACTCCTTGATGAAGTCAATATAAAGCTTGTAGATTCATTGATCACTCTCAAATCATCAAGAAAACACTTATAAAAATAACCTTTAATATAGAAAACCTTGGTAGCTCTGCTCTCTTATTAGAATTTGGATTGCTTAAACCCTAAAAATGACAAACAGCGCACTTTATGATAAATAGATTTGCAAAGACTGCTCAAGTGCACACTTCACTGCTTGAGCGGTGTGAGTAAAAATGGCGTAAAACATATAGGCCGACTGCTCGAGCGCAACATTCACTACTTGAGCGATAAAACTTGCTTCCTAGAAGTTTAGTTTGCAAGTAGAGATACTGGATGCTCCTATTCATTGCTCGAGTGCACAAATTACCGCTTGAGCGGTCAAACAATTTAATTGCATGCTCCTATTCACTGCTCGAGTGCACTAATTACTGCTCGATCCTTGTACACAGTTAGCGAAGTGGCAAACATAAACTCCTCAAGATTACAAACTCCTCCACATAGGCACAATTCAGGTTGGATTCAACTGAAATAAAAGAGTGAATAAAATTATAACTGAAAAGAGTTTTGTCAAACGAGATTGCTAATTATAAAAACCTAACAAATTTTAAGTGTCAAAATATTAATTTATTTTAAAATACTTAAAATTGCATGGAAATAATGAGATTTTCAAAAAAATTGGAAGCAAAAGTAAAAATGACTAGGTTTTGAAGGAAGGGGAACTAAAAATATAACTTTTAATAGGGTTAAAATGCTAAAATTTCTTTCATAATAATGATAAAATTGATATTTTTCAAAGGACAATTGCATAATTTAGAGCTCGTTTGGGAATTGGTTATTTTAGCTGGTTTTTTATTTTTTTATGAAATTATGTACAAAACATAGAGAGAGTGATATAATTGGGTGTTTTGATTTTTTGACTATTTTAATCAAAGAGCATTGTTATTCAGGTTCAAAAATTAAACTTACTTTCTAGACCCAATGATGTGTCACTCTATTAAAACATCTAAGTCAAATATTTTTCTCAATTATTTTCTAATCATCAACTATTCATCTTATTGACACATCACTGAGTCTATAAAATGTATCTAAAAAATATATTTATATATTATTTTTTAAAACTGAAAAGTCACATACCAAACAATCCCGTAGTGTGTTTTATTTCTAGATCAACAATAAGCTCTTCCTAGTTATTTTTGTGTTTTCTTTACTAGTTAAGAAACTCTTTTCTTGGCGAGAGAACAAACAAAACTTCATTTCTTTCCATTTCAATAAGTAGTAGAAAGTGCAACAAATGGGAAGAAAATAGATAATAATAAAAAAAACAGAGATACTTTTAGGAACATGCAAAGGCAACTAGCTAGAAAAAACCAACTCATTATAAATTGATATGGACCAAGGATCACGCTATAATACACTTTTAAAAGGTTATGATCAAAAAAATCATTATTTATATTTTAGAAGGTTGTGTAATATATGTTAATTATAATAGTATTGATTATCACAAATATAATAATTAAATTATTTTTAATCATAACTAAAAAATAATAATGAGTAATAATTAAACACCACATAAAATATAAATAATTTTTAAAAAAAATTATAATCAAAATAATAATCATAAAAAATTACAATGAGTGATAAGTAATACCACAATTAGTTATAATCTAGTAAGAACTAACCCACATCAATATAAACATAAGTTATTTATCAAATACATATCAATTTTTAATTGAAATTATGTTTTAAAAAATATAATTTTGATCAACAATTTAAAAAATAAATTCATAAAAAATTGATACAAGAGTGGAGGAGACAGGTGTGTTTGGAGATAAATTTTCAAAAAATTTCTTTTGGAGAGAGAGTTTAGAATTTTTTTTTGTTTGTTTGGTTATTTTGAAAATAGTTTTGTAGTTTGGGAGTTTGGGAAGATTTGATATTTTGTTATAGTTGTGTAGATGTGTGTGAGAGAAGAAATAATTGAGAATCAGAGATGAGAGAGAGAAAAAAAAGTGATTGATTGATGTGTAAGAGAGAGAAAGTGATTTTGAAAAAAATTTCAAAAAATTTAAACCAAACAAAATTTTAAAAATTTTTCTAAAAAATTATATCTTAAGATACAAACCAAACAAATTCAAATACAAGAAGAAGTCTCGCTTTACCTCCAGTCATTTTGGCTGTAAGATATTTTTGGGTAAATTACAAATACACCCCTGAGGTTTGCTTAAAATACAAATTGTCTCCTGTGGTTTGGAAAATTACAAATACCTCTCTTTCAGAATTTTTTATTTAACAGAATTAATTGAAAAAATAAAATTTCTAACTGTTCACCTACACAATAATAAAATTATCTGAATTTTTAATGAAAATAAAAATTTAACATTATTAAAAAATGTTAATTCATTTGATAATTTATTTTGAAATTAGATACATTAGGAGCATAATGTAATTTCTAGAAACACAAGGAGTAATTTGTAATTTAAATAAATATCAAGGGGTGTATTTATAATTTACCCAATATTTTTTAGTAGACTTTCTTCTAGAACATTCAGCCACTCTTTTTGACCACTCAATCGGACCAAATATAAACAAAGATAAATTACAAATACACTTTTAAAGATTTGCTTCAAATATAAATTATCTTCTGTGATTTGAAAAATTATAAATATTTTTTGATTGGAATTTTTTATTTAATAAAATTAACTAAAAAAATGAAAGTAATAATTGCTCTCTTATACAATAATAAAATTATCTAAATTATTTATTAAAATATATTTTTAACATCGTTAAAAACCGTTGATTGATTTCATGATTTATTAATAAATGAACGATTTGTTATGTAATTAAAAAGCTCCGGGATGAAATATAATTTTCAAAACCACACAAAATTATTCATATTTTAATCAAATTTCAAGAGATATATTTATAATTAACGTATAAATAAAAATCTACCACCACGCGCATCTAATGGGCATGAGTTATTTGAATCTCACATTAATTTTGTTTTTGAAAAAAAACTTTTTCTTATACATTAGTTAGGGTGGACATGGTTCGGATTGGGATAAATTAAGACCAATCCGTTAACTTCGGTTTCTGAAAAATTGGAACCAATCTAATCCGTTTAAATCGTGAAACCAATCCGAATCAATCCATTTAAATATGGATTGAATCAGTTTAGGACTATGGATTTACATAATTAAATAATAAAAAAACTTTAAAATATTTTAATTTTATAAAAACATAAACATAGCATCAATTAATAGAGGTTTTTTTTTTATTTTTGTGAGAGAAAAAATGAAATGATTATAATTTTAGTGTGACATTATGTCTTATTGGACTAAAAAATTTTAATGTGACATTATGTCTTATTGGACTAAAAAAATTATTTTATCTTTTTGTGACAATTTTAATTAAAAAATTCCCGTTTAATATATGCCAAACGAGGATTAAATAAGATTGAAATAAAATAGAATGGAAAAAAGGTAATGTGTTGATGGTCACATGCGCTCTAAAAGCAGTTGGGTGATTGGAGACACTTTTGGGTACTCAGACACGCAGACACGTACAACCCATATGTAGATGCGACAGCTACAAAGTAATTTAGCTATCTCTTGACGGCAAATTGCCCGTGGATTTCAATTCTTCTAACAAATATTTTGAGACACCCATTAAGGCCTTTACATGACCTTTCATCTTTCCTTTCACTTCCTTGGTTAGCAATTATTTGAGAAAAAGTGAGCGAGCGACCGTGGGCAATTGTTTAAGTGATCAGGGAAAGGATATTTAGGAATTAAGTTAAGTGAGATTTTTTAAGTTTGAGTTTATAAAAATATGTTGATGTGCATTAATCACTATCCTATGAAAAAAAAAAAAAAACAGAGAGAGAGAAAGAGAGAGAGAATGCTTTAAAATTTGTGAAAAAACATTTTTATAGTAAAAGGTGAAAACAAAAATCATAAATGTGTGAAATTTACCCTTGAAATGGTGAAATTGCCCATAATTCTCTTCCAATATATATGTTCTTGTGGGTGTTGATCTCCAACCTCACAATCAAACATATCTCTTGATCGAGATCTAGGAAACTTAGGTGGAGAGCACATGACAGAATAGATTAAGCCAACACATGCGCACAAGAGAGTAAGAAATACCGTGGTGGCTCGTCCATCTAGAGACACTATGATGATCAAGTTAGTAACTTATCTCACAAGATATCAACTCAAGTAAAACAACTCTCAATTAAAGCGTCCTTAGACCCACAGGGGTGCTTTCACTACAAGAATTTACACATTTGGCGACTAAATTTGGCAACCAAAATAAAATTAGTCGCCAAAAGTGATAGTTTTGGTGACTAAAAATAAAATTAGTTAGCGATGATTCAAGTTTCAGCTACTATATGATTTTAGTCGAGATATCTTATTTATTGGCGACTAAAGAAAATATTTAGTCGCTAAATATTCACTGATAGGCGACTAAAAAACTATTAGTCGGCGATTGTCTGAACTTTGGGCTACTAAAGATTTAATTTGGTCAGAAAATATAATTATTTGCCGACAAAATAAAGTTTAGTCGCCAAACAGTTAGCGAATTTTTTTTAATTCTTTTTGTCGACCAAATAATTTGGTTGCCAAATATGAGGTTTTGGTGACTAAAAAAATTTAGTCGTCATATAATAACTCTTTTCCGACCAAAAAAAAAAAAATAGTAGCAAAATGGTATCTATTGGCTACAAAATGTTTTTTGGTCGCTAAAGCTTGAATTTTTTTTTAAGAGGCAAACGAATTAATTTTGGCGCCTGTGTCTCCTCTCTACACTTACACAGTTTGCTCTATGTTTTGTGTCATACACATAGAGAATAGAGTCTACACCAAACCTCACCCCCGCTCACCACTGACGATCACCACCGTCGCGCACCAGCGTCGCTCGCCAGCGTCGCATGGCACTCCCGCCACCGCCGTAAATCACCTCCTCTACTGGCGGCGAATCACAGGTCTCTCTCTCTCTCTCTCTCTCTCTCGCTTAATCTATTTCCCCATTTCTCACACAATACTCTAGGGTTTGATATATTTTTTTACTTTAATTTTGCGTTGATTTCTGAAATTGGTTGGTTCAAAGCACGTTTGTTTTCTTCAATTCTAAGGATTTGATGGCCAAAATAGTTAGCCCTAATCCATTTTTGAATTGGGTTCAACTGGTTTTATGGGTTCAACTGGTTTGAATTCTGAAATTGGTTTGTAATTTCTAAAATTGGGTTCAACTGGTTTGATTTCCCCTCCTTTTCCTTTCTCTCTTAGTAGTTTGAAAGCCCTAATCCATTGATGTGTATTTATTTGCATGTATGGCTGGTAATATACGATTTCATGTTTATTGACCATGGCTGAATATTTGAATTGGAATTTGATGGTATGATGCTGCCCTAATCCTCGATTGTATGTTTATTTCCCCCTCTTTTTTTTCCTTTTCTTTTCTTATGTGGTGTTTTGTTTTGGAAAATTCTAAATGGGGTGTGTATCATATATTACAACTTATATAGTATTTGGTTATGACATTCGAGTGTTGGTTATGATTTCCTTATAGACATTATGCCACTAGTTGTTTTTTTTTTTTTTATCTGCTAAAAAAGAACATTATTGATAAATCGCAAAGTATATCATACAAGGATTACATTAATAAAGGGAAGGAAGGTGAGAGTGCAAGAAGTATCATAATAAACACATCCATCCTAATTATGTTGGCACCAACATACAAATTCAATCATATGCTAACATCACACCAGGATTGATGAGAAACCAAAAATGAGTATCAAAATAACAACAACCACTCTGGCTGCCCTGTTTTCAGCCACACAAACCAGACAAAAAAATAGCTAAACTTGACAGTAGCCACCCAATAACATAAGCATATCAAAAAGGCCTTCCACCAAAGCAGACTTCATTTGTCTTAGGTTACAAAGTCATTTACTGAAAAATGTGCCATCTTATTAGAAGACTTAAACCAAAGAGCAACTCTAATGTTGGCAAGTTCACATACTTCATCAAAAACTGGGATTGCAACCATTAAATACACACTTATTTATGTGCTTTCAAATGGACCGAAGTATTGCAACGGATATGGCTCTCCAGATTTTCCTTTCAACTTTTCTCAAATTGTCACTAGCCCACCACTAAAGTAATTTATGGTATTAGTTATGACTCATTGTGATATTGGTTATGATATTATTTTAGTTATAATCCAAGAGCTCTTTAGTTATATTTTATATGATGTTTGGTTATAATTCTTTTTTTTTTCTTTTTTCTTTCCTAGTTATGACTCATATAAGATTGAGTTATGACATTTATGGTAATCAACTTCACAAATATCATAAACTAGTACAAACACTCGGTCTTTAAAAAAAACTAAACAAATATCATAACTCACATTTTGTACACACCTTTTTGAGGGTATGTACCATAGCATTACCCTTGGTTATGACTCATTATTATTTTTTAATTATGATTGAAAAAAAATTATGTAACACCCTGGAAATTCACACTATAATGAACAATAATAACATGATGTCATTAAATCCCAAAAGGTCATCTTTCTCATTGAACTAATATCAATTGTTTACAATTTAATAAATACATTCCCACAATATTTCAATTTCCCTTTTCAGTTCAATGAACTAGATGACTTAACAAAATATAAGCCCCTTAGGCGTACAACATCACAAAATACATACAGTAATTATGTTACAAAATCCCAAATTTAAAGGAAAACAACCAAAATGCTCCTAACTTCAACTTTTCCCAAAAAGAAAGTGGAGCTAATGCTTGAATCAATCCTTCAATGAGGCTGAACTTCATCAATTCCAGAAAAATAAATTAGGGTTGAGCTATATGCCCAGTAGGAATACATTTATCTAGGTATCTAATCCTTTGAACAAGTTTATGGTATTTATGTGATAAAATGATACAATAAAATTCGTCTTCACAGATAATCATCAACAATTCCGAATGAACCGAACAATATAACATGGCCAATTACAATTCATGTCATCATATAAAACAATTAAACATCCACTACCATGGAAATCATGTCACACATTCACCTACATGAGTCCAATAGAGAACAACCCTTACTTTCACTTTTTGCAAACAACCCCCACATTTGCCGACTATCATACGGCGGGACGTGGGCACCCTAAAGAAAACCATCCATTTTTCAACTTTCGCCGGCTATTATATGGCGAGACTGTGTGGACACCCCAAAACATTTTTCCACATTCGTCCAGCGATAAGCCTAGACAAGGCATTTGGGCACCTTTTTAGACTCCTCGCGCGGGTACTAACTCAACACCACATTTACCCAAAACCGACTCACACATTGGACTCATGCATGCTCAACAATTAATTCACATTTTAATCCCAAAATCCAACATCAAACATTACTATATATGAACATCACACAAGACTCAAAGAACAATAGCATACAAGCCATAATTCCTTTAATTATATCAATATCCACATTTCCCATCTCTCCATTGTTCTCAAAGTTTCATGAATCAAAAGAAATTCCATTGAGTTTTGTATCTTCTACTCAACTTGGAAACTTAGGGTTTCACCTAATTTGGGGGTTTCTATTCTTTATCACCAATCTAGATTTTAACCACATTTATATTCATATTTTAAAGAAGGAATGGAGAGATTTCAAACAAAATATTAAGCGAGTGAGTAAACATGTGAAATGAGGGTTTAATCCAACAAAATCTTCAATTAGTTCACAAATCACACACAATACCATGAAATCTCCCAATTGATTTACAAATCACATACAATACCATGAAATCTCTTCAAAAATGAAGACATGCAAGGATAAAAGTATCCCTACCTTAACTATCAAGCCCAAAATCCAAGCTTCTTCATGAATCTACTGCAAACCCACAGTCCAATCAGTAGGTAATGATAATCTTCCAGTGTTCTTTGCCTCTAGCAAGCGATTTTGGGTGGATTTCAAAGGTATGAGAGGTATTGGGAGGTAGAAATCTAGGGTTTCATAGAGAGAGGAAGAGGAGATGGAAGATGGAACAAAAGAGATGAGAGAATGATCTAGAATCACCATATTTAAAAAGCTGATATCGCGTTTCCCGCTCGAGTGTAACTTCCCACGCTCGAGCGTCCAGACACAATCAAGAGGGTCCGTTCGAGCAACAACTTCTTCGCTCGAGCGGAAAAAGAGAAACTTCACAAGTTTTGCAGCGCTACAGTGAATTTACTGGAAGCTAACATTTCACGCTCGAGTGGACATGCCTGAAATGCAACAAAACGCTGGGAGCAACAATTCTACGCTCGAGCGGCGGTTTCCCTACAACAGCCTTGAAAACAAAATGTCACAATTTAGTTATGATAAATTTGATAATCAACATCACAAATATTATAATTTGCATACATATGTACCAAAGAATGACTCTTTTTTTTATATTGATTTTGATTTTACTCTTTTTTTGATTGAGATTTTGATAGTAATGGATTGAATGGTGTTGTCCAGTCTCGTAGGGCCTATCATGGATTCTATTTTAATAATTTGAATAGTTTATCATTAAAAAAAATTAGGTTGATTCGATATATTAGCCTTTTCAATTTGTTATTTTTATGTCCCCCATCCCCTTAAAAAAAAAAAAAAAAAAAGATATGTGTGTTTTTACAAATAGACTATTCATATTTTTTGTGACAAACACGATAAATTAAACATATTATAATTGTCATATCAAATTAATTTTTTATTTTTTTTTTTTTATTGAAATAGGGCTCGTGGTGGATCTAATGAGTCCATATCTAACGAGTCCAGATAGTGCACTAATGACTAGGCACAATGATGTGGTGATGACATGGAATAAAATAATATTTTTTATTGATGCCGTTGAATTTGTCTTGTAACAACCCTCATTCTTGACTTAGCTATACTTGCATACATTCATGTAAGACCTTGTCTTGATATGTTACAACCTTATTAATCTTGTTTCGGCTTGCTTTGTTATGTGTACTTGCTTGATCTTGTTCCTTGCTTGGTGCGTGGCCGAGGTTAGGTCAGTGTAGTCCACTTTTGAACCTTTGCACTTAGGACTATTCTGGAGCCATCTGTTGACCTCCATCTACACCTCGGCATGTTTGCCGAGATGTTACTCTTTGGGCCGAGGTGCTTGGAACCAAGGCCGAGATGTTTTGTACTTGTGGTCTTTGCCCTTGGGCAGGTATGACCCAGGCCGAGCGTGGCACAACTTAGTCAAGTGCCGCCCTCCCTAGCCGATGTCTTTGTTACGCTTTGCCGAGGCCTTGTCTTTAGCCGATGTCTTTGATCGCCGAGACGCTTTGCCTTAGCTTGTCGAGTACGCTTTGTCAGTGACTTGTCTTATCAATCAGTCACCTTTTGAGCTGAGCCAACCCGGTTGAGCCACGTGTCCGAGCTGTGTGTATAGACAGCCGGCAGACTTGGAGACAAATCATTTTGTCTCAAATCTTTGTCTCTAGAGAGAGAAGCTCTCAAAGAAGAGAGAAGGAGTTTTAGAGTGAGAAGTTGATTTTCGATCTTGATCTTTGGCGATCCAACCGTTGGATCTGAGTTTTGAGGTTAGATTCTTGCTCTACTTTGATTGCTCTTATTGGTTATCAAGCTGCATTGCATGATTGTGTTTGTTTTGCATGCCATGCAACGATTTGAAGTCGGTTTTGAAAGAGAAAGTTGATGTTCATGTGTTCTTGAGTAAAGTCTCGTTTTGATCCGAAAGTTTGGAACAAGAACCATGTTTTTGTGTTTGTTCTTGCATGTTTTCCTTGTACGAATGCCCAGGTCCATGTTTTGAGCTCTTTGCATGGGATCTCAGATTTTGAATGTACTAGTTATGAACTCCAGCATGCATGTTCTTGATGTTCTTGATTATTTTGTCCTTTGCATTCCTCAAAGGGAAACCCAGGTTTTTCCCGATTTCGTTTTGTGTGTGGCCATCAGGTTCACACCTCGGCAAGGAGGTGTTGGACCTCGGCTAGACCTGGGTAGTACCCAGTGTGTTTCCATGAGATGGAAAACAGCGTTTTGACCCTTGTCATGCCTTGCTTTACTTTTGACTTGGATTCGGTGAGAGTGCCGAGATCATTATGTGCATATGAAGCTTGTTTTGAGAATGTGGTTTGCCTTGTGATTGCCAGGACTTTGATCTTTGCTTTGAGCCTTCACCCAAGAAGACCGAGGTGAGTGGTGCTTTTAATAAAGCTATGTTATAATGTTTTGACAAATCTTGTCTTGCTTTGTTTTGATGAAAGTCTTTGATAAGCATGAATGATTAGCCTATTTCGAATGTATCAATTATAAGCCTGGTTTTGGCACTACTTGTGAAAGTCCCTTAGCTGGAGGACTATAAACTTTCGCAGCACTACTTGTGAAAGTCCCTTAGCTGGAGGACTATAAACTTTCGCAGCACTACTTGTGAAAGTCCCTTAGCTGGAGGACTATAAACTTTCGCAGCACCACCTTGTCAAAAAGGGCTACGGGCCTAAGTGACATTAGTTCTTGTGTTAAAAAGGATACGGTCCTTTCCTGGATAAGCCAACGTGTTAAAAGGGGCTACGGGCCTAAATAACACAAGTCCCTTGTGCTGGAGGACTCTAAACTTTCGCAGTACCCTTGACTAATCGATTACGGATCGTACAGTTCCTTGTTATGCCGATGTTGGTAAGCATCCCTTGAAATATGGTAAGACTTGATAGATGAATACGGTTCATCACTTGATTTGATAGCTTTGATTTGTGTTATGCCGATGTTGGTAAGCATCCCTTGAAATATGGTAAGACTTGATAGATGAATACGGTTCATCACTTGATTTGATAGCTTTGATTTGTGTTATGCCGATGTTGGTAAGCATCCCTTGAAATATGGTAAGACTTGATAGATGAATACGGTTCATCACTTGATTTGATAGCTTTGATTTGTGTTATGCCGATGTTGGTAAGCATCCCTTGAAATATGGTAAGACTTGATAGATGAATACGGTTCATCACTTGATTTGATAGCTTTGATTCATGTTATGCCGATGTTGGTAAGCATCCCTCGAAATTTGTAAGACTTGTTAGATGAATATGGTTCATCCCTTGATTTGGTAAAGTTTTGATGAATTCTGCTCCAGAAGGACTTCGGCTAATATTCGTATGATTTAGGAAGTTTTGTTTTGCCTTGGAGGACCTCGGCTATATTCATGCAAAAACCTTTATTATTCGTACCATTCACTGAGTTGTCAAACTCACCCTCTCTATATATATATGTAGGTGATGAGCAGGACGGCGGCGACGCCTAGTCTATTTTGCAAAGCTTGTTTTGGACTCTTGACATGTCGGCTTGACTCTTTCACGTCGGCAGTTTTGTGCCTACATCGGCTGTTTTGCATTTATGTCGGCATTTTTGTATTTACATCGGCAACTCTTGAAAATCATGCTTCTTGGCTTGTAATTACTGTATTTTGTTCTTGTCGGCCGAGAAGCCTTTTGATCAAGTTGTAAATTGTATTTTGTTATTTTGGACTGGATGTAAATCATATGGTATATGTTGTCTCACTTTGATCTACGCACAAGCTCTTATGGACCATTGTTTTTGATTTATCGCTTCCGCATTTGCAAGCCCCGTACATTATACTCTGATAGACTTTGATTTTTGATAAGTTGGCCTTCGGTAATTGAGGATTACTGGCCATCACGGCACCATCCTACTAGGGGCGGGTTGGGGTCGTGACATGTCTAATAATCACAATAACAATATTTGCAATTAAAATACAAAATACTAATTATTTAGAAAATTACCTTAATATTTTACTATTCCATACCCACCTTGTTTCGTCTACTATATTTTTCAAGCCTTTTAACGAGTAGGAAGTGTAATCTCTTACTCTCAGTGAATATTACTTCTGTTTGTTCATCTTTGCTTGATGTGTAGGGTTCGAATAATGGACAAGAGTTGGATGATGATAAAAGATGAGCTGAAAAGTAAAGAGTATCAAGAAGACATTCAGTCTTATTGAGTTTTGCTACGAAGAATTTAGGACCTGGGGATGAAATTCGTTGTCCGTGTGTCAATTGCTTGAACGACATAAAATTTAGTCGACAAGTTGTACAGTTGCACTTGATTCAAAGAGGAATCACGTGTTCTTATCGAACTTGGGTGCACCACGGGGAACATGTTCCCATGTCTCGTGATCATCCTACTATGTGAAACGATGATACTGAAAGCAATGGAGCTAGAATGATAGCCAATCATGAAAATTTGGGTGAACTTCCTACCATGTTAGAAGAGATTTACATGGGTGGTCTTATGGACGATCATATCGACAAAGAGCGTACTAGTTCGGAGAGGCACAATTTGTTGAAGTTCATGAAGTTGTTTGATGATGCTCAACGTAAATTATATCCAGAGTGTGAAAAGTTCTCCATCTTGTCCTTCATAATTAAGATGCTTCACGTCAAGGTGTACAATAAATGGAGCAACAAATATTTCGATATGGTTATGCAAGTTTTCAAAGACATTCTACCAAAGTGTGATGAAACTGTTCCATGGACCCTTTATGACGTGAAATAGTTCTTACGTGAATTGGGTTTGGGATATGAGGCCATTCATACATACAAGAATGATTGTACTTTATTTTGGAAGGATAACGTAACACTGGAAAATTTCCTTACATGTACGGAGCCTAGATACAAGTTGAATGACAAGACGGGTAAAAAAATTCCACACAAAATATTGAGGTACTTTCCTTTGACACCGAGGTTGAAGAGATTATACATGTCGAAAAAAATAGCCACATATATGAGATGACACAAAGATAAGTGTGTGGATGATAGAGTATTACGACATCCAGCTGATGGTGAGGCATGGAAGGACTTTGATAGGCTGCATCCTACGTTCTCTGCGGATCCTCGGAATGTAAAGCTAGGGCTTACCACGGATGGTTTCAATCCATTTGGAAATATGAGTACATCGTACAACATGTGGCCCGTAATCTTAATGCCTTACAATCTACCCCTATGGAAGTGTATGAAAGATCCATTTGTGATGATGTCATTACTTATTCCCATACGAACCGCACCTGGAAGAGACATCCATGTTTACTTGAAACCATTAGTAAACGAGTTAAACAATCTATGGGAGCATGGTGTGCAAACATATGATGCTTCAAACGGCCAAATATTTACTATAGCGATCCCGAGTTTTAACCCTTGTTGTACTATAGCGATCCCACTTTGCCCTTTTCTGTTCAGTTGTATTCCGAACTTAGTTCCGTGGAGCTGGTTATTGTATTTATGTCGTTTGCATCCTTTACTCTTTGTATATGAGTCTTGGGTTGTGTTGGGAAGGTTTGGAACAGGTTGGTTGAGCTTAGGAACCAAGTCTAGTTGTCCAGTTTTTGGCTTGTCCGCTCGAGCGGGGACCCTTTTGTTTCTTGTCCACTCGAGCGGGGAATACACCCATCCAGTATTTCCTGTGTAGTATCGGGCGCTCGAGCGGGGGTTTGGCCGCTCGAGCGGGGGTCTGTGTGTGCCGCTCGAGCGGGGAGTTGGACGCTCGAGCGGGGATCTGTCTGCAAAAGTTCTGGGAGCATGCATCTGCCGCTCGAGCGGGGGATTGGACGCTCGAGCGGGGATCTGTGAGTGACGCTCGAGCGGGGCTTTTGCCGCTCGAGCGGGGCGTCTGTTATTTAAACCCGAGTTTTAGCTTTTTGACTCACTTTTTCACACCCGTTTCTCTCTCTTACTTTTCCAAAAAGCCATTTGAGAGCTCCTCTCTCTAAAACCATAACTTCTCTCTAAGTATTGATCTAGCTAGGGTGTTTTTCTCACCTTTGGTCTTCACAAAAGTTGGGTTGATCGTCAAGGGCTTTTCTTTGATCCGAAAATTTCGAGTTTTGGAGCACGTTGGGTTTCGTCATCTTCTTCCTTTGGGCTCCGAATTTGAAGTAGGGATAACCTACTCCATCTTATGAGTTTTGTCTTTGAATTTTAGCATTTTGATATGTTGGGGGTTGTTGGGAAATTTTAAGAAAGTTTGGGTCTTTTGTGTAATTCTACAAAAGTTGGGGTTTTATTTATAATAAACCTATATGCATGTTAGGCATAGAGAAATGAGATTAATGTTGGAACATTGATGGAATTGGAACCTTAGGGTTGTTTTGTAAATTATGGTAATTTACCCTAATTAGTTTAATTAATTAATGTATATAATTAATTAAAGAAAATGAGAAATTGAATTGAGAATGTGGAAATTGGGAATGTATGGGACTAAAGGGTGTAGTTGAATATTTTATTGCTCACCTAATTGAAATGTTGATATATTATCCATTTGTGCATTTATTTCCTGTTTAGAAATAATTGCTTTGGGCTACCGGTGGAGGGTAGTGTTGATTGTTGTAGACAATGCATGATGATTAGGCAAACTAAAACTAATCAATTGGATGTGTCATAGAGAATGACGGTTGGTAGAATACATTAACTTTATGTATTGATTGATTTTGCATATGACCAATGTGTTTATATGCACTATGTGTAGACAGTTGCTAGAATACATTAACTTTATGTATTGATTGATTGCGTATATGATTCTGTGCTTATATGCATTGCTTGTGTATGGAAGGAGATGGGGGATGTACTCCACGGTTTAGGGGAAGATGGGGGATGTACCTCTAAACTGGTTAATGGTTATGGGAAGATGGGGGATGGACCCGGGGATGCAGCTCATATGCTCTCCCATTGTAGTTATGATACAGCTCATATGCTTATCAATTGAAGTGTTGTTTGTTTGATTTGATATAGCACTAACATGTATATCATCATCATTTTGTGAAGTACGGAAGTATTTGGATTGATTTGATATAGCACTAAAATGTATATCGTTATCAATTGTGAAGTATAGAAATGTTTCTATGTTAAGTTGATACAGCACCAATATGTGTATCATAGGTAAAGTATGGAAGTGGTTTATGTGTTATTGATACAACACCAAAATGTGTATCCACCTTGGATTTCGAAAGTGTTCTAGTGGTGAACTGAAATCTCATCAAATGTTTAGGCCAGAGTACTGAGCCCTGTTTTCAAACTCAAAGTTGAATAAGAAATGGAAAGTGAAGTGTAGCATAGACTTGATTGTCATGGAATTGTAGTAAGATGTGAATGAATGTATTAGTGTTGACCATCTATCAGTTGCTAATCTTTTAGTCATTGTTCATAGTTGGTTTAGTGTATTTCTACTGGGCTGTGGCTCACCCTATATGGGAACATCATTTTCAGGTACAGGTAACATGCCACCTCCAAGGACATCACCTGGGAGGCTAGAAGCAGGCAGAAGTTTGTGGTTTTGTTACCTTTTGTTGTACTACATGTAAATTTCAAGCCAAGGGCTTAATGTGTATTTGAGTTAGTACTCTCCTCATTGTAACCAAGTGTTAGCTTGGAAAGCTGTAAGCCCATAAGGCATTTGCCTCTGTTGTTAATATGTAATGCTTCTTGTAAAGAATTACTCTGCGGAATAGGTTGGTGTTTGTTTCTCATGTCAATGCATGTCTAAATTGTTGGGTTTAATGTTATTATTTTGAGGGCGTGACATTTACAATGCATGCAACAGTCATGTAGACCATCAATGACTTCCCTGCATATGGTAACATGTCTGGTTGGAGTACAAAAGGTTACTTGGCCTGCCCTAATTGTAACATGGATGCATCATCTCAGAGTTTGCGAAGTAAGATAGGGTCTATGGGTGCTCGCCGGTACTTACCTGAGAACCATAATTGGCGAAGAAGTAAGCTCTTCAATGGTGAAATTGAGAACCGATCCAATCCTATGGAGTTATCAAGAGAACAAATACTGGAGCAAATTAATTTGGGGATGTACGGGCCGTATGGAAAGCATCCAAACAACTGAAAAAGACAAAGGAATGAAAAATATGTTGATGTGCATTAATCGCTATCTTATGAAAATGAAAATGAAAATGAAAAAGAGAGAATGTTTTCAAATTTGTGGGAAATCATTTTTATAGTAAAAGGTGAAAACAAAAATCATAAATGTGTGAAATTTACCATTGAAATGGTGAAATTGCCCATCATTCTCTTCCAATATATTTCTTCTTGTGGGTATTGATTTACAACCTCATAACCAAACAGATCTCTTGATCGAGATCTAGGGAGCTTAGGTGGAGAGCACATGACAGAATACATTAAGCCAACACATGCGCATAAGAGAGTAAGAAATACCGTGGTGGCTCGTCCATCCGGGGACATTCTGACGATCAAGTCAGTAACTTATCTCACAAGATATCAACTCGAGTAAACAACTCTCAATTAAAGCATCCCTTAGACCCACAGGGGTGCTTTATTTATGTAATGAATAGTATCCAATTCGCCTAGAAATCTTACTTCATGGGATTCTATCATTTATAAGGATATCACTTATCCAAGACTCCTCCTATTTAGATTAGAATGAACTCCCTTAAGAGTCTCATCTTTATCGAAACACAGAACCTAAAACCATTTAGGACTCTTGTCATCTATTCGAATATCTCAGATTCAGATATGATCACATCATAACTCGGCGACTTGGTCCATCCACGTGGCACCTCGGCTAACAATCTTTTCCAATATATATCTTCTTTTTTTATTTTATTTGTAACCTCTTCCTTCGTCGTCCACCAACATGCCACCATTCTTAATCATTGCCAACCCCTTTTCTATGTCACTACTCACTCTTAGGGTCTGTTTGTTTTGGAAGATGGAGGAAGAGTTGGGATTGAGATAGAGGTGGGATCTACTAATATTGTGTTTGTTGGAAAATTTGTGGAGGGGATTCATAGTACCTTCAGATTATGATGGGCCTTTAGCGTTGGGATTCATAGTTCGCCGAGAGACATGGTACAAAAAAATAGTCTATTCGGCTTAGGGTGTTACTGGTCGTCTAGGGGGACGTCCGGCTGGTCATCTGGCCGGTCAACCGTCCAAGAGCAATTTTTTTTTTTTTTAATGTTGGGCTACACATTTTGAACATTAATATTTAATAAATTCTAGTTTTTGTTAAGTAAAAACCATGGTTTTTATTTGTTTTATTATTTCATTTTTATTTTATACAAAAATAATTTAACAATACCCACACAAACAACTATTATCAAAACAAACACAATTTTACTTAATCCTCTCACTATTAATCCCCTCATTATCAATCCCTTCCATTCTACATTTGAAAACAAACAGGCCCTCAGTCTCCTTCCTTGCAAATCACTATTGTTAAATAGAGAATAAAATTGTGACCGTTAGAGAGATTCGTACAAATTTAAAGATGGGAATGGTATAGCGATTCCAGTTTTCCCTTTCTGTATTTGTTGTATTACAGACTTTGGTTTCGTGGAGTTGGTGGTTGTATATCTTGTTGTCATCCTTTAATTCCTTGTGTTTGAGTTTTAGGATGTGTTAGGTGTATTTCGAACAAGTGGGTTGAGTTTTGGTCTCGAGTGTAGTTGCCCAGGTTTTTGGTGTTACGCTCGAGCGGGTCATTCTGCGCTCGAGCGGAGTTTGGTTTTTGGTTGTCCACTCGAGCGGGCCTTCTTGCGCTCGAGCGAGGTTTACACACTCCCAGTATTTCGTGCCTCTGCAAAACTTCTGCAGGTGTGTTTTTCACGCTTGAGCGGGTTTCTTTACGCTCGAACGGTAGCGCTCGAGCGGGTATGTTGGCACTCGAGCGGGTAGTGCTTTGTCTGTGAAAGTTCTGGGAGGGGGAAATCTACGCTCGAGCGGACTGGTTTTCGCGCTCGAGCGGATGTACTTTATTCTTGTGTCTTGGTGCTCGAGCGGGCCTTCTTGCACTCGAGCGTGTCCAGATTTTTGTGCTTGACGCTCGAGCGTTCTATTATCCGCTCGAGCGGGAGAGTCGTATATCAGTTAACAGTTAGGCTATTTTAAATCACTTTTTACATTCACTCTCTCTCTCTTACTTTCTAAAAACACTTTTTGAGAGCTTCTCTCTCTAGGATCTCCCTTCTCTCTCGGGTTTGATCTAGTTAGAGTGCTCCACTCCCTTGGTGCCTTTGTAAAAAGTGTGTTGATCGTCGAGGGCTACGTTTTGATCCGAGAAATTGTTGATTTGGAGCACTTTGAATTTCTTCATCTTCTCCATTTGAGCTCTAACTTCGAGGTAGGGATATCCTACTCCTCCTTATGAGCTTTGTCTTTAAATTTTAGCATTTTGTTATGTTGGGGGTTGTTGGGTAATTTTGAGAAAGTTTGGGCCTTCATGTAATTTTACAAAAGAAGGGGTTTTACTTATATAAACCTATATGCATGTTTAGCATGGGGAAATGAGGTAAATGTTGGGTTATTGATAGAAATGGAACCTTAGGGTTGTTTTGTTAATTATGGGAAATGCCCTAATTACATTGATAAATTAATTTGTAAAATTAATTTTGAGAAATGAGAAATTGAATTGAGAATGTTGAAATTGGAAATGTATGGGATTAAAGGGTGTAGTTGGATCATTTATCACTCACCTAGTTGAAATGTTGATATTTTATCCGTTTGGTGCATTTATATTCTGTTTAGAAATAACTGCTTTGGGCTATCGGTGGAGGATAGCCTTGATTGTTGTAGACAATGCATGATGATTAGGCAAACTAAAACTAATCGATTGAGTATGCTAACAAATATAGCGGTTGGAATAATATATTAACTTTATGTATTGATTGATTATGTATATGATCTACGTTTATATACATTGTGTGTGTGGGAGGAGATAGGAGATGTACTCCACGGTTTAGGGAAAGATAGGGGATGGACCTCTAAACTGGATTTTGTTTGACACTGATACAGCACTACAATGTGTATCAAGTGTGGATTATGGAAGTGTGTGAATTGATTTGATATAGCACTAAAATGTATATCGTTATCAATTGTGAAGTATAGAAGTATTTTTATGTTATATTGATACAGCACCAAAGTGTGTATCCTTCGTGAAGTATGGAAGTGGTTTATGTGTTATTGATACAACACCAAAATGTGTATCCATTATGAATTTCAAAAGTGTTGTAAAGATGAGTCATCATCTCATTAAGTTATTTGGCTAGGTTCTGAGCCTTGTTTTCGAACTCAAAGTTGAAAAGGAAGTGGGAAATGAAATGTAGCATGGACTTGAATGTCACGAAACTGTAATGTGTTATAAGTGGGAATATAAGTGTGGACCATCTATCGAATGCTGTTATCTTAGTCATTATTTATAGTTGGTTTAGTATATTTCTACTGGGCTGGGGCTCACCCTTTATAGGACATCATTTTCAGGTACAGGTAGCATGCCACCTCCAAGGACATAGCTTGGGAGGCTAGAGGCAGACAGACTTTTTGGTTGTCTTGCTTTCCTTTGATGTATTACATGTAAATTCAAGCCAAGGGCTTAGTATGTATATGAGTTAGTACTCATTTCTTGTACCCAAGTGTTGGCTTGGAAAGTTGTAAGCCCATACGGCCTTTACTTTTGTTGTCAACATGTAATACTTTTGTAAGAACTACTCAGATAAATAGAAAGATGTTCATTTCTCTTATATTGTTGCATGTCAAGAATGATGGGTTTTATGTATTTTTTTTTTTGAGGGCGTGACAAATGGCGTGGGGGAATGGAGAATCCATGGTTTTGCAAAGAGACTTGCATGGGATTATGGGTGTTGCGGTGGTGATGTTAAAGGGATTAGGGTGCTTTGGTGGTGTATAGAAAGAACTAGAAATGTTGTGATAGTATGAAAAATGAACTAGAGGTGCAGTGGTGGAGGAAGTTGTAGGGTTAGCAAATGAGGGAATGATTGGAATTGGGGCTAGTGGAAAATGATGGAATAGAATGGGATTAGAGCTATGTCACCCCCCGAAGTAATTAACAATAGGATCATCTCACAATAATTACCAATTACCAATACATTTCAAAATATGATATCTTTGCATTCATATGATCCAGTTGTATAATATATGACACATGCAATTATACATTCATAAGTCATAACCCTGAATCTATAGCATGTGTCATAAGCAAAAGATATAAATAAGAGTTAAACAGATAAATGAATGCCTTAATGGCTACAACTTTCCAAGTCGATGCTTGGTTACAACAAAAGTGAGTTTAAAACTCAATACAAATAAAGTCCCAGGCTTGTACAAAATAAGTACAACAAGAACAAAATAAGAAGCTCTTGGCTCCAAGTCTTCCTAAGCTACGACCTTGGCTATAGCGGTCCCGAGTTTACCCCTGTTGTATAGCGATCCGGACATGTGTCCGTGGATGTTGATAGTTGAGTATTGTCTTGTTTACATCCTTTCTTGTTTTGTATTTGAGTTATAGGATGTGTTGGGCAGGTTTGTTACAGGTTGGTTGAGCTTAGGAACCAAGTCTAGTTGCCCAGGTTTTGGCTGGTCCGCTCGAGCGGAGATGTTTACGCTCGAGCGGAGAGGTTGTTGTTTCTTGTACGCTCAAGCGGGGATTTTGGCGCTCGAGCGGAGAATGCACCCATCCAGTATTTCGTGCACCTGCAAAACTTCTGCAAGTGTGGTTTCTACGCTCGAGCGGGTTTGGTGCGCTCGAGCTGGTTGCGCTCGAGCGTGGATGTTGCGCTCGAGCGGACAGTGTGTTTTTGGTGAGAGTTCTGGGAGGGGGAGACCTGCGCTCGAGCGAGCTGGAATCTACGCTCGAGCGGACGAACTTTGTGTCTGTGTCTTGGCGCTCGAGCGGACAATGTTGCGCTCGAGCGGACCATGTTTTATGTGTCTTTACGCTCGAGCGGACCTGTCGTATAACTGAGTGGGACTGGGCATTTTAAATCACTTTTTGACTTATCTTCTCTCTCTTACTTTACCCAAAACGCCATTTTCAGAGCTTCTCACTCAAAAACCTTAACTTCTCTCTAAGTATTGATCTAGCTAGGGTGTTTTGCTCACCTTTGGTCTTCACAAAAAGGGTGTTGATCGTCGAGGGCGTCCTTTTGATCCGAATAGTTTGGTGTTTGGAGCATTTTGGTTTTGGGTCCTTCTCCTTTGGAACTCATTCTTTGAGGTAGGGATATCCTACTCCTCTTTATGAGTTTTGTCTTTAAATTTTAGCATTTTGATATGTTGGAAGTTGTTGGGTAATTTTGGGAAACTTTGGGCCATTATGTAATTTTACAAAAGTTGGGGGTTTTCATCTATGATAAACCTAGAAGCATGTTTGGTATAGAAACATGGAATTAATGTTGAAACATTAAGGAAATTGGAACCTAAGGGTTGTGATGTTAATTATGGAGAATGCCTTAATTACATTGATTAATTAATTTGGATAATTAATTGTATTGATTTGTGATGTATATAATTGTTGTTTATATGCATTGTGTTGTGTTGGAGGAGATAGGGGATGTACTCCACGGTTTAGGGGAAGATAGGGGATGAACCTCTAAACCGGATGTTGTTGGGAGGAGATAGGGGATGAACTCCGTAGATAGAGCTGGTATGCTTATCTGGAAGTGTATTGACAGAGCGTATATGCTTATCTTTGGAAGTATTGATATAACTGTGATGTTTATCTTTGATGAAGTGAAAAGTGTTGGCATGAGTGTTTGTCTCATGTGTGATGTTTGGCCAGGTTCTGAGCCAAGGTTATGAAATGGCAAGTAAAAGGAAATGAAAATGGAAACGAAAGGAAATATAGACTTAAGTGTCTTGGAATTGTATTATGTTATGAATGGATGTAAAAGTGTTGGCCATCTATCAACTGTTAATCTTTTAGTCATTGTTCATAATTGGTTTAGTATATTTCTACTGGGCTGTGGCTCACCCTATATGGGAACATCATTTTCAGGTACAGGTAGCATGCCACCCCCAAGGACTTAGTTGGGAGGCTAGTGGCGGACAGGCTTTTGGGTTGTCTTTCCTTTTGTTGTATTACATGTAAATTCAAGCCGAGGGCTTTATGTGTAAATGAGTTAGTACTCTACTTTTGTGTAACCAAGTGTTAACTTGGAAAGCTGTAAGCCCTTAGGGCATTTGCTTTTGTTGTTAACATGTGATACTCTTTGTAATAAAACTCTGGTGAATGGAAGGATGTGGACCTTTTATATATCATAGCATGTCTATATTGTTGGGATTAATGTTATTATTTTGAGGGCGCTACATTGGCGAAGGCATATCATCAGCATTTGAAAATGGTTTTCCATATAAGGAGAGCCAAAGCCCAGTAAAGATATTCTAACACAGTGTATGAATCTCAATAAAATTATAAAGTAAATGCATATGCAATGCTCATGCCAAAATATTTTATATCTCTTTCCAAAACCATGCGATGCCATATTTATATCACAGTTCATGAAAACATTTCATTTACAACAGAAAACAGGATAGTGGTGAACAACACTGGGAATTTCTAGGACGTGTCTATAGGTAGGCTACAAGCACTACCAATTGCCATTTTTACCGGTATCAACCGGAAGGCTCGGTACATATCTGTTGAGCATAAAAATCAGGCAACTAGTACTTTTGCAGACTTTACAGACCACTTAACCAACCGATGTTTCACTCGAGTGGACTGCCATGTTTTTGAAAATTTGACTAAGTATTTCAACTTACATTTTGGCATCCTCATTGCATCTTAGGCATTCCTACGCCTTATTTAAGACGTAATTATGAGGATTAGAATTAGAAACACACCAAGATAGAAAATGAATGAGTTATGTGTTTTCCGAGTGTGTGTTCAATAAGCATTTGTTATGTGCTTGTGTAGGTCACGTGCCATAGGCTATCCAATATGTCTGCACTGTCGATTTTGCTATTGGAGCTATTAGTGAGTAACAACTCTGTAAAGCTATGTTTGATTATAAGTATTTTCAAAATGATAAGATATGATCTGTTTATGAACTGTTATTTTATGAATAATGAATGAATGTCCGATTTTCTAAATGCACTTGTGGCATCCTTAGTTCACATGGCCCTCGCTCGAGGGGAAATAACATCGTGACATATGTTTATATGGCTCTCGCCCGAGAGAAACAATACCGTGACTTATTATCATATGGCCCTTACCCGGGGGAAACAATACTGTGTTTTATACATGGCCATTGCATGGGGGAAACAATACCATGGCTACTTGTGCACAAGATATGGACCTTTGGGGTCGTCGGTACCGACTATGCTTATTGGTCCTAGGACCAAGATGATATGATAGCTAATGGATGTACCACATATAACTGCTTGTGATTTCTGGTTACGTATATGAATCTGAATCTGTTTCTGATATGAACTCTAATTCTTGAAACTATTTGGACATCATTCATAAATCGATTACTCTGTTGTTATTCACTTGGCTCCAACTCACCGTATTATTATTTATGTATGTAGGTGACCATGCTCAGAGTTGATTGCCTGGAGTTTCGTTCTATTAGCCAGCAACAGTGCCTCCCGAGGAGGTTCCCATTTTGCAGTGGTCGAGTTTTTGTGAATCATGTTACAAATCTTTTGTATTTATTTTGTTAAGTTGAACAAGCCTTTTGTTTGTCTGTATGTATGAATGGTGACGTGGGTATGACGTCTTAATTATGTAAATTAAGTTTTAAATTTTCAGTCTCATGTATGTCTACACAGCTCTATGGACGTTATATGTTTGTGTTTGTTTCCATTAGCCCTTGTATGTTATTTGTTTGTTCAGAGGCCTTTGGTAATCCTAAGATCACTGGCCGATTACAACACTAAGCCTATAGAGGCGGATTTAAATCATGACACTAAGGGTGGCGGATGGGTGACCAACTACGGGGTTAAGATAGGAAAAACTAATTGGTTATAGGTTAGAGGAAGCGATAGAAAGTAAAAGGGATGAAACATCAAAAATTCATGTTCTTATAATTAGTTTTGAATTTCACACTCCTTTAATTTTTTATTTTATTTTAATTCTTCATTCATATTTAACATATTTATTAACTTCTCTTTCTACCGACATTATTTGGGAAGCCACATTTTTATGGATAGTGCATTTCCCTATATATGAAAATTTGAAAAAATATATAAATAATTATAAATAAGTGGAGTCTAGTCGAATATATAAATTTTAAAAACCTATTTAAATTTTATTTCTTTATTTTTAAAATTAATTTTAATCAAATCAACAACTATCATGAATTAAACAAGACTCGAGTTAGAATAATATTTATTCTAGAAAATACTAAGATTCTTATATAAATTATAAAATATTTATTTAAAATCCAGATCATTGCTATTATTTTATGGAATTACTATGATCACCTAAAAATGGCATCTGTCACACACAACTCACAACATACACAAGAAGACCTCTGAGACCACTTAGGCTTTGTTTGGAAAGGATTAAAGTGGTTAAATTAGTACAAAAAGACAAAATAAATTAATTTAATAAATAAGATAAAATGTCATATTCAAATCATAATCATTTTTTTTTTCTCACAACTCTCATATCCAAATGAAAAAAAGTCAAAACTTCTTTCTAAACAAAACTAATTCAACTAGATTAAATTTGTTAAAAAGCTAAAAAGTCAAGCTACATTAACCCTTCCCAAATGAAAGCTTAATATTACAAACACCTGGCAAGCAGTCTTTCAATTTGTTACGTCACCCCTTATAACTTTGACATTGGCTCTTAAAAGAATTGGGGCTTCTCTTTCTCTCTATTCCTCCTCTGATGCTCCATAAGCCATCAAGCTAATTTAGAGTGGACCAAGCCATAACTCTCCTTACAAAGCCCTCATAGAGGATATAAGGTTCCTAATGAAAAGATGCAACTGTTCACATGGTCATACCCTGAAAAAAGGAAAAGATGAGAAGTTGGCTAACATAGGTGTGCTCAATATGAACATGTGGTGATACTAGATGATCCTCGAGTATGTAAGAGCTTTGGTCAAGGCAGATATGACTGGAATTAGTATTGAGAGGGATTAGCCCTCCATTTTGTTGTAATACTACTTTTAAACTTCTATGTTTGTTAATTTTCGGTTGAATAAAAAAAAATAAAATTCTCAACCTCAGATTACAAACTCCTAACTTATCATGCCTTAAAATAGGAACTTTTTTATAGCTATAAAACCCTTATCCACCAAAAAATCAAATATGGGAGAATTATCCTAGCAATGCATTAGCTTTTTCCTTGTTGCACAAAAAACCTTTCCATAATTTTGCTCACTATGGCTTCCATATCCAAAAAAATGATTGTGTTTTGCGTGGGAGCAATCTTGTGCTCATTCTTGGTGAGTACCATAGCTAAAGATATTCCGCATATGGAAATGGAAAAAAAAGAAGAACATGAATTTGAAGCTCAAGATGACAAGTATATCGGCTATGGTGCTATGGGTCGTAATCACATAGGGCCACACAATGATGAACCTCCAGCCAACAAATACACTAGGGGATGTTCGGCAGCAACTCATTGTCGTCATGGATGAGGAGAATGAAAGAGGCACTCAAGAGATTTTGAAATTCTCTGTTCTAATTTTTTGTTTCATTCTTCATATGTTGTTACAGTTGCTAATATGTTGTAAATTAGAGGATTAAACTTATTTGATCCTATGTTATTTGCCAAACATCTCTCAGATGTTTAAGGTATGTTTTGTAACTTTCTATTTATATTTATAAAAGTTCTAAATTTTTGTTTTTAAAAAATTATAAATAATTTACAAAATTTATTGAATTCTTATAACTATAAACAAAATTGACTCATTCCTCCTTCTCCCATCCTCCAGCCACCATCCACCACTAATCACCAGCACCACTCACCAACACCTCTAGTCACTACCTCTTGCGTTTAGGGATGGCACAATACCCCAATTTTCCTAGTCCCTGACTCTCCCGGACCCTAATGGGATGGGTTCGGGAGTAGTTGAATAGGGTAGGGTCGGATTTGAGGAAGCTTTTAAAAATTCCAATTGGGTTCGAGTCGAGGGTGGAGGGGAATATTTTTTACCCGAATCCTACCTGACCCGCAAATATAATAATAATACTACATATATATGTAATAGGTGTATAATATTGTTAAATTTTAGAGAATATATATAATATCTATACAATCTATTATTCAGTTTCTATTAAACAAATGTGATCATTCATTATTTTAATGCTCTCTTAAATATTAAATTTGGAATTGGAAAAAAATAAAATAAAAATAGAGTAGAATAAAAAATAGAGAATTTGTTGGAGAATGTATTTGAAAATATGGTTAGTTAAAATAAAAAAATAAACTTTTAATTAAAATTTAACTAAAAATTTGACTATTTTGATGGAGATACTTTAATAGGCTAAATTGTAATTTAAAAAATTTATGAAGATGAGTCCAAAGAAGAAATGTGGAGAGAAACTCCTAAAACAGTTATAAAATCATGATTTTCTTACATTTTTACCCTCTTTTTCTCTTTACTCATTTCTTATCTATCTTTACTCACATTGCAATTCCCTACGACTGGTTTTTATTGTCAATCACCACACCGTCACCGCCGTTACCCGCCATCACCGCCACCTCATCTCCATCCATTTCCTGTTACCATCCTCCTATCCCACAACAACCCTTAGCCCTCCACATGTCCCTTTTTTGCTACGTACCATTACGACGTCATGCACTATGACTATCATTCATATCCAAGGTTTGATCCAAGTCCTTGAAACAATATTATTATTTATTTTGAAGGAATTAAAATAAATTATTAAAATTTTGAAAAATTTGAATAACTCGAGATATTGATTCATGATTATATTTCAATTCTAAATAGTGAATACCAATCCCAATCAAATAATCAATAACAAATTGACACAACGATTTAACCTGGAAAAAATCACAATTAAAGCGCCTTCGATTGTGATAAAAAAAAGGAGCGAATTACACTAATAGTCCTAATAGTTTGGGACTTGTGTCACTTTGGTTTCTAACTTTTCAATTGTGATACATTTGACTTTGAATTTTGAATCTTATTCCAAACAAGAACAATCAAAGATGCTTCTTTTGCAAATGGTCTATTTCAAGTGTAAAGTCGTAATACAATTTATTTCGTGTTGGTTAACTTGTATATTGTTTGAAATGTAATGGCCTTTTGTTTTTTTAATAAATCATACTGAAACTTTTTTGATTATAAAGTTCTGTTTGGTTTGGTTTGGTTTTCATAATCTATTTTGAGAAATTTTTTCTAAGAAACTAAAAATTAAATTGGTGAAAAAAAAAAAACACATCATTTTTATATAATTTTATCTTTTGGGAGGATAGAAATAATTTTTTAAAATATTTTTTTTTTATATTTATTTTCGTTAAATTAGTTTCTATTTTTTTTAAAGTCAAATATGGTGACAACTTCGATATCATTATTAAATCAATCCATTAAATCAAAAATTGAAAACTAAAAATATTTTATATATTAAACATATCGATTATACGTTAAAAGCTTAATAACCATCCATTACATGATAAGTATAAAAAAATATTTGTTAACAATAAATATAACAATCTATTACATGATAAACATCCAAAAACATCAATAAAAATAGCCACCTATTACATGATCATCATCCAAACAAATATTAAAATTTAATTTGGTAAAAAAATAAAAATGAAAAAAAATTATCATTTTTATATAATTTTATCTTTGGTAGGTAGAAATAATTTTTAAAAATTAAAAAATATTTTTTTGACATTTATTTTTATCAAACTAGTTTATATTTTTATCAAATTGACAACTTTGGCCTTCAAATGGAGCAATGGTGTCTTCAATTATTCTTATTTGGAACGAAATTCAAAATTCAGAGTCAAATGTATCACATTTGAAAGGTCAGGGACCAAAGTGACACAAGTCTCAAATTACAGGGACCATTATTGTAATTTGCTCTAAAAAAAACTATAGGCCAAAAACCACAAAGCAATACACTGAAAAGGAAAAAATGAATTACACATGTATACCCTCAGTTACCTAGCGAATCCACGCTCATATTGAGCTGACCCTAATGTACCTTTTCCACTAACGTCTTCACCTCGAAATTGTCTTACCCAACGTTGAATCCACAATGCTGATGTCGAATCCACGACAATGAGCCACTTCGGATTCCACCAAAACTTCAAGCCCAAGTTTCCCGGAATCTACCGAAGAACACCTCTCTTTTTTGTAAACATAACAGTAAAAACAACTCCTTGATGAAGTCAATATAAAGCTTGTAGATTCATTGATCACTCTCAAATCATCAAGAAAACACTTATAAAAATAACCTTTAATATAGAAAACCTTGGTAGCTCTGCTCTCTTATTAGAATTTGGATTGCTTAAACCCTAAAAATGACAAACAGCGCACTTTATGATAAATAGATTTGCAAAGACTGCTCAAGTGCACACTTCACCGCTTGAGCGGTGTGAGTAAAAATGGCGTAAAACATATAGGCCGACTGCTCGAGCGCAACATTCACTACTTGAGCGATAAAACTTGCTTCCTAGAAGTTTAGTTTGCAAGTAGAGATACTAGATGCTCCTATTCATTGCTCGAGTGCACAAATTACCGCTTAAGCGGTCAAACAATTTAATTGCATGCTCCTATTCACTGCTCGAGTGCACTAATTACTGCTCGATCCTTGTACACAGTTAGCGAAGTGGCAAACATAAACGCCTCAAGATTACAAACTCCTCCACATAGGCACAATTCAGGTTGGATTCAACTGAAATAAAAGAGTGAATAAAATTATAAATGAAAAGAGTTTTGTCAAACGAGATTGCTAATTATAAAAACCTAACAAATTTTAAGTGTCAAAATATTAATTTATTTTAAAATACTTAAAATTGCCTGGAAATAATGAGATTTTCAAAAAAATTGGAAGCAAAAGTAAAAATGACTAGGTTTTGAAGGAAGGGGAACTAAAAATATAACTTTTAATAGGGTTAAAATGCTAAAATTTCTTTCATAATAATGATAAAATTGATATTTTTCAAAGGACAATTGCATAATTTAGAGCTCGTTTGGGAATTGGTTATTTTAGCTGGTTTTTTATTTTTTTATGAAATTATGTACAAAACATAGAGAGAGTGATATAATTGGATGTTTTGATTTTTTGACTATTTTAATCAAAGAGCATTGTTATTCAGGTTCAAAAATTAAACTTACTTTCTAGACCCAATGATGTGTCACTCTATTAAAACATCTAAGTCAAATCTTTTTCTCAATTATTTTCTAATCATCAACTATTCATCTTATTGAAAACATCACTGAGTCTATAAAATGTATCTAAAAAATATATTTATATATTATTTTTTAAAACTGAAAAGTCACATACCAAACAATCCCGTAGTGTGTTTTATTTCTAGATCAACAATAAGCTCTTCCTAGTTATTTTTGTGTTTTCCTTACTAGTTAAGAAACTCTTTTCTTGGCGAGAGAACAAACAAAACTTCATTTCTTTCCATTTCAATAAGTAGTAGAAAGTGCAACAAATGGGAAGAAAATAGATAATAATAAAAAAAAAAAGACATACTTTTAGGAACATGCAAAGGCAACTAGCTAGAAAAAACCAACTCATTATAAATTGATATGGACCAAGGATCACGCTATAATACACTTTTAAAAGGTTATGATCAAAAAAATCATTATTTATATTTTAGAAGGTTGTGTAATATATGTTAATTATAATAGTATTGATTATCACAAATATTATAATTAAATTATTTTTAATCATAACTAAAAAATAATAATGAGTAATAATTAAACACCACATAAAATATAAATAATTTTTTTAAAAAATTATAATCAAAATAATAATCATAAAAAATTACAATGAGTGATAAGTAATACCACAATTAGTTATAATCTAGTAAGAACTAACCCACATCAATATAAACATAAGTTATTTATCAAATACATATCAATTTTTAATTGAAATTATGTTTTAAAAAATATAATTTTGATCAACAATTTAAAAAATAAATTCATAAAAAATCGATACAAGAGTGGAGGAGACAGGTGTGTTTGGAGATAAATTTTCAAAAAATTTCTTTTGGAGAGAGAGTTTAGAATTTTTTTTTGTTTGTTTGGTTATTTTGAAAATAGTTTTGCAGTTTGGGAGTTTGGGAAGATATGATATTTTGTTATAGTTGTGTAGATGTGTGTGAGAGAAGAAATAATTGAGAATCAGAGATGAGAGAGAGAAAAAAAAGTGATTGATTGATGTGTAAGAGAGAGAAAGTGATTTTGGAAAATTTTTCAAAAAATTTAAACCAAACAAAATTTTAAAAATTTTTCTAAAAAATTATATCTTAAGATACAAACCAAACAAATTCAAATACAAGAAGAAGTTTCGCTTTACCTCCAGTCATTTTGGCTGTAAGATATTTTTGGGTAAATTACAAATACACCCCTGAGGTTTGCTTAAAATACAAATTGTCTCCTGTGGTTTGGAAAATTACAAATACCTCTCTTTCAGAATTTTTTATTTAACAGAATTAATTGAAAAAATAAAATTTCTAACTGTTCACCTACACAATAATAAAATTATCTGAATTTTTAATGAAAATAAAAATTTAACATTATTAAAAAATGTTAATTCATTTGATAATTTATTTTGAAATTAGATACATTAGGAGCATAATGTAATTTCTAGAAACACAAGGAGTAATTTGTAATTTAAATAAATATCAAGGGGTGTATTTATAATTTACCCAATATTTTTTAGTAGACTTTCTTCTAGAACATTCAGCCACTCTTTTTGACCACTCAATTGGACCAAATATAAACAAAGATAAATTACAAATACACTTTTAAAGGTTTGCTTCAAATATAAATTATCTTCTGTGATTTGAAAAATTATAAATATTTTTTGATTAGAATTTTTTATTTAATAAAATTAACTAAAAAAATGAAAGTAATAATTGCTCTCTTATACAATAATAAAATTATCTAAATTATTTATTAAAATATATTTTTAACATCGTTAAAAACCGTTGATTGATTTCATGATTTATTAATAAATGAACGATTTGTTATGAAATTAAAAAGCTCAGGGATGAAATATAATTTTCAAAACCACACAAAATTATTCATATTTTAATCAAATTTCAAGAGATGTATTTATAATTTAACGTATAAATAAAAATCTACCACCACGCGCATGTAATGGGCATGAGTTATTTGAATCTCACATTAATTTTGTTTTTGAAAAAAAACATTTTCTTATACATTAGTTAGGGTGGACATGGTTCGGATTGGGATAAATTAAGACCAATCCGTTAACTACGGTTTCTGAAAAATTGGAACCAATCTAATCCGTTTAAATCGTGAAACCAATCCGAATCAATCCATTTAAATATGGATTGAATCAGTTTAGGACTATGGATTTACATAATTAAATAATAAAAAAACTTTAAAATATTTTAATTTTATAAAAACATAAACATAGCATCAAGTAATAGAGGTTTTTTTTATTTTTGTGAGAGAAAAAATGAAATGATTATAATTTTAGTGTGACATTATGTCTTATTGGACTAAAAAATTTTAATGTGACATTATGTCTTATTGGACTAAAAAAATTATTTTATCTTTTTGTGACAATTTTAATTAAAAAATTCCCGTTTAATATATGCCAAACGAGGATTTAATAAGATTGAAATAAAATAGAATGGAAAAAAGGTAATGTGTTGATGGTCACATGCGCTCTAAAAGCAGTTGGGTGATTGGAGACACTTTCGGGTACTCAGACACGCAGACACGTACAACCCATATGTAGATGCGACAGCTACAAAGTAATTTAGCTATCTCTTGACGGCAAATTGCCCGTGGATTTCAATTCTTCTAACAAATATTTTGAGACACCCATTAAGGCCTTTACATGACCTTTCATTTTTCCTTTCACTTCCTTGGTTAGCAATTATTTGAGAAAAAGTGAGCGAGCGACCGTGGGCAATTGTTTAAGTGATCAGGGAAAGGATATTTAGGAATTAAGTTAAGTGAGATTTTTTAAGTTTGAGTTTATAAAAATATGTTGATGTGCATTAATCGCTATCCTATGAAAAAAAAAAAAAAACAGAGAGAGAGAAAGAGAGAGAGAATGCTTTAAAATTTGTGAAAAAACATTTTTATAGTAAAAGGTGAAAACAAAAATCATAAATGTGTGAAATTTACCCTTGAAATGGTGAAATTGCCCATAATTCTCTTCCAATATATATGTTCTTGTGGGTGTTGATCTCCAACCTCACAATCAAACATATCTCTTGATCGAGATCTAGGAAACTTAGGTGGAGAGCACATGACAGAATAGATTAAGCCAACACATGCGCACAAGAGAGTAAGAAATACCGTGGTGGCTTGTCCATCTAGAGACACTTTGATGATCAAGTTAGTAACTTATCTCACAAGATATCAACTCAAGTAAAACAACTCTCAATTAAAGCGTCCTTAGACCCACAGGGGTGCTTTCACTACAAGAATTTACACATTTGGCGACTAAATTTGGCAACCAAAATAAAATTAGTCGCCAAAAGTGATAGTTTTGGTGACTAAAAATAAAATTAGTTAGCAATGATTCAAGTTTCAGCTACTATATGATTTTAGTCGAGATATCTTATTTATTGGCGACTAAAGAAAATATTTAGTCGCTAAATATTCACTGATAGGCGACTAAAAAACTATCAGTCGGCGATTGTCTGAACTTTGGACTACTAAAGATTTAATTTGGTCGGAAAATATAATTATTTGCCGACAAAATAAAGTTTAGTCGCCAAACAGTTAGCGAATTTTTTTTAATTCTTTTTGCTGACCAAATAATTTGGTCGCCAAATATGAGGTTTTGGTGACTAAAAAAATTTAGTCGTCATATAATAACTCTTTGCCGACCAAAAAAAAAAAATAGTAGCAAAATGGTATCTATTGGCTACAAAATGTTTTTTGGTTGCTAAAGCTTGAATTTTTTTTTAAGAGGCAAACGAATTAATTTTGGCGCCTGTGTCTCCTCTCTACACTTACACAGTTTGCTCTATGTTTTGTGTCATACACATAGAGAATAGAGTCTACACCAAACCTCACCCCCGCTCACCACTGACGATCACCACCGTTGCGCACCAGCGTCGCTCGCCAGCGTCGCATGGCACTCCCGCCACCGCCGTAAGTCACCACCTCTATTGGCGGCGAATCACAGGTCTCTCTCTCTCTCTCTCTCTCTCGCTTAATCTATTTCCCCATTTCTCACACAATACTCTAGGGTTTGATATATTTTTTTACTTTAATTTTGCGTTGATTTCTGAAATTGGTTGGTTCAAAGCACGTTTGGTTTCTTCAATTCTAAGGATTTGATGGCCAAAATAGTTAGCCCTAATCCATTTTTGAATTGGGTTCAACTGGTTTGAATTCTGAAATTGGTTTGTAATTTCTAAAATTGGGTTCAACTGGTTTGATTTCCCCTCCTTTTCCTTTCTCTCTTAGTAGTTTGAAAGCCCTAATCCATTGATGTGTATTTATTTGCATGTATGGCTGGTAATATACGATTTCATGTTTATTGACCATGGCTGAATATTTGAATTGGAATTTGATGGTATGATGCTGCCCTAATCCTCGATTGTATGTTTATTTCCCCCTCTTTTTTTTCCTTTTCTTTTCTTATGTGGTGTTTTGTTCTTGAAAAATTCTAAATGGGGTGTGTATCATATATTACAACTTATATAGTATTTGGTTATGACATTCGAGTGTTGGTTATGATTTCCTTATAGACATTATGCCACTAGTTGTTTTTTTTTTTTTATCTGCTAAAAAAGAACATTATTGATAAATCGCAAAGTATATCATACAAGGATTACATTAATAAAGGGAAGGAAGGTGAGAGTGCAAGAAGTATCATAATAAACACATCCATCCTAATTATGTTGGCACCAACATACAAATTCAATCATATGCTAACATCACACCAGGATTGATGAGAAACCAAAAATGAGTATCAAAATAACAACAACCACTTTGGCTGCCCTGTTTTCAGCCACACAAACCAGACAAAAAAATAGCTAAACTTGACAGCAGCCACCCAATAACATAAGCATATCAAAAAGGTCTTCCACCAAAGCAGACTTCATTTGTCTTAGGTTACAAAGTCATTTACTGAAAAATGTGCCATCTTATTAGAAGACTTAAACCAAAGAGCAACTCTAATGTTGGCAAGTTCACATACTTCATTAAAACTGGGATTGCAACCATTAAATACACACTTATTTATGTGCTTTCAAATGGACCGAAGTATTGCAACGGATATGGCTCTCCAGATTTTCCTTTCAACTTTTCTCAAATTGTCACTAGCCCACCACTAAAGTAATTTATGGTATTAGTTATGACTCATTGTGATATTGGTTATGATATTATTTTAGTTATAATCCAAGAGCTCTTTAGTTATATTTTATATGATGTTTGGTTATAATTCTTTTTTTTTTCTTTTTTCTTTCCTAGTTATGACTCATATAAGATTGAGTTATGACATTTATGGTAATCAACTTCACAAATATCATAAACTAGTACAAACACTCAGTCATTAAAAAAAACTAAACAAATATCATAACTCACATTTTGTACACACCTTTTTGAGGGTATGTACCATAGCATTACCCTTGGTTATGACTCATTATTATTTTTTAATTATGATTGAAAAAAAAATTATGTAACACCCTGGAAATTCACACTATAATGAACAATAATAACATGATGTCATTAAATCCCAAAAGGTCATCTTTCTCATTGAACTAATATCAATTGTTTACAATTTAATAAATACATTCCCACAATATTTCAATTTCCCTTTTCAGTTCAATGAACTAGATGACTTAACAAAATATAAGCCCCTTAGGCGTACAACATCACAAAATACATACAGTAATTATGTTACAAAATCCCAAATTTAAAGGAAAACAACCAAAATGCTCCTAACTTCAACTTTTCCCAAAAAGAAAGTGGAGCTAATGCTTGAATCAATCCTTCAATGAGGCTGAACTTCATCAATTCCAGAAAAATAAATTAGGGTTGAGCTATATGCCCAGTAGGAATACATTTATCCAGGTATCTAATCCTTTGAACAAGTTTATGGTATTTATGTGATAAAATGATACAATAAAATTCGTCTTCACAGATAATCATCAACAATTCCGAATGAAACCGAACAAATATAACATGGCCAATTACAATTCATGTCATCATATAAAACAATTAAACATCCACTACCATGGAAATCATGTCACACATTCACCTACATGAGTCCAATAGAGAACAACCCTTACTTTCACTTTTTGCAAACAACCCCCACATTTGCCGACTATCATACGGCGGGACGTGGGCACCCTAAAGAAAACCATCCATTTTTCAACTTTCGCCGGCTATTATACGGCGAGACTGTGTGGACACCCCAAAACATTTTTCCACATTCGTCCAGCGATAAGCCTAGACAAGGCATTTGGGGCACCTTTTTAGACTCCTCGCGCAGGGTACTAACTCAACACCACATTTACCCAAAACCGACTCACACATTGGACTCATGCATGCTCAACAATTAATTCACATTTTAATCCCAAAATCCAACATCAAACATTACTATATATGAACATCACACAAGACTCAAAGAACAATAGCATACAAGCCATAATTCCTTTAATTATATCAATATCCACATTTCCCATCTCTCCATTGTTCTCAAAGTTTCATGAATCAAAAGAAATTCCATTGAGTTTTGTATCTTCTACTCAACTTGGAAACTTAGGGTTTCACCTAATTTGGGGGGTTTCTATTCTTTATCACCAATCTAGATTTTAACCACATTTATATTCATATTTTAAAGAAGGAATGGAGAGATTTCAAACAAAATATTAAGCGAGTGAGTAAACATGTGAAATGAGGGTTTAATCCAACAAAATCTTCAATTAGTTCACAAATCACACACAATACCATGAAATCTCCCAATTGATTTACAAATCACATACAATACCATGAAATCTCTTCAAAAATGAAGACATGCAAGGATAAAAGTATCCCTACCTTAACTATCAAGCCCAAAATCCAAGCTTCTTCATGAATCTACTGCAAACCCACAGTCCAATCAGTAGGTAATGATAATCTTCCAGTGTTCTTTGCCTCTAGCAAGCGATTTTGGGTGGATTTCAAAGGTATGAGAGGTATTGGGAGGTAGAAATCTAGGGTTTCATAGAGAGAGGAAGAGGAGATGGAAGATGGAACAAAAGAGATGAGAGAATGATCTAGAATCACCATATTTAAAAAGCTGATATCGCGTTTCCCGCTCGAGTGTAACTTCCCACACTCGAGCGTCCAGAGACAATCAAGAGGGTCCGTTCGAGCAACAACTTCTTCGCTCGAGCGGAAAAAGAGAAACTTCACAAGTTTTGCAGCGCTACAGTGAATTTACTGGAAGCTAACATTTTACGCTCGAGTGGACATGCCTGAAATGCAACAAAACGCTGGGAGCAACAATTCTACGCTCGAGTGGCGGTTTCCCTACAACAGCCTTGAAAACAAAATGTCACAATTTAGTTATGATAAATTTGATAATCAACATCACAAATATTATAATTTGCATACATATGTACCAAAGAATGACTCTTTTTTTTTATATTGATTTTGATTTTACTCTTTTTTTGATTGAGATTTTGATAGTAATGGATTGAATGGTGTTGTCCAGTCTCGTAGGGCCTATCATGGATTCTATTTTAATAATTTGAATAGTTTATCATTAAAAAAAATTAGGTTGATTCGATATATTAGCCTTTTCAATTTGTTATTTTTATGTCCCCCATCCCCTTAAAAAAAAAAAAAAAAAAAGATGTGTGTGTTTTTACAAATAGACTATTCATATTTTTTGTGACAAACACGATAAATTAAACATATTATAATTGTCATATCAAATTAATTTTTTATTTTATTTTTTTTTATTGAAATAGGGCTCGTGGTGGATCTAATGAGTCCATATCTAACGAGTCCAGATAGTGCACTAATGACTAGGCACAATGATTTGGTGATGACATGGAATAAAATAATATTTTTTTATTGATGCCGTTGAATTTGTCTAATAATCACAATAACAATATTTGCAATTAAAATACAAAATACTAATTATTTAGAAAATTACCTTAATATTTTACTTTTCCATACCCACCTTGTTTCGTCTACTATATTTTTCAAGCCTTTTAACGAGTAGGAAGTGTAATCTCTTACTCTCAGTGAATATTACTTCTGTTTGTTCATCTTTGCTTGATGTGTAGGGTTCGAATAATGGACAAGAGTTGGATGATGATAAAAGATGAGCTGAAAAGTAAAGAGTATCAAGAAGACATTCAGTCTTATTGAGTTTTGCTACGAAGAATTTAGGACCTGGGGATGAAATTCGTTGTCCGTGTGTCAATTGCTTGAACGACATAAAATTTAGTCGACAAGTTGTACGGTTGCACTTGATTCAAAGAGGAATCGCGTGTTCTTATCGAACTTGGGTGCACCACGGGGAACATGTTCCCATGTCTCGTGATCATCCTACTATGTGAAACGATGATACTGAAAGCAATGGAGCTAGAATGATAGCCAATCACGAAAATTTGGGTGAACTTCCTACCATGTTAGAAGAGATTTACATGGGTGGTCTTATGGACGATCATATCGACGAAGAGCGTACTAGTTCGGAGAGGCACAATTTGTTGAAGTTCATGAAGTTGTTTGATGATGCTCAACGTAAATTATATCCAGAGTGTGAAAAGTTCTCCATCTTGTCCTTCATAATTAAGATGCTTCACGTCAAGGTGTACAATAAATGGAGCAACAAATATTTCGATATGGTTATGCAAGTTTTCAAAGACATTCTACCAAAGTGTGATGAAACTGTTCCATGGACCCTTTATGACGTGAAATAGTTCTTACGTGAATTGGGTTTGGGATACGAGGCCATTCATACATACAAGAATGATTGTACTTTATTTTGGAAGGATAACGTAACACTGGAAAATTTCCTTACATGTACAGAGCCTAGATACAAGTTGAATGACAAGACGGGTAAAAAAATTCCACACAAAATATTGAGGTACTTTCCTTTGACACCGAGGTTGAAGAGATTATACATGTCGAAAAAAATAGCCACATATATGAGATGACACAAAGATAAGTGTGTGGATGATGGAGTATTACGACATCCAGCTGATGGTGAGGCATGGAAGGACTTTGATAGGCTGCATCCTACGTTCTCTGCGGATCCTCGGAATGTAAAGCTAGGGCTTACCACGGATGGTTTCAATCCATTTGGAAATATGAGTACATCGTACAACATGTGGCCCGTAATCTTAATGCCTTACAATCTACCCCTATGGAAGAGTATGAAAGATCCATTTGTGATGATGTCATTACTTATTCCCATACGAACCGCACCTGGAAGAGACATCCATGTTTACTTGCAACCTTTAGTAGACGAGTTAAACAATCTATGGGAGCATGGTGTGCAAACATATGATGCTTCAAACGGCCCAAATATTTACTATAGCGATCCCGAGTTTTAACCCTTGTTGTACTATTGCGATCCCACTTTGCCCTTTTCTGTTCAGTTGTATTCCGAACTCAGTTCCGTGGAGCTGGTTATTGTATTTATGTCGTTTGCATCCTTTACTCTTTGTATATGAGTCTTGGGTTGTGTTGGGAAGGTTTGGAACAGGTTGGTTGAGCTTAGGAACCAAGTCTAGTTGTCCAGTTTTTGGCTTGTCCGCTCGAGCGGGACTTTTTACGCTCGAGCGGGGGACCGTTTTGTTTCTTGTCCACTCGAGCGGGGAGTTTGGGCACTCGAGCGGGGAATACACCCATCCAGTATTTCCTGTGTAGTATCGGGCGCTCGAGCGGGGGTTTGGCCGCTCGAGCGAGAGTCTGTGTGTGCCCGCTCGAGCGGGGGAGTTGGACGCTCGAGCGGGGATCTGTCTGCAAAAGTTCTGGGAGTGTAACGCCCTCAAAATAAACCCATAATACATAATACTAACATGCGGAATTATAAGGAAATAAAACATCTTATTTCATTCATCAGTGTATCTTAAAATAAAAAACATCATAATAAATGCCCTATGGGCTTACATCTTGCCAAGCCAACACTTGGACACAATTTCATGAGTTCTAACTCAAAACAAATAAAGCCCTAGGCTTGAAAGTTTACAAGTTATTCAAATAAAACAAGTAAAATAAAGCAAATCTTCGAGTCCAAATCCTCACAAGCTAAGTCCTTGGAGGTAGTGAACCACCTGAACCTGAAAATGAAGTTCCCAATATAGGGTGAGCCACAGCCAGCCTAGAGAAAAATACATACCAAGCCATAGAATTACTAAAGCAATTAACTAAAGCATTAGCATTCGATACGTGGTTAACACAAGATAGTCAATTTCCAGTTTCATGACACTAATGTCTACGTTGTCTATGACGTATCGTCTATGACACAATACACTTTCCATTTATACAGACATGGCTCAGAACCTGGCCAAACAACTCAACAAGGATAACAAATCAGGTTAAACCTTTCTTATAACAAAATAAACACACATGCTGGTGTTATGACAATCTCAATCAAATCCACTTCCATACTTCCCAACTGATACACATGGTGGTGATGTATCATATCAACAACAAATAGCAATATTGCTATTATCAATAAGCACACATATGAGGTGATGCTACTGGAGTCCATCCCCTATCTCCTCCCAACAAATCCGGTTTAGAGGTACATCCCCTATCTTCCCCTAAACCGTGGAGTTCATCCCTATCTTCTCCAAACAACATGCATATGCAATGAAACACACAATTGCCATATACAACACATAATCAATACAAGTAATGTTCTGTATTAATTCAACAGTCACATAAGTGACTTAATTCCAGTTATACCTAAGCCACATGCAAGGTCTACAACAATCACGACTATCCTCCACCGATAGCCCAAAACAGTTATTTCTAACAAGAAATAAAATAAACAATGAATGTAAAAACAACATTCTCATAGGTAAGCATTCGAAATACACAACTATATCATTAATCTCATAATTTTCCCAACTTCATGAATTTAACTCAATTCCACATTTTACCCTTAAATCAATTATACAAATTAATCTAAGCCAAAACCCTAAGGTTTCTCCCAAAATTACCAAACTACCCCCACATACCAAAATACCAACACTTAGGATTAAAACGTATAAATGGAGTAGGAAATCCCTACTCAAAGCAAGAACCCAAAAAGAAGAAGACGGAGATGATAGCCCAAACTCCAAAGTGCTCCAAATCAACAACCGTTCAGATTAGAAGAAGCCCTCGACTCACTCTACTTTTTAATGAAGGAACTAGGTTAGATACTCACTCTAAATAGATGAAACCTAGGAGAGAAGATGAGTTGGGAGAGAGAGAACTCCGTAACCTAGGGTTTTATAAACTGAAAGAGGCTGAAAAACTGTTTTAAAACACGCTGCTGCGTAATTAAACTCGACAGGCCCGCTCGAGCGCACAGAACACCTGCTCGAGCGTAAGAACAAAAACAATGTCCGCTCGAGCGCAATGTTAACCGCTCGAGCGTAGATTCTCCCATTCCAGAACCCACGCGAAGAACACACTACCCGCTCGAGGCGTCAAAAATACCGCTCGAGCTCAACCCGCTCGAGCTCAGAAATCCCGCTCGAGCGTAGATATCCCACCTGCAGAAGTTTTGCAGGGTTCACAAATACTGGAAGTGTGCAATCTCCGCTCGAGCGCAAGAAGGTCCGCTCGAGCGGAACGGCCGAAACTTCAAAAATCTGGGGTTTGATCCCAGACTCAAACCACCCACTCGAAACAAGTCTAACACACCCTAAGACTCAAACAATGACGTTAAAGGATGACAACAACAATAATATGACAACAGAATCCACGGAACATAAGTCCAGATACAATAATCCAATGGGAAAAGACCGGGGTCGCTATAACCTCCCCCCCCTTAAAAGAATTTCGTCCCCGAAATTAAGCATAAGTTTTCAAAAACAAGATTTCTCAATTCCCACTGATATCATAAAACAATAAACAACTTGACCCAATACTGGTCACTTTATCTCTTATCAAGAGGCATCTCACAATATGTATGAATCAACATATATTCAACTTGCATCAATATTATGCATTATTCATTTCAATGTTAACAATTTCCATATCATATTCAATCTCATGATATAAACAACACATTCCATGTATAAATGTTATATTCCACTTCCAAGAAAGGCAAGTTCAAAATGCTAACATTAAATCCAAAACATTCTCAATGTTTTCCAACTTAAGACATATATAAAATTCTCAAGTTCAACAATATTATAAAATCTAAATACAAGATTACAAATCCACAAACAAGTCCGGATATTTCCCGCGAACTTCCAACTCACGTTCCCAAGTGGCCTCCTCCACTCCGTGATGCTTCCACAAAACCTTTACTAAAGGGATGGTCTTGCCACGCAGGACTTGATCCCGCCTATCCAAGACTCGAATCGGTCTCTCCTCATACGAAATATCCTCGTCAACAACTAAGTCGGTCCAATCCAACACATGTGATGGATCCGGCTCATACTTCCGAAGCATACTAACATGAAACACATCATGAACTCCGGACAACTGCGGTGGCAAAGCTAAACGATAGGCAGCCTCACCAATTCTCTCAAGGATCTCAAAAGGACCAATAAATCGAGGGGACAACTTTCCGCTCTTCCCAAACCTCATCAAACCTCGCCTAGGTGATATTTTCAGAAAGACATGATCACCTACCTCAAACATCAAAGGTCTCCTCCTACGGTCGGCATAAGATTTCTGACGACTCTGGGCTGTAACAAGCCTCCTACGGATAAGCTCAACCTTCTCCGTCGTTTCCCTCACTAACTCCGGACCCAACAAAGGTGCATCACCCACCTCGGCCCAACAGACTGGAGACCTACACGGTCGGCCATACAAGGCCTCAAACGGTGCCATACCGATACTAGCCTGAAAACTGTTGTTGTAGGCAAACTCCACTAAAGGCAAGTGCCTCTCCCACGACCCACTAAAGTCGAGAACACAACCCCGAAGCATATCCTCAAGGATCTGAATAGTACGCTCGGACTGCCCGTCAGTCTGAGGATGATAAGCCGTGCTAAATGTCAACTTGGTGCCTAAAGCACTCTGCAAACTCTGCCATAACCTGGCAATGAAACGAGGATCTCTATCTGAGACGATCGTCACTGGGACCCCGTGCAACCTCACTATGTCCCGAATGTACAAATCGGCAAGATGATCTACTGAATCTCTAACGCGCATAGGAATGAAGTGCGCCGACTTAGTCAACCGGTCTACAACCACCCAAATAGCATCACTACCCCGCTGAGTTCTCGGAAGACCCACAACGAAGTCCATAGTGACATGCTCCCACTTCCACTCGGCAATAGGCAAGGGTTGCAACAAACCTGCTGGCCTCTGATGCTCGGCCTTCACTTGCTGGCAAGTAAGGCACTTAGACATGAAAGCTGCCACATCTCTCTTCATACCTTGCCACCAAAATTGGCGACCCAAATCCCGGTACATTTTAGTGCCTCCCGGATGCACTGCTAGGCGCGAATGATGAAACTCTCGAAGTACCTCCTCTCGGCAAGACTCCGGCACAAACAAACGGTCTCGGTATCTCACACTCAGGTCGGGATACACCGTCAAACCCTTCTCAACCTTCCCACTGGAAATCTTTTCTCGGAGCGATTCTACCTCAAGATCACCCCTCTGAGCCTCTAACACTCGAGTCACAAGTGTAGGCTGCGCAACAACAGAAAACAAGGCCGCAGCCTCAACGGATTCACCCAAAAGCAAATCAAACTCCCCAAGTGCACCCAACATCTCCCACTCTCGGATGGCTATACTAGCTATGTCACCAACAGATTTCCTGCTAAGGGCATCGGCCACCACATTGGCCTTCCCCGGATGATAGTGCAACTCGAAGTCATAATCCTCAATAAATTCCATCCACCTCCTCTGCCTCAAATTCAAGTCTTTCTGTGTAAACAGATATTTCAGACTCTTATGATCGGAGAATACCTCAAATTTCTCACCATACAGATAATGCCTCCAAATCTTCAAGGCAAAAATCACCGCTGCTAATTCTAAATCATGCGTAGGGTAATTCTTCTCATGAATTTTCAATTGACGTGAGCCATAGGCAACCACTTTCCCCTCTTGCATCAACACACAACCCAGACCCTCTCGTGAGGCGTCACAATAAACTGCATAACCCAACCCTCTCTCCGGAATAATCAAAACCGGAGCGGTGGTCAATCTAACCTTCAGCTCCTGAAACGACTTTTCACAAGTCTCACTCCAAACAAAATTGACTCCCTTCCGAGTCAGTCTAGTCAACGGTGAAGCTAACCTGGAGAAATCTTTCACAAATCGACGGTAATACCCAGCTAATCCAGAAAACTGCGGATCTCAACACACTCTTAGGCTGTGCCCAATCTTGCACTGCCTCTGTCTTGGACGTATCAACAGACCCCCTTCCCCAGAAACTACATGGCCTTAAGAACTTCACCTCTTTTAGCCAGAACTCACACTTCCCAAACTTAGCATAAAGCTTATGGGCTCTAAGTAACTCTAGCACTAATTCTCAAGTGCTCCTCGTGCTCCTCTTCTGAAGATGAGTAGATAAGAATGTCGTCCACAAAGACGACCACAAAACGATCTAAGAATTCCCGGAAGATCCGGTTCATCAAATCCATAAACACTGCCGGTGCATTGGTGAGCCCAAATGGCATCACCAGGAACTCATAGTGGCCATACCGCGTACGGAATGCCGTCTTCGGAATATCCTCCTCCCTGACTCTCAACTGGTGGTAACCCGATCTCAAGTCTATTTTAGAGAAACAGCGGGAACCCTTCAACTGGTCAAACAGATCATCTATACGAGGCATAGGGTACTTATTCTTAACCGTAGCCCGATTCAATTTCCGATAATCAATACACAGTCTCAACGCACCACCTTTCTTCTTAGCAAAGAGGGCCGGTGCTCCCCACGGCGAAACACTAGGACGAATATAGCCCTTATCTAGCAACTCCTGGAGCTGAACTTTCAACTCAACTAACTCGGCTGGGGCAAAACGGTAAGGTGCCATAGAAATCGGCGCTGTGCGGGCACTAGATCAATAGAGAACTCAACCTCTCGATGAGGTGGCAAACTAACAAGATCCTCGGGGAAACACGTCCGAGTACTCACATACTACTCTCGCAACACAGTCTGAGTCTCATCACACTCACTACTCTCAAGGCTAGCAAGTAGACCACTCAACTCACTCCGCCCTCGCGGATCATACCCCGGTGGTACCATACTACCAACCCGGTCCCCCAGAAAATGAAAACGTTCTCCGCTAACCGGTACAACAAGTGACCCTCTGACGGTAGCAATCAATAAATGCCCGGTATGACGATAACCAGTCCATACCCAAAATAACATCGAAGCCCTTCATGGGCATAACCACAAAAGAAAAAGGGATTCTATGATCATCGACCTCTATATCACAACCTCCTAACACCTTGTTTCAAGATCAATTCACCCCCAAGAGGTGACACTACACAAATAGGAGATGCTAACTGTGCTAACTCCAACTCCAAAATAGATGCAATGCAGCAGACACAAAGGAATGAGATGCACCCGTATCAATCAGAACACTAGCAACTGAATTGCAAAACAAGAAGGTACCTCTCACAACCGACGGGGCCGGTACAAGATCCTGTGTGGTAACAGCATACACACGCCCAGACGACCTCTGATCAACCTGCTCACCCCTCGGAGCATAAGATTGCTGCACAGACTGGGACGATGAAGCCCCCTGATTGGCCCTCGAGGCCTGAACGGACTGAGTTGGCTGACTACTCTGAGTCTGCCTCAAACCCGATGCACCAGGTGTGCCACTCAACTGCGCGGCAAAACCTCTTCAGGGTGCCCCGGCTGACCGCACTGAAAACAAGAGAGTGGGCCTCTGCCCTGACTCTGGCTCTGAGATCGAGCCGAAGAAGATGCTGCTCTCTGAACTCCTCCCCTCTGAGGACAAACTGGAGACTTGTGACCCAGCTGGCCACACTTGAAACAGGTAATGTCTCCACTGACTGCCCTTCCCAGAACTAGCACTTGGCACTGGAAAAGTGGATTTAGAAAAACTACTCTGAGGCTTGCTGAGGAGTGAAACCTCTCTGCCTCCTGCCATCACTCTGGCCATCCCTGACTCCTCTTGGAGCCTTTCTGCCTTTCCCCTTCTTCCTGCATCATAATCTCAGTATGGGCTGCTGCATCAACCAGACGCCCAAAATCCCGAATCATAGACCCAACAACTCTCAACATGAGGCCACGCCTCAACTTCTTCTCAAACTCAATGCAACGGCGTTCCTCAGTCGCCACTAACTCAGGTGCAAACCTGGACAAACTAGTGAATGCAGCCTCAAACTCGGCCACCGATAAACTGTTCTGCTCAAGATGGCGGAACTGATCTCTCAACTTCTCCTGAACAGCTGGAGACAAGTACTTCTCCTGAAAAGCATCAACAAAAGCCTTCCAAGTACCCCCAATACGACCCTTGGTGAACTTCCACCACTGACCCGCATCCCCCTTCAGCTGGAAAGATGCCAAGGTCACCTTCAGTGCCTCGTCTTCGATGCCTAGCATCTCAAACGTTTTCGTTGTCTGTTCGAGCCATTCGTCTGCCTTAAGCGGCTCGCTAGGATCACCTAAAAATTCGTCCGGGTGAGACCGGAAGAATTCCCTCTTCAGAAAAGCAGGTCTTGTATCTGCAGCAACAACAGCCTGGGCTGGATTCGCAGCCCTCAGAATGTCAACTGACGCCTGAAATGCCCCTGCTATCCCTTGGGCCAAAGCGCCCATAAACTGCTGTCCTACTGGCTCGGCCACATTGGCCTGGCCAACACCCTCCTGAACTGCCGGAATTTCCTCCGGTATAGGCACTTCCTGCCTGGCCTGCCTACCACGCCTACCACGACCTCGTCCTCGTCCTGACATCCTAATAAAGGAAATAAAGACGTTAGCACTCTAAATAATGTGCCAAAATTATAACACTCACATCCTAATACATTGGACAACAATAAATCACACCATGTAAGCACATAATCACATAAGCACCTACGAATTTCATTCCTGGATAATGATAGTCCCGAGGCGCCACTAAAGTTCCGGTTGGAAACAACATTGATCAAGTGCCTTTCCAACAAGACTTTCAGAGACTCAAGGGTCCAGTCAACATCCTAGAAACTACATTCCATACCCACATAGTCACATAAACATGTTATCACATAAGCATATAACATTACACTAAGTCTCTATCAAACGAGACGAACCCATTGTGATTCTAATCACTTCCCACGTACCCAAATGATTCGAACCCGGTACGCTCTGATACCAAGTTGTAACGCCCTCAAAATAAACCCATAATACATAATACTAACATGCGGAATTATAAGGAAATAAAACATCTTATTTCATTCATCAGTGTATCTTAAAATAAAAATATCATAATAAATGCCCTATGGGCTTACATCTTGCCAAGCCAACACTTGGACACAATTTCATGAGTTCTAACTCAAAACAAATAAAGCCCTAGGCTTGAAAGTTTACAAGTTATTCAAATAAAACAAGTAAAATAAAGCAAATCTTCGAGTCCAAATCCTCACAAGCTAAGTCCTTGGAGGTAGTGAACCACCTGAACCTGAAAATGAAGTTCCCATATAGGGTGAGCCACAGCCCAGTAGAAAAATACTAAACCAAGCATAAGAATTAACTAAAGCATTAGCATTCGATACGTGGTTAACACAAGATAGTCAATTTCCAGTTTCATGACACTAATGTCTACGTTGTCTATGACGTATCGTCTATGACACAATACACTTTCCATTTATACAGACATGGCTCAGAACCTGGCCAAACAACTCAACAAGGATAACAAATCAGGTTAAACCTTTCTTATAACAAAATAAACACACATGCTGGTGTTATGACAATCTCAATCAAATCCACTTCCATACTTCCCAACTGATACACATGGTGGTGATGTATCATATCAACAACAAATAGCAATATTGCTATTATCAATAAGCACACATATGAGTGATGCTACTGGAGTCCATCCCCTATCTCCTCCCAACAAATCCGGTTTAGAGGTACATCCCTATCTTCCCCTAAACCGTGGAGTTCATCCCCTATCTTCTCCAAACAACATGCATATGCAATGAAACACACAATTGCCATATACAACACATAATCAATACAAGTAATGTTCTGTATTAATTCAACAGTCACATAAGTGACTTAATTCCAGTTATACCTAAGCCACATGCAAGGTCTACAACAATCACGACTATCCTCCACGATAGCCCAAAACAGTTATTTCTAAACAAGAAAATAAATAAACAATGAATGTAAAAACAACATTCTCATAGGTAAGCATTCGAACTACCCAACTATATCATTAATCTCATAATTTTCCCAACTTCATGAATTTAACTCAATTCCACATTTTACCCTTAAATCAATTATACAAATTAATCTAAGCCAAAACCCTAAGGTTTCTCCCAAAATTACCAAACTACCCCCACATACCAAAATACCAACACTTAGGATTAAAACGTATAAATGAGTAGGAAATCCCTACCTCGAAGCAAGAACCCAAAAAGAAGAAGACGGAGATGATAGCCCAAACTCCAAAGTGCTCCAAATCACAACCGTTCAGATTAGAAGGAAGCCCTCGACTCACTCTACCTTTTTAATGAAGGAACTAGGTTAGATACTCACTCTAAATAGATGAAACCTAGGAGAGAAGATGAGTTGGGAGAGAGAGAACTCGTAACCTAGGGTTTTATAAACTGAAAGAGGCTGAAAAACTGTTTTAAAACACGCTGCTGCGTAATTAAACTCGACAGGGCCCGCTCGAAGCGCACAGAACACCGCTCGAGCGTAAAGAACAAAAACAATGTCCGCTCGAGCGCAATGTTAACCGCTCAGAGCGTAGATTCTCCATTCCAGAACCCACGCGAAGAACACACTACCCGCTCGAGCGTCAAAAATACCGCTCGAGCTCAACCCGCTCGAGCTCAGAAATCCCGCTCGAGCGTAGATATCCCACCTGCAGAAGTTTTGCAGGGTTCACAAATACTGGAAGTGTGCAATCTCCGCTCGAGCGCCAAGAAGGTCCGCTCGAGCAGAACGGCCGAAACTTCAAAAATCTGGGTTTGATCCCAGACTCAAACCACCCACTCGAAACAGTCTAACACACCCTAAGACTCAAACAATGACGTTAAAGGATGACAACAACAATAATATGACAACAGAATCCACGGAACATAAGTCCAGATACAATAATCCAGTGGGAAAAGACCGGGGTCGCTATAGGGAGCATGCATCTGCCGCTCGAGCGGGGGGATTGGACGCTCGAGCGGGGATCTGTGAGTGACGCTCGAGCGGGGGCTTTTGCCGCTCGAGCGGGGCGTCTGTTATTTAAACCCGAGTTTTAGCTTTTTGACTCACTTTTTCACACCCGTTTCTCTCTCTTACTTTCCAAAAAGCCATTTGAGAGCTCCTCTCTCTAAAACCATAACTTCTCTCTAAGTATTGATCTAGCTAGGGTGTTTTTCTCACCTTGGTCTTCACAAAAGTTGGGTTGATCGTCAAGGGCTTTTCTTTGATCCGAAAATTTCGAGTTTTGGAGCACGTTGGGTTTCGTCATCTTCTTCCTTTGGGCTCCGAATTGAAGTAGGGATAACCTACTCCATCTTATGAGTTTTGTCTTTGAATTTTAGCATTTTGATATGTTGGGGGTTGTTGGGAAACTTTGAGAAAGTTTGGGTCTTTTGTGTAATTCTACAAAGTTGGGGTCTTATTTATAATAAACCTATATGCATGTTAGGCATAGAGAAATGAGATTAATGTTGGAACATTGATGGAATTGGAACCTTAGGGTTGTTTTGTAAATTATGGTAATTTACCCTAATTAGTTTAATTAATTAATGTATATAATTAATTAAAGAAAATGAGAAATTGAATTGAGAATGTGGAAATTGGGAATGTATGGGACTAAAGGGTGTAGTTGAATCTTTTATTGCTCACCTAATTGAAATGTTGATATATTATCCATTTGTGCATTTATTTCCTGTTTAGAAATAATTGCTTTGGGCTACCGGTGGAGGGTAGTGTTTGATTGTTGTAGACAATGCATGATGATTAGGCAAACTAAAACTAATCAATTGGATGTGTCATAGAGAATGACGGTTGGTAGAATACATTAACTTTATGTATTGATTGATTTTGCATATGACCAATGTGTTTATATGCACTATGTGTAGACAGTTGCTAGAATACATTAACTTTATGTATTGATTGATTGCGTATATGATTCTGTGCTTATATGCATTGCTTGTGTATGGAAGGAGATGGGGGATGTTACTCCACGGTTTAGGGGAAGATGGGGGATGTACCTCTAAACTGGTTAATGGTTATGGAAGATGGGGGATGGGACCCGGGGATGCAGCTCATATGCTCTCCCATTGTAGTTATGATACAGCTCATATGCTTATCAATTGAAGTGTTGTTTGTTTGATTTGATATAGCACTAACATGTATATCATCATCATTTTGTGAAGTACGGAAGTATTTGGATTGATTTGATATAGCACTAAAATGTATATCGTTATCAATTATGAAGTATAGAAATGTTTCTATGTTAAGTTGATACAGCACCAATATGTGTATCATAGGTAAAGTATGGAAGTGGTTTATGTGTTATTGATACAACACCAAAATGTGTATCCACCTTGGATTTCGAAAGTGTTCTAGTGGTGAACTAAAATCTCATCAAATGTTTAGGCCAGAGTACTGAGCCCTGTTTTCAACTCAAAGTTGAATAAGAAATGGAAAGTGAAGTGTAGCATAGACTTGATTGTCATGGAATTGTAGTAAGATGTGAATGAATGTATTAGTGTTGACCATCTATCAGTTGCTAATCTTTTAGTCATTGTTCATAGTTGGTTTAGTGTATTTCTACTGGGCTATGGCTCACCCTATATGGGAACATCATTTTCAGGTACAGGTAACATGCCACCTCCAAGGACATCACCTGGGAGGCTAGAAGCAGGCAGAAGTTTGTGTTTTGTTACCTTTTGTTGTACTACATGTAAATTTCAAGCCAAGGGCTTAATGTGTATTTGAGTTAGTACTCTCCTCATTGTAACCAAGTGTTAGCTTGGAAAGCTGTAAGCCCATAAGGCATTTGCCTCTGTTGTTAATATGTAATGCTTCTTGTAAAGAATTACTCTGCGGAATAGGTTGGTGTTTGTTTCTCATGTCAATGCATGTCTAAATTGTTGGTTTAATGTTATTATTTTGAGGGCGTGACATTTACAATGCATGCAACAGTCATGTAGACCATCAATGACTTCCCTGCATATGGTAACATGTCTGGTTGGAGTACAAAAGGTTACTTGGCCTGCCCTAATTGTAACATGGATGCATCATCTCAGAGTTTGCGAAGTAAGATAGGGTCTATGGGTGCTCGCCGGTACTTACCTGAGAACCATAATTGGCGAAGAAGTAAGCTCTTCAATGGTGAAATTGAGAACCGATCCAATCCTATGGAGTTATCAAGAGAACAAATACTAGAGCAAATTAATTTGGGGATGTACAGGCCGTATGGAAAGCATCCAAACAACTGAAAAAGACAAAGGAATGAAAAATATGTTGATGTGCATTAATCGCTATCTTATGAAAATGAAAATGAAAATGAAAAAGAAAAAGAGAGAATGTTTTCAAATTTGTGGGAAATCATTTTTATAGTAAAAGGTGAAAACAAAAATCATAAATGTGTGAAATTTACCATTGAAATGGTGAAATTGCCCATCATTCTCTTCCAATATATTTCTTCTTGTGGGTATTGATTTACAATCTCATAACCAAACAGATCTCTTGATCGAGATCTAGGGAGCTTAGGTGGAGAGCACATGACAGAATACATTAAGCCAACACATGCGCATAAGAGAGTAAGAAATACCGTGGTGGCTCGTCCATCCGGGGACATTCTGACGATCAAGTCAGTAACTTATCTCACAAGATATCAACTCGAGTAAACAACTCTCAATTAAAGTGTCCCTTAGACCCACAGGGGTGCTTTATTTATGTAATGAATAGTATCCAATTCGCCTAGAAATCTTACTTCATGGGATTCTATCATTTATAAGGATATCACTTATCCAAGACTCCTTCTATTTAGATTAGAATGAACTCCCTTAAGAGTCTCATCTTTATCGAAACACAGAACCTAAAACCATTTAGGACTCTTGTCATCTATTCGAATATCTCGGATTCAGATATGATCACATCATAACTCGGCGACTTGGTCCATCCACGTGGCACCTCGGCTAACAATCTTTTCCAATATATATCTTCTTTTTTTATTTTATTTGTAACCTCTTCCTTCGTCGTCCACCAACATGCCACCATTCTTAATCATTGCCAACCCCTTTTCTATGTCACTACTCACTCTTAGGGTCTGTTTGTTTTGGAAGATGGAGGAAGAGTTGGGATTGAGATAGAGGTGGGATCTACTAATATTGTGTTTGTTGGAAAATTTGTGGAGGGGATTCATAGTACCTTCAGATTATGATGGGCCTTTAGCGTTGGGATTCATAGTTCGCCGAGAGACATGGTATAAAAAAATAGTCTATTCGGCTTAGGGTGTTACTGGTCATCTAGGGGGACGTCCGGCTGGTCATCTGGCCGGTCAACCGTCCAAGAGCAAATTTTTTTTTTTTTTTTTTTTTTTTTTTTTAATGTTGGGCTACACATTTTGAACATTAATATTTAATAAATTCTAGTTTTTGTTAAGTAAAAACCATGGTTTTTATTTGTTTTATTATTTCATTTTTATTTTATACAAAAATAATTTAACAATACCCACACAAACAACTATTATCAAAACAAACACAATTTTACTTAATCCTCTCACTATTAATCCCCTCATTATCAATCCCTTCCATTCTACATTTGAAAACAAACAGGCCCTCAGTCTCCTTCCTTGCAAATCACTATTGTTAAAGAGAGAATAAAATTGTGACCGTTAGAGAGATTCGTACAAATTTAAAGATGGGAATGGTATAGCGATTCCAGTTTTCCCTTTCTGTATTTGTTGTATTCCAGACTTTGGTTTCGTGGAGTTGGTGGTTGTATATCTTGTTGTCATCCTTTAATTCCTTGTGTTTGAGTTTTTGGATGTGTTAGGTGTATTTCGAACAAGTGGGTTGAGTTTTGGTCTCGAGTGTAGTTGCCCAGGTTTTTGGTGTTACGCTCGAGCGGGTCATTCTGCGCTCGAGCGGAGTTTGGTTTTTGGTTGTTCGCTCGAGCGGGCCTTCTTGCGCTCGAGCAGGGTTTACACACTCCCAGTATTTCGTGCCTCTGCAAAACTTCTGCAGGTGTGTTTTTCACGCTTGAGCGGGTTTCTTTACGCTCGAACGGTAGCGCTCGAGCGGGTATGTTGGCACTCGAGCGGGTAGTGCTTTGTCTGTGAAAGTTCTGGGAGGGGCAAATCTACGCTCGAGCGGACTGGTTTTCGCGCTCGAGTGGATGTACTTTATTCTTGTGTCTTGGTGCTCGAGCGGGCCTTCTTGCACTCGAGCGTGTCCAGATTTTTGTGCTTGACGCTCGAGCGTTCTATTATCCGCTCGAGCGTTCTATTATCCGCTCGAGCGGGAGAGTCGTATATCAGTTAACAGTTAGGCTATTTTAAATCACTTTTTACATTCACTCTCTCTCTCTTACTTTCTAAAAACACTTTTTGAGAGCTTCTCTCTCTAGGATCTCCCTTCTCTCTAGGGTTTGATCTAGTTAGAGTGCTCCTCTCCCTTGGTGCCTTTGTAAAAAGTGTGTTGATCGTCGAGGGCTACGTTTTGATCCGAGAAATTGTTGATTTGGAGCACTTTGAATTTCTTCATCTTCTCCATTTGAGCTCTAACTTCGAGGTAGGGATATCCTACTCCTCCTTATGAGCTTTGTCTTTAAATTTTAGCATTTTGTTATGTTGGGGGTTGTTGGGTAATTTTGAGAAAGTTTGGGCCTTCATGTAATTTTACAAAAGAAGGGGTTTTACTTATATAAACCTATATGCATGTTTAGCATGGGGAAATGAGGTAAATGTTGGGTTATTGATAGAAATGGAACCTTAGGGTTGTTTTGTTAATTATGGGAAATGCCCTAATTACATTGATAAATTAATTTGTAAAATTAATTTTGAGAAATGAGAAATTGAATTGAGAATGTTGAAATTGGAAATGTATGGGATTAAAGGGTGTAGTTGGATCATTTATCACTCACCTAGTTGAAATGTTGATATTTTATCCGTTTGGTGCATTTATATTCTGTTTAGAAATAACTGCTTTGGGCTATCGGTGGAGGATAGCCTTGATTGTTGTAGACAATGCATGATGATTAGGCAAACTAAAACTAATCGATTGAGTATGCTAACAAATATAGCGGTTGGAATAATATATTAACTTTATGTATTGATTGATTATGTATATGATCTACGTTTATATACATTGTGTGTGTGGGAGGAGATAGGAGATGTACTCCACGGTTTAGGGAAAGATAGGGGATGGACCTCTAAACTGGATTTTGTTTGACACTGATACAGCACTACAATGTGTATCAAGTGTGGATTATGGAAGTGTGTGAATTGATTTGATATAGCACTAAAATGTATATCGTTATCAATTGTGAAGTATAGAAGTATTTTTATGTTATATTGATACAGCACCAAAGTGTGTATCTTTCGTGAAGTATGGAAGTGGTTTATGTGTTATTGATACAACACCAAAATGTGTATCCATTATGAATTTCAAAAGTGTTGTAAAGATGAGTCATCATCTCATTAAGTTATTTGGCTAGGTTCTGAGCCTTGTTTTCGAACTCAAAGTTGAAAAGGAAGTGGGAAATGAAATGTAGCATGGACTTGAATGTCACGAAACTGTAATGTGTTATAAGTGGGAATATAAGTGTGGACCATCTATCGAATGCTGTTATCTTAGTCATTATTTATAGTTGGTTTAGTATATTTCTACTGGGCTGGGGCTCACCCTTTATAGGACATCATTTTCAGGTACAGGTAGCATGCCACCTCCAAGGACATAGCTTGGGAGGCTAGAGGCAGACAGACTTTTTGGTTGTCTTGCTTTCCTTTGATGTATTACATGTAAATTCAAGCCAAGGGCTTAGTATGTATATGAGTTAGTACTCATTTCTTGTACCCAAGTGTTGGCTTGGAAAGTTGTAAGCCCATACGGCCTTTACTTTTGTTGTCAACATGTAATACTTTTGTAAGAACTACTCAGATAAATAGAAAGATGTTCATTTCTCTTATATTGTTGCATGTCAAGAATGATGGGTTTTATGTATTTTTTTTTTTTGAGGGCGTGACAAATGGCGTGGGGGAATGGAGAATCCATGGTTTTGCAAAGAGACTTGCATGGGATTATGGGTGTTGCGGTGGTGATGTTAAAGGGATTAGGGTGCTTTGGTGGTGTATAGAAAGAACTAGAAATGTTGTGATAGTATGAAAAATGAACTAGAGGTGCAGTGGTGGAGGAAGTTGTAGGGTTAGCAAATGAGGGAATGATTGGAATTGGGGCTAGTGGAAAATGATGGAATAGAATGGGATTAGAGCTATGTCACCCCCCGAAGTAATTAACAATAGGATCATCTCACAATAATTACCAATTACCAATACATTTCAAAATATGATATCTTTGCATTCATATGATCCAGTTGTATAATATATGACACATGCAATTATACATTCATAAGTCATAACCTTGAATCTATAGCATGTGTCATAAGCAAAAGATATAAATAAGAGTTAAACAGATAAATGAATGCCTTAATGGCTACAACTTTCCAAGTCAATGCTTGGTTACAACAAAAGTGAGTTTAAAACTCAATACAAATAAAGTCCCAGGCTTGTACAAAATAAGTACAACAAGAACAAAATAAGAAGCTCTTGGCTCCAAGTCTTCCCAAGCTACGACCTTGGCGAAGGCATATCATCAGCATTTGAAAATGGTTTTCCATATAAGGAGAGCCAAAGCCCAGTAAAGATATTCTAACACAGTGTATGAATCTCAATAAAGTTATAAAGTGAATGCATATGCAATGCTCATGCCAAAATATTTTATATCTCTTTCCAAAACCATGCGATGCCATATTTATATCACAGTTCATGAAAACATTTCATTTACAACAGAAAACAGGATAGTGGCGACAACACTGGAAATCTCTAGGACGTGTCTATAAGTAGGCTACAAGCACTACCAATTGCCATTTTTACCGGTATCAACCGAAAGGCTCGGTACATATCCGTTGAGCATAAAAATCAGGCAACTAGTACTTTTGCAGACTTTACAGACCACTTAACCAACCGATGTTTCACTCGAGCGGACTGCCATGTTTTTGAAAATTTGACTAAGTATTTCAACTTACATTTTGGCATCCTCATTGCATCTTAGGCATTCCTACGCCTTATTTAAGACGTAATTATGAGGATTAGAATTAGAAACACACCAAGATAGAAAATGAATGAGTTATGTGTTTTCCGGGTGTGTGTTCAATAAGCATTTGTTATGTGCTTATGTAGGTCACGTGCCATAGGCTATCCAATATGTCTGCACTGTCGATTTTGCTATTGGAGCTATTAGTGAGTAACAACTCTGTAAAGCTATGTTTGATTATAAGTATTTTCAAAATGATAAGATATGATCTGTTTATGAACTGTTATTTTATGAATAATGAATGAATGTCCGATTTTCTAAAATGTATTTGTGGCATCCTTAGTTCACATGGCCCTCGCTCGAGGGGAAATAACACCGTGACATATATTTATATGGCTCTCGCCCGAGAGAAACAATACCGTGGCTTATGATCATATGGCCCTTACCCGGGAGAAACAATACTGTGTTTTATACATGGCCATTACCTGGGGGAAACAATACCATGGCTACTTGTGCACAAGATATGGACCTTTGGGGTCGTCGGTACCGACTATGCTTATTGGTCCTAGGACCAAGATGATATGATAGCTAATGGATGTACCACATATAACTGCTTATGATTTCTGGTTACGTATATGAATCTGAATCTGTTTCTGATATGAACTATAATTCTTGAAACTATTTGGACATCATTCATAAATCGATTACTCTGTTGTTATTCACTAGGTTCCAACTCACCGTATTATTATGTATGTATGTAGGTGACCATGCTCAGAGTTGATTGCTTGGAGTTTCGTTCTATTAGCCAGCCACAGTGCCTCCCGAGGAGGTTTCCATTTTGTAGTGGTCGTGTTTTTGTGAATCATGTTACAAATCTTTTGTATTTATTTTGTTAAGTTAAACAAGCCTTTTGTTTGTCTGTATGTATGAATGGTGACGTGGGTATGACGTCTTAATTATGTAAATTAAGTTTTAAATTTTCAGTCTCATGTATGTCTACACAACTCTATGGACGTTATATGTTTGTGTTTGTTTCCATTAGCCCTTGTATGTTATTTATTTGTTCAGAGGCCTTTGGTAATCCTAAGATCACTGGCCGGTTACAACACTAAACCTATAGAGGCAGGTTTAAATCATGACACTAAGGGTGGCGGATGGGTGACCAACTACGGGGTTATGATAGGAAAAACTAATTGGTTATAGGTTAGAGGAAGCGATAGAAAGTAAAAGGGATGAAACATCAAAAATTCATATTCTTATAATTAGTTTTGAATTTCACACTCCTTTAATTTTTTTTTTTATTTTAATTCTTCATTCATATTTAACATATTTATTAACTTCTCTTTCTACCGACATTATTTGGGAAGCCACATTTTTATGGATAGTGCATTTCCCTATATATGAAAATTTGAAAAAATATTTAAATAATTATAAATAAGTGGAGTCTAGTCGAATATATAAATTTTAAAAACCTATTTATATTTTATTTCTTTATTTTTAAAATTAATTTTAATCAAATCAACAACTATCATGAATTAAACAAGACTCGAGTTAGAATAATATTTATTCTAGAAAATACTAAGAATCTTATATAAATTATCAAATATTTATTTAAAATCCAGATCATTGCTATTATTTTATGGAATTACTATGATGACCTAAAAATGGCATCTGTCACACACAACTCACAACATACACAAGAAGACCTCTGAGACCACTTAGGCTTTGTTTGGAAAGGATTAAAGTGGTTAAATTAGTACAAAAAGACAAAATAAATTAATTAAATACATAAGATAAAATGTCATATTCAAATCATAATCATTTTTTTTTTCACTCACAACTCTCATATCCAAATTAAAAAAAGTCAAAACTTCTTTCTAAACAAAACTAATTCAACTAGATTAAATTTGTTAAAAAGCTAAAAAGTCAAGCTACATTAACCCTTCCCAAACGAAAGCTTAATATTACAGACACGTGGCAAGCAGTCTTTCAGTTTGTTACGTCACCCCTCATAACTTTGACATTGGCTCTTAAAAGAATTGGGGCTTCTCTTTCTCTCTATTCCTCCTCTGATGCTAAATAAGCCATGAAGCTAATTTAGAGTGGACCAAGCCATAACTCTCCTTACAAAGCCCTCATAGAGGATATAAGGTTCCTAATGAAAAGATGCAACTGTTCACCTGGTCATACCCTGAGAAAAGGAAATAGAGTTACAGACAAGTTGGCTAACATAGGAGTGGCTCAATATGAACATGTGGTGATACTAGATGATCCCAGAGTATGGAAGAGCTTTGGTCAAAGTAGATATGACTGGAATTAGTATTGAGAGGGATTAGCCCTCCATTTTGTTGTAATACTACTTTTAAACTTCTATGTTTGTTAATTTTCTGTTGAATAAAAAAAAATAAAATTCTCAACCTCAGATTGTAAACTCCTAACTTATCATGCCTTAAAATAGGAACTTTTTTATAGCTATAAAACCCTTATCCACCAAAAAATCAAATATGGGAGAATTATCCTAGCAATGCATTAGCTTTTTCCTTGTTGCACAAAAAACCTTTCCATAATTTTGCTCACTATGGCTTCCATATCCAAAAAAATGATTGTGTTTTGCGTGGGAGCAATCTTGTGCTCATTCTTGGTGAGTACCATAGCTAAAGATATTCCGCATATGGAAATGGAAAAAAAAGAAGAACATGAATTTGAAGCTCAAGATGACAAGTATATCGGCTATGGTGCTATGGGTCGTAATCACATAGGGCCACACAATGATGAACCTCCAGCCAACAAATACACTAGGGGATGTTCGGCAGCAACTCATTGTCGTCATGGATGAGGAGAATGAAAGAGGCACTCAAGAGATTTTGAAATTCTCTGTTCTAATTTTTTGTTTCATTCTTCATATGTTGTTACAGTTGCTAATATGTTGTAAATTAGAGGATTAAACTTATTTGATCCTATGTTATTTGCCAAACATCTCTCAGATGTTTAAGGTATGTTTTGTAACTTTCTATTTATATTTATAAAAGTTCTAAAATTTTTGTTTTTAAAAAATTATAAATAATTTACAAAATTTATTGAATTCTTATAACTATAAACAAAATTGACTCATTCCTCCTTCTCCCATCCTCCGGCCACCATCCACCACTAATCACCAGCACCACTCACCAACACCTCTAGTCACTACCTCTTGCGCTTAGGGATGGCACAATACCCCAATTTTCCTAGTCCCTGACTCTCCCGGACCCTAATGGGATGGGTTCGGGAGTAGTTGAATAGGGTAGGGTCGGATTTGAGGAAGCTTTTAAAAATTCCAATTGGGTTCGAGTCGAGGGTGGAGGGGAATATTTTTTACCCAAATCCTACCTGACCCGCAAATATAATAATAATACTACATATATATGTAATAGGTGTATAATATTGTTAAATTTTTAGAGAATATATATAATATCTATACAATCTATTATTCAGTTTCTATTAAACAAATGTGATCATTCATTGTTTTAATGCTCTCTTAAATATTAAATTTGGAATTGGAAAAAAATAAAATAAAAATAGAATAGAATAAAAAATAGAGAATTTGTTGGAGAATGTATTTGAAAATATGGTTAGTTAAAATAAAAAAAATAAACTTTTAATTAAAATTTAACGAAAAAATTTGACTATTTTGATGGAGATACTTTAATAGGCTAAATTGTAATTTAAAAAATTTATGAAGATGAGTCCAAAGAAGAAATGTGGAGAGAAACTCCTAAAACAGTTATAAAATCATGATTTTCTTACATTTTTACCCTCTTTTTCTCTTTACTCATTTCTTATCTATCTTTACTCACATTGCAATTCCGTACGACTGGTTTTTATTGTCAATCACCACACCGTCACCGCCGTTACCGCCATCACCGCCACCTCATCTCCATCCATTTCCTGTTACCATCCTCCTATCCCACAACAACCCTTAGCCCTCCACATGTCCCTTTTTTGCTACGTACCATTACGACGTCATGCACTATGACTATCATTCATATCCAAGATTTGATCCAAGTCCTTGAAACAATATTATTATTTATTTTGAAGGAATTAAAATAAATTATTAAAATTTTGAAAAATTTGAATAACTCGAGATATTGATTCATGATTATATTTCAATTCTAAATAGTGAATACCAATCCCAATCAAATAATCAATAACAAATTGACACAACGATTTAACCTGGAAAAAATCACAATTAAAGCGCCTTCGATTGTGATAAAAAAAGGAGCGAATTACACTAATAGTCCTAATAGTTTGGGACTTGTGTCACTTTGGTTTCTAACTTTTCAATTGTGATACATTTGACTTTGAATTTTGAATCTTATTCCAAACAAGAACAATCAAAGATGCTTCTTTTGCAAATGGTCTATTTCAAGTGTAAAGTCGTAATACAATTTATTTCGTGTTGGTTAACTTGTATATTGTTTGAAATGTAATGGCCTTTTTTTTTTTTAATAAATCATACTGAAACTTTTTTGATTATAAAGTTCTGTTTGGTTTGGTTTGGTTTTCATGATCTATTTTGAGAAATTTTTTCTAAGAAACTAAAAATTAAATTGGTGAAAAAAAAAAACACATCATTTTTATATAATTTTATCTTTTGGGAGGATAGAAATAATTTTTTAAAATATTTTTTTTTATATTTATTTTCGTTAAATTAGTTTCTATTTTTTTTAAAGTCAAATATGGTGACAACTTCGATATCATTATTAAATCAATCCATTAAATCAAAAATTGAAAACTAAAAATATTTTATATATTAAACATATCGATTATACGTTAAAAGCTTAATCACCATCCATTACATGATAAGTATAAAAAAATATTTGTTAACAATAAATATAACAATCTATTACATGATAAACATCCAAAAACATCAATAAAAATAGCCACCTATTACATGATCATCATCCAAACAAATATTAAAATTTAATTTGGTAAAAAAATAAAAATGAAAAAAAATAATCATTTTTATATAATTTTATCTTTGGTAGGTAGAAATAATTTTTAAAAATTAAAAAATATTTTTTTGACATTTATTTTTATCAAACTAGTTTATATTTTTATCAAATTGACAACTTTGGCCTTCAAATGGAGCAATGGTGTCTTCAATTATTCTTATTTGGAACGAAATTCAAAATTCAGAGTCAAATGTATCACATTTGAAAGGTCAGAGACCAAAGTGACACAAGTCTCAAATTACAGGGACCATTATTGTAATTTGCTCTAAAAAAAACTATAGGCCAAAAACCACAAAGCAATACACTGAAAAGGAAAAAATGAATTACACATGTATACCCTCAGTTACCTAGCGAATCCACGCTCATATTGAACTGACCCTAATGTACCTTTTCCACTACCGTCTTCACCTCGAAATTGTCTTACCCAACGTTGAATCCACAATGCTGATGTCGAATCCACGACAATGAGCCACTTCGGAATCCACCAAAACTTCAAGCCCAAGTTTCCCGGAATCTACCGAAGAACACCTTTCTTTTTTGTAAACATAACAGTAAAAACAACTCCTTGATGAAGTCAATATAAAGCTTGTAGATTCATTGATCACTCTCAAATCATCAAGAAAACACTTATAAAAATAACCTTTAATATAGAAAACCTTGGTAGCTCTGCTCTCTTATTAGAATTTGGATTGCTTAAACCCTAAAAATGACAAACAGCGCACTTTATGATAAATAGATTTGCAAAGACTGCTCAAGTGCACACTTCACCGCTTGAGCAGTGTGAGTAAATATAGCGATCCCGGTTTTCCCTGTTGTTTTTGAACTGTAATCCGGATTCGGTTCCGTAGATTTGTTGCGGTCTTATCCTCTTTTGTATCCCTTACTCTTTGTTTTGGAGTTTTGGGTTCTGTTGGGCAAGTTGGGATTAAGTGGGTTGTGTTTTGAAGCTTAGAAATTTTGCCCAGATTTTAGCCTTTCCGCTCGAGCGGCGTTTTTGACGCTCGAGCAGGCCTTTGTTGTTCTTGTCCGCTCGAGCGGGGAGTTGGACGCTCGAGCGGGGACCTGGTTCTGCAAAAGTACTGGATGTGCGTATCCGGCGCTCGAGCGGGGGATTGGCCGCTCGAGCGGGAGTCTGTGAGTAGCGCTCGAGCGGGGGTTTCCACGCTCGAGCGGGGCGTCGTGTATATCAGTCCGAGATGTAGTTTTTTTGGATCGCTTTTTGATTTCCTTTCTCTCTCTTACTTTTTCAAAACCTCCATTGGAGAGCACCTCACTCTAAAACCTAACTTCTCTCTTAGGATTGATCTAGCTAGAGTGTTTTCCTCACCTTGGGCCTTTGTAAGAAGTGTGTTGATCGTCGAGGGCTTCGTTGTGATCCAAGAAATTTGGGATTTGGAGCACTTTGATTCCGGGTCATCTTCTCCATTTGAGTTCTCCATTTGAGGTAGGGATTCTCCTTGTTCTTTTTCAATACTCCGTCTATAGATAGACATGTGGTAATTTTTGTATTGCATGAAAATTGTATCATGTTGGATTTGTTTGAAAATCATGAAATAAACCTAGGGTTGGTTGTGTTGAAAATGGATTTGGCTTCATTGATTGTTGTCTTGGCTAATTAGAATGTAAATTAGCATGTTGTAGTTAGGTAAAGAAAAGCCCTAAATTATATTTTGATTGGGTGAATTAAAATGGGAGTTTGTTGACCATTGTGTGTAAATCTCTTTTGTTAAAATGAGTTGGGTAAGGGTGTTAACGCCTAAGGGGTCAATCATGATTTTGGAATTGATTTTAGGGAAACAAGAATAGTGGAGTTGGCTTTGTGATGACAAGAAGGAAATGGGGTTGTTTTTGGAAGAATGAGAAAAGTGTTTTCGAAATAAGTTTGAGAATTGGGTTGTTGTATCTTGAGTGTTGAATACACATGTAGAAGTCGTATCTTTAACTACCATGTTAATGTTGTTGTTGGGTTTGTGATTCATGATAATTGGGTCTTCAATAGATGTACTAATTGTATGCATCTAGAGGTTTTGTCCTTGGTTATCTTTGGAGGATGACGCGGTTGTGTAGAATTGTCGGGTTTGCATTGAATCATTGATTGATTGAACATCGTATGTGATGAAGTGTTAGATACATTATATATATGTATGTTTGCTCGGAAGGAGTTCGTTATGTGTTCATATATTTTTTTAACACATTGATGGTATCTTGATAGTTTATGTATATGCATTATACATGTTGGTTGTGCCTTGTTGCATGGTTGTTGTTGGCGTTATATGCCGCGCTTAAAATCAAAGGTACCGTCACCTTCCAGCTAGCGCCTGGAGAACTGTATGCACTAATAATAGAAGGCACCATACCCTTCCAGCTAGCGCCTGGTAAACTGGCATTTTGGCTTACTACGCACCTAGCTAGTAGAGTGAAGTTGAATTGTTGTTGTTTAGTTGTAACTGAAAATATCATAGACTTGATTGGTTACAGTTCGGAGGATCGAGTTTCTCCATTGATTGATTGTATACATGTTGGTGGGTTGTAAATTTATATTTTTTACATAGTTATGCATGTATAGTTATGATAGTATTGGAAGTGAACCAAAATGTCATTTTTGTCTTTTGGAAAGTGTGAAGGAAAACGAGTGTTTTAAAGGTAAACATGTTTTGAAAAGATACATCTGTGTATGTATAGGAAATGGAAGAGAGTATCGGGCTTAGTGAGTTTATTTTCCTAAGTAGTTGTTAATGTTATGAAAGATTGGGAATGGGGGTAATGAAAGGAGAAAGGAGAGACAAATCGCTTGTAGCGTTAAGTGAAACGGTTGTTTTCAAGAAAAGTCATACATATGTATATTTTGTATAAACTGTCACATTACTATTCTAGTATGAGAATGAGTGTTCATGATCATAGCTATCTGTAAGTTGTTATTGTTGAGGATCATGTTGAGTTCCCTACTGGACTATATGTTCATCCCACGTTGTTGAATCTTTTCAGGTGTTAAGCAGGTTGAGCTGCAAGATTTGGATCTACTCATTTTCTGGCCACGGGGCCTCTGTTATGTTGGCGGAATGCCATTGTTGTGAAAGGGTTACACCCTTCTTCTTGTACCTTAAGTGATTTAAGCCCAAGGGCAATTTATTAAGTATGTTCATGTAATATTTACTTTGCATACGAATGAGAGTATTGTAAATCACTTCTACGGATTGAATGTATGAGTTTATTTCCGCATGTTACCTCTAAAATTGAATTAAGTTAAGGAATTTGGTAATGACTTCGGGTAAATAAAAGTGGGGCGTGTCAGTAAAAATGGCGTAAAACATATAGGCCGACTGCTCGAGCGCAACATTCACTACTTGAGCGATAAAACTTGCTTCCTAGAAGTTTAGTTTGCAAGTAGAGATACTGGATGCTCCTATTCATTGCTCGAGTGCACAAATTACCGCTTGAGCGGTCAAACAATTTAATTGCATGCTCCTATTCACTGCTCGAGTGCACTAATTACTGCTCGATCCTTGTACACAGTTAGCGAAGTGGCAAACATAAACGCCTCAAGATTACAAACTCCTCCACATAGGCACAATTCTGGTTGGATTCAACTGAAATAAAAGAGTGAATAAAATTATAACTGAAAAGAGTTTTGTCAAACGAGATTGCTAATTATAAAAACCTAACAAATTTTAAGTGTCAAAATATTAATTTATTTTAAAATACTTAAAATTGCATGGAAATAATGAGATTTTCAAAAAAATTGGAAGCAAAAGTAAAAATGACTAGGTTTTGAAGGAAGGGGAACTAAAAATATAACTTTTAATAGGGTTAAAATGCTAAAATTTCTTTCATAATAATGATAAAATTGATATTTTTCAAAGGACAATTGCATAATTTAGAGCTCGTTTGGGAATTGGTTATTTTAGCTGGTTTTTTATTTTTTTATGAAATTATGTACAAAACATAGAGAGAGTGATATAATTGGGTGTTTTGATTTTTTGACTATTTTAATCAAAGAGCATTGTTATTCAGGTTCAAAAATTAAACTTACTTTCTAGACCCAATGATGTGTCACTCTATTAAAACATCTAAGTCAAATCTTTTTCTCAATTATTTTCTAATCATCAACTATTCATCTTATTGACACATCACTGAGTCTATAAAATGTATCTAAAAAATATATTTATATATTATTTTTTAAAACTGAAAAGTCACATACCAAACAATCCCGTAGTGTGTTTTATTTCTAGATCAACAATAAGCTCTTCCTAGTTATTTTTGTGTTTTCCTTACTAGTTAAGAAACTCTTTTCTTGGCGAGAGAACAAACAAAACTTCATTTCTTTCCATTTCAATAAGTAGTAGAAAGTGCAACAAATGGGAAGAAAATAGATAATAATAAAAAAAAAGAGATACTTTTAGGAACATGCAAAGGCAACTAGCTAGAAAAAACCAACTCATTATAAATTGATATGGACCAAGGATCACGCTATAATACACTTTTAAAAGGTTATGATCAAAAAAATCATTATTTATATTTTAGAAGGTTGTGTAATATATGTTAATTATAATAGTATTGATTATCACAAATATTATAATTAAATTATTTTTAATCATAACTAAAAAATAATAATGAGTAATAATTAAACACCACATAAAATATAAATAATTTTTAAAAAAAATTATAATAAAAATAATAATCATAAAAAATTACAATGAGTGATAAGTAATACCACAATTAGTTATAATCTAGTAAGAACTAACCCACATCAATATAAACATAAGTTATTTATCAAATACATATCAATTTTTAATTGAAATTATGTTTTAAAAAATATAATTTTGATCAACAATTTAAAAAATAAATTCATAAAAAATCGATACAAGAGTGGAGGAGACAGGTGTGTTTGGAGATAAATTTTCAAAAAATTTCTTTTGGAGAGAGAGTTTAGAATTTTTTTTTGTTTGTTTGGTTATTTTGAAAATAGTTTTGTAGTTTGGGAGTTTGGGAAGATTTGATATTTTGTTGTAGTTGTGTAGATGTGTGTGAGAGAAGAAATAATTGAGAATCAGAGATGAGAGAGAGAAAAAAAAGTGATTGATTGATGTGTAAGAGAGAGAAAGTGATTTTGGAAAATTTTTCAAAAAATTTAAACCAAACAAAATTTTAAAAATTTTTCTAAAAAATTATATCTTAAGATACAAACCAAACAAATTCAAATACAAGAAGAAGTTTCGCTTTACCTCCAGTCATTTTGGCTGTAAGATATTTTTGGGTAAATTACAAATACACCCCTGAGGTTTGCTTAAAATACAAATTGTCTCCTGTGGTTTGGAAAATTACAAATACCTCTCTTTCAGAATTTTTTATTTAACAGAATTAATTGAAAAAATAAAATTTCTAACTGTTCACCTACACAATAATAAAATTATCTGAATTTTTAATGAAAATAAAAATTTAACATTATTAAAAAATGTTAATTCATTTGATAATTTATTTTGAAATTAGATACATTAGGAGCATAATGTAATTTCTAGAAACACAAGGAGTAATTTGTAATTTAAATAAATATCAAGGGGTGTATTTATAATTTACCCAATATTTTTTAGTAGACTTTCTTCTAGAACATTCAGCCACTCTTTTTGACCACTCATTCGGACCAAATATAAACAAAGATAAATTACAAATACACTTTTAAAGGTTTGCTTCAAATATAAATTATCTTCTGTGATTTGAAAAATTATAAATATTTTTTTATTAGAATTTTTTATTTAATAAAATTAACTAAAAAAATGAAAGTAATAATTGCTCTCTTATACAATAATAAAATTATCTAAATTATTTATTAAAATATATTTTTAACATCGTTAAAAACCGTTGATTGATTTCATGATTTATTAATAAATGAACGATTTGTTATGAAATTAAAAAGCTCAGGGATGAAATATAATTTTCAAAACCACACAAAATTATTCATATTTTAATCAAATTTCAAGAGATGTATTTATAATTTAACGTATAAATAAAAATCTACCACCACGCGCATCTAATGGGCATGAGTTATTTGAATCTCACATTAATTTTGTTTTTGAAAAAAAACTTTTTCTTATACATTAGTTAGGGTGGACATGGTTCGGATTGGGATAAATTAAGACCAATCCGTTAACTTCGGTCTCTGAAAAATTGGAACCAATCTAATCCGTTTAAATCGTGAAACCAATCCGAATCAATCCATTTAAATATGGATTGAATCAGTTTAGGACTATGGATTTACATAATTAAATAATAAAAAAACTTTAAAATATTTTAATTTTATAAAAACATAAACATAGCATCAAGTAATAGAGGTTTTTTTTATTTTTGTGAGAGAAAAAATGAAATGATTATAATTTTAGTGTGACATTATGTCTTATTGGACTAAAAAATTTTAATGTGACATTATGTCTTATTGGACTAAAAAAATTATTTTATCTTTTTGTGACAATTTTAATTAAAAAATTCCCGTTTAATATATGCCAAACGAGGATTAAATAAGATTGAAATAAAATAGAATGGAAAAAAGGTAATGTGTTGATGGTCACATGTGCTCTAAAAGCAGTTGGGTGATTGGAGACACTTTCGGGTACTCAGACACGCAGACACGTACAACCCTTATGTAGATGCGACAGCTACAAAGTAATTTAGCTATCTCCTGACGGCAAATTGCCCGTGGATTTCAATTCTTCTAACAAATATTTTGAGACACCCATTAAGGCCTTTACATGACCTTTCATTTTTTTCACTTCCTTGGTTAGCAATTATTTGAGAAAAAGTGAGCGAGCGACCGTGGGCAATTGTTTAAGTGATCAGGGAAAGGATATTTAGGAATTAAGTTAAGTGAGATTTTTTAAGTTTGAGTTTATAAAAATATGTTGATGTGCATTAATCGCTATCTTATGAAAAAAAAAAAACAGAGAGAGAGAAAGAGAGAGAGAATGCTTTAAAATTTGTGAAAAAACATTTTTATAGTAAAAGGTGAAAACAAAAATCATAAATGTGTGAAATTTACCCTTGAAATGGTGAAATTGCCCATAATTCTCTTCCAATATATATGTTCTTGTGGGTGTTGATCTCCAACCTCACAATCAAACATATCTCTTGATCGAGATCTAGGAAACTTAGGTGGAGAGCACATGACAGAATAGATTAAGCCAACACATGCACACAAGAGACTAAGAAATACCGTGGTGGCTCGTCCATCTAGAGACACTGTGATAATCAAGTTAGTAACTTATCTCACAAGATATCAACTCAAGTAAAACAACTCTCAATTAAAGCGTCCTTAGACCCACAGGGGTGCTTTCACTACAAGAATTTACACATTTGGCGACTAAATTTGGCAACCAAAATAAAATTAGTCGCCAAAAGTGATAGTTTTGGTGACTAAAAATAAAATTAGTTAGCGATGATTCAAGTTTCAGCTACTATATGATTTTAGTCGAGATATCTTATTTATTGGCGACTAAAGAAAATATTTAGTCGCTAAATATTCACTGATAGGCGACTAAAAAACTATTAGTCGGCGATTGTCTGAACTTTGGGCTACTAAAGATTTAATTTGATCGAAAAATATAATTATTTGCCGACAAAATAAAGTTTAGTCGCCAAACAGTTAGCGAATTTTTTTTAATTCTTTTTGCCGACCAAATAATTTGGTCGCCAAATATGAGGTTTTGGTGACTAAAAAAATTTAGTCGTCATATAATAACTCTTTGCCGACCAAAAAAAAAAAATAGTAGCAAAATGGTATCTATTGGCTACAAAATGTTTTTTGGTCGCTAAAGCTTGAATTTTTTTTTAAGAGGCAAACGAATTAATTTTGGCGCCTGTGTCTCCTCTCTACACTTACACAGTTTGCTCTATGTTTTGTGTCATACACATAGAGAATAGAGTCTACACCAAACCTCACCCCCGCTCACCACTGACGATCACCACCGTCGCGCACCAGCGTCGCTCGCCAGCGTCGCATGGCACTCCCGCCACCGCCGTAAATCACCTCCTCTACTGGCGGCGAATCACAGGTCTCTCTCTCTCTCTCTCTCTCTCTCTCTCTCTCTCTCTCTCTCTCTCTCTCTCTCGCTTAATCTATTTCCCCATTTCTCACACAATACTCTAGGGTTTGATATATTTTTTTACTTTAATTTTGCGTTGATTTCTGAAATTGGTTGGTTCAAAGCACGTTTGTTTTCTTCAATTCTAAGGATTTGATGGCCAAAATAGTTAGCCCTAATCCATTTTTGAATTGGGTTCAACTGGTTTTATGGGTTCAACTGGTTTGAATTCTGAAATTGGTTTGTAATTTCTAAAATTGGGTTCAACTGGTTTGATTTCCCCTCCTTTTCCTTTCTCTCTTAGTAGTTTGAAAGCCCTAATCCATTGATGTGTATTTATTTGCATGTATGGCTGGTAATATACGATTTCATGTTTATTGACCATGGCTGAATATTTGAATTGGAATTTGATGGTATGATGCTGCCCTAATCCTCGATTGTATGTTTATTTCCCCCTCTTTTTTTTCCTTTTCTTTTCTTATGTGGTGTTTTGTTCTTGGAAAATTCTAAATGGGGTGTGTATCATATATTACAACTTATATAGTATTTGGTTATGACATTCGAGTGTTGGTTATGATTTCCTTATAGACATTATGCCACTAGTTGTTTTTTTTTTTTATCTGCTAAAAAAGAACATTATTGATAAATCGCAAAGTATATCATACAAGGATTACATTAATAAAGGGAAGGAAGGTGAGAGTGCAAGAAGTATCATAATAAACACATCCATCCTAATTATGTTGGCACCAACATACAAATTCAATCATATGCTAACATCACACCAGGATTGATGAGAAACCAAAAATGAGTATCAAAATAACAACAACCACTTTGGCTGCCCTGTTTTCAGCCACACAAACCAGACAAAAAAATAGCTAAACTTGACAGCAGCCACCCAATAACATAAGCATATCAAAAAGGTCTTCCACCAAAGCAGACTTCATTTGTCTTAGGTTACAAAGTCATTTACTGAAAAATGTGCCATCTTATTAGAAGACTTAAACCAAAGAGCAACTCTAATGTTGGCAAGTTCACATACTTCATTAAAACTGGCATTGCAACCATTAAATACACACTTATTTATGTGCTTTCAAATGGACCGAAGTATTGCAACGGATATGGCTCTCCAGATTTTCCTTTCAACTTTTCTCAAATTGTCACTAGCCCACCACTAAAGTAATTTATGGTATTAGTTATGACTCATTGTGATATTGGTTATGATATTATTTTAGTTATAATCCAAGAGCTCTTTAGTTATATTTTATATGATGTTTGGTTATAATTCTTTTTTTTTTCTTTTTTCTTTCCTAGTTATGACTCATATAAGATTGAGTTATGACATTTATGGTAATCAACTTCACAAATATCATAAACTAGTACAAACACTCAGTCATTAAAAAAAACTAAACAAATATCATAACTCACATTTTGTACACACCTTTTTGAGGGTATGTACCATAGCATTACCCTTGGTTATGACTCATTATTATTTTTTAATTATGATTGAAAAAAAATTATGTAACACCCTGGAAATTCACACTATAATGAACAATAATAACATGATGTCATTAAATCCCAAAAGGTCATCTTTCTCATTGAACTAATATCAATTGTTTACAATTTAATAAATACATTCCCACAATATTTCAATTTCCCTTTTCAGTTCAATGAACTAGATGACTTAACAAAATATAAGCCCCTTAGGCGTACAACATCACAAAATACATACAGTAATTATGTTACAAAATCCCAAATTTAAAGGAAAACAACCAAAATGCTCCTAACTTCAACTTTTCCCAAAAAGAAAGTGGAGCTAATGCTTGAATCAATCCTTCAATGAGGCTGAACTTCATCAATTCCAGAAAAATAAATTAGGGTTGAGCTATATGCCCAGTAGGAATACATTTATCCAGGTATCTAATCCTTTGAACAAGTTTATGGTATTTATGTGATAAAATGATACAATAAAATTCGTCTTCACAGATAATCATCAACAATTCCGAATGAACCGAACAATATAACATGGCCAATTGCAATTCATGTCATCATATAAAACAATTAAACATCCACTACCATGGAAATCATGTCACACATTCACCTACATGAGTCCAATAGAGAACAACCCTTACTTTCACTTTTTGCAAACAACCCCCACATTTGCCGACTATCATACGGCGGGACGTGGGCACCCTAAAGAAAACCATCCATTTTTCAACTTTCGCCGGCTATTATACGGCGAGACTGTGTGGACACCCCAAAACATTTTTCCACATTCGTCCAGCGATAAGCCTAGACAAGGCATTTGGGCACCTTTTTAGACTCCTCGCGCGGGTACTAACTCAACACCACATTTACCCAAAACCGACTCACACATTGGACTCATGCATGCTCAACAATTAATTCACATTTTAATCCCAAAATCCAACATCAAACATTACTATATATGAACATCACACAAGACTCAAAGAACAATAGCATACAAGCCATAATTCCTTTAATTATATCAATATCCACATTTCCCATCTCTCCATTGTTCTCAAAGTTTCATGAATCAAAAGAAATTCCATTGAGTTTTGTATCTTCTACTCAACTTGGAAACTTAGGGTTTCACCTAATTTGGGGGTTTCTATTCTTTATCACCAATCTAGATTTTAACCACATTTATATTCATATTTTAAAGAAGGAATGGAGAGATTTCAAACAAAATATTAAGCGAGTGAGTAAACATGTGAAATGAGGGTTTAATCCAACAAAATCTTCAATTAGTTCACAAATCACACACAATACCATGAAATCTCCCAATTGATTTACAAATCACATACAATACCATGAAATCTCTTTAAAAATGAAGACATGCAAGGATAAAAGTACCCCTACCTTAACTATCAAGCCCAAAATCCAAGCTTCTTCATGAATCTACTGCAAACCCACAATCCAATCAGTAGGTAATGATAATCTTCCAGTGTTCTTTGCCTCTAGCAAGCGATTTTGGGTGGATTTCAAAGGTATGAGAGGTATTGGGAGGTAGAAATCTAGGGTTTCATAGAGAGAGGAAGAGGAGATGGAAGATGGAACAAAACAGATGAAAGAATGATCTAGAATCACCATATTTGAAAAGCTGATATCGCGTTTCCCGCTCGAGTGTAACTTCCCACGCTCGAGCGTCCAGACACAATCAAGAGGGTCCGTTCGAGCAACAACTTCTTCGCTCGAGCGGAAAAAGAGAAACTTCACAAGTTTTGTAGCGCTACAGTGAATTTACTGGAAGCTAACATTTCACGCTCGAGTGGACATGCCTGAAATGCAACAAAACGCTGGGAGCAACAATTCTACGCTCGAGTGGCGGTTTCCCTACAACAGCCTTGAAAACAAAATGTCACAATTTAGTTATGATAAATTTGATAATCAACATCACAAATATTATAATTTGCATACATATGTACCAAAGAATTACCTTAATATTTTACTTTTCCATACCCACCTTGTTTCGTCTACTATATTTTTCAAGCCTTTTAACGAGTAGGAAGTGTAATCTCTTACTCTCAGTGAATATTACTTCTGTTTGTTCATCTTTGCTTGATGTGTAGGGTTCGAATAATGGACAAGAGTTGGATCATGATAAAAGATGAGCTGAAAAGTAAAGAGTATCAAGAAGACATTCAGTCTTATTGAGTTTTGCTACGAAGAATTTAGGACCTGGGGATGAAATTCGTTGTCCGTGTGTCAATTGCTTGAACGACATAAAATTTAGTCGACAAGTTGTACGGTTGCACTTGATTCAAAGAGGAATCGCGTGTTCTTATCGAACTTGGGTGCACCACGGGGAACATGTTCCCATGTCTCGTGATCATCCTACTATGTGAAACGATGATACTGAAAGCAATGGAGCTAGAATGATAGCCAATCACGAAAATTTGGGTGAACTTCCTACCATGTTAGAAGAGATTTACATGGGTGGTCTTATGGACGATCATATCGACGAAGAGCGTACTAGTTCGGAGAGGCACAATTTGTTGAAGTTCATGAAGTTGTTTGATGATGCTCAACGTAAATTATATCCAGAGTGTGAAAAGTTCTCCATCTTGTCCTTCATAATTAAGATGCTTCACGTCAAGGTGTACAATAAATGGAGCAACAAATATTTCGATATGGTTATGCAAGTTTCAAAGACATTCTACCAAAGTGTGATGAAACTGTTCCATGGACCCTTTATGACGTGAAATAGTTCTTACGTGAATTGGGTTTGGGATACGAGGCCATTCATACATACAAGAATGATTGTACTTTATTTTGGAAGGATAACGTAACACTGGAAAATTTCTTACATGTACGGAGCCTAGATACAAGTTGAATGACAAGACGGGTAAAAAAATTCCACACAAAATATTGAGGTACTTTCCTTTGACACCGAGGTTGAAGAGATTATACATGTCGAAAAAAATAGCCACATATATGAGATGACACAAAGATAAGTGTGTGGATGATGGAGTATTACGACATCCAGCTGATGGTGAGGCATGGAAGGACTTTGATAGGCTGCATCCTACGTTCTCTGCGGATCCTCGGAATGTAAAGCTAGGGCTTACCACGGATGGTTTCAATCCATTTGGAAATATGAGTACATCGTACAACATGTGGCCCGTAATCTTAATGCCTTACAATCTACCCCTATGGAAGAGTATGAAAGATCCATTTGTGATGATGTCATTACTTATTCCCATACGAACCGCACCTGGAAGAGACATCCATGTTTACTTGCAACCATTAGTAGACGAGTTAAACAATCTATGGGAGCATGGTGTGCAAACATATGATGCTTCAAACGGCCAAATATTTACTATAGCGATCCCGAGTTTTAACCCTTGTTGTACTATTGCGATCCCACTTTGCCCTTTTCTGTTCAGTTGTATTCCGAACTCAGTTCCGTGGAGCTGGTTATTGTATTTATGTCGTTTGCATCCTTTACTCTTTGTATATGAGTCTTGGGTTGTGTTGGGAAGGTTTGGAACAGGTTGGTTGAGCTTAGGAACCAAGTCTAGTTGTCCAGTTTTTGGCTTGTCCGCTCGAGCGGGGACCCTTTTGTTTCTTGTCCACTCGAGCGGGGAGTTTGGGCGCTCGAGCGGGGAATACACCCATCCAGTATTTCCTGTGTAGTGTCGGGCGCTCGAGCGGGGGTTTGGCCGCTCGAGCGAGAGTCTGTGTGTGCCGCTCGAGCGGGGAGTTGGACGCTCGAGCGGGGATCTGTCTGCAAAAGTTCTGGAAGCATGCATCTGCCGCTCGAGCGGGGGATTGGACGCTCGAGCGGGGATCTTTGAGTGACGCTCGAGCGGGGCTTTTGCCGCTCGAGCGGGGCGTCTGTTATTTAAACCCGAGTTTTAGCTTTTTGACTCACTTTTTCACACCCGTTTCTCTCTCTTACTTTTCCAAAAAGCCATTTGAGAGCTCCTCTCTCTAAAACCATAACTTCTCTCTAAGTATTGATCTAGCTAGGGTGTTTTTCTCACCTTTGGTCTTCACAAAAGTTGGGTTGATCGTCAAGGGCTTTTCTTTGATTCGAAAATTTCGAGTTTTGGAGCACGTTGGGTTTCGTCATCTCCTTCCTTTGGGCTCCGAATTTGAAGTAGGGATAACCTACTCCATCTTATGAGTTTTGTCTTTGAATTTTAGCATTTTGATATGTTGGGGGTTGTTGGGAAATTTTGAGAAAGTTTGGGTCTTTTGTGTAATTTTACAAAAGTTGGGGTTTTATTTATAATAAACCTATATGCATGTTAGGCATAGAGAAATGAGATTAATGTTGGAACATTGATGGAATTGGAACCTTAGGGTTGTTTTGTAAATTATGGTAATTTACCCTAATTAGTTTAATTAATTAATGTATATAATTAATTAAAGAAAATGAGAAATTGAATTGAGAATGTGGAAATTGGGAATGTATGGGACTAAAGGGTGTAGTTGAATCTTTTATTGCTCACCTAATTGAAATGTTGATATATTATCCATTTGTGCATTTATTTCCTGTTTAGAAATAATTGCTTTGGGCTACCGGTGGAGGGTAGTGTTGATTGTTGTAGACAATGCATGATGATTAGGCAAACTAAAACTAATCAATTGGATGTGTCATAGAGAATGACGGTTAGTAGAATACATTAACTTTATGTATTGATTGATTTTGCATATGACCAATGTGTTTATATGCACTATGTGTAGACAGTTGCTAGAATACATTAACTTTATGTATTGATTGATTGCGTATATGATTCTGTGCTTATATGCATTGCTTGTGTATGGAAGGAGATGGGGGATGTACTCCACGGTTTAGGAGAAGATGGGGGATGTACCTCTAAACCGGTTAATGGTTATGGGAAGATGGGGGATGGACCCGGGGATGCAGCTCATATGCTCTCCCATTGTAGTTATGATACAGCTCATATGCTTATCAATTGAAGTGTTGTTTGTTTGATTTGATATAGCACTAACATGTATATCATCATCATTTTGTGAAGTACGGAAGTATTTGGATTGATTTGATATAGCACTAAAATGTATATCGTTATCAATTATGAAGTATAGAAATGTTTCTATGTTAAGTTGATACAGCACCAATATGTGTATCATAGGTAAAGTATGGAAGTGGTTTATGTGTTATTGATACAACACCAAAATGTGTATCCACCTTGGATTTCGAAAGTGTTCTAGTGGTGAACTAAAATCTCATCAAATGTTTAGGCCAGAGTACTGAGCCCTGTTTTCAAACTCAAAGTTGAATAAGAAATGGAAAGTGAAGTGTAGCATAGACTTGATTGTCATGGAATTGTAGTAAGATGTGAATGAATGTATTAGTGTTGACCATCTATCAGTTGCTAATCTTTTAGTCATTGTTCATAGTTGGTTTAGTGTATTTCTACTGGGCTGTGGCTCACCCTATATGGGAACATCATTTTCAGGTACAGGTAACATGCCACCTCCAAGGACATCACCTGGGAGGCTAGAAGCAGGCAGAAGTTTGTGGTTTTGTTACCTTTTGTTGTACTACATGTAAATTTCAAGCCAAGGGCTTAATGTGTATTTGAGTTAGTACTCTCCTCATTGTAACCAAGTGTTAGCTTGGAAAGCTGTAAGCCCATAAGGCATTTGCCTCTGTTGTTAATATGTAATGCTTCTTGTAAAGAATTACTCTGCGGAATAGGTTGGTGTTTGTTTCTCATGTCAATGCATGTCTAAATTGTTGGGTTTAATGTTATTATTTTGAGGGCGTGACATTTACAATGCATGCAACAGTCATGTAAACCATCAATGACTTCCCTGCATATGGTAACATGTCTGGTTGGAGTACAAAAGGTTACTTGGCCTGCCCTAATTGTAACATGGATGCATCATCTCAGAGTTTGCGAAGTAAGATAGGGTCTATGGGTGCTCGCCGGTACTTACCTGAGAACCATAATTGGCGAAGAAGTAAGCTCTTCAATGGTGAAATTGAGAACCGATCCAATCCTATGGAGTTATCAAGAGAACAAATACTGGAGCAAATTAATTTGGGGATGTACAGGCCGTATGGAAAGCATCCAAACAACTGAAAAAGACAAAGGAATGAAAAATATGTTGATGTGCATTAATCGCTATCTTATGAAAATGAAAATGAAAATGAGAGAATGTTTTCAAATTTGTGGGGAATCATTTTTATAGTAAAAGGTGAAAACAAAAATCATAAATGTGTGAAATTTACCATTGAAATGGTGAAATTGCCCATCATTCTCTTCCAATATATTTCTTCTTGTGGGTATTGATTTACAACCTCATAACCAAACAGATCTCTTGATCGAGATCTAGGGAGCTTAGGTGGAGAGCACATGACAGAATACATTAAGCCAACACATGCGCATAAGAGAGTAAGAAATACCGTGGTGGATCGTCCATCCGGGGACATTTTGACGATCAAGTCAGTAACTTATCTCACAAGATATCAACTCGAGTAAACAACTCTCAATTAAAGCATCCCTTAGACCCACAGGGGTGCTTTCTTTATGTAATGAATAGTATCCAATTCGCCTAGAAATCTTACTTCATGGGATTCTATCATTTATAAGATACTTCATGGGAAATCTTAAGATACAAACCAAACAAATTCAAGTACAAGAAGAAGTTTCGCTTCACCTCTCGTCATTCTGGCTGTAAGATATTTTTGGGTAAATTACAAATACACCCCTGAGATTTGCTTAAAATACAAATTGTCCCATATGGTTTGGAAAATTACAAATACCTCTCTTTCAGAATTTTTTATTTAACAGAATTAATTGAAAAAAATAAAATTTCTAACTGTTCAATTATACAACAATAAAATTATCTGAATTTTTAATGAAAATAAAAATTTAACATTATTAAAAAATGTTAATTCATTTGATAATTTATTTTGAAATTAGATACCTTAGGGGCATAATGTAATTTTTAGAACCACAAGGAGTAATTTGTAATTTAAATAAATATCAAGGGGTGTGTTTAAAATTTACCCAATATTTTTTAGTAGACTTTCTTCTAGAACATTCAGCCACCCTTTTTGACCACTCATTCGGACCAAATATAAACAAAGATAAATTACAAATACACTTTTAAAGGTTTGTTTCAAATATAAATTATCTTCTGTGATTTGAAAAATTATAAATATTTTTTTATTAGAATTTTTTATTTAATAGAATTAATTAAAAAAATGAAATTAATAATTGCTCTCTTATACAATAATAAAATTATCTAAATTATTTATTAAAATATATTTTTAACATCACTAAAAACTGTTGATTGATTTCATGATTTATTAATAAATGGAAGATTTGTTATGAAATTAAAAAGCTTAGGAATGAAATGTAATTTTCAAAACCACACAAAATTATTTGTATTTTAATCAAATTTCAAGAGATGTATTTATAATTTACCGTATAAATAAAAATCTACCACCACACGCATCTAATGGGCATGAGTTATTTGAATCTCACATTAATTTTGTTTTTTAAAAAAACTTTTTCTTATACATTAGTTAGGGTGGACATGGTTCGGATTGGTTTGGATTGGGATAAATTAAGACCAATCCGTTAACTGTGGCTTCTGAAAAATTGAAACCAATCTAATTCGTTTAAATCGTGAAACCAATCCAAATCAATCCATTTAAATATGGATTGAATCAGTTTAGGACTATGGATTCACATAATTAAATAATAAAAAAACTTTAATATATTTTAATTTTATAACATAAACATAGCATCAAGTAATAGAGGTTTTTTTGACTTTTATGAGAGAAAAAATGAAATGATTATAATTTTAATGTGACATTATGTCTTATTGGACTAAAAAATTTTAATGTGACATTATGTCTTATTGGACTAAAAAAATTATTTTATCTTTTTGTGACAATTTTAATTAAAAAATTCCCGTTTAATATATGCCAAATGAGGGTTAAATAAGATTGAAATAAAATAGAATGGAAAAAAGGTAATGTGTTGATGGTCACATGCACTCTAAAAGCAGTTGGGTGATTGGAGACACTTTTGGGTACTCCGACACGCGGACACGTACAACCCATATGTAGATGCGAAAGCTACAAAGTAATTTAGCTATCTCTTGACGGCCAATTGCCCGTGGATTTCAATTCTTCTAACAAATTTTTTGAGACACCCATTAAGGCCTTTACATGACCTTTCATTTTTCCTTTCACTTCCTTGGTTAGCAATTATTTGAGAAAAAGTGAGTGAGCGACCGTGGGCAATTGTTCAAGTGATCAGGGAAAGGATATTTAGGAATTAAGTTAAGTGAGATTTTTTAAGTTTGAGTTTATAAAAATATGTTGATGTGCATTAATCGCTATCTTATGAAAAAAAAAAAAAAAACAGAGAGAGAGAATGTTTTAAAATTTGTGAAAAAACATTTTATAGTAAAAGGTGAAAACAAAAATCATAAATGTGTGAAATTTACCCTTGAAATGGTGAAATTGCCCATCATTCTCTTCCAATATATATCTTCTTGTGGGTGTTGATTTTCAACCTCACAACCAAACATATCCCTTGGTCGAGATCTAGGAAACTTAGGTGGAGAGTACATGACTATAGCGACCCCGGTCTTTTCCCACTTGATTATTGTATCTGGACTTATGTTCCGTGGATTCTGTTGTCATATTATTGTTGTTGTCATCCTTTAACGTCATTGTTTGAGTCTTAGGATGTGTTAGACTTGTTTCGAGCGGGTGGTTTGAGTCTGGGTTCAAACCCCAGATTTTTGAAGTTTCGGCCGTTCCGCTCGAGCGGACCTTATTGCGCTCGAGCGGAGATTGCACACTTCCAGTATTTTTTGAACCCTGCAAAACTTCTGCAGGTGTAATATCTACGCTCGAGCGGGCTTTATGAGCTCGAGCGCGTTGAGCTCGAGCGGTAGTGTTGGAGCTCGAGCGGACAGTGTTTTTTTGGTGATGAGTTCTGGAGGTTGGAAAAGTGAGCTCGAGCGGACCTTCTTGCGCTCGAGCGGGCGAACTTTATTTTGTGTCTTTGCGCTCGAGCGGACATTATTGCGCTCGAGCGGAACATGTTTTCTCTTTGCGCTCGAGCGGTGTGTTCTACGCTCGAGCGAACCTGTTCAGTATATATACGCAGCAGCGTGTTTCAGATCAGTTTTTCAGCCCCTTTCAGTTTTTAAAACCCTAGGTTACGAGTTCTCTCTCTCCCAACTCATCTTCTCTCCTAGGTTTCATCTATTTAGAGTGAGTATCTAACCTAGTTCCTTCATTAAAAAGGTAGAGTGGGTCGAGGGCTTCCATTTAATCTGAACGGTTGTTGATTTGGAGCACTTTGGAGTTTGGGCTATCATCTCCGTCTTCTTCTTTTCGATTTCTTGCTTCGAGGTAGGGATTTCCTACTCCATTTATACGTTTTAATCCTAAGTGGTGGTATTTTGGTATGTGGGGGTAGTTTGGTAATTTTGGGAGAAACCTTAGGGTTTGTCATAGATTAATTTATATAATTAATTTGAGGGAAGATTGTGATATTGGGTTTAATTCATGAGATTGGGGAATTTAGTGGTTTAATGATGTAATTGGTTAGTTTAAATACTTACCTTTGAGAATGTTGAAATTACATTTGTTGTTATATTTATTTCTTGTTTAGAAATAATTGTTTTGGGCTATCGGTGGAGGATAGCCATGATTGTTGTAGACATTGCATGTGGATTAGGCAAATTTGAAACTAATCATTTGGTTAAGTTGTTGAGTATGAAAGTTGGATTAATACATTAAATTTATGTATTGATTTATTATGTATATGACTTTATGTTTATATGCATTACTTGTGTATGGGAGGAGATAGGGGATGTACTCCACGGTTTAGGGGAAGATGGGGGATGTACCTCTAAACCGGTTAATGATTATGGGAAGATAGGGGATGAACCCAGGGTTGCTGCTTATATGCGCGCCTATAGCAGAGATACAGCTCATATGCTTATCTATTTGTGGTTGATATGATACATCACCACTATGTTTATCAGTTGGGAAGCATGGAAGTGGATTTGATTGAGGTTGTTATAACATCAGTATGTGTGTTTATTTTGTTACAAGAAAGGTTTAACCTGATTGTTACTCTTGTTGAGTTGTTTGGCCAGGTTCTGAGCCATAGTTGGAAGGTGAGTTGTGCCATAGACAAAGTGTCATAGGCAGTGTAGACATTTGTGTCATGAAATTGTAAAATGGATTATTTTGTGTTAACCATGTCTCAGATGCTATTGCTTTAGTTAATTCTTATGCTTGGTTTAGTATTTCTCTACTGGGCTGTGGCTCACCCTATATGGGAACTTCATTTTCAGGTTCAGGTGGTTCACTACCTCCAAGGACTTAGCTTGTGAGGATTTGGACTCGAAGACTTGCTTTATTTTATTTGTTTTATTTGAACAACTTGTAAACTTTCAAGCCTAGGGCTTTATTTGTTTTTGAGTTAGAACTCATGGAATTATGTCCAAGTGTTGGCTTGGCAAGATGTAAGCCCATAGGGCCTTTATTATGATGTTTTTATTTCATGGTACTCTGATGAATGGAATAAGATACTTTGTTTCCTTATAATTCCGCATGTTAATATTATGTATTATGGGTTTATTTTTGAGGGCGTTACAATGACAGAATAGATTAAGCCAACACATGCGCACAAGAGAGTAAGAAATACTGCGGTGGCTCGTTCACCTAGGGATACTGTGACAATCAAGTCAGTAACTTATCTCGCAAGATATCAACTCAAGTAAAACAACTCTTAATTAAAGCGTCCCTTAGACCCACAGGGGTGCTTTCACTGCAAGAATTTACACATTTGGCGACTAAATTTGGCGACCAAAATAAAATTAGTCGCCAAAAGTGACAGTTTTGGCACCTAAAAATTAAAATTAGTCAGCGATGATTCAAGTTTCAGCTTCTATATGATTTTAGTCGAGATATCTTATTCATTTGCGACTAAAGAAAATATTTAGTCGCTAAATATTCACTGATAGGCGACTAAAAAACTATTAGTCAGCGATTGTCTGAACTTTGGGCTGCTAAAGATTTAATTTGGTCAGAAAATATAATTATTTGCCGACAAAATAAAGTTTGGTTGCCAAACAGTTAGCGAATTTTTTTTTATTCTTTTTGCCGACCAAATAATTTGGTCGCCAAATATGAGGTTTTGGTGACTAAAAAAATTTAGTCGTCATATAATAACTCTTTCCCGACCAAAAAAATAAAATAAAATAATAGCGAAATGGTATCTATTGGCTACAAAATGTTTTTTGGTCGCTAAAGCTTGAATTTTTTTTTTTAAAGGGAAACGAATTAATTTTGGCGCCTCTGTCTCCTCTCTACACTTACACAGTTTGCTCTATGTTTTGTGTCATACACACAGAGAACAGAGTCTGCACCAAACCTCACCCCTGCTCACCACTGACGATCACCACCGTCGCGCACCACCGTCGCTCACCAGTGTCGAATGTCGCCACTGCCACCGCCGCAAATCACCTCCCCCACTAGTGGCGAATCACAGGTTTCTCTCTCTCTGTCTCTCTCTCTCTCTCTCTCTCTCTCTCTCTCTCTCTCTCTCTCTCGCTTAATCTATTTCCCCATTTCTCACACAATACTCTAGGGTTTGATATATTTTTTTACTTTAATTTTGCGTTGATTTCTGAAATTGGTTGGTTCAAAGCACGTTTGTTTTCTTCAATTCTAAGGATTTGATGGCCAAAATAGTTAGCCCTAATCCATTTTTGAATTGGGTTCAACTGGTTTTATGGGTTCAACTGGTTTGAATTCTGAAATTGGTTTGTAATTTCTAAAATTGGGTTCAACTGGTTTGATTTCCCCTCCTTTTCCTTTCTCTCTTAGTAGTTTGAAAGCCCTAATCCATTGTTGTGTATTTATTTGCATGTATAGCTGGTAATATGTGATTGTATGTTTATTGACCATGGCTGAATATTTGAATTGGAATTTGATGGTATGATGCTGCCCTAATCCTTGATTGTATGTTTATTTCCCCCTCTTTTTTTTTTTTCCCCTTTTCTTTTCTTTTGTGGTGTTTTGTTCTTGGAAAATTCTAAATGAGGTGTGTATCATATATTACAACTTGTATAATCTTTGGTTATGACATTGGAGTGTTGGTTATGATTTACTTATAAACATTATGACATTAGTTTTTTTTTTTTTTTTTTTTTTTATCTGCTAAAAAAGAACATTATTGATAAATCGCAAAGTACATCATACAAGGATTACATTAATAAAGGTGAGAGTGCAAGAAGTATCATAATAAACACATCCATCCTAATTATGTTGGTACCAATATACAAATTCAATCATATGCTAACATCACACTAGGATTGACGAGAAACCAACAACGAAAATCAAAATAACAACCACTCTGGCTGCCCTGTTTTTAGCCACACAAACCAGAGCAAAAAATAGCTAATCTTGACAACAGCCACCCAATAACATAAGCATATCAAAAAGGTCTTCCACCAAAGCAGACTTCATTTGTCTCAGGTTACAAAGTCATTTACTGAAAAATGTGGCATCTTATTAGAAGACTTAATCCAAAGAGCAACTCTAATGTTGACAAGTTCACATACTTCATTAAAACTGGGATTGCAACCATTAAATACACACTTATTTCTGTGCTTTCAAATGGACGGAATTATTGCAAGGGATATGGCTCTCTAGATTTTCCTTTCTACTTTTCTCAAATTGTCACCAGCCCACCACTGAAGTAATTTATGGTATTAGTTATGACTCATTGTGATATTGGTTATGATATTATTTTAGTTATAATCCAAGAGCTCTTTAGTTATATTTTATATGATGTTTGGTTATAATTCTTTTTTTTTTTTCTTTTTTCTTTCGTGGTTATGACTCACATAAGATTGAGTTATGACATTTATGGTAATCAACTTCACAAATATCATAAACTAGTACAGACACTCAGTTATTAAAAAAAACTAAACAAATATCATAACTCACATTTTGTACACACCTTTTTGAGCGTATGTACCATAACATTACCCTTGGTTATGACTCATTATTATTTTTTAATTATGATTGAAAAAAATTTATGTAACACCCTAGAAATTCACACTATAATGAACAATAATAACATGATGTCATTAAATCCCAAAAGGTCATCTTTCTCATTGAACTAATAATCAATTGTTTACAATTTAATGAATACATTCCCACAATATTTTAATTTCCCTTTTCAGTTCAATGAACTAGATGACTTAACACAATATAAGCCCCTTAGGCGTACAACATCACAAAATACATACAGTAATTCTGTTACAAAATCCCAAATTTAAAGGAAAACAACCAAAATGCTCCTAACTTCAACTTTTCCCAAAAAGAAAGTGGAGCTAATGCTTGAACCAATCCTTCAATGAGGCTGAACTTCGTCAATTCCTGAAAAATAAATTAGGGTTAAGCTATATGCCTAGTAGGAATACATTTATCCAGGTATCTAATCCTTTGAACAAGTTTGTGGTATTTATGTGATAAAATGATACAATAAAATTCGTCTTAACAGATAATCAACAACAATTGCCAATGAACCAAATAATATAACACAACTAATTACAATTCATGTCATTATATAAAACAATTAAACATCCACAAACATGGAAATCATGTCACACATTCACCTACATGAGTCTAATAGAGAACAACCCTTACTTTCACTTTTTGCAAACAATCCTCACATTTGCTGGCTATCATCCAGTGGGAGGTGGGCACCCTAAAGAAAACCATCCGTTTTTCCACTTTCGCCGGCTATTATACGGCGAGACTATGTGGACAACCCAAAAGATTTTCCCACATTCGTCCAGCGATAAACTTAGACAAGGCATTTGGGCACCTTTTTAGACTCCCCGCGTGAGTACCAACTCAACACTACGTTTACTGAAAACTGATTCACACATTGGACTCATGCATGCTCAACAATTAATTCACATTTCAATCCCAAAATCAAACATCAAACATTACTATATATGAACATCACACAAGACTCAAAGAACAATAGCATACAAGCCATAATTCCTTTAATTACATCAATATCCACATTTCCCATCTCTCCATTGTTCTCAAAGTTTCATGAATCAAAAGAAATTCCATTGAGTTTTGTATCTTCTACTCAACTTGGAAACTTAGGGTTTCACCTAATTTGGGGGTTTTTATTCTTTATCACCAATCTAGATTTTAACCACATTTATATTCATATTTTAAAGAAGGAATGGAGAGATTTCAAACAAAATATTAAGCAAGTGAGTAAAGATGTGAAATAAGGGTTTAATCCAACAAATCTTCAATTAGTACACAAATCACACACAATACCATGAAATCTCTCAATTGATTTACAAATCACATACAATACCATGAAATCTCTTCAAAAATGAAGACATACAAGGATAAAAGTACCCCTACCTCAACTGCCCAAAATCCAAGCTTCTTTACGAATCTATCACAAACCCACAATCCAGTCGGTAGATAATGATAATCTTCCAGTGTTCTTCGCCTCTAGCAAGCAATTTTGGGTGGATTTCAAAGGTATGAGAGGTATTAGGAGGAAGAAATCTAGGGTTTCATAGAGAGAGGAAGAGGAGATGGAAGATGGAACAAAAGAGATGAGAGAATGATCTAGAATCACCATATTTAAAAAGCTGATATCGCATTCCTCACTCGAGCGCTCGAGCGTCTAGACACAATCAAGAGGGTCCGCTCGAGCGACAACTTTTTCGCTTAAGCGGAAAAAAAGAAACTTCAAAAGTTTTGCAGCGCTACAGTGAATTTACTGGAAGCTAATATTTCACGCTTGAGCGGACACGCCTGAAATGCAACAAAATGCTGGGAGCAACAATTCTACGCTCGAGCGGCGGTTTCCCCGCTCGAGTGGCCCTGAAAACAAAATGTCACAATCTCTCTCCCTTAAGAAATTTCGCCCCCGAAATTGACCTTCACCTCCCACCTGACATAACATGTAACAACACTAACAAAAATATATATACATATATATATATTCATATATTCTAACTCTCTACCATATCAATTGCACCACTCATCAATCTTCAACAATTTCACTGGTAAACAACATACATATATACCTCCAGATGAATACAAGCACCGATGATGGAGAGTAATCAAAAATTTTGCTTACTTTCAATATAACATCTATTTAAAGCAACATCAATACACTTATAACTCCGCTCTAATATCTAATTTAAATGAGATATCACTTCAAACCCAAGCTCAAAACAAAATAAACAATAAGAAATTGTAGCTCATGTTTACATTAGATCCTCAAGAAAGGCAAGGAAACTAATACATCACAAACTTGAGAATAATTCTGGATACTTCTCACATACTTCGGCTTCTCGTTCCCATGTTGCTTCCTCCACACCATGATGATGCCACAACACCTTAACTAGAGGGATTGTCTTACCTCTCAACACTTGTTCTCTTGTATCAAGGATTTGGATTGGTTCCTCTTTGTAAGAAACATCATCGTTTGCCTCAATTTCCGTCCAATCTAAAACGTGAGAGGGGTCAGGTTCATATTTACGGAGCATAGATACATGAAACACATTATGTGTAACGCCCTCAGAAAAATAACATAAAACCCAACAATATAAACATGCATTGATATACAAAAGTCCAACATCCTTCTATTCATCAGAGTACTTGGTTACAAAAGGTATTACATGTTAACAACAAAAGCAAATGCCCTACGGGCTTACAGCTTTCCAAGTTAACACTTGGTTACAACAAAAGAGTGCTAACTCATTTACACCTTAAGCCCTTGGCTTGAATATACATGTAATACATCAAAAGAAACTAAATAACAAAAGTCTGCCCGCCTCTAGCCTCCCAAGCTATGTCCTTGAAGGTGGCATGCTATCTGTACCTGAAAATGATATTCCCATATAGGGTGAGCCACAGCCCAGTAGAAATACACTAAACCAACCATGAACAATGACTAAAAGATTAGCAATTGATAGATGGCCAACACTGATACACTTTCATTTTTCATTTCCTTACAAATTCCCAATTCATAACCATGGCTCAGAACCTGGCCAAACTACTTATATGAGACAGTAACTCATATTAAACACTTTCTCATTTCAATAAAAGATAAGCATACTAGCTATATCAATACTTCCGTAGACATGCGTAAGAGCAATATCACACTTCCAAAGACAAGCATATGAGCTGTGTCATCACATTACTAGATAGGCATATGAGCCGTATCTATGGAGTCCATCCCCTATCTTCTCCCAAACAACATCCGGTTTAGAGGTCCATCCCCTATCATCCCCTAAACCGTGGAGTACATCCCCTATCTCCTCCAACACAACACACAATGCATATAAACAATTATTATACACATCAATCAATACATACATTTAATGTATTCCTTCAACTGTCACACTCAATGACACATTTCAATGATCAGTTTTAGTTTGCCTAATCATCATGCATTGTCTACAACAATCAAGACTATCCTCCATCGATAGCCCAAAGCAGTTATTTCTATACAGAATATAAATGCAACAAATGGATATATAATCAACATTTCAATTCGGTGAGTGATAAGTAATTCAACTACACCCTTTAACCCCATACACTCCCAATCTCAACATTTCCACTTCATTTCCTCATTTCTCACAATTAATTATGCCAATTAATTAATCAATGTAATTAGGGCATTTTCCATAATTAACATTTCAACCCTTAAGGTTCCATTTTCATCAATATTCCAACATTTATTCCATTTCTCTATGCCAAACATGCATCTAGGTTTATTATAACAAAACCCCAACTTTTGTAAAAATTACACAAAAGCCCCAACTTTCACCAAATTACCAAACCAACCCCAATATTTCAAAATACTAAAATTTAAAGACAAAATCCATAGAGAGGAGTAGGATATCCCTACCTCAAAAGATGAGCTCCAACGGAGATGAAGACCAAAATCAAAATGCTCCAAATCCCGAAATTTTCAGATTAAAAGATAGCCCTCGACGATCAACAACTTTTTTGTAAAGGCCAAAAGTGAGCAAACCACTCCTACTAGATCAATACCTAAAGAGAAGGTAGAGTTCTAGAGTGAGAAGCTCAACAATGGTGTTTTTGGAAAAGTAGGAGAGAGAAGAGAAAGTGAAAAAGTGATTTAAAATGCCCAGCCATTCTCAGTTATACGACAGGTCCGCTCGAGCGTAGAACACACCGCTCGAGCGTAAAGAAACATAAAACAAGGTCCGCTCGAGCGCAGTAAGTCCCGCTCAAGCGCTAAGACACAACAATAAAGTTCGCCCGCTCGAGCGTGAAATCCAGTCCGCTCGAGCGTAAATCTCCCCCTCCCAGAACTTTTACCAGAAATGTACTGTCTACTCGAGCGCTAACAATCCCGCTCGAGCTCAGAAAACCCGCTCGAGCGTAGAAATCACACCTGCAGAAGTTTTGCAGGGGCATGAGATACTGGAAGTATGCAATCTCCGCTCGGCGCTCAAAGGCCCGCTCGAGCGGAAAGACCAAAATACCAAAAAGAGGAATTTAAACCAAGACTCAATCCACCCACTCGAGACAAGTCCTACACATCCTAAAATTCAAACAAATGACATTAAAGGATGACAACAAGGTAGACACAACTACCAACTCCACGGAACCGAGTCCGGAATACAATTGTACAGTAACGGGAATACCGGGATCGCTATAACCTCCCCCCCCTTAAAGAATTTCGTCCCCGAAATTAAGAACAAGTTTTTGAAAAGCAAGTTTTTCTCCATTTTAAACAATGTTATATCACAACATTCAACAACTCGACCCATTACCGGTCATCCCATCCCTTATCAAGAGGCATTTCACAATACATATGTTTCAACATGCATTTCTTTTCCATTTCAACCATTTCCAACACACATGGTTCACAACTTATATCATAAGCAATAATCATGATACATTTCCATTTCTATAATATAGCCAATATATGCAATATTACAATCAACTCCCATATCAAGGCAAGTTCCATACTATTTCCATAAATCAAAACATCCATAATGTTTTACAACTTAAGACATATTTAATGATCTTAAAGTTCAACAATACAACAATTTATGTAATATATGTTCAAACATCCACAAATAGGTCCGGATATTTCTCTCGGACCTCCAACTCACGTTCCCAAGTGGCCTCCTCCACTCCGTGATGCTTCCACAAAACCTTAACCAAAGGAATGGTCTTGCCACGCAGGACTTGATCCCGCCTATCCAAGACTCGAACCGGTCTCTCCTCATACGAGGCATCCTCATCTACCTCTAAGTCGGTCCAATCCAACACATGTGATGGATCCGGCTCATACTTCCGAAGCATACTCACATGAAACACGTCATGAACTCCAGACATCTGTGGCGGCAAAGCTAAACGATAAGCAACCTCGCCAATCCTCTCAAGGATCTCGAAAGGACCAATAAACCGAGGGGATAGCTTCCCACTCTTTCCGAACCTCATCAATCCCTGCCTGGGTGATATCTTCAGAAAGACATGATCACCCGTCTTAAAAGCCAACGGCCTCCTCCTACGGTCAGCATAAGATTTCTGACGACTCTGGGCTGTAACAAGCCTCCTACGGATAAGCTCAACTTTCTCCGTCGTCTCCCTAACCAACTCCGGACCCAACAAAGGTGCGTCACCCACCTTGGCCCAACAAACAGGAGACCTACACGGTCGGCCATACAAGGCCTCAAACGGTGCCATACCGATACTAGACTGAAAACTGTTGTTGTAGGCAAACTCCACCAATGGTAAGTGCCTCTCCCACGTCCCACTGAAATCAAGGACACAACCCCGAAGCATATCCTCAAGGATCTGAATGGTACGCTCGGACTGCCCATCAGTCTGAGGATGATACGCTGTACTAAAGGTCAACTTAGTGCCCAAGGCACTCTGCAAACTCTGCCACAATCTAGCAGTAAAACGAGGATCTCTATCTGAGACGATCGTCACTGGGACCCCGTGCAACCTCACTATGTCCCGAACATACAAGTCAGCAAGATGATCTACCGAATCTCTCACACGCATAGGAATGAAGTGCGCCGACTTAGTCAACCGGTCTACAACCACCCAAATAGCATCACTACCCCTCTGAGTCCTCGGAAGACCTACAACGAAGTCCATAGTGACATGCTCCCACTTCCACTCGGCAATAGGCAAGGGTTGCAACAAACCCGCTGGCCTCTGATGCTCGGCCTTCACTTGCTGACAAGTAAGGCACTTAGACACGAAAACCACCACATCTCTCTTCATACCCCGCCACCAAAACTGGCGGCCCAAATCCCGATACATCTTAGTACCTCCCGGATGCACCGCAAGGCGCGAATGATGAAACTCTCGGAGTACTTCCTCTCGGCAAGACTCCGGCACAAACAAACGGTCTCGGTATCTCACACTCTGGTCGGGATACTCAACCAAACCCTTCTCAACCTTCCCACTGGAGATCTTCTCTCAGAGGGAATCTACCTCTAGGTCACCTCTCTGTGCCTCTAACACTATAGTCACAAGTGTAGGCTGCGCAACAACAGAAAACAAGGCCGCAGCCTCCACGGATTCGCCCAGAAGCAAATCAAACTTGCCAATTGCCCCCAACATCTCCCACTCCCGGATGGCTACACAAGCTACATCACTAATGGATTTCCTGCTAAGGGCATCGGCCACAACATTGGCCTTTCCCGGATGATAATGCAACTCAAAGTCGTAATCCTCAATAAACTCCATCCACCTCCTCTGCCTCAAGTTCAAGTCTTTCTGTGAAAACAGATATTTCAGACTCTTATGATCCGAGAACACCTCGAATCTCTCACCATAAAGGTAGTGCCTCCAGATTTTCAAGGCAAAGATCACTGCTGCTAACTCTAGGTCGTGTGTAGGGTAATTCTTCTCGTGAATTTTCAACTGACGTGAGCCATAAGCTACCACTTTCCTCTCTTGCATCAACACACAACCCAAACCCTCTCGTGAGGCATCACAATAAACCGCATAACCCAATCCCCTCTCCGGAATAATCAAAATTGGAGCGGTGGTCAATCTAACTTTCAGCTCTTGGAACGACTTTTCACAAGTCTCACTCCATACAAACTTGACTCCCTTCCGAGTCAATCTAGTCAACGGCGAAGCTAACCTGGAGAAATCCTTCACAAACCGACGGTAATACCCAGCTAACCCCAGAAAATTGCGGATCTCAAACACACTCTTAGGCTGTGCCCAATCTTGCACTGCCTCCGTCTTGGATGTATCAACCGACACTCCTTCCCCAGAAACCACATGGCCTAAGAACTTGACTTCTCCTAGCCAAAACTCACACTTCCCAAACTTGGCATACAGCCTATGGGCTCTAAGCAACTCAAGCACCACTCTCAAGTGTTCCTCGTGCTCTTCCTCCGAAGGTGAATAGAAAAGAATGTCGTCCACAAAGACGACTACAAAACGATCCAAGAATTCCCGGAAGATCCGGTTCATCAAGTCCATAAAGACTGCCGGTGCGTTGGTAAGTCCAAATGGCATCACCAGAAACTCATAATGGCCATACCGCGTACGGAATGCCGTCTTCGGAATATCCTCCTCCCTGACCCTCAACTGGTGGTAACCCGATCTCAAGTCTATCTTAGAGAAACAACGGGAACCCTTCAACTGGTCAAACAAATCATCTATACGGGGCATAGGGTATTTATTCTTAACCGTAGCCCGATTCAACTTCCGATAATCAATACACAATCTCAAGGCACCATCTTTCTTTTTAGCAAAGAGGGCCGGTGCTCCCCACGGCGAAGCACTAGGGCGAACAAAGCCCTTATCTAGCAATTCCTAGAGCTGAACTTTCAACTCAACCAACTCTGCTGGAGCAAAACGGTAAGGTGCCATAGAAATCGGCGTCGTGCCGGGCGCTAAATCAATAGAGAACTCAATCTCCCGATGAGGTGGCAAACTAACGAGGTCCTCGGGAAAGACGTCCGAGTACTCACAAACTACCCTCGGCAACACAATCTGGATCTCATCACACTCACCACTCTCAAAGCTAGCAAGTAAACCACTAAGCTCACTCCGCCCTCGCGGATCATACCCCGGTGGCACAACACTACCAACCCGGTCCCCCAAGAAATGGAAACACTCCCCGCTCACGGTACAACAAGTAACCCTCTGGCGGTAGCAATCAATAACTGCCCGGTATGACGATAACCAGTCCATACCTAAGATAACATCAAAGCCCTTCATGGGCATAACTACAAAAGGAAACGGAAGCCTATGATCGGCGACCTCTATATCACAACCTCTACATCCGTGTTTCAAAATCAACTCACCCCCAATAGGTGACACTACACAAATAGGAGATGCTAATAATGCTAACTCCAACTCCAACACAGATGCAAATGCAGCAGATACAAAAGAATGAGACGCACCCGTATCAATCAACACACTAGCAACCGAGTTGCAAAACAGAAAGGTACCTCTCACTACTGATGGAGCCGGTACTAGGTCCTGCGCGGTAACAGCATACACGCGCCCTGTAGGCCCCTGATCCACCTGCTCACCTCTAGGAGCATACGACTGCTGTACTGACTGGGACGACGAAGCTCCCGGATTGGCCCTCGAGGCCTGCACAGACTGAGCTGGCTGATAACTCTGCGCCTGCCTAGAACCAGACGCCCCTGAAGTGGCACTCAACTGTGGGCAAAACCTCTTCAGGTGCCCAGGTTGTCCACACTGATAGCATGACAAGGGCTGCCCCCTGCCCAAACTCTGACTCTGCGGTCTAGCTGAAGAAGATGCAACTCTCTGACCTCCGCCCTTCTGCGGGCAAACCGAAGCCTTGTGACCCAGCTGGCCACACTTGTAATAGGTGAACTCTCCCTGATTGCCCCTCCCGGAGCCTGCACTCGGTACTGGGAAAGTCGACCTAGCCAAACCACCCTGAGACGGCTGAGGGTTATAACCCCTCTGTCTCCTGCCATCACCCTGGCCCTCTTGGCTCCTCTTGGAGCCTCTATGTTTCTCCTCCTTTTCCTCCTGCATCATCAGCTCCATATGAGCTGCAGCATCCACCAAATGCCTATACTTCCGGATATAAGATCCACCAACCCTCAACTTGAGGCCACGCCTCAACTTCTGCTCAAACTCGTAGCAACGGCGCTCCTCGGTCGCCACAAGTTCAGGTGCAAACCTGGACAAGCTGGTAAATGTAGCCTCAAACTCGGCCACAGACAAACCCTCCTGTTTGAGCCGGCTAAACTAATCCCTCAGCTTCTCCCTGGCAACTGCAGATAAGAACCTCTCCTGGAAGGCATGTACAAACGCTCCCAAGTACCACCCACACGGACCTTCTCGTACTTCCACCATTGACCCGCATCTCCCTTCAGCTGGAAGGATGCCAAGGTCACTTTCAGTGCTCCGTCCTCGATGCCAAGCATCTCGAACGTCTTACTCATTTGCTCCAACCACTCGTCTGCCCTAAGCGGTTCCTTAGGATCCCCAACAAACTCCTCCGGGTTAGACCGGAAGAACTCCCTCTTCAAGAAAGAAGGCCCTGCCTCAACTGCCTGATTTCCAGCCCTGAGAATACCCAAAGCTCCTGCTATCTCCCGGGCCAAAGCACTCATAGCCTGCTGACCCGCTGGCTCGGCCACATTGGCCTGACCAACTCCCTCCTGCACTGCCGGAATCTCATCCGGTATAGGCACTTCCTGCCTCCTAGGCCTACCACGCCTACCACCTCTTCCTCGTCCTGACATCCTAATAAAGGAAATGAAGAATATTAGCACATTCAAAAATGTGCCGAAACTAATCACTCACGTCCTAATGCATGGACAACGGTAATTCACTCCACGTAAGCACATAAACACATAAGCACTTACAAATTTCATTTCCGGATAATGATAGTCCCGAGGCGTTACTAGAGTTCCGGTTAGAAACAGCATTGATCAAGTGCTTTTCCAACAAGACTCCCAGAAACCCAAAGATCCAATCAACATCCTAGAAATTAAATCCCATACCCAAATAATCACATAAGCATGTTATCAATTAAGCACATGGCATATGACACTACACTTAAGTCTCTATCAAGCGAGACAAACCCATTGTGATCCTAATCACTTCCCACGTACCCAAAGTATTCGAACCCGGTACGCTCTGATACCAAGTTGTAACGCCCTCAGAAAAATAACATAAAACCCAACAATATAAACATGCATTGATATACAAAAGTCCAACATCCTTCTATTCATCAGAGTACTTGGTTACAAAAGGTATTACATGTTAACAACAAAAGCAAATGCCCTACGAGCTTACAGCTTTCCAAGCTAATACTTGGTTACAACAAAAGAGTGCTAACTCATTTACACCTTAAGCCCTTGGCTTGAATATACATGTAATACATCAAAAGAAACTAAATAACAAAAGTCTACCCGCCTCTAGCCTCCCAAGCTATGTCCTTGGAGGTGGCATACTATCTGTACCTAAAAATGATATTCCCATATAGGGTGAGCTACAGCCTAGTAGAAATACACTAAACCAACCATGAACAGTGACTAAAAGATTAGCAATTGATAGATGGCCAACACTGATACACTTTCATTTTTCGTTTCCTTACAAATTCCCAATTCATAACCATGGCTCAGAACCTGGCCAAACTACTTATATGAGACAGTAACTCATATTAAACACTTTCTCATTTCAATAAAAGATAAGCATACTAGCTATATCAATACTTCCGTAGACATGCGTAAGAGCAATATCACACTTCCAAAGACAAGCATATGAGCTGTGTCATCACATTACTAGATAGGCATATGAGCCGTATCTATGGAGTCCATCCCCTATCTTCTCCCAAACAACATCCGGTTTAGAGGTCCATCCCCTATCATCCCCTAAACCGTGGAGTACATTCCCTATCTCCTCCAACACAACACACAATGCATATAAACAATTATTATACACATCAATCAATACATACATTTAATGTATTCCTTCAACTGTCACACTCAATGACACATTTCAATGATCAGTTTTAGTTTGCCTAATCATCATGCATTGTCTACAACAATCAAGACTATCCTCCATCGATAGCCCAAAGCAGTTATTTCTATACAGAATATAAATGCAACAAATGGATATATAATCAACATTTCAATTCGGTGAGTGATAAGTAATTCAACTACACCCTTTAACCCCATACACTCCCAATCTCAACATTTCCACTTCATTTCCTCATTTCTCACAATTAATTATGCCAATTAATTAATCAATGTAATTAGGGCATTTTCCATAATTAACATTTCAATCCTTAAGGTTCCGTTTTCATCAATATTCCAACATTTATTCCATTTCTCTATGCCAAACATGCATCTAGGTTTATTATAACAAAACCCCAACTTTTGTAAAAATTACACAAAAGCCCCAACTTTCACCAAATTACCAAACCAACCCCAACATTTCAAAATACTAAAATTTAAAGACAAAATCCATAGAGAGGAGTAGGATATCCCTACCTCAAAAGATGAGCTCCAACGGAGATGAAGACCAAAATCAAAATGCTCCAAATCCCGAAATTTTCAGATTAAAAGATAGCCCTCGACGATCAACAACTTTTTTGTAAAGGCCAAAGGTGAGCAAACCACTCCTACTAGATCAATACCTAAAGAGAAGGTAGAGTTCTAGAGTGAGAAGCTCAACAATGGTGTTTTTGGAAAAGTAGGAGAGAGAAGAGAAAGTGAAAAAGTGATTTAAAATGCCCAGCCACTCTCAGTTATACGACAGGTCCGCTCGAGCGTAGAACACACCGCTCGAGCGTAAAGAAACATAAAACAAGGTCCGCTCGAGCGCAATAAGTCCCGCTCGAGCGCTAAGACACAACAATAAAGTTCGCCCGCTCGAGCGTGAAATCCAGTCCGCTCGAGCGTAAATCTCCCCCTCCCAGAACTTTTACCAGAAATGTACTGTCCGCTCGAGCGCTAACAATCCCGCTCGAGCGCAGAAATCACACCTGCAGAAGTTTTGCAGGAGCATGAGATACTGGAAGTATGCAATCTCCGCTCGAGCGCTCAAAGGCCCGCTCGAGCGGAAAGACCAAAATACCAAAAAGAGGAATTTAAACCAAGACTCAATCCACCCACTCGAGACAAGTCCTACACATCCTAAAATTCAAACAAATGACATTAAAGGATGACAACAAGGTAGACACAACTACCAACTCCACGGAACCGAGTCCGGAATACAACTGTACAGTAACGGGAATACCGGGATCACTATATTATGGACTCCTGAAAGCTGGGGCGGTAACGCAAGACGGTACGCCACCTCACCAATCCGTTCGATGATATCAAATGGACCAATAAACCTTGGCGATAACTTTCCGCTTCAGCCAAACCTCATTAAGCCCTTCTTAGGGGAGAATTTCAAGAACACATGATCACTGTCACGACCTAGACCCGCCCCTATAGGTTTAGTGTCGTAACCGGCCAGTAATCCACGATTACCGAAGGCCTAGCTGAACCAAGCAAATAAACGGGGCTAGCGGAAGCTATTATATAAGAAGACAAAACGTCCAATTAGTTGTGAATTTACATCAAACAAAAGATATTGCTATATAAATATATATATACACATGCATAAGTACATCATGCTTCCATAAGTTTGTCAAAAGACAATAAAAAGAGACAAGTCAATCCCATTGAAAACAAAAAAAATAATGTTAGTGATAAGCGATCAAAATACATGAGCGAGTTACAAAAGGGTGCACACTGGCCACCTCAAAACTCGGATAGGTGGGAACCTCGCGGTGAGGCACAGAAATTAGCTTGACAAAATCAAAGCAAGGTTGACACCACTATGTCCTTTCTTAAGCTAGGTCACCTACATGACATATCAAAACATGAGCTAGAGCCCAGTGAATAACAGCTGAATAAGAGATTCTAAACGATAATTATAATGTAAAATAAAACACATACTGAGCAAATTCATATGATATTTGAGAAACATAACATATCACGTAGTATCTCCAAAAGCAATAAATACAGACGGTCTAGAAGATCGAACAGACGGTCGTGAAGACCGGATAGGCAGTCATGAAGACCAAAGATCAGATATGATAGCCAACACCATATTAACTAGGAGGACCAAACGAGAAACATGACCATGGATCCCGCCTAGTAGGGTTTGTAACACAACTAATACTACCCAATTCCTCACTCACTCCTTAGAGTCCATGAATTCAAGATAAAAATTAGTCTTATGTAAGAAATTAGGAAGAATTTTACCTTAATGTGTTAATTGATGAAGTTATCTCAAATTCTTCCCTTCTTCCTCTTGATCTCTCACTCTAGCTCAAACTCTAGAACTCTCTCTCTCTCTCTCTCTCTCTCTCTCTCTCTCTCTCTCAAATTATATATATCTCTCTCTCTCTCTTCCAATTGAAGCGACATATATATATATCTAGATATTTAATTTGCCTATCTAATTTACCTATCTTGGAGTAATTAACTTAGAGCCTCATAACTTAACTTACCTAGTTAATTTATTAAAGCACTACTTCATCTAGTTGAAGTGAATCAACTCTAACCACCTAGTCCAGTAATTAATTTATAACCCTACGATTTAACGAATCAGACAAGTCTTTTCATAAGTGAATATATCTGTTAACAAACATAATGCACATAATAAGCATACAAGGCACATATAGATGCATAATTCAGATTAATCATAAAATTAACGGCTAAGTAAGAGGCGGGTGTTACAATCACCGACTTTAAAGGATAAGGGCCGCCTTCTCCTGTCTGCATAGCTCTTTTTCCGGCTTTGAGCGGTGACTAACCTCTTTTGAATAAGGGCTATTTCCTCAGTAGTTTCACGGACTACATCCAGGCCTAACATAGGTGAATCTCCCACTTCAGTCCAACACACTGGTAATCTACACAGATGCCCATACAATGCCTCAAACGGTGTCATCCCAGTTCTTGCTTGAAAGCTATTATTATACGCAAATTCAACTAAGGGTAGATGTTCCTCCCATGACCCTTTAAAATCTAATTCACAAGCCCTCAACATATCTTCTAAAATCTGGATAACACGTTCGGATTGTCCATCGGTTTGTAAGTGGTATGCAGTAGTGAACTTTAATTGAGTTCCCAAGGAGCTTTGAAGACCCTGCCATAACCTGGCTGTAAAGTGGGGGTCTTTGTCTGATACTATGCTTACCTGTACTCCATGGAGGCGAACAATCTCACGAACATAAAGTTCAGTTAAAACTTCTATGGAGTTCCCCATATTCATGGCAAGGAAATGACCCAATTTAGTGAGTCTGTCAATAATCACCCACACCGCATTGTTACTTCTTTGAGTCCTAGGGAGACTAGAAACAAAATCCATGTTGATTTATTCTCACTTCCATTCGGCAACTAGAAGGGGTTGCAATAATCCAGCCGACCTTTGGTGTTCCGCCTTAACTTGTTGACATGTCAGACATTTGGACATGAAAAAGGCTACATCTTTCTTCATACCCCTCCACCAAAATTGGTGGCTTAGGTCATGATACATTTTGGTGCTTCCCAGATGCCCAACAAGACGGGAATGATGGAAGTCCTTCAAAACTTCATTTCTCATAGATTCGGGCACAAACAACTGGTCGAGGTAGTGGACACTAAAGTTTGCATGAAAATTTAAACCTCTCTCTTCCTTCCTGTAATGAATCCTTTCTTTTATGGCCTCCACTTCTAGATCACCCAGTTGTGCTTCGATTACTCTTGTAACAAGGGTTGGTTGTACTATGGTGGTAAAGAGGGTGGCTTGTCCTGAAGACATACCAAGTTGCAAGGCGAATTCATTGGCATCCCCTATCATCTTCCATTCATTTATTGCTAAATTGGCCATTGTACTTATCGACTTTCTGCTCAAAGCATCCGCTACTACATTGGCTTTACCCATGTGATAGCGTATCTCAAAATCATAGTCCTCTAGGAACTCCATCCATCTATATTGACGTAGGTTTAAATCTTTCTGGGAGAATAAGTATTTGAGGCTTTTGTGGTCAGAGAAAACTTCAAATTTTTCACCATAAAGGTAGTGTCTCCATAACTTCATGGCAAAAACAACAGCGGCAAGTTCTAGGTCGTGAGTCGGGTAGTTTCTTTCATGAGTTTTCAGTTGGCTCGAGCCATATGCTACCACCTTTCTCTCTTGCATTAAGACACATCCCAATCCCTCTCTAGAGGCATCACAAAACACCATATAACCTAACCCTCGTTTCGGAATGATAAGGATGGGAGCAGTGGTCAATCTAAGCTTTAATTCTTGAAAGGAATTCTAGCATGCTTCGTTCCAGACAAACTTTATTCCCTTACGAGTCAACCTTGTCAAGGGTGATGCTAAGGAAGAAAAATTCTTTACAAAACAGTGATAGTACTCGGCTAAGCCCAGAAAACTACGAATTTCCGAGGCATTCTTAGGCTGCTCCCAATTTAGCACAGCTTCTATTTTCGAAGAATCCACCATAACTCCATCTCCTGAAACAACGTGGCCCAAGAACTTCACTTCTGTAAGCCAAAATTCACATTTCACATATTTAGCATATAACCTGTGCTCCCTAAGAAGTTACAAAATCATACGAAGATGCCCTTCATGCCCTTCTTCGGAAGGTGAATAGATAAGTATATCATCTACAAAGACAACCACAAATTTATCAAAGAACTCCTGAAAGATCCTGTTCATCAGGTCTATGAACGTAGCTGGGGCGTTGGTCAACCCAAAAGGCATAACTAAGAACTCATAGTGACCATACCGAGTACGAAAAGCAATTTTGGGGATGTCCTCTTCTCTAACTCGAATTTGGTGATAACTCGACCTTAAATCGATCTTGGAAAAACAACAAGAGCCCTTGAGTTGGTCAAAGGGATCATCTATTCTAGGCAAGGGGTATTTATTATTGACTGTGGCTTGATTTAATTTACGATAATCTACGCACAATCTCAAAGACCCATCCTTCTTCTTGACAAACAAAGTCGAGGCTTCCCAAGGTGACGTGCTAGGGCATATAAAGCCCTTACTAAGTAACTTTTACAACTGTTCCTTCAGAACCACTAATTCAGCTGGAGCAAATCTATATGGCGACAATGAGATAGGTGTCGTACCTGGAAGCAAGTCTATGGTGAACTCTACCTTCTTATGAGGAGGCAACACTGTAAGATCATCAGGGAAAATATCGAGATATTCACACACTGCCCTTAGAAATTCATCCCGAACTACATCACTTTCGTCATCCCAAAGAGTTGCTAAGAGAGAATTATATTGACCCCAGCCACATGGGTAGTACGAGGAGGGTAAGGATCTATCATACCTATCCCTCAAAAACATGAAACAATCCCCACTCACAATACACACCGTAACCCTCTCCTGATGGCAATCTATTGTCACTCGGTACGTGGACAACCAGTCCATCCCGAGGATAACATTAAAACCTGACATTTCCAACAATACAAAGTTGAATGAGAGCTGTCGACCTGCCACCTCAATTATACACCCCTGACATTCCCGGGTCAAAGTGACCTTTTCCCCTACTAGGGATTCCACTATAAGTGAAGTCTGTAGTTGCTTACTCACTAACCCCAACAATGATGCAAATGATGTAGCAATAAATGAATGCGATGCCCTATTGTCAATCAACCTTAGCCCAAGTATTGAAGATGAGAAATGTACTTCTCATAACTGATGGCCCTGTAGCTGGCTCGGAAGTGGTGATAGCATATACTTTGCCCAAGTTGGTCCATTTCGGAATGGTTGTCCAACCTAGAGGTCCAACATGTTACTTGGCTTGCTTCGGAGCAAGTGTTTGGTCATTAGGCCGAGCTCAGAAGCTTGTCCACTTCGGAGTGGGCCTAGCATTGGGCTGAGCTACCTTGATTGCCTTGCTTCGGAACAATTTTCGGTCATTGGGCTGAGTTCCAAGCTTGCCCCACTTCGGTGCAGATCTAGCGTTGGGTCAAGCACCAAGATTTAGTTAATTTTTACCCACTTCAAAGCACATTAGAGTCTTTCCTTGCCTATTTTATAATACAAAATTATAGAAACACACTCTATCAAACTCAATTATTGGCTGGCTACTTTAGTTGGATATCAAACCACTAACTACATGTAATTAGAGAAAGATGACTCAAAAAATGATTTTAAGTAATAAAATATTTAATATATTATATTTATTTATTGTATTTTATTTATCATGTAATCAGTTGTTAATATATTACTAATAAACAATAGTGGTTAAATCATTAAACTAATGTACTTGTAATACATGACATAAAAAACACAATTTGACAAATTAAGAAAAAATATTTATAAACGAAAAAAGGTATTTTAAATTGAGATGAACGGAGCATAAGTAAATTAAAACTTTAAAGGAGCCTAATATAATTATGTAAACTAGTGAAATTTATTGTATTTTTTTTAAATTTTAGGAGATGTGAATGTAATTTATCTAATTTTTTATTTATATATCATTACCCTATTATATTTGGAAAAATTTACCTATAAATCCTATCTTGAGGAATGAAGATCCATTTAGTCTCAAAGATTTTCTTATAGACAAATTAGTCCTATTGATTTTGGAAAGGTAAATTTAATATATTATTTGAAAATTGGATTTACGGTTATACCCTTATTTCTATTATGTTTCTTTTGTTTTTTCTTTTGTGCTAGAAAGGTATGGTACACAATATATGTGAATCAAATTTGGGATGAATTTTTATATGAGAATCTTTTTATTTAAAAAACATTTCAAAATAGTACAAAAATGACTTGAAATATGAGATTCTTCAAATATTTCAAAAGGATGTGGGATTATTCAAATATTTCAAATGTAGTATAAAAACTCCTTAGTAAGTTTTGGATAAATGTATAATTTCAACCTGTAACAATCCAATGTAACAATCAAACATAACACTCTAAAAAAAAAAAATCCTCAGTGTACTTTTCTCAAACTTAAAACTCCAATATAACATTCCAAAAAAACTCCTTAGTGTATATTTTTCAAATATAACATTAAAAAAAACTTGTTAGTGTAATATTCTATTGTAACACACAAAAAAACTGGTTAGTGTATAATTCTCAAATGTAACACTCCAATTTAACACTTCAAAAAAACTTCTTAGTGTAACACTCAAATGTAACATACAAAAAAAATCCAATGTAACACTCCAAAACAAAAAAGATGTGGGATTCTTCAAATCATTCCAAAAGGATGTTGGATTCTTCAAACCAGTCCAAAAGGAATACAAAATTCCTTAGTAAGTTTTGAATAAATGTATAATTTCAAATTGTGATTGTTACGTTTGGAAAAACACACTAATGACCTTTTTAGTCTTTTTGTGTGTTACATTGGAGAGTTATATTTGGGATTATATTGATTGGAGTGTTAAGTTTGAAAAAAATACATAAAGAAACTTTTTTTTGTGTGTTACATTAGAGTGTTACGTTTGAAAAAAAAAATACACTAAGAAATTTTTTTTGAGTGTTACATTGGAATGTTACATTCGAAAAAAGTACATTAAGGAATTTTTTTGAGTGTTACATTGTTTCGTTTGGAAAAAGTACACCAATAAATTTTTTAGTATATTACATTAGAGTGTTACGTTATTGGAGTGTTACATTTTTGTTCATAATGTGGGATTTGTTCCAGAAAGAGAAAAAATCCAAAACTTTTATAGTGCGGATTGTCCAAATGTGTAATTTAACATTTGCAAAACGTACTTTTATTCCTAAAAAATTCAACTCAAACATGTAAGTGACTGTTTTTTTATATAATTTTCACTTTAATAGGACTTTTGGGTTCATAAAAAAAATTAAAAGACTAAATAGTTTATAAGATCATTTTAAGATTTATTGGTGTTTTACCCTTATATTTGTATGCAGTAATAAAAAAATATAATGAAAAACATATTTAGAGTTAGTCATATGCAGAAATAGTATATATAATTTGAATATATATTTTGTATGACTGATTTAACAAATTGTCCATTGATATGACATTTAATGACAAACATATCATTACTATATCGTTTTAATAATTTGTCAAAAAATTGTGTATGAATAGAAATTTCTATCAACATTACTCTTATGCATTTAGTGTTGCATAAACTCCTCAAGTTATTCTACACATGTATACTTTTATAAATTACAAGTTTCTTGAGATTGTATTTGAATCTTGAATTTATAGAGTGAACTATAGAGCAAACAGATGAAAGGAAAAGAGGTAGGAAAATAAAATTAAGCATGAGCTAAATTTTTCTCTACCGAATTTGTACAATTTTGAAATTTGAAAACCCCTAATTGTGGACTATATATATAATCTATTATTATAAGATTAGAGTTTTAAATTTTTATGAGCTACACTTCAAAAGGCTCACATTCTCAACCTCGGGTAAGCTCAAGTTAAACACTGATGGTTGCTCAAAAAGTGATCCTAGTCAGGCAGGATATAGAGGAATCTTGAGAGATGAAGCTAGTACATGGATATGAGGATACTACGGTAAGTTGGGGCATTGTGCAAGCGTGGAAGTAAAACGATGGGCCATCTACAGGGGACTCACAATTCTCTTCCAAAAAGGCAAAATGGATGTGGAGATAGAAACTGATGCTACACAGCCATCAAGCTAATTTAGAGTGGCCCAAGCCATAACTCTTCTTACAAAGCTCTCATAGAGGATATAAAGTTCCTAATGAAAAGATGCAATTGTTCACTTGGTCATACCCTGAGAGAAGGAAATAGAGTTGCAGACAAGCTAGCTAACATGGGTGTGGCTCAGGACGAACAAGTGGTGATACTGGATGATCCCTCAGAGGACGTAAAAGCTCTGGTCATAGCAGATATGGTTGGAGTTAGTACTGAGAGGGATTGGCCCTCCATTTTGTTGTAATGCTACTTTTAAACTTCTGTGTTTGTTAATTTTCTGTTGAATAAAAAAAAAACGTTCTCAACCTCAGATTACAAACTTCCAACTTATCATGCCTTAAAATAGAAACTTTTTTATAGTTATGAAACCCTTATCCACCAAAAAATCGAATATGGGGGAATTATCCTTGCAATGCATTAGCTTTTTCCTTGTTGCACAAGAAACCTTTCCATAATTTTGGTCACTATGGCTTCCATATCCAAAAAAAATGATTGTGTTTTGCGTGGGAGCAATCTTGTGCTCATTCTTGGTGAGTACCATAGCTAAAGATATTCTGCATATGGAAATGGAAAAAAAAGAAGAACATGAATTTGAAGCTCAAGATGACGAGTATATCGGCTATGGTGTTATGCGTCATAATAACATAAGGCCACACCCCATACATGATGAACCTCCGGCCAACAAATACACTAGGGGATGTTTGAGAGAAACTCATTGTCGTCAGGGATGAGGAGAATGAAAAAGGCACTCGAGATTTTGAAATTCTCTGTTCTAATTTTCTGTTTCATTCTTCATATGTTGTTATAGTTGCTAGTATGTTGTAAATTAGAGGATTAAGTTATTTGATCCTATGTTACTTGCCAAACATCTTTCAGATGTTTAAAGTATGTTTTGCAACTTTCTATTTATATTTATAAAAGTTCTAAAATTTTTGTTTCTAAAAATTTATAAATAATTTACAAAATTTATTGAATTCTTATAACTACAAGCAAAATTGACTCATTCCTCCTTCTCCCATCCCTCCGGCCACCATCCACTACTAATCACTACCACCACCCATCAACACCTCTAGCCACCACCTCTTGCACTTAGGGATGGCAAAATATCCCAATTCGCCAGGTCCCCGACTCTCCCCGTCCCATGTGGGATGGGTTTGAGGGTAGTTGAACAGGATAGGGTCAAATTTGCGTAAACTTTTAAAAATCCCGATTGGGTGTGGATCGAGGGTGAAGTAGAATATTTTTTTATTCGAATCCTACCTGACTTGCAACTATAATAATAAATAAATAATAATAATACATATATATGTAATAGGTGTATAATATAGTTAAATTTTTAGAGAATATATATAATATCTATACAATCTATTATTGAGTTTCTATTAAACAAATGTGATCATTCATTATTTTAATTCTCTCTTAAATATTAAATTTGGAATTAGGAAAAAAAATAAAATAAAAATAGAATAGAGTAAATAATAGAGAGTTTGTTGGAGAATGTATTTAAAAAGATAGTTAATTAAATATAAAAATAGGCTTTTAGTTAAAATTTAACTAAAAATTTGACTATTTTGATGGAGATACTTTAATAGGCTAAATTGTAATTAAAAATTTAGGAAGATAAAGTCCAAAGAAGAAATGTGGAGAGAAACACAGTTATAAAATCATGATTTTCTTACAATTCTACCCTTTTTTTTCCTCTTTACTTGTCTCTTATCTATCTTCACTCGCATTGCAATTCCCTACCACTGGTTTTTATCATCAATCACCATACCACCACCAACGCTGCCACCATCACCACCACCACCACCACCACTACCACCTCATCTCCATCCCTTTCCTGTTACCATCCTCTTATCCCACAACAACCCTTAGCCCTTCACACGTCCCATTTTTTGCTACTACTACGACGTCATCCACTGACTATCATTCATATCTAAGATTTGATCCAAGTCCTTGAAACAAAATTATTATTGATTTTGAAGGAATTGAAATAAAATTATATGAATTTTAAGGGTCAAAATATTAATTTCTATTAAAGTACTTAAAATTGCATGAAAATAATGAGATTTTCAAAACAATTGGAAGCAAAACTAAACTAATTAGGTTTTGAAGAATGTGAACTAAAAATATAACTTCTAGTAGGGTTAAAATGTAACTTTATTTTATATATATATATATTTTTTTTTTAAAATTAAAAATTTAACTTGCTTCAAAATAAGCCAAATAGAAGAAGTTTCTCTTTACCTCCATCAATCTAGCCGTAATGTATTTTTTAACAGACTTTCTTCCAGAACATTCAGCCACCCTTTCTGACCACTCGTTCAGACCCAATATAAATAAAAATCTACGGCCACGCGCATCTAATGGCTGTGACTTATTTGAATCTCACATTTTTTTTTTTTTGAGTAAATTATAAATATATCTTTTACAAATTAATTAAAATACGAATCACTCTTATAATTTTAGAAATCACATTTTATTTTATGAGCTTTTCAATTTCATAGCAAGTCGCCTATTTTATTAATAAATTATTAAGTTAATTAATAGTTTTTAATGATGTTAGAAATATGTTTCAATTAATAACTTAAGTAATTTTATTATTATATAGGAGAATAATTATGAATTTTAGCCACAAAAGACAAAATAGGCTATTTTAGCCATAAAAAATAAAACATCACATCCAATCCATAATCATTACACTCTTTTCTCACAAAAAAAACTAAAAAAGCCAAAAAGCCCTTCCTAAACCAAGCTTTTTAGCCCAAGCTAAAATAGCTAAAAAAGTCAAAAAGCCAAAAAGCCAACCCACTTTCCAAACGGAGGCTTTTTTAGTTAATACTGTTAAATAAATTTTTTTGGCAATAGGGTATTTATAATTTTTCAAATCACATGAGCAATCTGTACTTTAAACAAATCTCGGGGGGTGTATTTGTAGTTTATGTAATTTTCTTTTTAAACTTTTTCTTATACTTTAAGCATGTTTAAGAACTAGTTAAAATAGTTTAAAAATTTTAAAATTTACAACTAAAAATTTAATTATATATTTTTATTTTTTTACACATCTTTTTGTAAAAAATTAATTAATCCAAAATAATTATTTATTTTACATTACCTAACTTTGGTGCATTCTGAAAAACTATTTCAATTATTGATAAATAGTAATATGTGCCTTAGCAATATTTAAAAAAATAAAAATAAATTTTTTTTTTGAAATCAATGAAATGTATTTTGAAATTTATAAAAAGTGCTTTCTATTTTAACTAAACTTATTTTAATTTAGTAATTCAATTGAACAGTACTGTGGGGCCATTGTAAGCCCATTGTAGAACTTATCTTGATAATTTAAATCATTTATCTTGTAAGATATTAGAAGATTATGTGTCTAAAAAATCATGTTGATTGAATAATCATAGTTACATAATTAAACTAAATTTGTTTTAAAAAGAAATGGATAACAAATATAATTTTTAAAAATATACCATTCATTATTTTAAAATACTTAAAATAAAATATGAAATCAATAAATTTGAAATGAAAGTTAGAGTTCCCACAAAGTCTATATAGATTATGATGTTAAACTAATAATATTATGCTTTAAAAATAATGGTAATTATATGTCAACGATGATTGGAAAAAAAAATATAAATTTCTAAAAAAATTTATAATTATAATTATTAATATTTATAATTTTTTTTTCGGATTTGTAATTATGTTTTCTAAACCCTGATGTGATATTTTTCCTTTAAAATATTTTCAAACAAAATTGATTGCATATTAAAATTTTAAAAATGTTAATATATTATATATCAATATGGAAAAGTTAAAAGTGAATTAATAAAGTATAACCAATTAAATTAGATTGAAATAAAATAGAATGTAAAAAGGTAATGTGTTGATGGTCACACGGGCTCTAAAAGCAGTGGGGTGATTGGAGACACTTTCGGGTACTCAGACACATGTACACGTACGACCCATATGTAGATGCGACAGCTACAAAATAATTTAGCTATCTCTTGACACGTAAGGATCCTCTAGAGTAAAAGCCTGAAGTGATATCTTAGAGTGATCTCCTAGAGTGATCCAATCCAATGGCTGAAATTAAAACTAACCAAAACGACGTCGTTTTGGTTAGTAAGTTGAAAAAAAAAGTAAAATAAAAAAATCATCTACTTCTTCTTCCAACATTAGTCTCGTAATTCTCTTGAATCCTCATAGCTTCTCCTTGGCTCTTCATACTCGTTTGCTTCCAAAAATCAAAAAAAATAAATTAGAAACAACAAACCCAAAAAACCCAAATCAGTGTAAACAAGAGAGCAAGCAAAGATCGATCTAGTAGAGTATATATAGATATAGAGAGAGAGAGGGGGAGAGAGAGAGAGAGAGAGACAGAGAGAGAGAGAGAGTTTGTTTGTTTTCGAGAGCTATAGAGAGTCCAGGAGAGTTGAACATGGACTTGGCAAGAGAAGGAGACATGAGGCGTTGCTAAGAGATTACACCAGTGGGCATATTGTGGTTGTTGCTGTAAGGTATGTTGGCAATGATTCTAGCACCGCCACCACCACTGCCACTGTGATTGTCAAGAAAACCCCCAAAACTCATGAAATAGGCCTTTTTTTTGATCTGTAAATAAGGCAACTCACTCAGTCACCCACCATTTCTCTCACCTTGTTTCTCTCTATAGATTTCTTCACTCTCTCCTAGACAAATCTACAAACACTTGTTGAACGAGTGTACATACAATTGCATTCACAGATTAGCATCATTTTTTTTACCCAACTCGGAAATTTGGAGAGAAACAACAATCTAAAATACAGTGCTTGTTGTACTATACACAAAAAAACAAAAGATTAATTTTGGGGGAAAAAAAAGAAAGAAAATTGGGGAGAAGAAAGGTAGAGGGGGCAATTATTTAAGTGATCAGGGAAAGGATATTTAGGTATTAAGTTAAGTGAGATTTTTTAAGTTTGAGTTTATAAAAATATTTTGATGTGCATTAATCGCTATCTTATGAAAAAAGGAAAAAAAGAAAATGAGAGAGAATGTTTTAAAATTTGTGGAAAATCATTTTTATAGTAAAAGGTGAAAACAAAAATCATAAATGTATGAAAGTCACCCTTGAAATGGTGAAATTGCCCATCATTCTCTTCCAATGTATATCTTCTTGTGGGTATTGATTTACAACCTCACAACCAAACAAATCTCTTGATTGAGATCTAAGGAGCTTAGGTGGAGAGCACACGACAGAATAGATTGGGGTAAACTACCAATAGGTCCTACTTTGGAGACTTATTACCCAATAGGTCCTACTTTGGAGACTTATTACCCATTAAGTCCTATTTGATAAATTTATTAAGTGATAAAGATAAATTTATCAGTCTTTTTTTTTTATGAAAAAATTTATAGTGATAAATTTATCAGTCTCTTTATTTTTATGAATAAATTTATAGTGATAAATTTATCAATATCTTATTTTTATAGTGTTAAATTTATTAGTTAGGACCTGTAGGTAAATAAGTCTAGTGAATAGGACCTACACGTAAGTACCCCAATAGATTAAGCCAACACATGCACACAAGAGAGTAAGAAATATCGTGGTGGCTCATCCATCCGGGGACACTCTGACAATCAAGTCAGTAACTTATCTCACAAGATATCAACTCGAGTAAAACAACTCTCAATTAAAATGTCCCTTAGACCCACGGGGGTGCTTTCTTTATATAATGATCAGTATTCAACTTCCCCTAGAAATCTTATTTCATGGGATTCTATCATTTATAAGGATATCACTTATCAAAGACTCCTTCTATTTAGATTAGGATGAACTCCCTTAAGAGTCTCATCTCTATCGAAACAGAGAATCTGAAACCATTTAGAACTCTTGTCATCTATCTGAATATCTCGGAATTAGATATGATCACATCATAACTCGGCGACTTGGTCCATCCACGTGGCACCTCGGCTAACAATCTCTTCCAATATATATCTTCTCTTTTTTTATTTGTAACCTCTTCCTTCGTCGTCCACTAACATGCCACCATTCTTAATCATTGCCAACCCCTTTTCTATGTCACTACTCACTCACAGGGTCTGTTTGTTTTGGAAGATGGAGGAAGAGATGGGATTGAGATGGAGGTGGAATCCACTAATATTGTGTTTGTTGGGAAATTTAGGGAGGGGATTCATAGTACCTTCAGATTATGATAGGCCTTTAGCGTTGGGATTCATGGTCCGCTGAGAGACATGGTATTAAAAAATAGTCTATTCGGCTTAGAGTGTTACCAGTCGTCTGGGGATCCGGGATCTGCTCACTTAGGCTGAGCTCTTGTCTCCTCAGACCTACTTATCTAGGCCGAGATCTTGTTTTTTAGGATCTGGGATCCAGGATCTGCTCACTTAGGCTGAGCTCTTGTCTTCTCGGACCTACTCATCTAGGCTGAGATCTCGTTTTCTAGGATCTGGGGTCTGGGATCCGGGATCTAGAATCCGAGATCTGCTCACTTAGGCTGAGCTCTTGTCTTCTCGGACCTACTCATCTAAGCCGAGATCTTGTTTTCTGGGCACCATTTTTGGTTGCTGGTGCTAGCATGTCTTGTAATCGGGATGTCGGCTGCATCACATTGTTCTGCATCATGAGGTTTACCACTGTTTATAGATCTGTCAACTTATTTGCCATGTCTTTCAACTTTCTTATCTTTTCTCCGGCATCTGTCCCTCCATACCTGAAGGTTGCTTTTACGGTAGTATTTATCTCGGCCTGCTTTCTTCAGTGCGGCTCCATTTTGGCAGATGTTATTCTCCCCTTGATTCTAATCCTGTGATCCTTCATTACGGTTTTCTTCTTCCACATTTAGATTGGCAAGTTTACCACCCCCACTGGGGATGTCGTCCCCAATCTTTTCTCCCTACTTATTGTTGGCCATCTATTCTCCTTAAGTTCCCACAGACGGCGCCAAATTATGGGTGTTGATTTCCGACCACACAACCAAAAGGGGGAACTCACTGGCAGAATAGATTAAGTCCGAACAACTTGTCACAGAAATATAAGAATCCCGCGGTGGTTCGTCCACCCGGGGGCACTCCAACGATCAAGTCAGTAACATATCTCTTAAAGATAACCAATAGTGCTTAACTCACTAGACAGAGCATAAAAAGCATACCTTAGACCCATGAGGGTGCCTCCCTTTTATAGCCAACACAAACCTAGTCCCAATGGAAGCCTAGCTCCAATGGACTTTGGATTACTACTAATCTTGGACTCCCAGTAGGATTGGGATAAACTCTCTAAGAGTCTTATCTTTATCCAAACTGAAGTCTTCTCTTATTCTAGGATTCTTGTCCCTTATCCGCTTATCCCGAACTCCGGTATTCTCACAGATACCCTCAGCCTAGCCCAGATTATCTCGGCATCATGGTCCCCCCATGTGGCATCTCGGCTAACAACCTCGGCCACGTGGACTACCCAAAAATATGTCCCCACAACAAAATAGCAGAACAGTTATGATAGAATCGATAAGAACTAAATTGAATAAAAAAACAATTTTCAAGAACCAGTAACATAATGAAATTGAACCATATAAAGCAACAACAAATCCCATACCTGACCCAATGTTGCAGATGGGTTGATTAAGACCCAAATCGACCAAAGATGGAATCTCCCCAGACTACACATTTCCTCTAAACGATAACCCCTTCAATATTCATATCCTGAATGCTTCCACTCAATTGTTTAGATTGGAGTTGTTAGAATTATGGATAATGATGGAACAAAAAGCTAAAAAAAACAAAGGGTTAGAGAGAGCAAGCTTATTGGGAGACACTACAAAAAAAAATTAAGATTTTATTAGAGATCAAATTTAGGGACAAAATTATTTTTTAGAGACGAAATATTTTTATTGCGAAAAGTGTCGTCATTATATTTTTAATAACGAAAATTGGACATTAGTGATGAATTATTATCATTTTGGGACCAATTTTTTTGTCTAAAAAAATAAACCATTTTGAGACCAAATTATTTTGTCCCTAAAAATCTATTTATTAGTGACATTTTAAAAATTTTGTTGCTAAAAGCCCTGTTTTTTATTTTTAGGAACGACTTTTTAGCGACTATCCTCACGATGATAGAAATTGGTCCTTCAACGTCTTTTCTAACAATTTTTTTCCTTTTAGAAACTAAAAAATTTGGTCTCTAAAACTCTTATATGCTGTAATGTGTGTATGTGAGTGTGTGTGTGTGTGTGTGTGTGTGTGAGAGAGAGAGAGAGAGAGAGAGAGAGAGAGAGAGAGAGACCAAGCGACTACTGGAGTATGTTGAATTAGGGTGGGTTTAGGGTTTATATGGAAAAAGTGTAGATATTATATGGGAGAGTGTATAATATAAATATATGTTATTTGTATACGGTTTGGATCGATTCCAATTCAGAATTGGGATGCAATCCAGAACCGATCTATGGATTGCAAATTTTTTATTTTTCAATCCATAACCGAACTACAAATTCAAAAAATCAATTCAAACCTATCGAATTAGACTGGACCGGATTAGATTACAAATTTTACAGATTCCTTCCTCAGTCCTAATTAATGCACTGCTAGAATCAGATACTTCCAGCTGAATCCTATGTTATAGGGATTAGACTTAAAACGAAATGATTACAAAGACTCAAATACAATAGTAAGTGCTTGATCCCTTGAGCTCATTTTAAGGTTTATGTCCGATAATTACATAGTAAAAATTGCAAATAGATCGAAAATTAATTGCGATAAAGGCTCAGGTCAACAAAAATAAAATCAGCTCGTTTAACTGAGCTTGGACTTTTTGCAGCAATGGAAACAACATGAGAGAAAAAGTAGGGGTGAACATGGTTTGGATTGGGGTAAAACCAAGACCAATCCGTTATCTATAGTTCCTGAGAAATTAGAACCAATCCAATCCATTTAAATCGTGAAACCAATCTGAACCAGTCCGATTAAACACGGATTGGATTGATTTAGAACCACGGATTCACATAATTAAATAATAAAAAAAATATAGAACATTTAAAGCAAATAGAAGCAAACGGCATCATGTGTGAACTGATCAACAAAAACAGCAACATATGAAATAAGAAAAACCCATTAAAACAGTATCACCAATTCTCCAAAATGTCATCTTATGTAACAAAATTCCAAGCAAACAAACAACAACAGTAGTAGACAGCAACAAACAAGAAATCATACTAGAAATCAAAGAAAAAATATACACTGTTTCTCTCTTTATATACATAAATCATACCAGAAACCAAAGAAAATAAATAAATAAATAAAATGAAATCATATAATATATACACACCCATTTAAGATACACTGTTGCTCTCCTTATATACAGAAATCACTGTTTTAGAAAAAAATAAAAATAGAAAAAATATACACACACCCATTGATAAAAACAGAAAAATAAAAATAAAAATAAAAACTCTTACTTATACACCCACACCCATTTCAGAAACAGAAAAATACACACCCATTTCAAGAAAAATATATATATATATATACAAAGTGTAGAGTTCAAAGATGAAATATACGTGCTCCTCGGAGGGATTTAGTCACCTCGGATACGATAACCCACAATTTGGACTCCCGTAGTTTTGAATTTGATTTCACAAGTGTAATGTGAAATAGATTAAACAAATGAGAATCCAAATTTGACAAATCTTAGAAAATCCATTTATCATCATAGATGCCAGAAATGGACTGCATTGCCAGATTTCAGAGTCGCCATCTAAATATTTTTGAAAAATTTAAGAAACCCGTGACTCGTGCCAAAGGCCACTTGTCTGTCATAACCAAAGTGTCTTGGCTCGAGAACTTAGGTATGAGAAGGGAAGGTCATGAATTGAGCATCCCACTCATCCGATCAAAGATCAGCTTCTACTAATCATGATGTGATTTTTATGTACATTATATGCTCTTGTTTTGATTATTATGCTAACATCTATGTGAGGCTCGTAAGTATAGACCAAGTCACACACTTTGGAATGCTTTGATTTCATATTTGTTTGAAAATAGTTTTAAATGTGTTACTTGAAAAAATAAGCTCATATATACATTAATCAAAATCGTTCCAACTTTAAACAAATTAGCCTTCATCTACCGACATTCAAAGAGGTATATCAAATAAGAACTTAGTCTCATGGTAAATATGCTTAATATGGCAACACAAACATACATGCAATATGCTAAAGCAAGAAATGCTCACCTAGTACTCAACCAAGGCAAGCCAAAATAGAAGATAATAGTTAGAAAAACGCATGCTCTAATATATAAGTGACTAATGCAATACATACAAAATGCAACTACTAGGTTTGATTTATTAACATGACATATGGCTCAACTCAAAGCATGCGATAGTGCACGTATTCAAGTAAGTAGGAAATGACAATAATGTTAGAATGATGAACCGCACCTGATGCATGCAAAAATGGATATTTACACATGGTAATGATATGAAACCAAAATATGATACTACATGCAACCATCGCAAGCAAGTAAATAAAAGAGAGAAGAAAAAGGGTTAGAAGACATACATAATATTACAAGTGTTACAAATTTGCCCTCACACAAGAGGATCCGAATAAAATGTCCTAATTAAACTAAATATTACAATACCAAATAAATGAATTAACGATATTAACTAATTATTACATATTCGAATGAAATCAACTAATTGATTTACAACATACTAATTATTAAATCACCAATTTTAAGGACTTGAACGGGAAGCAAGGACCCGCGCACACACAACCGAGAACATCCTCTCGGAAACCTCTCTATTTGCTGCTAGATTCTGTTCTGTTTGGAGTTAGAAAATAATTCTGTTTTTGCCTCAGCTTTTACTCTGTTCTGCCAAAAAAGTACCACTGCCTGTACAAAATGATGGCCGATCGGCCTTGGAAAGTGGTTAGCCGGACAGAGTTGTAGCCGGCCGGCCACAGCTTTTGGAAACTGCCCTGCTGCCATAGAGTCAAAATAGAGCAAAACAGATTGTTTCCAAGAGTTGTTTATCCTCTATGCCCTTCCTTATCATGAAGATGATCAACAGAGGAGTAGATTCAATTCACAAATCATCAATTGTTGCAAATTTGTTGCATGATGATCTATGAATCGATGGGACAAAAGCTCAATAAATGGAAATGAAAGACCAACAACACCTCCTCTTTATCATGGAGTTACCTCAAGGGAAGGAGTGGACATTATTCCTTGAATCATTGAACATCACTAAAGTGTATGTAATGAATCAAGACGCAATAGGTTTAATATAACGTCCGATTGAACCAAACTCAATTTTATTACCTTTTTTATCTTTTACATTACCTTGCCATTTCTTATCTTTTCTTTATTTTTGTCCAAAAGTGTAAATTACGTTCACTAAGTCCAAAAAGCGATAAAGAGTGGTGTGGTGTGAATAAATTAGGTTTAGAGTTTAGCTTGCTTTTACATGAAACAAGAAATGATATTATGTAGGAGGGTATATGGTATAAATATAGACTATTTCTATACGGTTCGGATCGGTTTCAATCTAGAACCATGGGGTTTAATCCGAAACCAATCTGTAACCTACAGATTTGTAAATTTCCAATCTGAAATTGAACTATGGATTCAAAAGACCAATCCAAACCTACCGGATTAGATTGGACCGAATCGGATTACGGATTATACGGATTGTTTGCTCAGCCCTAATATTAGGCATGTTTAAAAACTAGTTAAAATAGTTTAAAAAATAAAAAAATTATTACTAAAAATTTAATTATATTTTTCATTTTTTATACATTTTTTTTGTACAAAATTAATTAAAATAATTAATTTCCAAAACAATTATTTATTTTACATTACCTAACTTTGGTGCATTCTGAAAAACTATTTCAACTATTGACAAATGCTAATAAGTGCCTTGGCAATATTGTTTTAGCTTTAATATTTGTGTAAAAAAATATTTAAAAAATTAAAAAATAACTTTTTTGAATTCAATGAAATGTGTTTTGAAATTTATAAAAAAAAGTGCTTTCTATTTGAACCAAACTTATTTTAATTGAGTAATTCAATTGAACAGTACTGTTAGGCCATGGTAGCCTCATTTATAGAACTCATTTTGATAATCTGAATCGTTTATCTTGAACAGTACAACATTTGAAGATTATGTGTCCAAAAAATTATGTTCGTTGAATAATCATAATTACAATTAAACTACATTATTTTTAAAAAATGCATAACAAATATAATTTTTTAAAATCTACCATTTATTATTTTAAAATACTTATAATAAAATACGAAATCAATAAATTTGATATTGTTGGTTTTTTTGGCTTTCGAGGGTTAATATTGTAATTTTAAGCGTGCTAACAAGGATCAATCAGTCCTTACAGAAGATTAATTGCCAACCAATTATCAGACGATTGTGTTTTAGTTCTCTCAGCCTCAATGAAGAGGATTTTTACTGTTGGCTTGTTTAGGAGAATTTAGTAAATAACAATTAAGTGAAAAATAATTTTAGAATTTCATTAAGTAAAATGAAAAACTTACAATGATCTGACCCAGCCTCGTAAAGGTTTACAGTAACAAGTTATTTAAAACTACTCCTATGAATGAAGTGCAGTACAGGAATTTGAAGTACAGAAATGTAAAGAACTGTAAAAACTGGAAGGGAAAACAAAGTAAATAAAATTGGTTTTTTGATCTGAGTCTGGATCCCTCACTCGAGGGCCATCTTTGTTATTTATACTTCTTAATGATAACCATCAAAGTGGGCTTCTAACTGTCGAAATGTCTTCCCATGATTGCTAAACATGCTCTTTCACAGTTAGTCCCACTACGCCACATTTGCAGTTAGGCTTCCCTCTTGATTTTGAATTTGAACTTTGTGAGTAACCGTTAGGCCACATCACCTTATATCCCTCGATCGTTCCAGTGCTACGCAGACCCTTTATTATCAATACGAGCTGACACATGTCTAACTATAGTTGGCAACTTGTATTAACTCCCCAAATTGCCCTCTTCATGTCATGTGTTAAATTGTGATTGGCTTTTACAAATTATACAGCCAACATTACCCTCCGCACTAATATACCCAATACTTGGTGATATTAGTGAATCAAGGCACTTTACCCACGTCCTAGGACGTGCATGAACTTTGCATCTTCTTAGAACTGCAACCGACGTCCATCATTGTAATGTTTGTACTGCATTAAATTCTCTTCTACGCCTTGAACATTTCCCACTATCTAAGCATTTGAAAAGACTGATACAATTCTCATTGATCGAGCATACGAGAAGTCTATGGAAGATGATTATAGGCCTCGAAAGAATCTTAATGCATTTATTGATTACACCTATCTGCCTCCATTTATGCAAGTTATGGAAGCTTTTGCAACATACTAACCTCTAGACCTGACGTTTACGAACCCTTAGATGAAGTATTTGCAAAAATAGATCTTGGAAACTCTTCGTCTGCCCTATCATCTTCTGCATAGGACACAACTGCTTCTTCCTCTACCCCACCAACCTCTGCATGGGACACAGCTATACTTTTTTCCTCCAGGTCTACTGGCTGGGGAAGCTGGCCAGAACCTGATGAATCTAAGCTAAGAGAGTGAATTCACCATCGATTCGTCGAATTCGTTGTCCATCCTTCCTTTTGCTCGGAGCTCGGTGGTTTACCCCTATGTATCCATTGATCACCGACGCAGTTTGGAGGACAACTTACTTGTAGCATAGTACACATCTTCTATGCCTACAAAGATAGTGCGAACAACTCCTTGTTCAGAGGAAGCACAATGATACAACCCATCATTCTTAGCCAAGAAACCAAAATTTTGCTCTTCTGACTAGCTTGAATGTGTGAATAACCCCCAGTTCCCTTCTTCCTTTAGGATGGACCCTCCTACGCCTTCTCTTCCTTAAAACCCTCACTGGATGGAAGAACTGATTACTCTCTTTGAGAATCAGCTTCTTCCTTCTTACCAACCTCCAGATCTTCCCACTATATTTGAGCGATACCAAGGTCAACTTTCGCTTGCATCCTTTTCTCACTTGCTCTTCAATGTTCTTGGAGGTGATATTCCTTTTAAAAACTTTCGATGGGCTTGTAACATTATGACTCGGGGTCATGTCCTCAACCCCATTGCTCAAGCAGAACTTCAGATGTTTTTGGATCAACTCCCACTTCTTCTCCATTGGTACCAAACTTCTTTAGCTACCACTCAATCTTTGGACAAAATCTCGGCCCATTGAATTCAAACCTAGTACGAAGCAGAGAATCTTATCGACGAATATAATGACTTTAAGAATAAAGATTCTGCATACTGTGATGATCTAGATATGGATGAGATAGAACAAGGATTGAAGGAAATGGAGTTCGAAATGAACGCTGAACAATTTTTCCATCAAATAAGAACATATCAGCTATAGCAACCCAGCATGGATAGGATAGAAGACAGAATAAAAAAGGAACATAAATTCATTGACCACTGTTAGAGCAAATTTCATGACTTGGTTATTCTTTCTATTCCTTATTTTTATGAAATTGAGTTTGTAGCCAGGAAGGCTTTCTAATGTAATTATTTTCATATCAATAAAGCTAGATTTTTCTTTCTTTATTTGGCATGGTCTGGTTTTATATTCCAATTGCATACTTGTAACCATTCTATGCGCCCAAAGCAAACAAAATTAGAGCTTCGAATTTACCAATTTTGTCTTTTGAAACTTGATTTGAACATTTCCAACGGAATACTGGAAACCTAATTTAAATTTCTCCAACATATGGAGTATAATTGACAATCTTTTCCTTAGGTCTTCTCATTCCAATCATATGGTTAACACAATCAACATCTTTGAATTAACTATCTTTGCTTCGAAAAAACAATCTACGTGTTTCAAAGTATGGAAACTTTCCTTAGGGATTGCACTATTTTATTCTTAAAGAGTGAGTCCCTTTGGGTTCTTTTACTGCTTAACCAAATATTGGTTTTTTGCAACTTCGAAGTCTAAAACAAACAAATTCTAGCTGTAGAGTATTTCAAAGTTTACTTCGAAGGATTTTATTTTCAACAAGAAACTTAAAAGCAAGTCTTTAATCCCCCTGAAGCAAAGAAAAATCTGAGCATTCTTGTACACTTAGGTATGAAACGTGCTTCGAAGTCAACTACCTGCTTTCGAAACCCTAGCTAGATGTTTGTCATCTGGCTTTGGAGCCAAACCTTGGCTTCAAAGCCAAATATTTGATTTCAAAGCCAATCTAAGTGCTCGAGATACGTTTCCCTCCTAAACGATCACTCTTGAGAGAAACTTTTCATATCTGTACCTTCAGTACTTCTTATGAATTTTTCCCATTTAAACTGATTGGGCATCTTTCGGACAGAAAGGTTTAAAAACCCTTTCTTTTCGTGCTTTTAATTTACTTGTTCGCCCAACACACAAACCCTTCATTTCTATTGATCTCTCATCTTCTTTACCCTTTTTCTTAGCTTCGTCCTCTGAAAACTTCTGTCAATGGCTTCTTTCTCCTTGAAGATACCAGTCGTGGAGTGTGTGAGTCCATCCGTAGCTTTAAAGAGGATCATTGCTAAAGTGTGTGAGAAATACAAAGCTGGCAAGAAAAGTGTTATCCATGGGTGCATTTTCATCCCCCGTCACAATGAGCAACAGGAATATGTGCTTGGCCTATTTATAAAAAGGCCCCTCCTTAGCTTCTAGCTATGTACCCGCGTTTGGAGGACCACTGCCTCCTTTATGAAAGCGGTCTTGATTAGGGAAGCTGGAGAGTGAACCGACCCCATTGCTGTTGGCCCATAGTAAGACCAGAATGGGAGGAATGTTATGATCGGGTCGTCCCCGCTAGAACACTGGATCTCCAGGAACTTTGCCTCTTCGATGCCCTTCAACTATCCAGGTTCACTATTTTCAGAGGACCCATTTTTAATACTTGCTACTCTTTGTTTTTGGAATTTTGCTTTCAATTTCTTCTAATTTAAATGTGGTATGATGGCCCCTACTGCCCTTGACATCTGTCATCTGTTAGGGTTATCCCCTATTGGTACTCTCTTTGGTCCAGACTACCCTGACCTCAACATCTCTTTTTCTTTTCCCCCTCTGAACTCATCCTATAGTGACTTTGTCAAGGCTGAGAACAAAAAGGAAGGCCCTGTGACTGATAGGAAATTCTTTTCTTTTTTATTGTATTGGCTTTGCAAATTCCTCTTCTGTACTTTTTCTCAGAAAATTATGCCTGAGTTTGCCCCTCTTGCCAAAGCCTTTGTTTTGCATAAAAATGTGGCCTTAGCTCCATATGTTTTGGGCCATGTCTACAAAGATTGTTCTCTCTTTTGTGAAAAACCCATGGATGCCAATCAAGGAGGCCCATTTTGGATACTCCAACCCTGGCTTTTTGCATACTTCACTGATTTGCACCCTAAATGTCTAAAGTTTTTAATGCCAAACCCTACCACTTATGGCATGAAGTTAGCCAATGTCTCTCTTTATCCTTCCAACTTTGCCTTCTACTTTTCTTTTTTTCACCACCTCCCAGCTTCCCCTTCTTCTCATACCTTCTTCTGTCCCTTCGAAACCAATATTGGCCCAGCCAGGTTGAGAACCTTTTTGAGCGATAGGTCCTGCTCTAGTCCTCAGCACAAAAATATGTGGGCTTCTATTTTGATCCCGATGGAGCTATTCATTAGTACTATGAACCCTAGAGCTTATAAGTGTATCACTGAGCCTAATTGCCCTGCCTAATTTGCTAGGCAATTTGGACTCTCTCAGGGGATCCCTATCCCTCTCTGCAGTCAGTCCAATTCAAACCCTGCAAGCAGAGAACTGAAAGTTCCAAGATCCATATTAGAAGAGGCAACCTCCAAGTTTATCCAAGACTTAATTGATTTTGAATACCTACCCTCCACTTCCTAAAGCAATACACTGAAAAGGTACCAGAATTGGTGGATGGCCAATATGGAGGTGCACTTGGCCATTTTTCCTCAAGATCTATTAGTGGTACTAGATGTGTCTCAAGCCAAGTCCAAGGGGACTGGAGTTATTACCATTCTCCACTACTCATGTTACCCCAGCTCTTACTCCTGCTACCACAAAGTCTGCTCCTGCTGCCTCACCTTTTCCTAGAGTCACTAGAGCTGCTTCGAAGAAAGGTACGCACTGCTGCTTCCTTTATTTTCTTTTCCTTTATGATGCTTTTACTTTTTACTTATAGTTCATTCTTTAGTGTAAGTGCCTCACAGGAAGACTCTCCTCAAAGAGTTCAAGCTTTAAATCTCCTTAAGAGCAAGCAGCAACAACAAAGAAAAAGAAAACTCTTGCTTGATCCTGAAGAGGAGGTACCTGAGGCTCATGTAGAAGAAGAGGAAACAAAGAAAGAGCATGAGGCACCATTACAAAGAAAGAAGAAAATGACAGTCTCTCCCTCTGATTTCACTGGGGATTCCATTCATGAAGCATCTGCTAAAGCAGTAGAAGTGGAACACTCCAAATAGATCATTGTATTCTGGTGGACTGAGAAGAGGAGACAACAACAAATACTTATGGATGAAGCTACTACTGCTAACGCACTCCTAAGAGAAACTGCAATGAGGCAACAAACTGCTGAACATTATACCCTTCATAGTTCTCCAACCATTGTTACCACTTCTGAAATTGGTAATTTCCTTTCATGTCTCTAGTAATTTCCCTTCACAAGTTTTTAGTAATGAAATTTAACATTGCTTCATATTTCTTATTTTGTAGCAACTATTACTCTACCTCCTCCTTCGATAAGTGTTTCTTCAGTCTTATCTGAAGTTGAAAGACAATTAGAAATACCCTCAAAAAGGAGGAAGAAAATCGACACTAAAGTGCCTTTAAGTGTAGAGCCCATTCAGGCAATACTCCCACTTCCTAGTTATACACTTTTCACGCCTTTTTTGAGGCAAAGCATTCCTATATCTTTATCCTTTGGCTTAACTCCATATCTTCCTCATCTAACCTTTAACTCAACCCACTTTACTCTCCCTACAATCCTTGTTGCTCCTTCCCCTCCTAAGGAGATCCCAATTATTACTTCATCTCCAGTGATAGCTGATTCTCCAAGAGAAGATACTGGTAGCTCACCAATTCTTTGTCCACCATCACTATCCAGCTCTAGCCCTTCTTCTCTTAACTTACTAGTGGCCAGGACTACGGAAACTACTAGGGACACTTCATCCTCCTCTTCTATCCCTATGCAACCATCTCTTCCTTCCACTAGAGCCCTTTATACGCCACCAATGTCAATGGAAAATATGGACATTTTCGAAGCTAGACTAGCTAGCCTTTTTGATGCCTTCTACCATTCCAACAGCCAGTAATGAAACTAAGCCATTGGTTCTGGCTGACTCTCTCTTGGAAATTTTTGAGAGCTCTTCAACCATCAACAGGGCTTCCTTACCTTCACTGGACTTGGGCATCTATTTGGAGTTGCTGACATTATTATCGAGGATCCCATTCGAAGCCTTGCAAAGACCTATTATCAAGAATGGTTTCCTCCAGTGCTACAAGGTCATTGAGCAATCTAACACAGCCATTTCAAGTCACTTGTCTCAGGCAGCAGCTACCATAGATTTTTATGTCAACATCTGCCATGTTGCCAAAGCTGTAGAGGAGAAATCGTTGAGAGACCAAGAATTTGTTTCCCATATACATGCCGAGGTGTCTAAATTGAAAGAACAACATTCCTCTATCTCTCAATTTTGAACCCAACTTTTGGAGAAGAGAGCTCAATTAGAGGTAGAGTTATCAGCAGTTAACCTAGCTTTGGATCGAACTGCTACAAAACTACAAATCACCAACTAAGGGTTGGCTGATTGAAGGCAGGAGATGACTACAGCCATTCAGTTGTTCCCATCCCTTAAGAGTAGAGAATCAATTGTAAAGGAGCAACTAAAACATTGTACTGACTTTTAGGCCAATCTATGGCTGCATGTACTTAACTCCTTATGAAATGAAATCTTATTTTATTATTTGAGTGTTTTCATGCTTCTCTTGTTTAGCATTTTCTATACTCCTTGTGTTTCCCATACAGTTGGATAATAAGGTTTCAAGTACATGCCGTTAATTTTCTTAGGGTGTACATACCCATTCAAATTTCTCAAATGGTATGCTCCCCAAGGCAAGACTCTATGAACTTGATATGGTCCTTCCCAATTAGGTGACCATTTGCTAAACTTATGGCCTTTTAATTCCTATTAGGAGTATTGTCTTCCATACCAAATCACCTTCACCAAAGCTAATGTGCTTGATTTTCTTATTATACTTTTTGGCTGCTTTCTTCTTTTGAAAAAGAATGCTATTTAATGTCAAAATTCTACCTTCATCCACATTTTCTAATTCCAAGAACATGCTCTGATGGTACTGCTCAGGAGCTAACTAATCCTGGTATCTCACCCTCAAGGACTTAATGTTAATTTCTACAAGTAACACTACATCATGCCCATATACTAAGGCATAAAGAGTAACTTATGTACTTGATCTTAGAGAAGTCCTATATGCCCACAATACATCCAACAACAAGTTATGCCAATCCCTAGAATTGTCTTCCACAACTCTCTGCATTCTTTTTTTCAAAGACTTATTGGATAATTCTGCCTGACCATTTGCTTGTGCATAATAAAGGGTGGAATTAACAAGACTAATTCCAAATTCTGCCATGAAAGACTTTACCATCTTTCCATCAAATACAGTCCTATTATCCACTGTTATGGTCTATGGGATGCCAAACCTGTGAATCAAATCTTTAATAAACCCAATAACTTCAGTTTGGTCTACAGCCTTATATGGTTTAGCTTCGACCCACTTAGTGAAGTAGTCTGTGGCCACTAAGATGAAACAATGGTGCTTCGAAGAGGGTGGATGTATTTTCCCTATCATATCCATAGCCCAACCTCTAAATGGCCAAGGCTTCATAACTACATGCAAATCAGTTATTGGTACATGTCTTATCATGCCATGCTTTTGGGATGCCTGGCAACTTTTAGCATGCTCCATGTAATCTTTAAGGATGGTTGGCCAATAGTAGAAATGCCATTGAAGCAACCATCTCATCTTCACACCAGACTAATGGGCACCACAAATGCCTTCATGAACTTCAGCCATGGCTGTCAATGTTTCCTTTGGCCCTAAATATTCCAATAGCAATCCATCTGCTCCCTTTTTGCAAAGAGCATTTCCATACACTATGTATTGCATAGATTGTAATTTGATCTTTCTACTGGCTTTCGAAGATAGGCCAGTTAGGTACTGCATTATTGGATGCTTCCAATCTTGATCTTGTAAGTCATTATGATTGACTTCTAACACCACATTCCTTTTAGTTAAAAGTGGTATTAATTCTTGATATGTTGCTTGACTTATGTTCATTTGAGTGTCATCCCTTCTCCAGAAATTCAAAGCTTTCTGAGCTACATCATTGGCTTTGTTATTCATGAATATTGGGATATAAGTCACGTTTTCTATCTGAAACTGAGAAAGCAAATATAATGCAACAACATAGTATGGTAACATGCTTACACTTTGACATTTGAAAATTCTTTTCACTTGATTGACCATCAATTGAGAATCTCCAAATATATCACCCGTATAAGCTTGTAATCCAATAAGCATTTCCAGTCCCATTATTAAAGCTTCATATTCAGCTTGATTATTGGAACAAGTAGTTTTATCCACTCTGAAACCGTGTGTGGTTTCTATCCCCTGTGGTGACTTAATTACAACATCAATTCCAATCAGACCATTGGCCTTTGACCCGTCGAACCACATCTGTCACGGCTCAACATTGATTATACCAAGATCGATTATCTCCTAGCTTTCCGTTTGACATGGATGATCTGCCAAAAAGTTAGCCAAAACTTGTCCTTTTACTGCCTTTTGGGGGACATTCTAGATAAAACTCTGACAAGGCCAATATCTATTTGCCAATTCTTCCTCTCAACATTGGTTTAGATAACATATACTTAACCAAGTCTGTGGTTGTAATTACTAAAACAACATTAGGCAAAAGATAATATCTTAATTTCATTGCTGCAAAGTACAATGCAAGGCACAGCTTTCTTACAGCTGAGTATTTACATTCACAAGAATTTAAAAACCTGCTAAGATAATAAACTGCTTGCTCCTTGTTTTCTTCATTGTCTTGGGCTAGGAAATCTCCCAATGAATCTTCTGCTGCAACAATGTATAACTTCAACGGTTTGTCACTCTTTGGTGGCATCAACACTGGAGGCTTGGCCAAGTAGGCTTTAATTCTTTCGAAAGCAATTTAATGCTCTGTTATCCACGCAAACTCCTCTTCATCTTTCAACCTTAACAAGGAAGAAAATACTTTAGTTTTCCCTGTAATGTTAGAAATAAATCTTCGAAGAAAATTAACTTGTCCAAGGAATTTTTATACTTCTTTCTTACTTGATAAAGGCTTGGCCTCAATGATGGTTTTGGCTTTATTCTGATCAATCTGTATTTCCTTCTTGTGTACTATATAGCCCAAGAAGTTTCCAGCCGATACACCAAAAGCACATTTGAGAAGATTAAGCTTCAACTTAAACTTTCCCATTCTTTCAAAAGCTGCTTCCAAGTGAACCAAATGTTCCTCCATGGACTGAGATTTTACTACAATGTCATCAATGTAACACTCTAAATACCCTCCAATGAGATCATGAAAGATAGTGTTCATTGCCCTTTGATATGTAGCCCCAGCATTCTTTAGGCCAAATGGCATTTTAACTTATTCGAAAGTGCCAATGTTCCCAGGACATTTGAATGCTGTCTTATGGACATCCTCCTCTACAATGCAGATTTGGTTGTAACCAGAATGCCCATCCATCATAGATAAAATCTTGTGCCCTTCTGAACTATCCACCAATAAGTCTACTACGGGCATGGGGTACTCATCTTTTGGAGTTGCTAAATTCAGGTTTCTAAAATCAATGCATACCCTTATTTTACCATTCTTTTTAACCACAGGCACAATATTGGATAGCCATTCAACATATCTGGCTGTTCTAATAAAGCTTGCCTTAAGGAGCCTAAGAATTTCCTCCTTGATCTTCTAAATCACTTCAGGACTCATCCTTCTTGGCTTCTGCTTGTATGACTTGAAATTAGGCTTCATAGGGAGCTTATGTTCCACTAATGACCTATCCAATCCTAGCAGTTCATTATAAGACTATGCCAAACAATCTTTATATCTCTTTAAGACTATTAATAACTGGTCCTTGTCAAGAGCACTTAACCAAGCACTGATGTAAGTGGGTTGTTGTGCAGAACCTTCCCCTAAATTAACTTCTTCTAAGGAGTCTTGTATTTGAGAACTCACTAATGCTTCTCTTTTGATTTCTTCTACCTTCGAAGCAATTTCTTTGCTTTATTCTGCTCCCACTTTTTCTGATTCAACATATTTGCATTCTTCCTCATAGACAAAGTTTGTCCATAAGGGTTCTTCCTGTATTTCCTGGACTTTTGTTTCGATGTCCAATACACAGTATTTATCAAAGGTCAAAGGCCTGACTTGTTGTTGTTCCTGCTTACAGCCAACTACCATGGCTTTCTTCTCTTGTTCCTAAACTTTTTGGACTATTGATTTTAAGTCTAATACTGGAAACTTGACTAAAGCCAAGGGTCTGGCTTCTTGGGTTTCATCTTCTTGCTTACAATCAGGCATCATTATCATATTTGATGATGAATTCTTCATCAGCACTCTCATGTACTAAGTGCTTCAGGTGTGCTATTTCCTCATCAACCGTCACTTCGGCTGAACCATCAGGTTTTCTTAATATACTGAGTGGTGTCACTCCTTCAGTATACAACTTGGCTTCTGTAAAGTCAGCACAAGTGACAAAGGATTGAGGGTCTGTATTGATCTCTTCTGTCTCTCCATTGCATAAGGCCATCATTATCTTCTGATGTAGAGAGGAAGGCACACATTTGTTGGTGTGAATCCAATCCCTGCCAAGTAAAGCATTATACTTAGCATTACTATCAACAACAAAGAATGCCATCATGCAATCTCTGGTTCCCACACTCAAGTTGATGGACAAAATACACTGAGCCATCTGCTTATCCCCAACAAAACCAGCAATGGTTGTACTGGTTGGGATTAATCTGGGGTTCCTTTTTCCCAGTTTCTTCAAAGAGGATTTCGAAGGCAGGTTCACTGCTACCCCATTATCCACCAATACCCTATTCATTTGTATCCCATCGAAAAACTCCTTGATATATAAGGGCTTGACATGCTGTGTCATGGATGTTGTAGGATACTCAAAAGGATATGATAGATTAATACTCACTTCCTCACTCTTGTCCTCAGTTTCCATTGGTGTGGCCACTTCAGATTCATCTTGAACCATGCTAACCTGTGAATCTTCACTAGAAACTGGAATAAGGTCAATCTCCTGACCTTCTTGGTTTTCATTTTCAGCTTGGAACTCCTGTGGTAGTATATGCACCATATTCACTGACATTGGAGGAAATGAGCCAAATTGAACTACTGGATGAACTTGCTTCTTTTCTAGGCTAACTTGTTCCATAATTTCAGAAGCATCTTCCATGCTGCATTCTAGCACTTCAGTACTAGTGACTTCCTTCGAATGGTCTGTTCCTGCTGGTTTTTCGACCAAAAATGTCTGTTCAACCATGAAGGCTTCAAACATCTCCTCCTCAACCATTTCTTTCCTTTAGCCTAGGTCTACTTCTCCTTCTATTTCACTATCGCTTTCCATCAAGGCCTTTTCAAGACCTGCTAAGCTGGATCTTTCCTTGGCTTTCAATTTAGAGTTAACTTTAACCAACTGCTCTTTGTTGAAACTTCTTTTGTTCTGAGGAGTCAATTTTGGACTATGATCCAATTTAAGACTTTCTCTTTCCTTTGTCTGGCCTTTTGGCTGGGCCAATGAAGAACTCTCTCCACTTTCCTTCAGATCCTTTTGCTACTGAGTGTACCTTTGCTGGATCTTTCTCCTTTGAAACCTAGAAATTACTGGAACCATATTTGGTTCCTTTGTTTTTGGGTGCTTTAGTAACACCTAATTATTTGGAGCCATCAAGGGAGGTTTAACCATTCTACCCTGGTCTCCAACAACACTTCTCTGGGTAGGCATTTCCTTAGGCTTGTTATACATGACAAACCAATTTAGAACCCCAGGTACCCATGAACTCACTAGTTCAGTTGCTGAATTAGCTCTTTCTGCCTTCGAAGCCAGCTTCAAAGCTTCTTGTGGAGGCCACTGCTTGGCCCTGATCCCTTGTCTTGAGCCTGATTCAGGCCTTCTGTCAGGGTGGTTACCTTCCATCTTGTTTGGGGCTGATCTAGGAGGCTGATCTCTGACTCTGATTCCATAACTTGAGCCCATTTCAGGCCTCCTCTCAAGGTGATTTCCCTCCATCCTGTAGTAGTTGGGTGGTCTGAACTCATGCAGAGGTCTCTTACCCTTGGAATGCACTCTAGGGGTTCGTGGTCCAACCAAGAATGGCTGCTGTCTGGGACTAGTTGGGTATGGCCTATTGTTGTAAGTACTGGTTGGTTTAGGGCGTCTCTACACATCTTTGTAATACTGTTTTCCATTAATTAGGAGACCTTTCAACCATTTGTAACTTAACCTGCATCTGGGACATATCCTTTGCATGACAGCTGCTTCTAGAGAGTCATCATCCAGTGCCTCCTCCCTAGAGTCCTCCTTTTGGTCTGCAAAGCTCTGTCCATCTGCTGGTGAACTTCTGATATCTTTCTTGGAAGCAGACTGGAAACATGCATCTGCACATTAACCTCCTCCAATTCCTTCAAGGATAGGTTTTGGAAGTCAGACACACTAACATTGGCTATAACTTCCCCAATCTCTGGGAATGGGTTAGTGTCAATCCCCATAACTTTCTCTACTTTGGCTGGGAACTTTAAACTCCCCTTTCGAATATGTTCTTGGATCTTGTCTTGAAAAACAATACAGCTTTTAGTTGGGTGAGACCGAGAATTGTGCCATTTACAATACATTTTCCCTTTAAGTTCTTCTGGAGAAAGAATTTTAACTCCCTTTGGTAACTTTAAGAAATTTGCTGCAAGCAAATGATCAAAAATGTCATCTGCCTTTGTTAAATCGAAAGAGTATTTCCTATGAAGGTCTTTCTTTTTAAACTGCTGGTCTATTGTAGTATCCTTATGAGTTAACACCTAACAGGTCATAGTCTCTTTCCCTACAATCTTTGTTGCATCAATCTCGTAATTAGGGTCTCTATAATAAGTCTTATATGATGCATTACTTCAATCTTATTCTTCCTGAAGTAATGATTCATATCTAGACACCTTATAGGTTAATTCCACTAAGTCTCGAAACTCAATTGAGTCAAACTTCTTTCGAAGCCTAAACTCTAAACCATTTTGAGCTAATCTCACAAATTTAGGCTCTAGTAAAATGACCCTACACTTGTTTTGTGCTCTTTTGAATTTGGCAATAAATTGAACGGCCTTCTCATTAGGCCTTTGACTCAACCTTGCCAAGTCTGCCATAGAAACTTCTGGCTTCATTTAGAAAAATTAGGCATGAAATGCCTTCTTCATTTGCTGCCAAGTTTGGATAGAGCCAGGTGTAAGGTTGATATACTATACAAAAGCTGCCCCAATTAGAGAATTTGGAAAAAGTCTTAACTTCATGTAATCATTATTGGTAAATTCACCACATTGGGCTGCGAACCTAGCAATGTGTTCTACTGTTGACTGGTTTCCATTCCCATAAAAGAGAGCAAAGTCTGGTATTCTAAACCTCTTTGGGTATTCATGCACCCTATCCACCCATTCTGGGTATGGCTTCCTATACGCAGGAGTTTGAACCCCCCGAGCCATAGGTCCACACATTTCTCTGACAATATCAGCAATGTGGTCCCTAGGAATCATATTTTGTGCTTGTTGGACTACCACTGGAGGAACAAACACAGGATTTGGTGGAAACCCTTGTGCCTGAGGTCCTCTTAGTCCATAGGGAGGTATATTTGGGGCTGGTTGTCCCTGTGGTACTGGCTGCTGTTGTCACACCCAAAATTTGGACAATTAAATATTAAATTAGGACTAAATCCCAATCAACATTCCATCATCCAAATCCTAGGGGTGAAACAAAAAAAACTAAACGCCAACCAAACCATCCACCATAATTTCATAACTAACCAATACCTCAACATTAAGGTACCAACAACTAGTCAAAACAACTTAAATAATGTACGGTTACAAATCATGTCAAATCATTCCAATACTAAAGTCATAAAAAAAACTAATAAATACATAAACTAATATCAACCCTAAGCTCAAGAAAATAAAAGAAGTCTAAACGACATGTCCTACGATCATAGTTATTTCTTGTCACCACCATAGCCTCAACTAATCCTGCAAAGGAAGCTCAGCTGCGCTCAAACAGAATGCACCCGAGTTGCCAAGAGACAAAACGGGTCAGTATACAGATATACTAGTATGAGTATAAGATTCAACACCCACGTGTCCACCAAACACAAACAAAAATATATTAAATTCTTATTACGGGACAAGACAAGTAGTTCCAATCGCACCGAGATGAATGAGTAGTTTCTCGAGATACGGTGGCATTTAGTTTCTTATCTGTACACAATGAAATATAAATTGATTATAAAATAATCAAAATAGAAATAAAAATATGATAGGTTAGCCCTGCCCTGCATAAAAAAATTAGTAAGACCCACCATCTTGCAAAAAAAAAAAAAAAAAAAAGTTAGTATAATTTAATTATAAGTAACTTACTGAAGAAGTATAAAAATGCACCGTTTTATGCTTAAATAATTCGAATTAACCAAAACTCAAAGAACAAAAGTTGTACAGAATCAAATTTCCTAAAATACATTGTGAACGAATTTAACAGAAACTGAACAGGTTGAGAGAAAAACTTGATAGAAAAATCTAGACGGAATTCAATCGAAAAATCTGAAACTGAAAACGAACAAAAACTGCCCTAAGATGATTTTTTTCGAAAAAGTTTAAAACACGAAAAGTGTGCAGAATAATGTTTTACTTCAGTTTACGCGAAACCAATAAAAATAATCTCGTTTCGTGTGTTAAAACAGCCTCTAAAATCTACATTGTTAAAATGAATCAAACCTACAATAACCAAGATCATCCGATTATAAGTTCTAATCGATCTTTTTAATAAAAAGTTAAAACACAAATATACATACCTCTGCTCAAATTTCATAATTTATCGAGGTCATTTACTATTTTTCAACATGTACAAATCAATACAATTCACACTATAACAATAAACTCATAATTAAATTCTTTGTACCTTGACTCCACCACTTTGGTCCTCCACTTCCGGCCTACACATATATCCCATGTGCCTCCCATATACCTAACACCGCTCTGAAGCCAAACTTGCAAGGGGATATCGTCCCGAGTTTGACTCACACTCCCCGGATAGTTGGCATATACGTACGCGCGTAAATCAAAGCACTCGTCTACTCATGAGAACGAGGCAACAATATATAAACATCTCACTCATGAGAACAAACATAACAATGCCAAGCTTAAGGCATTCAAATAAATCTCATAATCCTCACTTTTTTTTATATACACTCTTTCTCACCATCACTCAAATAAAACAACAATCCATGGAGTCATGGTGAAGTATAAGGAATTTATCTGTGGGTTCCTAATTTATTTTAATTTCATATGACCATTAATATGATTACAACCATAAAATAAATCCACATAAAAACCCTAAACATGGCATACACAACTAATCAAAATAATTAAAATTCATCAATCAATTAACAACTCTAAACCTTACATACAAAACTAAACAAAATAATTAAAATCAATCAATCATCTAAAAACCCTAAACCTTACTTATACCACTAATCAAAATAATTAAAATCCAACTATCATCTTTATATAAATACAAAATCGAACTAACATCAAATAAATAAAAATAAAATAAAAACAATGAATTAAACATAAATAAAGAGAAGTAGGTTTTGTACTCACAATATTATTTTAAAGATCAAAAAAATATTTAGAAAATTAATGAAACCACTAAAACAAAACCCTAACCCTAATCTTCCTTTCCGTTTCTTTTTTTTTTCTTTTTCTATACCTCTTCTGCCATCTCTCCCTTAGACACACACCCAACCGCACTCTTTTTTTTTTCTTCTTCTTTGATTACTCTCTCACTCACTCTCTCTCTCTCTCTCTTCAATCTCCTCTCCGAAGCTGCTGATGGGAAAACTTCCACCAAAAAGTGATAAAAACCTAGTTTACTACATATTATATTATATATATATAAACCTAAATCTCATACGTAATAACCTAATAAACTATTATATAATATTATACAACAAATTATAATATAGATATATGTATATAAATAACAAATATAAATACACCTCTCTTTTTTCTTTTTTTTTATATAACAAATATAAATATATAAATATTTGGATTAATTAAATAACACATTAAATTAATTAAATATCACATTAAATTCTCATGTGACCACACAATTAATAAAGTCAAAAATAAAATAAGAGAATAATAATCATAATAATAATAAATAATGACTTAAGAAAATTAGGGTCGCTACAGCTGTTAAGGGTGTGGTTGATCTCTCTGAGCCTGTCTTGTGAAAAGATCTGCAAAAGGTGTTGTAATAGGAGAAACATGTGGTGTTTCTCTCCCAGCCACAAGAAACCCTTCCCCCCAGGTGTGAATTCGAACAAGGGATTAGTGAAACCCCTTGTGCCAGGTACGGCTTTGAACATGGGATTTGGAAACATTCTCATGCCATTTTCTTATGTTGGCCCAGATCCACCAATTTGTATGGCTTCGTTGTTAGGTAATGAGGCATTTTGATTTACCATAGGCCTCGAAAGAGGCTCATACCAAGATTGAGGTATAAGTGATGGTCTTTCATAATTTTGATTACTAGTCTAACCATTAGTATGTCCATTACTTTGCATAGGCTGTTTATTTCTAGCCAATCTTTGCTGAGGAACATTTGAATTTTCCTCCATATGCCTTGTGTTAACTAGTTGATGGGAATTCATCCGATCCATAAAGGATATTGCCCATCTTTCCATTGTGTTCATTAACTGATGTCCCATGGCATCTACCAGGCCTCCTTATGGATTCATTAGCTGAGTAGATGGAACAGTGGATAGTCCAATTCCATGGCCTCGTCCAATGTTTTGAACATGTGGTGCATGTTCTGAATTAATGGTATATTGGACAATAGGTTCTGATGAGATAGGTGCTTCCATATGATGTGTTATCAAATTATCCTCTAGATCAGGTACCTCTACCTCTCATTCCACACCTTCTTCCAGACGTTCATTTTTTCCTTATCTCCTACGTCTAGCCATTTCAATTAGTTCTACCGGGTGTGCCAAAAATATATACTGGCTTTTTTGGCTTTCGAGGGTTAATATTGTAATTTTAAGTGTGCCAGCAAAGATCAATCAGTCCTTACAGAAGATTAATTGCCAACCAATTATCAGACGATTGTGTTTTAGTTCTCTTAGCCTCAATGAAGAGGACTTTTATTAGTGGCTTGTTTAGGAGAATTTAGTAAATAACAATTAAGTGAAGAATAATTTCAAAATTTCATTAAGTAAAATGAAAAACTTACAATGATCTGACCCAGCCTCGTAGAGGTTTACAACAACAAGCTATTTAAAACTACTCCTATGAATGAAGTGCAATACAGGAATTTGAAGTACAGAAATGTAAAGAACTGTAAAAATTGGAAGGGAAAACAAAGTAAATAAAACTGGTTTTTTGATCTAAGTCTGGATCCCTCACTCTGGGGCCTTCTCTGTTATTTATACTTCTTAATGATAACCGTCGAAGTGGGTTTCTAACCGTCGAAATGTCTTCCTATGATTGCTGAACATGCTTTTTCACAGTCAGTCCTACTGCGCCACCTTTGCAGTTAGGCTTCCCTCTTGATTTTGATTTTGAATTTGAACTTTGTGCGTTACCGTTAGGCCACATCACATTGTATCCCTCGATCGTTCCAGTGCTACGCAAACCCTTTATTATCAATATAGGCTGACACGTGTCTAACTATGGTTGGCAACTTGTATTAACTCTCCAAATTGCCCTCTTCATGCCACGTGTTGAATTGTGATTGGTTTTTACAAATTATACAATCAACAGATACAAAAGTTAAGTCCTACAAAGTCTATATAGATTATGTTGTTAAACTAATAATATTATATTATTAAATGCTTTAAAATAAGGGTAATTACATGTCAGTGATGACTGAAAAAAATATAAATTTATGAAAAAGTTTATAATTTTAATTATTAATATTTATAAAAAAAATTTACTAATTTATAATTATTTTTTTAAACTCACGGATGTGATATTTTTCCTTAAAAATATTTCCAAACAAAATTGATTGCATATTAAAATTTTAAAAAAGTTAATATATCTATATATATACATGCATTATATATTAATATGGAACAAATAAGTAGAGTTAAAAGTGAATTAATAAAGTAAAACCAACGAAATTGATTGAAATAAAATAAAATGTAAAATTGGTAATAACAGCAATGTTGGGGACCCCCAGCACCCCATCTCCACGTGGGGGGGGGGGGGGCTGCCAATGGAAGAAAAAAAAAAATTTTGGACCAATCAAAAGGGACCCCCCAGCACCCCCACTGAGGGTCTCATGCATTTTCCTTGGTAATAATATGTTGATGGTCACACGCGCTCTAAGAGCAGTGGGGTGATTGGACACTTTGGGGCACTCATACACGCGGACATTGCGACAGCTACAAAGTAATTTAGCTGGCACTTGATAGCCAACCGAGCATGAATTTCAATTCTTCCAACGAATTTTTTGAGTCACCCATTTTGGCCTTTACATGACCTTTCATTGTCCCTCTCACTTCCTTGGTTAGTAATTATTAGATAGTATTAAGGATATTAAATTAATAATCAAATAACTTATATAGGTGTGGAGCTTACACTTTTACTTTTATGGACTCCACACTTATATAAGACACTTAATATAAAATTTGAGATTTATAGCATTTTTCGCAATTATTTGAGAAAAAATGAGATAGAGGAGTCTAGACAATCGTTTAAGTGATTAGGAAAAGGATACTTAGATATTAAGTGAGATTTTAAATTTGAATTTATGAAAATAAGTTGACGTGCATTAATCACTATCTTATGAGAAAAAAGAGAGAATGTTTTAAAATTTGTAGAAAATCATTTTTATAGTAAAAGGTGAAAACAAAAATCATAAATATGTGAAATTCACCCATGAAAATGTAAAATTGCCCATCCTTCTCTTCCTATATATATCTTCTCTTTTCTATTTGTAACTTCTTCCTTCGTCATCCACCAACAGGGCCACCCTCCTCAATCATTGCCAACCATTTCTCTATGTCACTATTCATTCTCTGTCTCCTTCTTTGCAAATCACTATTGTGAAGGACTGAAGGAAATTATGATCATTAGAGAAATTCGTACAAGTTTGAAGATGGCAATGCTATAGGGGAATGGAGAATCCATGGTTTTGCAAAGAGACTTGCATGGGATTAGGGTCGTTGCGGTGGCAACGATAAAGGGATTAGGGTGTTTTGGTGGTGTATAAAAGGAACTAGAAATGTCGTGATAGTATGGAAAAAGAACCAAGGGTGTATTGGTGGAGGAAGGTGTAGGTTTGGCGAATGAGAGAATAAATGGAGTTAGGGACTGGTGGAAGATGGTGGAATAGAATGGGATTAGGGCTGAGAATGGAGAAGAGGTGACTACTATGAGGGTAAGATAGGAATAAAGTAATTTGTTATAGGTTAGGAGAAGAGATAGAAAGTAAAAGGGCTAAAAGATCAAAAATTCATTTTCTTATAATTAGTTTTGAATTTTACACTCCTTTAATTTTTATTTTATTTTTTTTAATTCTTCATTCATATTTAACATTTTTCTCAACTTCTCTTTCTACCAACATTATTTGGGAAGCCACATTTTTATGATAGTGCATTTCCCTATATTTGAAAAGATAAATATATATATATATATATATAAATTATAAATAAGTGGCATTTAATCAAATATATAAAATTTAAAATGTATTTAAATTTAATTTATTTATTTTAAAATTAATTTTAATCAAATCAACAACTATCATGAGATAAACAAGACTCGAGTTAGAATAATATGATTTGTTTTATAAAAAATACTAAGAATCTAAAATATCAAATATTTATTTAAAATGCATAACATTGCTATTATTTTATGAAACAACTATCATGACCTAAAAATGGCTTTGTCACACACAACTCACAACATATACAAGAAGACCTTCGAGACCACTTAGGCTTTGCTATTATATTTTATAGAACTACTATCCTGACCTAAAAATGGCTTTGTCACACACAACTCACGACATACACAAGAAGACCTCAGAGACCAATTAGGCTTTGTCTGGAAATGATTAAAGTGGTTAAATTAGTATAAAAAAATAAAATAAGTTAATTTAATAAAAAAAAATATTACATTTAAATTATAAAAAGTTAAAAGTTTTATTCAAACAAAATTAATTTAGGCTTTGTTTAGGTAGTGGATTACTTTTTTGACTTTTTGATTTTTTAGTCTGGGATTAAAAATCTTATTTAGATTGAATTTTTTGATTTTTTTAACTTTTGTGAAAGAAAAAATAAAATGATTATGATTTAGATGTGACATTTTTTGTCTTACTGACTTTTAATCTATTTTATTTTTTTGTAACTATTTTAGCACTCAATCTCATTTTAACCTCGTGCCAAATGAAGACTTAGTCAAATTAAATTCGTTAAACAGCTAAAAGCCAATTTAAAGCTTAGAAATCGTTTGAATGGATCTAAATAGACCCACTTTTTTAACTTTTTATTAAAAAAATAGAAAAATAATGTGTGTATTTGGTTTGAGTTTTTTGAATTAAAATTTTTTTAAATTAAGCTTTTTGTTTTTCATATATTTTTTTAAATTTTTAGTGAATATTTTTAAAATTTTAAGTATTTTTTTTTTTAGATGCTCGTTACTTAGATATGTCTAAAAAGTAAAAAAATTATGAAAAATATTTTTAAAAATTAGTAAATACATAAAAATACGAAAAATATATTGAATTCTGATTTTTTCGTATTTTTGATATTTAGTGAATTTTTAAAATATTTTTTCACAAAAATTATATTTTTTATGTATATTTATGTTAGGTGTGTTTAAAAATTTTAAAAATTATTTAAAATTGATGATACTGTTTGTTCCAGTGAATGGGCCAGACAGGTCCAAGCTCCTCAATGCCCACGTCCGAAGGATCGAGCCCATCGGATAACCTGCAAACAAGTCGAACGGGGAACGGGGTAATCCCCCAGTGAACCCTCCGACGAGCAAGTTAGAAAGAGAAGTAGGGTGCAGGGAGGTATTAGAGATAGAAAGCTTAACCTTCTTTTTGTCTTCAACGTTTGTTTATATCCTTTGGTAATCATTTCGCAGTCCTTTCCGACATGCCCTCATTGCCGAAAGTTTATGCTGTAGCTTATCTTGTTCAGGGTAAGGGGGTCCTGTTCCGACGGGGAGGTGTTGTCGTAATAAATGCTGTGATGGGGCTGCATTAATGGTGATGTGCAGTGGCAATAACTTTGCAGATCTTTGTCTGCTGATGTGGCTCGTCCTTCGTCTGCCATATGTCTGAATGTCATTGACTCTTTATGCCATGTTGGATTCCAGCTGTTCTGAACCTCACCAGCTGGGTTATGTATTGGGCTCCAAGTGACAGGCTTGGGTTGTTTATAGTGATTCATGGCCTTTGTGGGCTTGTACACGTCGGTCAACATTCGCGGCCGACCCTCCTCGCGGTCGGCCCTCCCAGCGGTCGGCCCTCCCACTTGGTCACCCTGCACGGTCGGACCCCCTCCCGGTCGGTTCACCCGCTTGGTCACCCCCGCCGGTCAACCTCCATACTACCAATCCCTAAGAACCTTACCTTCTTCATTACTATTCCCTTCGCTGGACTAAAGCTGCACTCGGGAATGGGGGACTACTGACATGTACAAGCCCACAAAGGCCATGAATCACTATAAACAACCCAAGCCCGTCACTTGGAGTCCAATACATAACCCAGCTGGTGAGGTCCAGAACAGTTGGAATCCAACATGGCATAAAGAACCAATGACATTCAAACACATGGCAGACGAAGGACGAGCCACATCAGCAGACAAAGATCTACAAAGTTATTGCCACTGTACATCACCATTAATGCAGCCCATCACAGCATTTATTACAACAACACCTCCCCGTCGGAACATGACCCCCTTACCCTGAACAAGGTAAGCTACAGCATAGACTTTTGGCGAGGAGGGCAGGTCGGAAGGGACAGCAAAATGAATATCAAAGGATATAAGCAAACGTTGAAGACAAGAATAAGGTTAAACTTTCTATCTCTAATCCCTTCCTACACCCTACTTCTCTTTCTAACTTGCTCGTCGGAGGGTTCACTGGGGGGACTATCCCGTTCCCCGTTAGACTTGTTTGCAGGTTATCCGGTGGGCTCGATCCTTCAGACGTGGGCATTGAGGAGCTTGGACCTGTCTGGCCCATTCACTAGAACAAACAAAAATATTAAAAAATTTAATAAAAACATAAAAACACAAAAAATAAGAAAATAAAAGTTTTTGAAAAGTATTTTTAGAAAATCAAAAACAAATAAGCTGATGTGATTTTTTTTTTTTAAAAAAAAGATGAAAACTTCGAGGAAAAAAAAATACTTACACACACGTGGCAAGCAGTATTTCAATTTGCTACGTCACCCCCCACAGCTCCGACATTGCTGGCTCTTAAAAGAATTTGGGACTTCTCTCTCTATTCCTCTGCTGTTCCGATTCTCAAATCGCTCTCTTCTTTCTCTCTCTCCCGGCGCCGATCACAAACTCCGATCAATTATCGACGTAAAGACGCACAATCACCGTATTGTTGACGATTGAATCGATCTTAATTCCACACAGCCATGAATCCTGAATAGTAAGTTTCCTTATAAATAACTGATTCAAACCTATCGAAGTTGTATTCTTTTTTCATTGTCTAGATCTATAATGATTTGTTCTTCGTAAATATGTTGCGAATTTATTGATTTTGTGATTATTATTATTATTTTTGAAATTCATTTTTAGGTTTTTCGTGTTGTTTTCATGCTTGGTGTAGTCTTATGATGTGATCCATAGGCCTGTCGGTGATATGGTTTCAGATCTATTCACTAGTTTTTGTCAATTTTGTTGGGCCGTGATCGATGAAGCTAGTTCTGTGAATTTATTCATGATTTTCTTTTGAACTGTGAATGCCATTTTGAATTATATGAATTGATTGTATACCGTGAGTTTGCATTGGAAATCTGAACTAAAAAAGGTTTTAAATTTGGGATTTTTGGTAAATTTTTTTCTTTCCATATTCTTTGTCCAAGACTAATACAAATATATATATATATATATATATATATTTTGTCCTTATTTGCAGTGACTACCTGTTTAAGCTTTTGCTCATTGGAGATTCGGGTGTCGGCAAATCGTGTCTCCTTTTGAGGTTTGCTGTAAGTTCTTAGATTATCTCAAAGCTTTCTTGTTTTTTCGTTTTTGTCTTTTGGTTGAATCTGGATGTCAAATTCTCAATCTATTTTTATACTCCCAAATTGCAACTATATGAACTCTTGCTTCATTGTCTATATGCAATTGTCATGGCATACATGTGTATTATTAATGATTCCTTTGAAAGTCTTCTTTTCAAGATTGAGCTAATTTTTTATTTCTCTATATGATTTTCACCTGCTACAAAGCATAATTTTAGATTTCTAGCTTGATTTTGTTCACTAAAGGCCTGCAGGATACTGACATTTACTCATATATATAGAGTTGTAAACGAGATTTCAAGTTTGGCTTGAAAGCATGATTAGTTTCAAAATGTGTTTAAACTTGGCTTGTTTATCTTTTGACCAGATGTCAAATGAGCTAAATATCATGCTGATGACAAGCCAGAATTGAGTAGCTTGGTTTTTTATAGTGCATATGTCTGAATCAAGCGAGTTGTAGGTTGTTCAAGTTTGGATTGAGAACTTAATTTTAAAATGTGTTTAAGCTTGCCTTGTTTATGTAACGATCCAAAGACTAGTCAAGCTCGAGTAGTTAGGTTAGTTTTGCAACAGATCTGCTGGTGCTTGTGGGAGTGGGAGGTTGTTGTGATGTGGATTAAGCTTACACAAGTAACGTTTTGTACTAAAATTCTGACTTAAGCACAAGTCTAATATGTTCCATGGTACATGCATTTTTCTTTAACTTGCAAGAGAAGAAAGGAGTTGAGCCCCTGATTTAATGGTTGAGAAACCAACAGAATAGCAGTTGGCATATATCGCTGTTGTGAAACTTCACCAATTATAAACAGTTTGTCTTTATAATTGGGAAGCATGCTTCATTTCTCCATGTTATGTTCATGCGATTGTGTTATTGTTCAAAACTACTTCTTGTATCCAGACTCCTGCTAACTTTGATTACCATTTTTATTATTTCTATAATCAGGATGACTCATATCTGGAAAGTTACATTAGCACTATTGGAGTTGACTTTGTAAGCAAACTCTTTTATTTCCCTTGGCTTGTATCATATTATTTTGACATTAATGTAAGATAGTAATTATTTTTATGTCCACTAATGCAGAAAATCCGCACAGTTGAGCAGGATGGGAAAACCATTAAACTCCAGATTGTAAGTTTTAATTGCATCATTAACTTTCTGTTTATTAAGGCTTTAAATTTAGTTTTCAGCTTTAATGTTGCTTTTGTTAGGAATCTTTGGGAAAACATGTGACACTACATAATGAAATTCCTTTGCTATATTGCAGTGGAAATTTCGCACCAAAAAACTTAAATTCTATAAATATTTGAAGGATAACGTTAGTCATGAAAAAATCCAGAGTACACATGTTCTTGAGATTATCTGTTAATTATAGGATTAATTTTTTGTTTAAGACTAATTTTTTAGTTTTTTTTTTTTTTTGAACGTGGTGTTATTCATTCTTTGTTATTGTTTCCTTGCTAACAACTCTGTCACCCCTTCTTTTCTCTTGAATGCAGTGGGACACTGCTGGACAAGAACGTTTTAGGACAATTACTAGCAGTTACTATCGTGGTGCACATGGCATTATTGTAAGTAACTGAATTTTCTTGTGTACACATCATATTCCCCCAAGTTTTCATTACGTCAAGGAATGAATATTTTTCTGATGGTTTTTTTGGCAGGTTGTTTACGATGTGACAGATCAAGAGAGTTTTAACAATGTCAAGCAATGGTTAAGTGAAATTGACCGCTACGCAAGTGAGAATGTAAACAAGCTTCTTGTTGGAAACAAGTGTGACCTCACAGCACAGAAGGTTGTGTCCTATGAGACGGCAAAGGTAATGCTAATATACTTTGTTTATTTCATTCATTAATGGGTGATCTCTATTACTGACTGTAGAATCTAATGACTCGGCTTCCTGTTTATTTTGTTCAGGAATTTGCAGATGAAATTGGAATTCCTTTCCTGGAAACAAGTGCAAAAAATGCCACCAATGTGGAACAAGCTTTCATGGCCATGGCTGCTGAGATCAAGAACAGGTACTTTATTTTTATGCAATGTTGCATTAGTTCGGTATGGAAATTGAACATGGAAGATACCTTTCCTTACCTAATACCAGTGGCAGAGCTAGGATTTTAGTTGAGGGGGACAAATATTAAAGGTGTTTTTGGATCAAGGATTTGAAGAGGGATTTGTGTAGAGAAAATAATTAGGAAGGGAAAAGTGGATGAAATTTGTCACATCCATTTCCTTTTCCTTTCCATCCACAAATCCTAGACCGAACACAACCTAAGAAAAATTATTGGGTTAGGTCAGTTTGAAACACAAAGTTTAGTTTGGTTTAAAAAAATCAATTATCAAAAGTTTAGTTTGGTTTAAAAAAATCAATTATCAATATTTTAATATTAATCTGATATGATAACATACACTACAATAAAACAGTCTTTAACATTGAAATCTATAGAACTCTAAAGTAATATCAAACAAAAAAATTTCAATTAATTATACATAATAAAAAGAAATGTTTTCTTAGATTTATTTGTGTAATAAAGGAGGAGCCAATCTATGCCCATGTTTTAATTAATGGCATGTTGAGTTTCTTGGAAGAAGAACAAGAAAAACTTTTAAAAAGTATATATATAATTTTACAAGGAAAAAATTGAAAACATTTTCAAAACCTTAGTATAAAATGTAATTTCCTAAAAGTCCCTTAGCGGCTCTGCCATTGCCCAATGCAGTTGATAATTTGTGTGCATCTTACCTAACAATGCCCACTGTCTTTTGCTTGGTATTTACAGGATGGCAAGCCAACCTGCAATGAACAATGCCAGGCCTCCAACAGTTCAGATCCGTGGACAGCCTGTCAATCAGAAGTCCGGTTGCTGCTCTACTTGAAGGGGGAAGGAGTATTAAATGACAGTCTGCTAGATATGCCCACCTGTGTTCGCCATCACATGTAAAACTAGTTTCACTTAGTTAACTTTGATTGTGAAGAAGATGGTTCATCATGATTTGCTTTAGTTGTCCCTGCTGTTTGTTGCTGTTTTAAACCTCCATTCTTTTCAATGTATTTTGTGGTTTAAAGAACATTTGTACAAAGTAGGAATATTGGTGAAAATCATTATTTGCCATTGTTCTCTTCTCTTTATATTTGCCTTTTGCTATGGATGTTGGCGATAGGAATCATCCCAATAATGTTTTATATTACACCTGAATAAATTGACGGGTTATGGAACAACTTCCTAAGTAATGATTCATCTCATCTTTTTCCTAAGCAAAGATTCATCTCATCTTTTTCCTTGACCTAATGCTTGGTAGTTTGGTTTTTTGAAGGAAGAGTTAGTATTATTGCATTCCATATGACTTGTTGCATTTGGTTATTGATAGAAGTTTTATTTATTTATTTATTTATTTATTGTTTTGATTTATATTTTCTATGGATGAGATGATTGATCTACATAAAACGTTTGGGCAGAAAGTTCTAAAAAACATTGGAAATGGCTATGGTGTTCGTGGATGTGATAGCAATCTGCTGATTGTAAATTCTCAATATTGTTGTAGTGACTAAATGTTGAATATCAAATAATGTGTCGGCTATGCATTGGTTTAATAAATCTTAAATATATTGTGTCGACGCATATGTTGTTTAAAATTTAGTACTTAAATCTCATGAACCATAGCATTATCTGTTTTTATTTTGCCCAAAAAACAAAAGAAAAGGCATAATTTTTTTTAGTTGTAGATGTAACTGATAAGGGAGATGCAAATAAAGAGTGAAAAATGCAATTGCCAAGGTCACTCTTAGAGGTTGCAGCCAAGTGGGTACGGATAGATCTAAGCAGGTTACGCACTCAAATTCATCTATTTAATATAAACGAGTTTAAGTGATTTGGCTTGTATTGAATGTAGGTTCAATAAATGAATTTGATTAATGTATTGACTTTATTATTTTTTTTTTTCTTTCAATAAATGGTGGTTGTGGTGGGAGTGGCAAAGAGGCGGCAGCGGCAGCAATGGAGGCATGGTGGTGGAATAGCAACAATGGTGGCAATGAAGTGGTAGTCGAGTAATGGCGGTGGTAATGGAATAGTGGTGGTGTGATGAAGTTGTTAGTGATGATGTGGTGGATGAAATTTCTTAAAATTTCTAAATTATGAATTTAGTCCTACGGGTGAACATCAACGCCATTGGACTGATTCACGCTTCGACCGGAATTTATAAAAGTGCACAAAACAGAATTTATAGGTAAATCTTTAAAATATTTGTCTTCTTAAGTGTGCGGATCACCCCATTGTTGTAAGACGTGATATTGTCCGCTTTATATCACAAATATACGCACGGTTTTGTTCTTCCTTCATTAGAAAAGGTTTCTTGAAGGTTTGTGAGTATGACACACTTATAAGGTAAGTCAAGAGTTTCTAGCGGATCGATGTGGGACGTATTCGAATCCCTCATTGGCTCCGCAAGGGTGTGGGTCCACGTGGTGGAGCTAGGTTTCCATAGACAGCGCCATTTATGCAGGGATAATTTCTGCACTATAAAGAATGGTAGAATTTCATGAAACAATAGTACGCTCCAAGAAGTGAAGATCTGTATATAGTAACAAACGGTGAGATTGCCCGACTAGGGTTTGGTCAGAAACTCCTCCAATGGTAAAGTCAGGAACTAGGAGAGAAGAAGAAGAAAGAATCAAAGAGTGAATATGTTGAGTGTGGATTTCAAATGCCTTGAGGGTGAATAGTGCTTACCTTTTATAGAAGGAGTTTGCTTGTCCTCCAAGACCTTCTCTCTCCATCATTTGTCTTATTCGTCTTGTTCGTGGTCATCTTCCATTGGAGGAGGACGACTACTCCGCTTAACACTGAGGTGTCGGTCTATCATATTTGTCTCATTTGTGATCGTCTCCCATTGGAGAAGAACAACCACTTTGCCTGACACTCAGGTGCAAGTTTCTTGTGTGTATCCCATGTCCCTTTGCACCTCCATGTTTTCAAGTAATGTTGAGATAGAGGGAGAGGAGCAGAATTGTTTGTTTCTTGTGAGCTCAAGAAAGACCTTTGGTGTGTTGGCCTTCTCCTAGTTGGTCCATTTCAAAATGGTTGTCCAACCTAGAGGTCTAACTTGTTGCTTCGCCCGCTTCAAAGCGAGCCTTGCACGTCAACCGAACTTCCTAGTATCCTCTTTGGAGTGGTGTTCATGCATTGGACCGAACTCCAATGATTGTCCTGCTTCAGAGCAAGTGTTGGCCATAGGGCCGAGCTCCAATCTAGCCCAACCTCTAAGTGGGCCTAGCATTGGGCTAAGCACCAAGACTCGGTTAATTTTTACCCACTTCATTTGCCCCCTACCTTGCGCTTACGTTTAACAAAGCGGAAGCCAATTTCGTCACCAGCCTCGAGATTCGGTTGGTCACAACTTAATTTGAGCTTCGCTAGTTGGATTCAAAATTATTGTTCAGCCTAGAGTACCTGTGTTGGTCCTTGCTCGGTTTTTGCTTGGTATTCGCTTGGCAGTGGCTTGCACGCAATTGACGCAATTGTTCCTGTTTTGCATTAGGTAGGATGGATGTGGGGCCTACAAACTTGGTCTTCCACAAATTTTGTAGATTTGCTCATTTTTAATGGAAGTGCTTGTTGGACCATGCCTTGGTTGTCATGCATGATCATGGCATGCATGTATTCTTTGCTGGGGGTGTGCTTGGTGTTGAACTGAATAAAGCTTGACTTACTTTTTGCTCGGTCTTACTACGTGGAAGATGGAATACGTCTTAGTGCATGCATCGAGTAGTTCGGTGTGATATTGGGACAAAAGATTGGAAAATTTTAAAAACATAAAATTCCGTATAATATTCCTAATATCAAATATTATTCATTGCCTTATATGTTCGTCACCACACAGGAGTAAAACCTGTTGAAAGTTTGATCTTTTCCTTATTTCCAGTCTTTGGGCAGACTGGCCACTCGAGAAAAGCACACATCTTTGTCATAGTTATCTTTGAAATTAACACCGTCCAATCCGGGGTCTATGTCGAGTCTATTTTAAAGATTGATTCATTCATTTTGTAAAATCTGTTGATTAGATTATTCATATTAAAAATTAAATTGAATAAATGTTAGTATCTATTTAATTTGTTCATTATTTTTTAGACAACAATGATCCAATCAACTAATTATTGATGTCCAATTAGTTTTAATCTTGACATAATTTTCTTAACAAATTTTATAAAATGAATTATTTAAATTGTCAAAATAGATCTGGAATGGACCAGACTAGACAATCCAATTGCTTTTCAATCCCAATTAAATAATATTTTCTAAAACAGTAAGTCTGGAAATCCAGATTTTATCATCCCAAATTTGGGTCAATAATGAGGTGCGTGGTGGAGATTGAAAGTGTGTATTGCGAGGTTTATGTGCAGAATGAATCTGAACCACACATTAGTGTTTTTGGATAAATTTTTCTAAATTTGTAGTATTACTCTTTCTAAAATGCGAAATCATACTTTTCTTGTGAAAGTCACTCCTCTCCGATTGGTAAAATCAATTGGACTTGCCCAATTGCTTTGTTGTAGATTTATCCTGGGTCTATTTTAGTATTTTAAATCGTTTATTTTATAAGACATGTTGAAATAATTATACATATAAAAAAAATCAAATTAATCAAATATTAAAGTCACGTTGAATCACGCTTGCTTTATGTCATTGGACAATTTACTCTAGAAGCCATCTTCTTTTTCTTTTTTCTTTTTTTAAAAAATTTAAATAAGCATAATTTGATCTTGTGACTATCAATTTTTAATTAATTAAATTTTTTATATAAATAATTTAGACGACAAGACTTATAAAATGGGAATTCAAAATCCACACACAGCACTCAAAGTCTTTGTTCCAAGTAATTCATGAGTTAAATTAGGGTTAATTATATTTTACCTCCTCGTGTTTTATCAAAAAAGTACATTATGTCCCTAACATTTAAAAATATACACATAAATTCGGTGTGGTTTGGAATAAAATGCAAAACATGACTCCGTTAATGATTTTTTTTTAAAAGTCAACTTTACCCTTAATTTCCCCTCTGATTTTTTTTTCTATGCCACTACTACTCTTTTTTCGGAATCAAACAATTCAACCATTAATAGCAACACCACAACCACTTTCGCACAGCTTAGTCCCCCAACACCATTATTGCTTCTCACCCAAGATAGTTAATCTATGGTTGAATAAACCCCCCCAAATATCTACCATCAATGGTGATCCTAACAAGAGTTTGGAAAGAAAATTACAAATCACAAATCAAGAAACCTAATTCTTATTATGACTTGATGGTTGAGAGACAATATATGATGTGAGGAAATGTGGCCACAAATTAATTCCCTTGAATTTTGTTTTGAAATTTTTTTATTAACATTAATTCCCTTGAATTAATGTATGCATTTACATGTTCACCATGAATAGGTGAAACACCCAGCAATAACACCCAACAACCACTTAAAATGAGTTTAAATATGCACAACACCCTTGCATATGATGCTTGGTTTTGGTGTTAATCATGGCCAGTCCATGAGGCTAGTGAGGGGTATTTTGGTTAGCCGAGTGGGTAATGGAAGTTGGGATGAACCAATATTTCATGTGGGTAGGTGCAAATTTTCTGCCATTAAAGTAGGGGAAGAGAAGAACATGTGTTGGTCTAAAAGAACAAAAATATGTTCATATATATATATATATATAGAGAGAGAGAGAGAGAGAGAGAGAGAGAGAATGAAGAACGAAGCCAAGAAAAATTAATAGAGAGGGTGAGGAAGGACAAAAGATGAATGGTGAGAGGAATGGTTACTGATTACTGCAAGAAGGAGATGATGAAGAAGGAGAAAACAAAAACAAAAACTATAGAGGGCAAAAGTGTCATTAAACATTTCTCTGTTTAGTAGAGCTTTTGAAATGTAATTCTACCCCTTAGTTTGAGTGTGTTGTTTGGTTGTAGCTTTAGAAAATTAATTTCACACTCACTTTTCAAAACACTTTTCAAAACATTCACTTTTCAATATTATATGTCACATCACTCAATTCAAACTCTTTTTAAAACTCATAGCCAAACAAAATTTTCACACGCAAATCATAATTCAAAAACTCACAAACTTAAAATACAAATCTATTCTCAAATCATAATTCTAAAACTCTACCAAACACAACCTTTGATTTTGTCACACACATTTAATCTAGTGCGTGCATAACACACCTTGTTAATTTTGACAGAATCTGTTAATTTTGTATTTTACTCTAAATCACAAGAAATTTATGTATATATTTTTAAATGTTGGGTAGTCAATCTGTTTGGTGCAGCTTAAAAGCTGCTTATTTCAGCTTTCAACTTAATTTAAGCTATTTTGATGTGTTTGGTTTATTTTATAGCTTATAACTTATAACTTTTTGGAAGTAAGAAATCAGCTTATTCTTTGAGTGGGGCAGGAGATGCTTAATTTATAAGTCAGAAATTAACTTATGTTCATAGTTATAAGCTATAAGTTGTTTAGGCATAAACTATAAGTACTTTCTCACAGCTCTACCAAACAGGGCTAATGTGTTTTTCAGGTAAAATACATGGGGTAAAGTATAATTAACCTTTTAAATTACTTTTTATTTGCTTTAAAATTAACCAATCGTTTCTGCAAAGCATTATTATCAACTCTCTTACTCTCTCTCATCTCTACTTCATCTCTCTCTAAAATTATATCACAAAATTCTTGATGATTCTTGTCGATGTGCTGATGAGTGATGGATGGTTGATCTGAAATTGAAACACAAAACCAATTTATTTATTTAAGTACAACGGTAAGTATCTATGTTGCATTCGTATGATTATTTTATTTTCCTTTCAATGTTTTTTATTATTCATTGGAACACCAAAGTCCACACGATCCATAACTCGAAAACCTAACGATTGGTTCATCTCGCAAATCACCCGTTGTTATTTTAATATAAACAGTAACAGTCTATTTCTTATGTTTGATTTTTAGGATAAATAATATTGATAGTCTATATATTTTGCCACTTGTATCGTTTTAATTCTTATATTTTAAATTAGTTTGATTTTAATTCTTAATTTTTGATTTTATATCAATTTAATCCTACTGATAGGATTGGGGGTGGGTGTTGCTGTCACACCTCGTGTGGTTTATTTGGACCATATTTTGATAATCCAAGTCGTTTATATTATAGGATGGATTAAGTATATACATCATTATAATTAAGAGTGCTTATTTTAGAAGATTTTTTTTTTTAGGGTCCTCAGTATTAAGATTTTATAGTATAAAGAGCATCCAATATTTTCATAATGTCTAAGGTCCCTCGAATCGATTTAGAGAAAATTTGATCTAAAGAATTTATTTGGACTTCCCAGAGATATTCTCTCCAAGGAAATTCCTTTCTCTAGACTTCCCAGAGAAATTCTCTCCAAACTAAAGAAATTTGCCGGCCTCGTTTGGGAACCCTCCTTTTTAGCCAAAAAGCCAAAAAGTTACTAAATTAGCCAAAAAGCCAACAACTCATACCAAAAAGTCAAAGATTCTCTTTTCTCTCTACTTTTTGCACATCTTTTCGTAAAAAGCCAAAAAGTCATCCCAAATATACTAGTTTTTTTTAGTTCATATTTTAGCCAAATAGCCAAAAAGTTACTAAATTAGCCTGTTCCCAAACGAGGCCACGTACAGAGAACTACTCTGGGTTCAAACCAGAGAAAATTAAAATTTCTCTGAATTCAAACCAGAAAAATTCAAAGAAATTGAAATTTCTCTGGTTTTGTTCACAAATTTCTTTGGCTTTGTTCAAAAAAAAAAAAAAAAAAAATGAAATTTCTCTAACTTGGTTTACAGAAAATTTCTCTGGCTTTCTTCACAAATTTCTCTGTGAAGAAAGCCTGTGTCTTAACTTATCCATCAATTCTACTCCAAAATTTATACCTATCTGAACAATTCAACAATTAACACAATAGCCAACTAATCACAAAATTCAAAGACCATCCAAATAGTGAAAAAAATTGAAAATAATATCTTCTAGAACTCAGTAATATGATCAAAGCCACAATTCAACAAACCAACTTACCCACTAAAAATATTGAAAAAAACCCAACTTAACTGATCAATTTCCTCTAAAATTGATTGATGCCTAAAAAAATTTAGAAAAGGAATAAAAAGATGAGAGAGCATACCCGTTTGTTACTAAATTTGGAGGATCGAGAAAGAGATGGGAAGAGAGATAGTCGCAGCTGTAGCAATGACAGACATAACGTTCAAAGCTGATGAGACTCTCGACCAAAGGGAGCGAGAGGAGAGAGAAAATATTCCACAAGAAGCTAGCACAATGGCTATATACTTGCTCAACGTTGCTAACGGAGAAGACAACGTCGTTGTCGATGGCGGGAGAGGAAGAGAAGACTATGCCGGCGGCGGCGATGGTGGTAGTGGTGGTTGGGAAATCTAAGGTTTTGGGGAGTCGATTTTTGGGTTTTCAGCGTCGTTTGCGCTTGCTGTCTCTCATCTGAGAATGGAGAAGAGTTGGTAGAGAGAGAGAGGGAGAGAGAGAGAAATGAGGTTTGATTTGAGAGAATCAAATTTCTCTGTGATATATGAGTGTGGAGTTAAGGGGACCTTAGACATCACAAAATAATATTATAGACCTCTTCCATTACTAAAAATGGGAGAAGGGCCTTAGATTAATTTTCTCTTTATTTTACACTCTTATAGTTTAATATATATAATATAAAATCATTATATGATAATCCAACTACAATATATTTATATTTAATTTTTTCAATAAATTTTATATAGTTTCTATTTCTACATATTTTTATTTTCCAAATGAATATAAAAGAAAATTAAATAGTTGGAATTAATTTTAATTTTATGATACTAATTCTTCTTCTAAATTAACTATTATTTTTAATATCAAAATAAATATTTATTTTACTATCTTATAATTTAATATATATATCATACAAAATTATTATATGATAATTATACTTTTACAATACGATATAACTAAAATTATCAAAATATACAAGTAATTTAACTAAACTTAATATATATAAGTATTTAACTAACACTTTTATGAGCATATATTTGGCTTTTAATTGTTAAAATTTTTTACACATAAAGTATTAAGATTCAAAATTAATTTTTCATTTTAAAAATAAATTTTCGAGTATCACACAGGTCACATACTAATTAGTTATATAATCTTATAATATTGCGATTGTCAGTTAAATTACAAAAAAAAAAAATTTTTTTTTTACTGATATTCCTTTTTTATCTACTTTGTTTTCTTATCAATCTACACAAGATTTGTACTCATTTTGGGTTATCTCAATACGTAGTCTGAAATAGCCAAATAGAAATTACCTAAAACAAAGTTGAGTCGTCCTTGTACCTTTGTTTTTTCAGCAATGCTAGGTATCATGAAAAAATTTTCATGAAAATGATCATGAAAGATTTATGACCCTTGAATTACACTTAAAATAAAGCACCACACACTAATCAAGGTAATCCAAGGGTCATAAATATTTCATGATCATTTTCATGAAAGTTTTTTCATGACCCCTGCCTTTTCTCTTGTTTTTTTGCTTGTACAATACCTTCCTAGAATAAGATTGACAACTTTGCTATAATTTTAATTCATTTGGTAAATATATTTACACATAAATTATTTACAGAACAAAAAGGTGTGTGTGGTTAGGACTAAATTGGTAGGTAAAATTATGGGTAAAAATTCTACACATGTAGAATTGTTTAAAAAAAATAGTTCACAGACCAAAAAAAAAAGCCCAAGAGGTCGTATCTTTATCAATTGTTATGTGAACAAAAAAATCTATGACGCTGGAGAACTATTTAGAAAATTGTCATGAATTTCAAATTAATAGTGTATATTGAAAGTTAGCATTGTAAGGAGTTACCCATACGTCTTAATAAGTAGATTTATAATTTAATAGGTTTTATGATAATTAATAGGGTAAATTGCTAATAGATCTTAATTGTTGGACTTAATTCCCATCAACTCCTATTGCAAATAAGTCATACTAAAATCGTCGGTAAAAATAATTTTTTGTGACGATTTTTTATATATGTCGCTATAAATTGACAATTAGTGACATTATTGTCACGATTTTTATAAATTATCTGTAAAACTTACAATTACTGATATTTTTCTGTGACGAATTTTTCAAACTGTCGTTAAAAGTTGAAAATTAATGATGTTTTTTTGTAACGATTTTTTTAAACTGTAGCTAAAACTTATAATTAGTGACATTTTTGTAACAATTTTCAAACTGTCACTGAAAATTAATTATTAGTGACGTTTTTTAATAGTGTTTGATAAAAACACCATTAATTAGGGTAAACTGCCAATAGGTCCTAATAGTTGGACTTAATTTCCATTAAGTCCTATTGAAAATAAGTCCTAATAAAATCGTTGCTAAAATTAATTTTTTGTGACGATTTTTTGCATATGTCGCTAAAAATTAACAATTGGTTACTTTTTTGTCACGATTTTTATAAATTGTCGTTAAAACTTACAATTAGTAACGTTTTTCTGTGACGAATTTTTCAAACTGTAGTTGAAAATTAAAAATTAGTGACTGTTTTTGTGAAGATTTTTTTAAACTATCGTAACATTTTTTTGTGACAATTTTCAAATTGTCGATAAAAATTAATAGGATTAATTACACTAATAGTCCCTATAGTTTGGGACTTGTGTCACTTTGGTCCCTGACTTTTCAATTGTAACACATTTGACCCTGAATTTTGAATCTTGTTCCAAATAAGGACAATTGAAAATATCATTAGATTTTTTAAGGGTAAAATCGTCAATTTGATAAAATATAAATTAATTTGACAAAAAAAAATGTCAAAAAAATATTTTTAATTTTAAAAAAATTATTTCTATCCACCAATGATAAAATTATGTAAAATTAATAAAAATTACATGATTAATTTTTTAAAATTAATTTTACATGATCATAATCCAAACACATAATAAAAATTAATTTGATAAAAAAAAAAAATGCCTGAAAGATTTATCTATTTTACATAATTTTATTTTTAGTGGGTAGAAATAATTTTTAAAAATTCAAAAATATTTGTTTGACATTTATTTTTGTCAAATTAGTTTATATTTTATCAAATTGACAATTTTACCCTTGAAAAATCTAATGATATCTTCAATTGTCCTTATTTAGAACAAGATTCAAAATTCATGGTCAAATGTGTTACAATTGAAAAGTCATAGACCATAGTGACACAAGCCCCAAACTATAGGGACTATTTGTGTAATTTGCCCAAATTAATAATTAGTGATGGTTTTTAATAGTGTTTGATGAAAAATGTTATTAATTACCATATAAATCCACCTATTAGGAACCATACGTAAACCCTTACTTTAAATGAATCTGGATCATTGTTGTCAAATTCCAAAAAATAAGTCAGTGAAGAATTTTTGTGAATATAGCATAGCTCTAACGCAATTGGCTAAAAACACTACAAAACATATCTCATGTTGTTGTGAACCTTGTTTGCAGTTGGAGCAACAGCTTTAATGGCTCCTTCTGCTATCCATCGTCTCCTCTTCCTGCCTTTTTTGCCTTTTCTGCCCGTATTGGGTGCTTCCAACATAACTTTAGGCTCTTCACTTTCTGCCATTGGTGACAACTCTTCGTGGATTTCGCCTTCGGAGGAATTCGCTTTTGGATTCCGCCAACTTGACAACACAAACATCTTCTTGCTTGCAATATGGTATGCGAAGATACCTGACAAAACCATAATCTGGCATGCAAACACAATTAGTCCGGTGCAAACAGAGTCGAAGGTTGAACTCACAGCGAGTGGCCTCACACTGAATATTCCTAATGGCCAAGCAATATGGCAGGCACAACTCAACACCACCATTTCTTATGCCGCCATGCTTAACACTGGCAACTTTGTGCTTTCGAGTAATACTAATAGCTCTGTTTATGTATGGGAGAGTTTCAGTTATCCCACAGACACTATCTTGCCAACCCAAGTGTTGTCACTGGGTGGCATGTTGTATTCTAGGCTGACTGAAACCAATTACTCAAATGGAAGGTTTGAGCTTCATTTCGTGAATGGAGCTCTTGAGCTCAGTGCTGTTGCCCGGCCTAGCCGATATCGGTATGATCCTTACTACAGTAGTGGAAGGGCTCACACCAACTCCTCTGAATCTGGGTTTCAATTGGTTTTCAATCGATCAGCGGATATTTATATAGTGAAAGGGAATGGATCTACTGTCGAACTTTCATGGCCCAAAATTGTTTTGAATTACGACAGTAACTATCATCGTGCAACACTAGATTTTGATGGCGTTTTCAGGCAGTATACTTACTCAAAGACTTCAGTCGGTAACCAGAGTTGGTCAATTGTTCGATACATCCCTGACAACATTTGTATGCATCTGACAAACGGAATTGGTAGTGGTGCCTGTGGGTTCAATAGCTATTGTGTTGAAAATAGTGGCATTCCTAGCTGCCAATGTCCTCCCGGGTTTTCATTTACGGATCCAAATAACAAATTTGGTGGCTGCCAACCAAATTTCCTTTTAGGATGTGGAGTAGATGATGGATCAAGAAACCCACAAGACTTGTATGATTTAGAGGTGATTTCAGGTGTGAATTGGCCATCTGGAAATTATGACAGATTGCAACCTTACAATCAAACGCAGTGCGAAGAGTCTTGTTTGCACGATTGTTCTTGTGTGGTTTCCATATTTGATGGTAGAGGAACATGTTGGAAGAAGAGACTGCCGTTGTCTGATGGGAGATTGGAGAGTGGAACAGTCATCATCAAAGTAAGGAAAGGTGTAGGTGTTCCTTCTCCGGGTAATTCTAATGATCCATTTTCCTACTCAAAGAAAGAGAATCATAGTCTCTTGTGGTCAATTCTTTTTGGCGGCTCTGGGTTCTTCAACATTCTTTTGCTAGTCACAGTTTCACTAGTGGTTTTCTCAAAGCGTCACAAGAAATCGAAAAAGACTATATATGATTCTAATGTTCCTGAAACAAATTTGCGTATTTTCACTTTTGAAGAACTCAATGAAGCTACACAAGGGTTCAAGGAAGAACTGGGAATGGGATCTTTTGGCATTGTTTATAAAGGTGCACTGAAATTTGGTTCCAAGAATCAAGTTGCAGTTAAGAAGTTGGACAAGTTGTCAGAAAAAGGAGAGAGGGAATTTAAAACTGAAGTGAGTGCAATCGGGAAAACCCATCACAGAAATCTAGTCCAATTGCTTGGATACTGCGATGAGGGGACTCAAAGAATTCTAGTATACGAGCTCATGACCAATGGAAGTCTAGCTAATTTCCTTTTTGGCCTTCCAAGACCCAGTTGGCATCAAAGGACTCAAGTAGCATTGGGTACTGCAAGAGGACTAGTGTACTTGCATGAAGAATGTGATGCCCCCATCATCCATTGTGACATAAAGCCTCAAAACATACTCATCGATGAATATTTCACAGCACGAATTTCAGACTTTGGATTGGCAAAATCATTGATGTTTAATCAATCTCGGACTCATACTGACATAAGAGGAACTCGAGGCTATGTGGCTCCAGAATGGTTCAAGAATGTACCTGTGACAGTTAAAGTGGATGTCTACAGTTTTGGTGTCGTGTTGTTAGAGATCATTTGTTGTAGAAAGCATGTGGCAGTGGAATATGGGGAAGAAGAAAGAGCAATACTGACAGATTGGGCTTATGACTGCTATATGAGAGGGGAGCTAGATACTTTGGTAGATAATGATGAAGCAGCCATGAGTGATAACACGATGCTGCGCAGATGGGTCATGACAGCACTCTGTTGTATACAAGAGGACCCTTCGAAAAGGCCTACAATGAAGATGGTGATACAAATGCTAGAAGGATATGTTGAAGTTCCTATTCCCACCAGCACAAGTACCTCTTTTTCCTAAGCTTCATGAGACATGATGACACAGGCTTGTTTAGGCAAGTCCTCTCTTCATTTTTTTTTTTTTTTGTTTTCCTATCTTTGTTTTATTGTTGTTTTATGAGTTAATTTTATGGGGAAAAGCAGCTCCAATTATTTATTTTTAAGGGTAAACCTAGTGTGAGAACAAGCACATTAGGTTCTATCATCTTCTCTCAATGCATGTAAGTATTTCAAATGATCGGTTGGATGGGGAAAAAAGTTGATCCTATCTGATTTATTATGAAGTTGGTCCTATTCAATATATTTTGTGCATTCTCTTTGATCACGAATGCCATATGCACATGAAACAGTATTTTGGAACTAATGAATAATTTTAATAGATTGTTTTATGAAAATCACATTTGAAATAGGAATCGACATGTATCTAGTCAACCATGTGGACAAGACTGTGTTGTCCAAGCTCTAGAGGCTTATTATGGGGTTCACTTTAATGATTTGATCTATTCATTCTTTAGGTCACTAGGTGTAGATTATTTACGACAAAAATTAGATTGATCTGATAACCACATGATTTAATTATAATTGTCTTCAAAACAATAGACGCCAAGTATGATTTCAAAAGTAGACCGTCTATTTTTTAGAGATAAATATGATAAAATCAAATGACTAGATCAATTTAATTTTTTTCATGAATGATCAACACTAAACAACCTAAAAAATAAACGAATCAGATTATCATAACCATGATGGGCCTCTTAGAAACCATGGCAAGAACATAACACAACTGATTGATGTATCTTATTGTTCAGGAATGGAATAAGGCAAGCAAATAACCAATGGCAGATTTTCTCAATTAGCTACACAAGGTGACAGCTGAATTGTACAATCAAATTGCTTGTGTAATGTGATAAGTGCAGCACTATTATATAGTTTGCTGTTAATAATACACTCACAGTAGCAATGAAAATATTGCCAAGTCGGTGGACAAAACTTGAATGTTTGCAGGTCAGATTTGGTTCTCTTTCAAATTCCATTTGGACTCCGGTAAAGCTTGCGAACTGCCTTGCTAACATCGAGGATTGTGGTGTTAGACTAAGTAATGCAACTTTTCAGGTTTGGACGACCTCCCTGACATTTTTAAATACATGCCATTCGATTAACAAAAAGAGTGTTCAAACCAAATATCAGCATTAATGCCAAATGATTCATTCTAATTCCTCTTTCCCCAAAAAATTTCAGGAAATAGCTTCAATTTTCGGGTTCACCAATAATCACCAGAAGAGCAAACCCCAACCTTGAAATGATGAAACCTTGTAGTGTCTCTCACAATAATTTCCCTCATTTCTATTGCTGATATGTACTTGGTGGCGCGATGGCAATCACCGCATACTCTCAAGTTTTTAAAAACTCGAATTGGAGTCCCTATCGGCATCCTAATCAACCCATAAGCAATTGCAAGTTTCTCACTGTGTCATAAGAGTAGCTTCTCCTTCTGTTCCTCCCCAAACATCATGCAACGAAAAGTCAAGATCTGGCACATATCGTTCCAACTTCATTTTCTTCTCCAACTCTTGTAGTTTTTCATGTGTCAATTTCAATTATGGGCTATGAAGCACGGGTGCAAGTACGGATATTGGTACGGGTATAATACGGGTGCACTGATACAGTAAGATCTTAAAAAAAAATAAGATACAGGTACAGCTGGGGTACGTCAATAAATTTTTTATTTTTTGTAATTTATAATTTGAAATTCAATCTACAAATCAAAGTTCAATACCAAAACTAAAAGGAAAAATTACAAAACCAAAAGAGAAATCATAGTTGAATAATACTAATACCAAAACAAAGTCTATAAGCTATTTTAATGCTATTAAATAGGAGAAATTACAAAATAAAGTTCATTCCAAAAGTAAACTAAGTGAAATTTGAAAACTTAAAATTTCAGTTTTCACTTCCATCGATTTCATTATTAAATAATACATCTTTTATCTCTGCCACATCAAATAAAGAATTTATAATTTCAAGTAAATCAAAACACTCTAATAAATTAAGCCCTTTCTACCCTTCTTCATTTCAGAATCAGTCTTGGGGGTTTTTCTCATCACCCTGTGTGAAGCCATCAATTTAACCCATCTAGTGTTTGTAGACGATATGTTCATAGTTTGTGGGGCCAACCCCCAAACTTTTTCTACTATTCATAATGTTTTGGAGAACTTTCACTTCTTTTCGTTTCTCCACTAGTATTGTTGTTCCAACCCATATGCATGCAAAACCATGCAAAGGAGAGAGTCAAAGAAGATGATGTGAGAAGACTTCCACCTCCAGAGAAGGAGGTTTGAGCTGGGCATCTAGAAGATCAGCCTTCCCTTCTCTTTACGTTGTTGTTCCTTGCTGATTTTCACCATTCACCATTAAAGAGGGTAGAAATTGTTTGGTGGGTTGGTTTCTCTCTCTCCCTCTCTTTGTGTATAAATAGAGATGGGAGGGAAATGATGTATTGTATCAGAAATTTGAGAGAGAGAGCTGTGAGTTGAGTGAGTTTTATCTCCTCCTCTGTTTTGTATTTTGCTCCATTTTAGTGAAAAATTCTCATTTCTGTCCGTGGATGTAGGCATTGGGCCGAACCATGTAAATATTGTGTTCTCTGTGTGTGTGAGATAATTTTTCTGGGTGTGTTTGATCCTAACAGAGTGGTATCAAAGCATGGTGTGTGTTTTTCGGAAAAACAAAGTCTGTCTTCAAAAATTGCTCAGAAATCAAAGTGGTCGAAATCCACTTTTAATCACACCAACTTGAAGCCCTCGACGAGACGATCACAGAGCTGAAAACCGCGTCGAAAATGAACACCGGAGGAGGCCTCACGCGCTCCACGCGCCACCTACGCCGTTCTCACGCGCTCTTACGCGCACACGCGCCACACACGCCTCCAGAGGAAGAAGACGCGTGATTTCACGCTTAAACACGCTCCACACACGCGCGCACCAGAGATCTGACGTCATCTGATGACGTCATCCAAGCTGAGCCTCCAGCCGACGCCGAGCCACCGAGCAAAGCTAGATCTGAGCCATTGACTAAGCCGTCAAGCCGCTGACCAAGCCGAGCGAAGCCGAGTCGTTAAGCCGAGCCGAGCCGAAGCTAAAGCCGAAGCTGCTGACCGAGCCATTGACTGAGCCGCTGACGTCAGCCTGATGCCAGCCGAACTGGAGAAATAATCTGGTGCTTCCCAGCCGCACCAGATTCTGCCGATCTGAACCATTCAATCTGTTTTGGCTTGATCTAAGCCATTTGAGGTCCGATTTGGGTGATCCAATAGTGCTTTCCAACTATTTGGAATATTCCAGACACATCTGTATGGTCATATTTTTCAAATCAGCTTTCAAAAATTTGCCGTCTTTCTTTTGGCAATCCAAAGTGCTTTTCCGGCTAATTTGACCAGTCCGGACTCCACAACAAAGCCTATTTTTCAGATAGAGATCACTTTCTGCATGATGGAGGAATCAACGTCGACTTCAGGTTCCATAATAAAGCTGAATGCTTCCAATTATGCCATTTGGAAGCCCAGAATGGAAGTTGTCTTGTACTGCCGAGATTTGTTTGACCCCATTGAGTTTAAGGGAGTTAAACCAGCAACAGAAAAAGACGAAGACTGGAAGCGGAAGAACCGAAAGACCATTGGCTAGATCAGACAATGGATCGATCACAGTGTCTTCCACCATGTCGCCTAGGAGACTGATGCCTATGCTCTCTGGACAAAGTTAGAAGGCATGTACCAGTCGAAGACTGCTCGGAACAAAGCCCTCCTGATGAGAAGACTTGTGAATTTGAAGTTGAAAGGCGGTATCTCTGTTGCTGAACACACCAGTGAGTTTCAAAATCTGGTGAACCAACTAGCAACTGTCAAAATGGAGTTAGATGATGAGATGCAGGCCCTGTTGCTGCTCAGTTCTTTGCCAGACAGTTGGGAGACGTTGGTGGTGTCCCTCAGCAACTCTACCCCAGAAGGGAAACTGACCATAAGCATGGTTACAAATGCTTTATTTAGTGAAGAGGCAAGAAAGAAAGAAATGGGTGGAGATCAATCCCATGCCCTCGTCACAGAAAATAAAGGCAAAGGCAAAGGCAGAGGCAGGAGAAGAAGCAAAAGTAGAGGACGCAGCAGAGGAAGATCTCAAGACAAAGGGAAATCTAGAAAAGGTACGAGCCGGCCAAGGTTCAAATGTTACCATTGTGGCCAGGAGGGTTACATAAAGAAGTATTGTTATGCCTTGAAAGGAGAACAAAAACAAGGAATAGACAGCCAAAGACCGAAGATGGGAACACTACAGTTACTGTCTCAGAGGATATTGCATTATTCTCTGTTGAAGAAGAAGAATGTCTCCATATGTCAAACAACGACACCGAGTGGGTGGTAGATACAGCAGCTTCCTACCACGCTACATCCCAAAAGGAGTTCTTCAGTACGTACCAAGCTGGAGATTTTGGTACAGTGAAGATAGGTAACTCCAATTTTTCGAAGATTGTGGGAATCGGTGATGTTCGCATCCAAACCAAAGTTGGGTGCACGATGGTGTTGAAAGATGTCAGGCATGTTCCTGATTTATGCCTAAATCTTATCTCAGGGATAGCCTTAGATCGACAAGGCTATGAGAACTACTTCGGCAAAGGCATATGGAAGTTAAAAAAGGGATCATTGCTGGTAGCCAGAGGACAAGCAATTGGCACACTATACAAGACTCATGTGGAGGTGAATTTAGATAGCCTCAACGCAGCAGAAGATAAGGCATCACCAAATTTGTGGCACAAAAGGCTGGGTCACATGAGTGAGAAGGGTTGCAGATTTTGGCAAAGAAATCTCTTATTCCCTTTGCCAAAGATGCGCAATTAAATCCTTGTGACAATTGCTTATTTGGGAAGCATCATAAAGTCGTTTTCCATTCATCATCCAGAAGACAATCAGAGTTGTTGAGCAGAGTATACTCTGATGTTTGCGGTACCATAGAAGTGGAATATTTGGGTACTTCCTGACGTTCATTGATGATGCATCACAGAAGGTATGGGTTTGTGTCTTAAAGACCAAAGCTGAGGTGTTTTAGCATTTTCAGACATTCCATGCTATGGTGGAAAGGGAGACCGGAAAGAAGCTGAAGTGTCTCCAAATAGACAATGGTGGCGAGTAGACTTCAAAGGAGTTTGAAGCCTATTGTGCTACTCGCGGCATCCGACATGAGAAAACTATTCCTGGAACCCCACAACACAATGGTGTAGCTGAGAGAATGAACCAGACCATTGTGGAGAACGTCAGATGTATGCTCAAAATGGTGAAGTTGCCAAAGCCATTTTGGGGAGAAGCTGTTCGTGTTGCTTGCTATTTGATCAACAGATCGCCATCCGTTCCACTGAATTTTCAGATTCCAGAAGAAGTATGGTCTAGAAGGGAGATTTCTTACTCTCACTTGAGAGTGTTTGGGTGCAAAGCATTTGCACATGTATCCAAGGAGCACAGACAGAAGCTGGATGACAAAGCCACTCCATGCATCTTTATTGGCTATGGAGATGAAGAATTTGGATACAGATTGTGGGATCCAAAAAACAAGAAGGTCATTCGAAGCCGAGATGTGGTGTTTTAAGAAGGCCAGACCTTAGAAGACTTTGGGCAACCCGCCAAACCCAAAGTTAATGATGTTACAGAAATTATTCCGAATCCTGCACCATCACAACATGCCACTGATAAAGAAGAGTTACCGCAGCATGCAGTCAATGATGTAGAGTTGCAGGATGGATTTCCAGAAGAAGAAGATCCAGAAGCAGAGGGTGTTGAGCAGGGGGAGCCACAACCCCCTCCACCAGAGACTGTTGGTCTACAGTTACGAAGATCAACAAGAGAGTCTAAGCCGTTATCTGAATACCCTGCTTCTGAGTATATTCTACTTACTGATGAGGGGGAGCTAGAAAGTTTTCAAGAAGCTCAAAATCATAAGGAGAAGAGTAGCTGGCAGCAAGCTATGCAAGAAGAGATGCAGTCCTTGTAGAAAAATCAGACTTATGATTTGGTGAAACTTCCTCAGGGTCGAAAAACATTACAGAACAAATGGGTGTTCAAGTTGAAGAAAGATGGCAGCGGAAAGCTAGTCAAGTATAAGGCTCGATTGGTTGTCAAAGGTTTTGGGCAGAAGAAAGGTATTGATTTTGATGAAATCTTCTCGCCAATTGTGAAAATGACATCCATTCGAGTAGTTTTGGGACTAGCGGCCAGTTTGAATTTGGAACTTGAATAGATGGATGTGAAGACGACATTTCTCCATGGTGATCTGAAGGAAGAAATTTACATGGAGCAGCTAGAAGGTTTTGAAGTCAAAGGGAAAGAAAACCTAGTCTGCAGATTCAAGAAGAGTCTCTATGGCCTCAAACAAGCGCCGAGACAGTGGTACAAGAAGTTTGACTCATTCATGGTGGGTCATGAGTACAAGAGAACTGCTGCAGACCAGTGTGTTTATGTCAGGAAATTTCCCGGTGGAAACTTCATCATACTCTTGCTTTATGTTGATGACATGTTGATCGTTGGACAGGATGCCACAGCAATCAGATCACTCAAGAAAGAGTTATCACAGTCCTTTGACATGAAGGACCTAGGCCCTGCACAACAAATTTTGGGCATGAAAATTATGCGTGACAGAAAAGCTAAGAAGTTGTGGCTGTCACAGGAGAAGTACGTTGAACGGGTAATTGAGAAGTTCAACATGAAAGAAGCCAAGCCAATTAGTACTCCGCTGGCTAATCATTTCAAGCTGAGCAAGAGTTCTTGTCCCTCCTCTACAAAAGAAAGAGAAGAGATGGAGGCTATTCCCTACTCATCCGCCGTAGGGAGTTTGATGTATGCAATGGTGTCCACCCGACCAGATATTGCTCATGCTGTTGGAGTAGTAAGCAGATTCCTTTCCAATCCAGGGAAAGAGCATTGGGAAGCAGTCAAGTGGATTATGAGGTACCTTAAGGGTACATCTAAAATGTGTTTGTGCTTTGGAGGAGCTAAACCAGTCTTGGAAGGCTATACTGATTCAGATATGGCGGGAGATCTTGATGGTAGAAAATCTACATCAGGATTTCTGTTCACTTTTGCAGGGGGAGCTGTGTCTTGGCAGTCCAAGCTGCAGAAGTGTGTTGCTTTATCCACAACCGAGGCAGAGTATATTGCCGCAGCGGAAGCTGGGAAAGAAATGTTGTGGTTAAAGTAGTTTCTCCAAGAGTTGGGATTAAAGCAAGAAAAGTTTACAGTACATTGTGATAGCCAGAGTGCCATAGACCTGAGCAAGAATTCAATGTACCATTCTCGCACAAAGCACATTGATGTTCAGTATAATTGGATACGCGAAGTGATGGACAAGCAGTTATTGGAACTGATCAAGATCCACATAGATAAAAATCCAGTTGACATGCTTACAAAGGTGGTCTCGAGAGACAAACTCAAAATCTGTAGAGACATTACAGGGATGGACTTCAAGTGAGAAGTCAGTCATGCATGTGGGTATGGAGGGGAAGAATTGTTGTTCCAACCTACATGCATGCAAAACCATGCAAAGGAGAGAGTCAAAGAAGATGGTGTGAGAAGACTTCCACCTCCAGAGAAGGAGGTTTGAGCTGGGCATCTGGAAGATCAGCCTTCCCTTCTCTTTACGTTGTTGTTCCTTGTTGATTTTCACCATTCACCATTAAAGAGGGTAGAAATTGTTTGGTGGGTTGGTTTCTCTCTCTCCCTCTCTTTGTGTATAAATAGAGATGGGAGGGAAAGGATGTAAAGTGGTTTTTGGAAATACTCTTCTGATCCAGGAAGAAGCTCTTGATTCTCAGCTAGTCACCTGCAAAGACAAATATTCCGGTCGGGGGTGCCGGGATTAGCACTCCGACGGGCAAGTCAGTTCCTCTACTTAAGAAAGCTTGTTTACTAAGTTTAGTGAAGTGTATTCTTCTTTTTTTTCTTACCCCCCATTCCAAGAATGCTGCTTCTTTATTTATAGCTGTTCCTTCTGAGGCCTCGGGGCCTGAGCTTGGTTTTCAATCATTACCTGTTCTTATATTCGGCCCCCAACGATCTTTATTAATCGGCTTACGTATCGTATTCGGCCCATCCTAGACTTGCAGGATGGGGCCGATTAATATTTGCTGGACGTCCGGTTAATGTCAATACTAAGACATGCCCCTTCTGATTTATCCATATTTTCGGCTCCCACAATTGCCCCCCGAACTCCCTATTGACGGTAGTTAATCGGCGTGTTTGGTTTAGAATTCGAAAAGCCCCTGAGATCAGGAGGCTTCGCGTATCCCAAGGCGTCAGAAAACGTCAGAAAGCGCACGCCTTTTCGTTTATCATTACACTTTCCTGCTTCATTCATGTGTCCCTCGCATTTATTGCGATTTGAAACTTCAGTCCCTTTCTGGTGCACATTTCGTCGATCATCTGATACGTTTGGACCGCCAGTGCGCATCTCTTCTCTCACCCGCATTTGCTGCAACTTTCATCCGTCTACCTTTGCCTCATCTGCTCCTCGTAAGTTTTCTTCCCCTTTCTTTGTAGCCCTATTCTCTGTTTATCATTTTTTACTTTCGGCGAAGCCTTAGACCTCCGTCGAAATGGCTAAACACCTGAAGGATCTCCTTTCTGAGAGTCGCATTTCCGGATTCCGGCGACATTTTTCCATTCCCGATGACGTCCATCTAGCTCTTGTAACGGACAGTACTCTGGACATGGAAAGGGAGGATCAGAATATAATCGTATTCCCCCTCCTGTCCATAGCGGAAGGCGGAGTCCGTTTCCCCCTACACCCATTACTTAGGGCTGTCCTTCGCTATTGGAGTCTGATTCCTTCTCAGCCCAACGTAAATTTCTTTCGAATCATTATGGGTGCTATAGAGTTGAATCGGCGTCTTAGGATCAATCTTGGAATTCCGGCTATTCGGCACTGCTATGCTTTAGCCAAATCCTCTGGTCGGCTGGGTCAGTACTTCCTTAGGGCCAAGGATACTGACCATCATTTGGTGACTATGCTTGCCAGCTCTGGTAAGAGGGTTGACGATGTAATGGTCAATGTCCGAGGTAATTGGGAGTTCGCTGAAGGCGAAGATCGCCTAGACCCCATCCCCAGACATAAGGGTGACCCAGGTTGCCACGTAGTATCTTGTGTTTAATGATTTATCTTTTAATCGGCTTTCTTTCCTTAATCACTCCTTTTTTGCAGGTAATAAATTGAAGAAGATTCTGACTTGCGCTGACGAAGCGGTCCTTAGGGATATTAAGATTGCACTCGACTACTTTGGCCACCCTAACGTGCAAAAACAGGGGAGAGCCGCCCACATTTTACTTCGGTACGAGCCCACTTACACCACGTTCTCGGCTGCGGACAACATTCCGATTCCATCCGGCGATCAGCAGCTCTCGGCTCTTATCTTCCCCAGCTACAAGAACCTCAGGCAAATCGGTCTCGAAGATTCTAATTCGGGGCGAGACGCAGAGCCGAAAATACAAGCAGTTGCCGATCCGGCGAGAGAATTCACCTAGGAGGCCGAAGAAGTCGACGAGGCCGTGCGCTCGGCGTTTGAGACTGCTGAACTCGATCAGCCTTCACCATCCGCGTCGGGTCGGGCAGAAGTCTCTTCCGGAGACATTTTCGCGAATTTCGGCGACCTACCCGGCGATTTCTTCGAAGGTATGGCGAAGGAAAGCCTTTCGCAAATGGCGCGTAGGAGAAACGCCGAGCGAATGGCTGCTCGACAAAAGGCCGAGGCCGGGGAATCTGATCCCAGCTTACCTACGGCCTCCGTACCCATTGTTGAAGGGCTGGTTCAGGTTACGCCGGTTGAAACGGAAAAAGGGGGTGAACAGCAGGCCATTGAAGAACGGCAAATTCCAGAGGAGCGCGGCCAAAAACGCAGCGCCGAGGGGGAGGCCAGTTCAGAAGCTAGTCCTGACAAACGGCCTCGCCTCGAGGAATCGGACGTGGTCGCTCCCTTTGTTATTCAGCCAAAGATCAGAGATACGCCGATTTCTTCCAATGCTTCTGCCATTGAGGATCCAGCCGTTGCGTTGAGCTTGGCGGCTTCAATTTCCTTGCCGGCTGATAGTGCAGCCTTTTGCGCCGTGTCGGATATTTTGGCCGTAGCCTTATCTGCGCAGTCGGAACTCTTGGTAGGAATCTTATATTTATTTCTGAATTTATTTTTTATAAAGGTATCTAATGATCCCTTATTCTTGCAGACCGTCGGCAGGATTGCTGACTTGGGCCGCCGCCTGCATGATGCTCTTGGCAGGGTTGACCGTTTGCAAGCCGAAGTGGAAGGTCAAAAGAGTAGGGTGGAGTTTGAAAACATGAGGGCCGCAATGGAGAGCGCGCGAGCCGAAGCGGAGAAGGAGAGGGCTCGCTCCGCTGAACAGCTTCGATCTGACGCTGAGGCTAAAGCGAATGCGAGTGAGGAATCGCTCAAACTCTCGAATGACGAACTTGCCCAGGCGGAGGCTCAGCTGGAGGAGCTGAAGGTGGCCAAGGAGAAAGCCGAATCTGAGGCTTTCGAGGCGGGAAAGAGCGCCGCTTTCACTGAATATGTTGATGAAGTTCCCAAGTTTGAGAATCGGGGGTTCAAACATGGGTGGCTCAAAGCCCTTGCTGCCGCTGGGGTTACATCGGATTTGCCAATTCCTTATGAGCAAGTGGATGTCGAGCCACTCGAATCCGACACCGAGGAGTGATTTGGGAGGCGTTTCCTAATTATTATTTATTTATTTATTTATTTATTTATTTTTGGTTGGGTTTTGTTGGTTCAGGGTAGTTTTCATGTATAAATTGTTACTAACTTGTACGCAATTTATTAATGAACATTTCCTTGTAATGCCACTACTTCCTGTGCACAATTTGTGTGATTATGTTAATGAAACATTTTGCTGAGTTTGGCTCAAAGCCTTTTGCTACTTTGCGTAAAATTGTTGCCGAGTTTCAGCTTTTAGGGATTGAATATCCTATGTCAACATTGATTTGTCTTCTTTGTGTAAAATTGCTTTAGGGATTGAATATCCTGTGTCAACATTGATTTGTCTTCTCCGTGCCGACTGGATTCAAATTATGAACTGTCAATTTGAGAGCTAGCTGGGGTCTCTGAGCCGGATAGATTGGTGAATCTGCCCTTACCCCGGGCGGTCCTTGCGGGGTCAAGGCCCGGATGGGGTATTTGAGCCGGCTAGATTGATGAATCTACCCTTGCCCCAGGCGGTCCCTGCGGGGTCGAGGGCCGGATGGGGTATTTGAGCCGGCTAGATTGATGAATCTGCCCTTGCCCCAGGCGGTCCCTGCGGTGTCGAGGGCCGGCTGGGGTACTTGAGCCGGCTGGATTGATGAATCTGCCCTTGCCCCAGGCGGTCCCTGCGGGGTCGAGGGCCGGATAGATTGGTGAATCTGCCCTTGCCCCGGGCGGTCCCTACGGTGTCGAGGGCCGGATGGGGTATTTGAGCCGGCTAGATTGATGAATCTGCCCTTGCCCCAGGCGGTCCCTGCGGGGTCGAGGGCCGGCTGGGGTACTTGGCGGGATAGATTGATGGACTATGGTAGAATCATGCCCCTGCCGTTGACTTAGCCGGCGTCGGGCGATTCAGGGTCTCCAATGAATGAGATTGCCTCGAACGTGCTGCCTCTATGAAGGATAAATGAGGAAACGTACATCCTTTATGAGCTTGGTAGACAACTGAGCTGAGCTCTTGGGGGAAGACTGATTGCGCGGATGTCGAACCGACTTTTCTTCAACAGCAAAGGGGAAGCGAAGACCCTGGCTGAGCTTGGCGGAGATATGAATCGGGGTGGTGAACCCTCGCGGGCAGGAAGTAGGAGTGCCAGGGGTCGTGAGAGGCGTCAGTCTCCCCGACGTCGCAGTAGATCGCCCAGGCGAGAAAAGCAGTCGCAGGGTAAGGCTCCACAGTCCCGAGTCGATGGAAGGTCCGACGCGATACCGTGCCCATTAAACTTTGCGGTATTCGTGAAGAATAGACCCATGACAGAGGCGGACTCGATCGTTCGAGATCCAGATGTAGCGGTCGACTTTGCCCGACAAATATTTCCGCCTAAGGTTCAGAAATCGATGCTGGGTCGACAGGATTACGAAGTGTTTCGCGAGGGCATTCACGGGGCAGTGAAGGGGCTTTACACTGCTTATGAAGTTGGCATGCGTCTGCGTGCTGCCCGTCAAGAGATGGAGAAGAAGGACGAACGTATTCGAAGTTTGGAGGCCCGCGTGGAGGCGGCCGAGCGGGAACTAAGGAAGGCCAAGGCGGCTCAGGCACAACCCACCGCGCACGCGAACCCAATTGTGGAAGAGAGGGTTACGAGTCGGCTTATCAGCTCCGCACTTGCCGATCGAGAGACGGCTAGTATGTTCGCAATAAAGAGTGCGAAGGGGAGGGCCTACGAAAAAGGTTTCCATGAGGGCCGAAAGGTGGGAATCGAGAAAACCAGGGAGACGCTGGCTGAAGAAGTATGCCGATGTGAAAACTGCGGGTTCAGGCACGGTTGGATCAAGGCATCTCAAGCCGCAGAAGCTCTTCGAGCGTCGGGAATTGATTCGGCATCACCACGATACAGGAGTAAAGATTTTCCGTTTTGTGCCTTTGAGATTGAGAAGAGTGAGGATGAGGGTGACGCCGTATGAATTTTATAGTCTTAAGATTGGAACGCAGAGCGTGTTCGAAACTATGTAACTTATTGTTTTATTAAATAAAGATTGTTTCATTGTCATTCATATTCGGCATATGTGTATTTCGTGTTGCTCAAATGTTTGAATGTCAATCGACGCTTGTTTTTTTTTTTTTTTTTTTTTTAACCAATGCATTTTTGGGAGTTGATAAAATTTTCTCGGGGTTGGGACCTCGAGATCGAAATCGTTGCTGAGAATAAAAGGAGTGGGCGCTTCGCACCAGTAGTCCCATTTGACTCATCATTCTTTGTCTGGTATGGTGATTTTGGTTACATTCAAATTTCGGTCAAATTTGGTGTTGAGATGGTTTGCGACAGAAAACCTATCCGTGAAGGAGTTAGGTCATCCGAAGGGCTTGAGTTCTGTGAGTCTCCAAGCGAAGGGCTTGAGATCTGTGAGTCTCCAAGTCGTCGAAGCAGATCACCCCGAAAGGAGAGTCAACAACTGTCAAGTTCATTCTTCCTTGTCCTGGATCTTTGCCTTGACATTGTCAATGGTCTGCTGATCTGGTGGAATACCCTTCTTATCCGGATCTTAGCCTTGACATTGTCAATGGTGTCAGGGGCAGTTTGGGCGTTTATGAGAGTCGCGGGCTTAAGCATGACTGGTTCAAGGTAGTGCACGCCGTGGAGGGGTTTAAGGTGACGGTCATCGATCCGGCGATGCTGCTTTACCGGCGCGTTTTGTCCCTTTTTTGCTTTCCATATTGTAATGTTCGAATGCGGGTTGTATTCATGTAACAACTGTTTAATCAAACAAATGGTTTTATTTTAAATCTATTTGCGTATTATTCTGAATTTTGGAATGTTGCTTGTGTACTAAGGCTCATTACTTCGAATGCATGATCTGTTCCAGCATGTTACACAGGATCAATTATCAATATCTTTTGTTCGTGCCAACGTTTGCTCCGGATTCGGAGACGCGATTAGCACTCAGCATTGTATGATCCGTTTCCGAATCTTGGGCCCATTTGGCCTTAAGGAGATTAATCACCTCCGAATCCGGAGATTTAATCGGCCCTAAGGCGGCATGCGCCAAAGGGGGCTCCGAATCCGGAGACGATTTGGCCAATCGTGATACACGAAGGGCGCTCCGAATCCGGAGACTTAATTTGGCCAATCGTGATACACGAAGGGCGCTCCGAATCCGGAGACTTAATCGGCCCCAAGGCGGCATGCGCCAAAGGGGGGCTCCGAGTCCGGAGACTTAATCGGCCCTAAGGCGGCATGCGCCAAAGGGGGCTCCGAATCCGGAGACTTAGTTTGGCCAATCGTGATACACGAAGGGCGCTCCGAATCCGGAGACTTAATCGGCCCTAAGGCGGCATGCGCCAAAGGGGGCTCCGAATCCGGAGACTTAGTTTGGCCAATCGTGATACACGAAGGGCACTCCGAATCCGGAGACTTAATTTGGCCAATCGTGATACACGAAGGGCGCTCCGAATCCGGAGACTTAATCGGCCCTAAGGCGGCATGCGCCAAAGGGGGCTCCGAATCCGGAGACTTAGTTTGGCCAATCATGATACATGAAGGGCGCTCCGAATCCGGAGACTTAATTTGGCCAATCGTGATACACGAAGGGCGCTCCGAATCCGGAGACTTAATCGGCCCTAAGGCAGCATGCGCCAAAGGGGGCTCCAAATCCGGAGACTTAGTTTGGCCAATCGTGATACACGAAGGGCGCTCCGAATCCGGAGACTTAATTTGGCCAATCGTGATACACGAAGGGCGCTCCGAATCCGAAGACTTAATCGGCCCTAAGGCGGCATGCGCCAAAGGGGGCTCCGAATCCGGAGACTTAGTTTGGCCAATCGTGATACACGAAGGGCGCTCCGAATCCGGAGACTTAATTTGGCCAATCGTAATACACGAAGGGCGCTCCGAATCCGGAGACTTAATTGGCCCTAAGGCGGCATGCGCCAAAGGGGGCTCCGAATCCGGAGACTTAGTTTGGCCAATCGTGATACACGAAGGGCGCTCCGAATCCGGAGACTTAATCGGCCCTAAGGCGGCATGCGCCAAAGGGGGCTCCGAATCCGGAGACGATTTGGCCAATCGTGATACACGAAGGGCGCTCCGAATCCGGAGACTTAATTTGGCCAATCGTGATACACGAAGGGCGCTCCGAATCCGGAGACTTAATCGGCCCCAAGGCGGCATGCGCCAAAGGGGGGCTCCGAGTCCGGAGACTTAATCGGCCCTAAGGCGGCATGCGCCAAAGGGGGCTCCGAATCCGGAGACTTAGTTTGGCCAATCGTGATACACGAAGGGCGCTCCGAATCCGGAGACTTAATCGGCCCTAAGGCGGCATGCGCCAAAGGGGGCTCCGAATCCGGAGACTTAGTTTGGCCAATCGTGATACACGAAGGGCACTCCGAATCCGAAGACTTAATTTGGCCAATCGTGATACACGAAGGGCGCTCCGAATCCGGAGACTTAATCGGCCCTAAGGCGGCATGCGCCAAAGGGGGCTCCGAATCCGGAGACTTAGTTTAGCCAATCATGATACATGAAGGGCGCTCCGAATCCGGAGACTTAATTTGGCCAATCGTGATACACGAAGGGCGCTCCGAATCCGGAGACTTAATCGGCCCTAAGGCAGCATGCGCCAAAGGGGGCTCCAAATCCGGAGACTTAGTTTGGCCAATCGTGATACACGAAGGGCGCTCCGAATCCGGAGACTTAATTTGGCCAATCGTGATACACGAAGGGCGCTCCGAATCCGAAGACTTAATCGGCCCTAAGGCGGCATGCGCCAAAGGGGGCTCCGAATCCGGAGACTTAGTTTGGCCAATCGTGATACACGAAGGGCGCTCCGAATCCGGAGACTTAATTTGGCCAATCGTAATACACGAAGGGCGCTCCGAATCCGGAGACTTAATTGGCCCTAAGGCGGCATGCGCCAAAGGGGGCTCCGAATCCGGAGACTTAGTTTGGCCAATCGTGATACACGAAGGGCGCTCCGAATCCGGAGACTTAATCGGCCCTAAGGCGGCATGCGCCAAAGGGGGCTCCGAATCCGGAGACTTAGTTTGGCCAATCGTGATAAGTGCCCCATTGGGAATCGACAAATGATTTTCAGCGTCGAGGAAAAGTAGTTCATATTGCAGAGGCGAAATATATTTACAGTTATCAGAGCCCACAAATCGGGTCAGTGATAGGGTTTTTGTCAGAACTCTGCTTGTGCCGATTGGGGGGAACCACGTATTTCTTCAATGCCATAGGTTGTTGGGAAATGCAAAATCTGATGGTAGGTGCTTGGGACGGCCTTCATGATATGTAGCCAGGTTCTTCCCATTATAGCATTATATGGCGAGGGGAGCTTCACGACCAAGAATTCCACTTCGACCGTTCTAGACCCTGCTCGAACAGGTAATGTGACCTTGCCCAATGGGTATTCCGGGTTCGTATTAAAGCCGAATAGTGGGTGAGGTGCCAGAGATAGATCTGCCTCGTTGAGGCCGAGCTTAACGAAAGTTTGATAGTACATGACCTCTGAACTACTCCCTGGATCTATGAGGATTCGTTCAATGATGAACCGGTTTATGCGTAATCCAATGATCAACGGATCAATGCGGGAAGCCATTGCGTCATTGAGGTCGGAGTCGTTGAAGGCAATTGTCGGAGCTTCTTCGGACCGGTCAGTCGAAGTACGGCGCCCCTGTAAAGTTGGGTGCGATCGAATTGTGTGCATGGCCGGGAGTGTAGGCAGGCTGTAAATTACGTGGATCACGCCAAGTGGGGGAGAGTCCTGCCTTAATGCTAATGCCTTGGTTGGCTTTCCCTATTTCACATACTGCTGCAGTCGGCCGTCTTGCACCAGTTCCTCCAGGTGGTCTTTTAATGCGTAGCAACTCTCTGTTTCGTGGCCGTGATCTTTGTGATATTCGCACCTCCGGTCCTTTCGTTGTGTATCGGGTGGTCCCACCATCTTTGACGGCCATTTGAAGAATGGAAGGTGTTGGATTTTGGTCATTACAGCGGTGATTGGCTCTGACAGTTCCGTGTACTTTTTGTCGGCGCGCCTCGAGCGCCTACTGTCGACTTGCAATTGCTCATTCGTCGGATGGGAGCATTGATTGCTCGATCGGCGAGAGTCCCGCCTTTTGTCCCGTTTAGCACGTTGTCGTGGCTCGGGGCTCAGAGGTGGCACGGAGCTTATCGGCTGAGCAATGTCAGGAGGTCCCGATTTGGTGGACGCTTGACTAGTTTTGATCCTCAGGGAATCGTCTTCCACTTTGCAATACTCTTCGACTTTCTTCATCAACGCCCAGACTGTTTTGGGGGGTCTTCTGGTCAGGGAGTTGCGAAGAGCACTGTCAGGATGTAGTCCCATTTTGAAGGCGGTAACGGCCATGGAGTCGTTGCAAGCGTCATCAACGAGATTGAAGCACTCCCAATATCGCGCCGAATATGCTCTCAGCGTTTCTCCCGGTTGAATTTGCATAGCCCAGAGAGAGTCGGCCTGTTTTGGCTGTACCTCGTTGGTGATGAACCTGGCCCTGAAGGATTTTTGCAATTGATGGAAACTTCTGATCGAAGCCGGCTCCAGCTTGTAATGCCATCTGACAGCTAGTGGCCCCAAACTGCTGGGGAATATGCGGCACATGAGGGCTTCATTGTCTGCATGCAACGTCATATCCTGCTTGTAGTGACGTATATGATCGGTGGGATCTGATTTTCCGTCGTAGAGAGTAAATGACGGAGCTTTGAACTTCTTGGGCAGGGTCACCCTCGCAATTCGTCGGATAAAAGGATCGTGCCGGTCCTCTTCGTCTGAACTACTTCTTTTGCGCTTGTTCCTTATATGTGGGCTTTTTTCAGAGGAGCTGGAAGTGTCCGAGCGTCCCTTGTTATGCTCCGTGGATAATGAATTGGAGTCGCTATCAGTTTTCCTTGGTCGGGCTCGAGGTCGTTGTTTACCTGCCCTCAGGGGTCGTTCGGGGTCTTGGCGCGCAGCTTCTTTGGATTTTGCTACTTCCAGGGCCAAATCTTGTCGGAGGCGTTCATTTTCTGCGAGCGTATTTTCCAGCCTTTGCTCATTCTGTTTAGCTTGTTCTATGATGGCTTGCATCATCTCTTGCGCTGAAGTCGTTGGTGAATCAAAATTCAAGGCGCGTCTCGCAGCGATGGTTTCCTTCCCAAGCAGATTTGCCGGGGTGATGTCGTCTCTCTGTATAGTCTCGTCGGTGGCTATCGGAGGATCTTGCGTCACGCCTTCCATGGATGTATTTGAGTATTCCCACAGACGGCGCCAATTGTGGGGAAGTGGTTTTTGGAAATACTCTTTTGATTCGGGAAGACGCTCTTGATTCTCAGCTAGTCACCTGCAAAGACAAATATTCCGGTCGGGGGTGCCGGGATTAGCACTCCGACGGGCAAGTCAGTTCCTCTACTTAAGAAAGCTTGTTTACTAAGTTTAGTGAAGTGTATTCTTCTTCTTTTTTCTTACCCCCCATTCCAAGAACGTTGCTTCTTTATTTATAGCTGTTCCTCCTGAGGCCTCGGGGCCTGAGCTTGGTTTTCAATCATTACCTGTTCTTATATTCGGCCCCCTAACGATCTTTATTAATCGGCTTACGTATCGTATTCCGCCCATCCTAGACTTGCAGGATGGGGCCGATTAATATTTGTTGGGCGTCCGGTTAATGTCAGTACTAAGACATGCCCCTTCCGATTTATCCGTATTTTTGGCTCCCACAGGATGTATTGTATCAGAAATTTGAGAGAGAGAGCTATGAGTTGAGTGAGTTTTATCTCCTCCTCTGTTTTGTATTTTGCTCCATTTTAGTGAAAAATTCTCATTTCTGTCCGTGGATGTAGGCATTAGGCCGAATTACGTAAATATTGTGTTCTCTGTGTATGCGAGATAATTTTTCTGGGTGTGTTTGATCCTAACAAATATCCTCTAGTTTTGTGTACTCTTGATATTCCAATTTTGCCCTATGAAGTATTCAATTGTCAAAGAATATATAAAAAATACTCAATACGTGTTTTGAATATCCGATACAAATCCAGCTCTATCGATACGCGTATTAGTACCGGATAAGTATCCGATACGAATACCATAACATTTTCGAAATACCGTGCTTCGTAGATTCTACGTGAACTTCATCTCCTAATCTGAACTCATGAACCACACTTTTCACCTCAATCCAACTATACCCAAGTATTTTAATTACCTTATTGTCCTTCATTGATCGTCGAACTCTAGCAACGCTGCCCCATCTATTCATTGCAGCATAAACATTAGCGAGTTGCACATAATAAATAGCTCTGCCTTCATAAGCGTGAAATATTCAAATAGAAAGATTTGTAAACAAAAGATCCCCTATCATATTCCTGATAGCAAATATTATTCATTGCCTTGCATATACGTCACCACACAGGATTAAAGCATGTTGAAAAGTTTGATAGACTTTTCTTATTTTCAAAGTCTTTGGGCAAACTCAAATCTTCAAAAAAAATGAAAGTCTTTGGGTAAACTGCCAACTCTAGAAGCACACAAGTATCTTTGTCATAATTTTCTTTGAAATTGCCAAGTCCTTGCCTTGAAATAAAATAGGACGGGATTGTTTCCAGTTGGCACTCAGTCCAGCTAATTTTATAGAGTCCACCGATTAGATTATTCAAACCAAAAATTAGGTTAATCAAATATCGATAGTCACTTAATCTGATTATATTTGTTTAAAACATTCATTCTTTTTCAGACAAATGTAATTGGATCAAGTAATTATTGATATCCAATTAACTTAACTTTTGACACAAATAATTTACTCAATAAACTTTACAAAATAAATAATTTAAATCATCGAGATCAATCCAAAATGGGCCGGACTAGACAACCAACTTGAGAAATCCATTCCTAATTCAATTATATTTTCTAGAGAGGAAATATCATTTTGCTCTCCAAACTTTCACGCATTTTTCAATTTAACGCTCAAACTTCGATTAATATCAATTTTACACCCAAACTTTCAAAATTTTGATCAATTTGGCCCCTGCCATCACATTCCATCTACAATTGGATGGAATGTGCTGACATGGCACCAAAGTTCATTTGAAATTTCATTTTACCTCCCAAACTATACCTTAAAAATCAATTTGCCCCCAAACTATACCTTAAAAAATGAACAGTCTACTCTTGAAGCCGTCCATTCTCTCAAGGCAAACGTAATTTGATCACATGACTATCCTTTTCCAATTAACTAATTTTTTGTCACGCCCCAAGCTCCGTGACAACGCCGCACACTCATTTAGGTGAGCATGCAAGGCTAAGAGTCCAACACATAACCAACAATATAAAATACTCAAATTAAATCATTTAATATTATAATGCTAAAAACCATACAAATAGACAATTCTTATCATATGAAATTGTCCACCAAGTCCACTAATAAAATAATAATAATAATAATGATCCAAATACTTAAATCATAGTCCTACTCTCGGCACTTCCACAAGTAAAAAACTCGCGCAGCTCTACTCCTCAGAATCTGAAAAAATAAAATAAGGGTAAGCCAGACAGCCCAGTAAATAACCAACCATCACTGCTAGCTGGATCAAGTATACAAAAATAAATAAATAAATCGATGACCAATAAATATAATTTTTCTACAGTTCAATAAATGAACAATTATTTGTAAGATGGTTTCATAGCTAAAAACAAATAATGTACAATACGTTTTAAATGAAAAGCCAATGTGATAATTCAAAGTAATTCGTTGTTCAAATCGATGGTTCGATATTCAGATAGTTCAATTATTCGATTCACAAAACCCAAGTCTTAATGACTACTGTCACTTAGCCCGTGACAAGGCCCAGAACCACACATAGGCCGGTGGTAAAGCCCCAAAAGAAACTAGTTTCTGTGCCAATAAATAACCCCCATTGGCTAGGGTCCAAATCATAGTCAGACTAGAGTGATGTTCAAAATTCAAACAATACACAACTTTCAAATAAAATATTCGATATTTTCGGAATAAACATTTGGTACAATTTTCAGAATAGTTTTACAAAATATTCAAATAACTTTCATAATAATATTCGATGTTGTTTTATACTTGACCCATGTTTTATTTTAAGAGAACACGAAGGCTATAAATATATATTTATGATTTTAAACGATTCGATAGGAATAAAAATGAACCAACAGTGATAGAGGGTTACTTACCTCAAACAGCTAAAATAACACTCCAACACCAACTCCAAACACCCAGCTTCACCACTTCAATCTCACAAACCTAATAAATAAAACCTCAAATAAATTAATATTTTTTTACATGTTACATATATCCACAAAAGCCCCACCATAATAGATTAATGTATTGCTTTAATATCCAAGAGATCAAACCATTCAACCCAACTTTATAGCCAAACACACCCTTACCCATGATACAAACTCCATTGTTTCTATTACCCACCCAAAGTTACACTTACACATTGCACCCAATTCTCAAAACCTAAGTAGGCACCTATAGATCTTCCAAATCCCCTTAATGCATTGATTGTTAAATTCCTCAACATAAACTTAATAATTAACAGTAAAGATAGATTTTACCTTAACCAATGGGTGTCCCAAAATCACCAACGTGCTGCCTCCAATCCCTATTATAGCCTCACTTGAACCTCTCTTCTCTTTTTCTTTTCTTTTTTTCTTTTACCTTCTCAAACCCTAGCCGCCTATGGAGCAATTCCTAGCCTCTGTTTTGTTTGTTTCCCAAGACTTAAAGCCACAATATATAGGTGGGCTTATTAACCTAATTTCTCAAAGTTACAAAATTACCCATCTAAGTAATAGAAAATATAATGCCATCTCATAACTAATTCTTTGATATTAATAAATGACCCATATAAATTAATTTAATTACTAATCTATCCAACAAAATAATCCTACACACAACTTGGGTTTTACATTTTTTTATATGAATAATCTTCTCAACAAATTTTATAAAATGAACAATTGTCACGTGAATCAAAAATGGACTTACAGCAGATCAACTGGACGGTCCAATTTATCCACATGAGGGAAGGGTTTGGTGCAAGCAATCAAAAAGTATTCATTGTCATTTATATCTTTGAAATTTTCTTTGTATCTTTGTCTTTAAATATTCTCTCTCTCTCTCTCTCTCTCTCTCTCTCTCTCTCTCTCTCTCTCTCTCTCTCTCTCACACACATCTTCTACTTCATCTCACTCTAAAATTATATCACAAAATATTTGCTGATTGGCTATGATGGACGTTGAGGTTATTGGTTTGCTTTTTTTATTTACTGGAATGGTGAAGTACAAAGGTAAGTAAATATTCATAAAATGGCAATTGTAATGCTTGTATAGCCTACGTTTACATGGGTCCTGTTTGACGACTGCCCACGGACGAAATATCCGTGAAAAAATACATGGGTCTCGGCTGACGGCTGCCCGCGAACGAAATATCCATGAAAGAAAAGTTGAAGTTCTTGCATGTTAATAATGTGATTTAGAATTTGTGAGTTTTAGTCTCATTTCGGTTGTTGAGGAATAAGGAAATGGACTTATGAATTGGGTCAGATAAGTGAATGGAACATGAATTGATAGTAAACGGATTAAGACTTGAAATGAATATTTTACGGGTGTATAAAGTTATGAAAAGTATTATTACGAGCATTGTTTATGCACTTGTACTTGTACCTGTACCTTTGTTAAATTTCATATACTGTGTTAGATTATTTCTACTGAGCCGTGGCTCACCCTACTTGGGAATAACTTTTCAGGTAATGATGGCATGTCTCCACCTAGGCAATAGCGTTGGAGAAATTTTTGGAAGCAAGAGCTTCACCTTTTGATTGTATATTTTTTTGTAAAGCCAAGTGCTTAAGATATAATGAGCGAAGCTCACTTTTGTTGTAACCAAGGGCATCTACTTCTGTTAAACTCTTGTATTCATTAACTTCATGTAATGAAAGAACTTTATACTCTAATGTATGTTGTTATTTAAATATGCTCATGGGTTATATCTATGGCATTCTTTTTGGAGCGTTATAACTTGGTATCAGAGCATACCGAGTTTGCATACTTTGGGTACGTGGGAAGTGGTTAATACCACAATTGGTTTATCTCGCTTGTTAGAGACTTAAGTATGGATGATATGTGCTTATATGATAACATGCTTATGTGATTATATGGGTATGAAATTTGGTTCCTAAGATATTGATTGGATCTACGGGTTTCTGAAAGTCCTATTAAAAGAGCACTTGATTACTGCTGTTTCTAATTGGAACTCCAACAACGCCGTAGGATAGTCATTATCTAGGAAGGAAATTCGTATGTGATTATGTGCTTATATGGAGTGAATTATTGTTGTTCACCGTATTAGGACATGAGTGAACTAGCTTCGGCACATTTGTAAATGTGCTAATGTTTATTGTTACCTTTATTAGGATGTCAGAACGTGGACGTGGACGTGGACGTGGTAGGCATGATAGGCACGAGATGCCTATAATGGATGACATTCTAGCACAGGAGGAGGGTATTGGTCAAGCCATTATGGCCGAGCCAGTGGGTCAACAGGCCATGGGCGCCTTAGCCCGCGAAATGGCCGGAGCATTGAGGGAATCGATGGACATTCTCAGAGCTGAGAATCAAGTCCAGGCCCAGGTAATGAGGCAGGACCTTCTTTTCTGAAGAGGGAGTTTTTTCGGTCAAATCCGAATGAGTTTTTGGGTGACTCGAAGGAACCACTGAAAGCAGATGAATGGCTGGAACAGATGGTGAAGACGTTTGAGATGCTTGGCATCGAAGACAGGGTTTGAGAGTGACCTTGGCGTCCTTCTAGTTGAAGGGAGATGCGGGTCAATGGTGGAAATATGTGCGGGGACGCATTGGAGGGACTTGGGAGGCTTTTGTCGATGCCTTCTAGGACAAGTACTTACCTCCCACAGTTAGGGAGAAGTTGAGGGATCAGTTTTCTCACCTCAAGTAGTTGAACACACCTGTAGCTGAGTTTGAGGCCACTTTCACTAGCCTCTCTAGGTTTGCACCTGAGTTGGTGGCAACTGAGGAGCACCGTTGCCTGGAATTCGAGAAGAGATTGAGGACCAGACTCATGTTTCGAGTGGCCAAGTCCATGATTAGGGACTATGGGCGCCTTGTGGAGGCGGCGGCCCATCTTGAGACTATCATGCAGGCTGAGGATGAGAGGATGAGGGGCTCCAAGAGGAGTCAAGATAGTCAGGGAAATGGTAAGAGGCAGAGGGGTTCTAACTCTTAGTAGTCTCAGGGGGTTCAGTCGAGGTCTACCTTTCCAGTGCCTAGCTCGGGTTCTAGAAGAGGTGGTCAGGGATATGTGACTTGCTTCAAGTGTGGCTAGTTGGGTCACAAGTCTCCAGCTTGCCCGCAAAGAAGAGGAGGGCAGTGAGCAGCTTCGTCTTTGGCTCGTTCGCAGGGCCAGAGTCAGGGTAGAGGTCAGCTGCCCACTTGTTATCAGTATGGTCAAATGGGGCACCTGAAGAGGTCTTGCCCACAGTTGGGTGGCACGTCTGGTGCGTCTGGTTCGAGACAGACACAGAGCCACCAGCCTTCACAGTTAGCACAAGCCTCGAGGGCCAATCAAGGAGCCTCTTCGGCTCAGTCAGTGCAGCAGGCCTATGCTCCGAAGGGTGAGTAGGTAGATCAGAGGCCAACAAGGTGTGTGTATGCTGTTACCGCGCCAGAACTTGTACCGGCTCCATCTGTTGTGAGAGGTACCTTCTTGTTTTACAATTTAGTTGCTAGTGTATTGATTGATACGGGTGCATCACATTCCTTTATCTCGTCTTTATTTGCATCAGTTTTGGGATTGGAGTTGGCACAGTTAGCATCTCCTATTTGTGTAGAGTCCCCTATTGGTGGTGAGGTCATTTTGAAACAGGAGTGTTGGGGTTGTGATATAGATGTTGCCGGTCGTCGACTTTCATTTGCATTTGTTTTGCTTGATATGACTAGTGTTGATATTATTTTGGGTATGGACTGGTTATCGTCATAACGGGCTGCTATAGATTGCTACCGTCAGAGGGTTACAGTATGTATCTTAAGTGGGGATTGCTTTTATTTCTTGGAGGACTTGGTGGATAGAGTCTTATCATCGGTGTATGGTCCACGTGGGAGGAGTGAACTTAGTTGTCTTCTTGCTAGCTTTTAAAGTAGTGAGTGCGATGAAATTGGAGTTGAACTGCCTAGAGTGGTTTGTGAATACTCGGATGTCTTTCCCGAGAATCTTACGAGTTTGCCACCTCACCGAGAGATAGAGTTCTCTATTGATTTAGTGCCCGGCACGGCACCGATTTCGATGGCACCATACCGGTTTGCACCTACTGAGTTGAGTGAGTTGAAGGTTCAACTCCAAGAATTGTTAGATATGGGTTTTATCCGCCCTAGTGCTTCGCCTTGGGAAACATCGGCTCTCTTTGCTAAAAAGAAAGATGGAGGCTTGCGACTTTGTATCTATTACAGAAAATTGAACCGGGTGACTATTAAGAATAAGTACTCAATGCCTCGTATAGATGATCTGTTCAATCAGTTGAAAGGGTCTTGTTGTTTCTCTAAGATAGACCTAAGGTCGGGTTACCATCAGTTGAGGGTAAGGGAGGAGGATATCCCGAAGACGACATTCCGTATGCGGTATAGCCATTACGAGTTTCTTGTGATGCCTTTTGGGCTAACTAATGCCCTGGGAATGTTTATGGATTTGATGAACCAGATCTTCTATGAGTTCTTTGATCGTTTCGTGGTCGCCTTTGTGGATGACATTTTGATTTACTCACCTTCTGAGGAGGAACACAAGGAACACTTACGGGTAGTACTTTAATTACTTAGAGCCCATAGGTTGTATGCTAAATTCGGGAAGTGTGAATTTTGGCTGAAAGAGGTTAAGTTCTTAGGCCATGTGGTATCTGGGGAATGGGTGACTGTAGACTCATCTAAGATAGAAGCAGTGCAGGATTGGGCACAACCTAAGAACGCCTTTGAAATCCGTAGTTTCTTGGGGTTGGCCAGGTATTACTGTCGGTTTGTGAGGCATTTCTCTAGATTAGCCTCACCTTTGACTAGATTAACGAGGAAGGGAATCAAATTTGTATAGAGTGAGACTTGTGAAAAGTCATTCCAAGAGCTTAAGGTTAGACTTACCACCGCTCCAGTCTTGATTATTCCGGAGAGGGGTTTGGGCTATTCAGCATACTGTGATGCGTCACGGGAAGGTTTGGATTGTGTATTGATGCAAGAGGGGAAAGTAGTAGCTTATGGCTCACGACAGCTAAAGACCCATGAGAAGAATTACCCTCCTCACGACTTAAAGTTAGCAGTGGTGATATTTGCCTTGAAGAGTTGGAGGCACTATCTGTATGGTGAGAGATTTGAGGTGTTTTCTGATCATAAGAGTCTGAAGTATCTATTTACACAGAAGGACTTGAATTTGAGGCAGAGAAAGTGGATGGAGTTCATAGAGGATTATGATTTTGAGTTCCATTACCATCCGAGGAAGGCCAATGTTGTGGCTGATGCCTTGAGTAGGAAATCGATTAGCAGCATAGCTTGTATCACTATCCGAGAATAGGAAATGTTGGGTACCCTTGGAGAGTTTGACTTGCATCTGGGCGAGTCTGTTGAGTTTGTAACCTTATTTTCAGTAGTTGCATAACCTACACTTGTGAACCGAGTGTTAGAAGCGCAGAGGGGTGACTTAGAGGTAGAATCCCTCTGGGAGAAGATCTCCAGTGGGAAGATAGAGAAGGGCTTGACTGTGTATCCCGACCAGAGTGTGAGATACCGCGACCGTTTGTTCGTGCCAGAGTCTTGCCGAGAGGAAGTACTCTGAGAGTTTCACCATTTACACCTTGCGGTGCATCCGAGAGGCACAAAGATGTATCACGACCTGAGTCATCAGTTTTGGTGGAGAGGTATGAAGAAGGATGTGGCCGTGTTTGTATCGAAATGCCTTACTTGTCAGCAAGTGAAGGCCGAGCATCAGAGGCCAGCGGGTTTGTTGCAACCCTTATCTATAGCTGAGTAGAAGTGGGAACATGTCACGATGGATTTTGTTGTGGACCTTCCGAGGACTCAACGGGGTAACAATGCCATTTGGGTGGTAGTTGATCGGTTGACCAAGTCGGCGTATTTTATTCCTATGCGTATAAGTGATTCGGTAGATTATCTTGCCGACCTTTACATTAGGGACATAGTGAGATTGCACGGGGTCCTTCTGACGATTGTCTCGGATAGAGATCCGCGTTTTACAGCTCGGTTGTGGCAGAGCTTGCAGAGTGCCTTGGGTACTAGATTGACCTTTAGTACCGCGTATCATCCTCAGACTGACGGGCAGTCCAAGCGTACTATTCAGATCCTAAAGGATATGCTTCGAGCTTGTGTGCTTGATTTTAAGGGGTCATGGGAGAGGCACCTGCCCTTGGTGGAGTTTGCCTACAATAACAGTTTTCAAACGAGCATTGGCATGGCGCCATTTGAGGCTTTGTATGGCCGACCTTGTAGGTCTCCAGTGTGTTGGGCCGAGGTGGGCGGTGCACCTTTGTTGGGCCCTGAGTTAGTTTGGGAAACGACGGAGAGAGTGGCACATATTCGTAAGAGGTTAGTTACGGCTCAGAGTCGCCAGAAGAGCTACGCAAACCGTAGAAGGAGACCCTTTTCTTTTGAGATGGGAGATCATGTGTTCCTGAAAATATCACCTAGGCGGGGTTTGATGAGATTTGGAAAGAGTGGGAAGCTGTCCCCTCAGTTTATTGGCCCTTTTGAGATCCTTGAGCAGATATGAGAGGTTGCTTATCGGTTGGCATTGCCGCCACAACTTTCTGGAGTACATAACGTGTTTCATATTAGTATGCTTCGGAAGTATGAGTCGGATCCATTGCACGTGTTGGATTGGACCAACCTAGAGGTAGATAAGGATGCCTCGTACCAAGTCTTGCGAGCCAAGACAATTCCCTTGGTCAAAATATTGTGGAAACGTCACGGGATTGAGGAAGGAACTTGGGAATGTGAATTAGAAGTCCGAGAAAAATATCCGGACTTATTTGTTGATGTTTAGTTTTGTATTGAGATTTCGATCATGATGATGAAAATCACAAGCATTATATATGTTTTAAATTTAGAGAACATTGTATATGTTGTGGGCATTTTAGAAACATGAATTTCATATAAGCATTGTATATGTCTTGAGAATGTAAAATGTCACGTGTGTTATATCATTTTTGGAAGCATTGTACATGCTATGTAATTTCAGATTTTGGCCAAACATTGTAAATATCCTGGAAATTGTAAATTTCTTGTTAATATGTGAAACTTGTGTATTGAGTTGATAAGGATGGATGGTCGGAAGATGGGTCATAGTGTTGAGTTTGTAAGAATAACATTGTTGGGAATGGTTTAACTATGTTCGTGAATTTGATTTGTAATTTTGGGGACGAAATTCTTTAAGGGGGAGAGGTTATAGCGATTCCAATTTTTGACCCATTACTTATTATATTCTGGACTCGGGTTAGTTTGGTTTTGAATAATTATTCTTATCTCCTTCCTTTGTCTTCCCTTTCATTTTGGTTATCGAGTTGTGGTTGTGCATTTAGGACAGGTTGGTTGTTTGTATTTCAAAACCTATGTTGCCCAAACTTTTGCTTTTCTGCTCGAGTGGGCTTCACAATTTTTCTCCTCCGCTCGAGCGGCCATTCTTGCGCTCAAGCGGGATTCGTCAACTCTCAGTATTTCTTATTGCAGGTCTAAAATACTGGAAGTGTGCATTAGACGCTCGAGCATCCACTTCCACACTCGAGCGGAGACCTTCGTATGCAGAATTTCTAGAAGTGTGCATTCCACGCTCGAGCGCCTGTTTTCACGCTCGAGCGGAACTCTGTGTCTGACGCTCGAGTGGGGCTTTCCACGCTCGAGCGAGCTGCGTGTATTTCAGTCCGAGAAGATGACATTTTCAATCACTTTTTCTTTTCTCTCTCTCTCTAAAACTTTCCAAAAAGCTTGTTCTTGAGCTTCTCTCTCTATAATTCACCTTCTGTCTTAGATTTCATCTAGATCTTTTGAGATTTCCACCCTAGTGCCTTTGAGAAAAAGGTAGAGCTCGTCAAGATCTACATTTTGATCAAAATAGAAGTGGGTTTCGGCACTCTTGGAGTTTCTCTCTTGCATGGTTCATCTTCTCCCTTTGATGTAGGGATCTTTCTACACTTTATATGGTATTTAGCTTAGTTATAGTCTCTTGTGTAACAATGGAGTAATTTGGGGAGGTTTTTAAACAAACCTAGGGTTTAGACATAAAATGGAAAGAGGGATTTTGGGTGAAGGTGAAATAAAAGTTGAGGGGTTTGAAAATGATGTTGTATTGTATAAAATTTGATGATTTTGGCACTTGGCTAATATTTGGGAAAAATGAGAGATTTTTCCCTAATTGAATCTAATTACTATTTTATATAAATAATGGAAATTGACATTAAAAATGTGAAATTAAGAGGGTACTGATATGAATGGTGGGATTGGTTATGTGTTATTTCATTCTTTGGTAGTTTCAAATAAACTATCTGTTGTAAGATTTTATATTTGTTTAGAAATAATTGTATTGGGCTATCAGTGGCGGATAGCTATGATTGTTGTAGAAAATGCATGCAGATTAGGTGAATTGGAACTAATCACTTGTGCTTGTCATTGAACATGACTATGTTTATGTACATTGTATATGTATGATTATTTGGGAGTGAAAAGAGGATACACTCCATTGTTTGGGTTTGTGTTTAAATACATTGCATATGTATGAATGATTTTTTGGAAGGAGAAAGGGGATAGACTCCATTATAATTAAGTTGGCCGGAGTGTCCTGGGTGAAAGTCCCGAAATTATACATGGGTGCCTAGCCCGCGAATGAAATATCCGTAAAATGGAAATTGTAGTGCTTGTATAGCCTACGTCTACATGGGTCCCATTTAACAGCTGCCCGTGGATGAAATATCCGTGACAGAATACATGGGTCTCGGTTGACGGTTACCCGCGGACGAATTATCCATAAAAGAAAAGTTGAAGTGCTTGCATGTTAATAATGTGATTTAGAATTTGTGAGTTTTAGTTTCATTTTGGTTGTTGAGGAATAAGGAAATAGACTTATGAATTGGATCAGATAGGTGAATGGAACATGAATTGATAGTAAACAGATTGAGACTTGAAATGAATATTTTACGAGTGTATAAAGTTATGAAAAGTATTATTACGAGCATTGTTTATGCACTTGTACTTATACCTTTGTTAAATTTCATATACTGTTTTAGATCATTTCTACTGGGCCATGGCTCACCCTACTTAGGAATAACTTTTCAGGTAATGATGGTGTGCCTCCACCTAGGCAATAGCGTGGAGAAATTTTCGGAAGCAAGAGCTTCACCTTTTGATTGTATATTTTTTTTGTAAAGCCAAGTGCTTAAGATATAATGAGCGAAGCTCACTTTTGTTGTAACCAAGTTGAAAGCTTTGAAAGGTGTAAGCCAATAGGGCATCTACTTCTGTTAAACTCTTGTATCCATTAACTTCATGCAATGAAAGAACTTTATACTCTGATGTATGTTGTTATTTAAATATGTTCATGGGTTATATCAATGGTATTTTTTGGGGGGGCGTTACAATAGCCATATTCTCTTGTGGTCAATTCTCTTTGGCAGCTCTGGGCTCTTCAACATTCTTTTGCTAGTTATAGATTCACTAGTGGTTTTCTCACAACATCACAAGAAATCGAAAAAGACTATATATGATTCTAATGTTCTTGAAACAAATTTGCGTATTTTCACTTTTGAAGAACTTAATGAAGCAACACAAGGGTTCAAGGAAGAACTGGGAATGGGTTCTTTTGGCATTGTTTATAAAGGTGCATTGAAAGTTGGTTCCAAGAATCAAGTTGCAATCAAGAGGTTGGACAAGTTGTCAAAAGAAGGAGAGAGGGAATTTAAAACCGAAGTGAGTGCAATCGGGAAAACCCATCACAAAAATCTAGTCCAATTGGTTGGATACTGCAATGAGGGGCCTCAAAGACTTCTAATATACGAGCTCATGACCAATGGAAGTTTAGTTGATTTCCTTTTCAGCCTTCCAAGACCCAATTGGTATCTGTGATGACCGAGAACGTAAAACCGCATCATTCCTCTTTGATTTACGTTAGGTTTACCTTTGTTAGAGTGTCGGGTTTAACTTGAAGTCATGTTAACTGTTTGGGTTTGTTGCATTTGGAAGCCTTTCTCAAAATCCTTGTTCTTATTTATTTATGTGTCAAGTTTCACGTGTTTCGGAAGGTGCAAGACTGGATCCAGGGTGCCACGAGTTGAACTGGGAAATTTTCTGGCTGGGAGGCAGAGCTGCACTTGCGGGGGCTTGGGCCGCACATGCGGAGCACGGGCCGCATGTGCGGAGAAGAGGGGAGTTGTCAAGGATGCATTCTACTTTATATGCACGAGCGGAAGGAGATACGAGTGTGAGTGCCGCACGTGCGGGGGTGAGAGGCGCACGTGCGGATGGGGGGCTGTCGCACGTGTAGGATAAAGCTAAGTCCAAAAATCTTTTTTTTCTTTCTTCTTGGGCTGAGTGTATATCATTTCTACATATCTCTCTCTCACTCTAAAATCATCTTTTGCTCTCCCTTCTCTCTAAAAACCTCAACCAAACACCATAAACTCTTGATTTCTTCCAATCCGTTGGATTTTTGACCCAACATCCTTCACTAATTTTGGAGAGCTAAGCGAGGACTTCGTTGTGTGCAGTGGAGATCAGGTTTCAACACCGTCAAATTTGGGGGTTTCTCATCTTTTCTTCTCTAAAATTTGAAGTAGGGATTTTCTTTGAGTCATATATACATTTTGGCAAGTTATGTTGTTTTGGAACTCCTCCTTGTTGGGTTGAAGTTGCACTACAACAATTTGCACCTTCAGCAACCAAATTTGGTGACTAAAACTTTTTTAGTTGCCAAAAGTCAGACCTTTACTAACTAATCTTGCTATTGGTTGGCAATATTTAGCATTTTACCTACTAAAATTTTTTAGTAGCCATATATTACTTATTGGCAACTAAAAAAAAATTTAGTCGCTAAAATTCATGTAAATAGGCGACTAAAAAGGTTTTAGTAGGCGTTTATCTATGTTTTAGGCTACTAATTCTAATTTTAGTCGGCGTACACAGCCTTTTGCTTACTAGAAAAATTTTAGTCGCCAAAAGATAAGTTTATTTACTAAACCATCAGTGACTAAAATAATTTAGTCGTTGTATGGTTAGTGTTTTCCGACAAAAACAATACTTAGTAGCCAAATTAGACAAATATTGAGTATTATTATTTTGTCGCTAAAGGTAGGGAAAAAAAATTAAAGGGAAGCGTATGAATATTGGCGCCCTCCTGTTTCACACAGATTTTTTGTATCTATTCTGTCTCACAAACACACAGACCACTCACCCCAAACCTGATGCCCGCTCACCACCGATTGTCACTACCACCATCACTAGCCACTGTCCGTCCCCACCGTCGCACGTCGCAACCGCTATCGCCGACGCCGAAATCACCACCAATACTGCCACAAATCACAGGTTTGTCTCTATCTCTCTCTGTTCGGTCCTCTCCTTCCCTGTCGATCTGGTTCCCTCTCTCTCTCTCTCTCTCCCCCTTTCTCTATTTCTCCATTTCTCACACTTCATCTAGGGTGTATATGATTTTTTAGTTTAATTTTGTATTGATTTCATTAATGGGTTTGGTTGAAGTGTTTGATTTCTATGAAATTATGAAATTCTTCATGTCCAAAATGGGTTTGATTTTTGTTTTATGGGTTTGATTTTTGTGTTATGGATTTGACAGAGAAGAATAATACCACAGTTGTAGTCTGTTTGATTAGCTTAAATCTGCAGCAATATGCCATTGAAAAATATTGCTTTGTGTTGGTATTATTTCTTGGAGTTTATTTGTACTCAATCCATTGAACACTGTGAACCACTATAGTTTGATCAACTTATCTGTTGTTTAGTTTGAGCAATGATTCTGCTGATTTGATCAACTTATCTATTATTTCAGCTTTAAAAATATGTCTATAGAAAAACTTTTGTCATGGTACATAGATCACCTTCTGTCGTGATACGTATATGACCATTTGTCAGCGTACATATATGACCTTTTGTCATGGTCTATAGAAAAGCTTTTGTCGTGGTACATATATCACCTTTTGTCGTGGTACAGATTACGATGGTAATTTGTACCATGCCAAATGGTCATTTCGCTTGGTAGTAAATGTATTTTTTGTATATGGAGGGCTTTGATTTTTGTATGATTCTATATTTTTTATGGAATTATTATTTGAGTTTGGACAATAGTTGGTTTGTATGGACTTTGACATTTAAAGTTATTTATTTTTTGTATATAGATGCAGGTTGTGGAACGATTGATAGTATATGTATCATTTTGTTTATCTACGTATTACAGGTTGCATGGAATAAAGACAGGTTGTGGAGATATTACAATTTTGCGATAAAACATAATGTCATGTTTTTGGCGATTAAACAATTAGCAGCTAAAAAGAAATTGAGAAAATAGTTTGGGCGGCTAAAAGTTTTGTAGCAAAAAAAAAATAGACATTTGGCGACTAAAAGTTTTGTAGCAAACAATAAATAAAAAATTTGGCGACTAAAAGTTTTGTAGCAAAAAAAAAATGAAACATTTGGCGACTAAAATACTTCGTAGCTAAAAACAAAAGTTAAAGAATAAAAACACTTTTGCCGACTAAAAATTTAGTAGCCAAAAATGTGGGACTTTAGGCGACCAAATATTTAGTAGCAAAAACAAGAACTCTTTGCCGACTAAAATTTTAGTAGCCAAAAATGTGGGACTTTAGGTGACCACTCTTTGTTGACTAAAATTTTAGTAGCAAAAAATGTGGGACTTTAGGCGACCAAATATTTAGTAGCCAAAACAATAACTCTTTGCCGACAAAAATTTTAGTAGCTAAAAATGTGGGACTTTAGGCAACTAAACCTGTAGTAGCTGAAAAAAATTGACTTTAGGCGACTAAAATGTTAGTAGCCAAAACACAAGTATTTACTTTAGGCAACTAATATATTTAGTAGCTAAAAAAATTTTCCCGACTAAATGTTTAGTCGTTAACAATAACTGACGCTTTTGCCGACAAAAAAATTGGTCGCCGAAAATGTACTAATTTAATTTTATGTCCAACCTTTTGGCGACTAAAAATTTAGTCAGAAATTGTATACATTTGGCGACTAAAATAATTTTAGTCGCTAATTACCTTTACCGACAATTCTTCCACGACTACCACTGCGACCAAATAATTTAGTCGCTGAAACCGTTCGGCGATTAAAAATTAACTTTTGGCGACTAAAAATTTAGTCGCCAAAAGTGAAAATTCTTGTAGTGTTGGTTTTGACTCTTGAGTTGTGAATGATTTTCAAAGTGGGTTTCCAAAATGTTTTTCTAAAGATCCTTGAGATTTGAGTTATATGGTTGTAGAGAAATGTTGTCTTGAATTAATTTCTTGCAAAATGAGTAGAAAAACCTAGTTTATGGAAACCCTAGAAATTTGAGATTTTCTTGAAAATGTAGTGAGGTAATGAAATAGATTTTTTAATAAATATTATGACAATGTTGAATGAAAAGAATTTCATGGATTATGATGAATAATTGGTTTGGAGTTGTTATTCAAAAATGTGTATATGGTCATGAATGATTAAATTATTGAGAAGGCATGAAATGAGGAAGTGTTGCTACACTTGGATAGATACAAATCCATACATGATATGTTATGAAATTGCATTGGAAAGGGAAATGGAAATTGTGATCAAAATGGAGAAATTGTGTGGAAACTATTGCAAATGGAAGACTATTATCATGCCTTGATATATATATATTGCATTGGTATTTTAATTTATTTGGTTGTTACAAATTTTGAATTGAGATTTGAAAACATTTGCATTGAGAAACGAATATTGTGAAATAAGATATCATTGAAATGTTTTGGAGTAAATACGTTGGTAAGTCCAGATAGGGGGTGTAGATGGAATTGATTAAGTTGGCTTGAGTGTCCAGGGTGAAAGACCGAAAACACGCGCAGAGGAGATATCACGTGCCTTCCGGTTAGCTACCGGTAAAGTGGACTTTTGGTAGTGCTAGTTATGCCTACTTGCAGACACCAACCTAGAGATTACCTGAGTCATATTTACCGCCCCCTTTGAACTTGATTTAAATTGTTGAATTTTGTTAAATTTTAAGATTTCATTGTGCATGATGGTTTTCAAAGGATGAAAATGAGGCTTTCTTTTAAAAGGCATGGCATAGCATGTACATTCTTTTTCATCAGACTTGCATAAAATGTATATACTTTGTTAAGAATCTTTCTTACTGGGCTTTATGCTCACCCTATGAGATTTTGGTGCAGGAAAAGATGTGGTAATTCTGCCAAACTAAGGGCATGGATGTGTACGTTGGGAGTACAAAGCTCTTGTTTTGTTGTAAATGTATTTTTGTAACCCAATGACTATATTTGTATGAGTTCGAGTAACCATTTTGTGTAACCAGACTTAAGCCTTGGACTTGGTGGCCCTTAAGGGCATATATTTACATTCGATGGGTTATTCCACATGCAATAGATTCATGTACAAAGGTCGTTGAATGTATAATCACATGTGGAAACTTTTGTAAAACTCTCATGATTATGTATATGCAAATGTTGGAGACTTGGGTTTGATGTGTTATTAGAGATTATATTTACTATTTTTTTTTTAGGGGGGGGCATTACAGTATCAAAGGACTCAAGTAGCGCTGGGAATTGCAAGAGGACTAGTGTACTTGCATGAAGAATGCGAGGCCCCCATCATCCATTGTGACATAAAGCCTCAAAACATACTCATCGATGAATATTTCATAGCACAAATTTCAGACTTTGGATTGGCAAAATCATTGATGTTTAATCAGTCTCGGACTCGTACTGACATAAGAGGAACTCGAGGATATGTAGCTCCAAAATGGTTCAAGAATGTACTGTGACAGTTAAAGTGGATGTCTACAGTTTTGGTGTCGTGTTGTTAGAGATCATTTGTTGTAGAAAGCATGTGGCAGTGGAATATGAGGAAGAAGAAAGAGCAATACTGACAGATTGGGCTTATGACTGCTATATGAGAGGGGAGCTAAATACTTTGGTAGATAATGATGAAGCAGCCATGAGTGATAACACGATGCTGTGCAAATGGGTCATGACAACACTCTGTTGTATACAAGAGGACCCTTTGAAAAGGCCTACAATAAAGATGGTGGTACAAATGCTAGAAGGATATGCTGAAGTTCCTATTCCCACCAGCACAAGTACCTCTTTTTCCTAAGCTTCATGAGACATGATGACACAGGCTTGTTTAGGCAAGTCCTCTCTTCATTTTTTTTTTTTTTTTTTGTTTTCCTATCTTTGTTTTGTTGTTGTTTTATGAGTTAATGTTATGGGGAAAAGCAGCTCCAATAAATAATTTTTTAAAGGTAAACCTAGTGTGAGAACAAGCACATTAGGTTCTATCATCTTCTCTCAATGCATTTAAGTATTTCAAATGATCGGTTGGATGGGGGACAAAGTTGATCCTATCCGATTTATTATTAAGTTGGTCCTATTCAATATATTTTGTGCATTCTCTTTGATCACGAATGTCAAATGCACATGAAACAGTGTTTTGGAATTAATGAAAAATTTTAATAGATTGTTTTGTGAAAATCACATTTGAAATAGGAATCGACATGTATCTAGTCAATCATGTGGACAAGACCATGTTGCACAGGCTCTAGAGGCTTATTATTGGGTTCACTTTAATGATTTGATCTATCATTCTTTAGGTCACTAGGTGTAGATTATCTACGACAAAAATCGGATTGATTTGATAACCACGTGATTTTATTATAATTGTCTTCAAAACAATAGAAGCCAAGTATGATTTTAAAAGTAAACCATTTATTTTTTAGAGATAAATATGATAAAATCAGAAGACGACTAGATCAATTCAATTTTTTTCATGAATGATCAACACTAAACGACCTAAAAAATAAACAAATCAGAGCATCGTACCCGTGATGGGCCTCTTAGAAACCATGGCAAGAACATAACACAACTGATTGATGTATCTTATTATTCAGGAATGGAATAAGGCAAGCAAAATAACAAATGGTAGATTTTCTCAATTAGCTACACAAGGTGACAGTTGAATTGTACAATCAAATTGCTTGTGTAATGTGATAGGTGTAGCACTATTATATAGTTTGTTGTTAATAATACACTCACAGTAGTAATGAAAATATTGCCAAGTCGGTGGACAAAACTTGAACGTTTGCAGGTCAGATTTGGTTCTCTTTCAAATTCCATTTGGACTCCGATAAAGTTTGGACGATGTCGCTGACATTTTTAAATATATGCCATTCGATTAACAAAAAGAGTGTTCAAACCAAATGTCAGCATTAATGCCAAATGATTCATTCTAATTCCTCTTTCCCCAAAAAATTTCAGGAAATAGCTTCAATTTTCGGGTTCACCAATAATCACCACAAGAGCAAACCCCAACCTTGAAATGATGAAACCTTGTAGTATCTCTCACAATAATTTCCCTCATTTCTATTGCTGATATGTACTTGGTGGCGCGATGGCAATCATCGCATACTCTTAAGTTTTTAAAAATTCGAATTGAAGTCTCTATCGGCATCCTAATCAACCCATAAGCAATTGCAAGTTTCTCACTGTGCCATAAGAGTAGCTTCTCCTTCTGTTCCTTCCCAACATTATGCAACAAAAAGTCAAGATCCGACACATATCCTTCCAACTTCATTTTCTTCTCCAACTCTTTCAGTTTTTCCACGTATCAATTTCAATTCTTGGCTATGAAGCACGGGTGCAGGTACGGATACTGGTACGGATACGATATGGGTGCGCTGATATAGCAAGACCTAAAAAAAATAGGATACGAGTGCAGCTGGAGTACGTCAATAAATTTTTTATTTTTTGTAATTTATAGTTTGAGATTCAATTTACAAATCAAAATTCAATACGAAAACTAAAAGGAGAAATTATAGAACCAAAAGAGAAATCATAATTCAATAATATCAATACCAAAGCAAAGTTTATAAGCTATTTTAATACCATTCAATAGGAGAAATTAGAAAATAAAGTTTCATTCGAAAAGCAAACTAAGTGAAATTTGGAAACTTGAAATTTCAGTTTTCACTTCCATAAAGTTCATCATTGAATAATACATCTTTCATCTCTGGTATATCAAATAAAGGATTTGCAATTTCAAGTAAATCAGAACTCTCTAATAAATTAAACGTATCTCTACTAATGTCTCATAACTTGGTGTACTCTTGATATACCAATCCTGTATCCATGAAGTACCCAATTGTCAAAGAATGTATAAAAAATATCCAGTATGTATTTTGATTATCCAGTACATATGCAGCTCTATCGGTATGAGTATTAGTACCCGATAAGTACCCAGTACGAATACGGTAACATTTTCAAAGTACCGTGCTTCATAGATTCTGGGTGAATTTTATCTCCAGATCTGAACTCATGAACCATACTCTTCACCTCAATCCAACTGTACCTGGGTATTTTAATTACCTTATTGTCCTTCATTCATCATCAAACTCTATCAACGCTGAGCGTGAAATATTTGGACATAAAGATTTGAGAATAGAAGATCCTATATCATATTCCTGATATCAAATATTATTCATTGCCTTACATGTACGTCACCACACAGAATTTTAGCCTGTTGAAAAGTTTGATGCACTTTTCTTATTTTCAAAGTCTTTAGGTAAACTGCCCACTTTAGAAGCCCACAAGTCTTTTATCTTTGTCATAATTTTCTTTGAAATTTCCAAGTCCTTGCTGTGAAATTAAATAGGACGGGATTGTCTCTAGTTGGCACTCAGTCCAGCTAATTTTATAGAGTCCACCAATTAGATTATTCAAATCAAAAATTAAGTTGATCAAATATTGATAGTCACTTGATAAGATCACATTTGTTTGAAACATTCATTCTTTTTCAGACAAATGTAATTGGATCAAGTAATTATTGATATTCCATTAATTTAATTTTGTTGGGGAATTTTCAAAATGGGTTTTCAAAATTTATTGTTTAGTTTTGGGTGTTTTCAAAACCTTCCATGTTTTTCTTTGGAAAGCATGAAATAAGCTTGAGGACTTTATCCCACATTAGAAAAAGAGTGAAACATTGAGCACTTAATAAAGTGCTCCATGGACTATTCTTTTGAATATGATATTATGGGATGAATGCTAATGTACATGCACTCTCACCACAAGAATGGTGCAATGGTGCTTCGCACCATCCGCACACGTGTGCATGGCGTGGACAGTGGGTTGTGTGGCATTTGATGGCGCACTTTGCAACGGTTTGATCATAGCCGTTGATTGGAGATGCGCGCGATAGTACAGATGAGATGTCACCCGATCGTGATCAGGTGTAATTAGTCAAGGCATCTATTCAGTGTGAGAATGATCTACACTGTAGATCGTCGATCCAACGGTTAGATGTAATCAGATGCATCAATCAAGGCCTATAAATAAGCTGCAAAATCAACCATTTCAATCCATCCAAAAATCCTGAAAAGCATTCATGCAATTCTTTTGCATCTTTATTCCATGTGGAGTTATGCTTACATACATGAATTAATTAATTATGATATTATATCTGTCGGTTATTGGAAAAATCTGTTGAAATTGAGACATTTGGACTAGAAATTGAAAGTCTTAGGGGCGCGATAACCCGAAATTGACTTTACCATTATGATTAGCGTGAATTTTAGGGCATAATATAAATTTTTGTAAAAATTTGATTCGTAATGAATTAAATTGATTTAATTTGGATTTAAGCCTTAATTAGTCTATTAGACCCATAAAGGATATATTGAGGGTCTATATGAACCTAGAAGACTTCATTCTCAACAAAAAGAAAAGAAGATCTCCTGGGGAGAGAGAGAGCGAGAGAGAGAGAGAGAGAGAGAGAGAGAGAGAGAGAGAGAAAGAGAGAGAGAGAGAGAGAAAGAGAAAGGGAAAAAGAGGAGAGAGTTCAATCTAAGAAAAAGATTGAAGAAATTTGAAGATTAATTTAGGGATTTACTCTAGGTAAGTGTAAATCAACTCTGAAACCTTTAACCTTTCCTCAATTAATGAGATTCAAGCATTAGATTAAAGTTTTACACTCATATAAGTTAGGGGTTTTCATATAAAGGCGTTGTTTGAGAAAAATGTCCATGGAATCATCAAGAGTCATTAAATTTATGTAAATTGAAAGTTGATTCTTGTGTTTAAGAGTATTTTGAGTCAACTTTAGAGGACTCATCTTCTACTCTTTAATTCTTGCACATATTGTGAACTCCTTATATATATATATATGTGTGTGTGTGTGTATCTATTTTGCTTACCATGAGAAGATGAGGAATTTGATGGAATATAATTGTTTGAATTGTACATGTTTTACTAGAATGGAATTATACTCTATTTGGGTTTGAGAATCATGTTTAATATGATCCTATGTTGTGTTTTGAAAGGAATTTTGGTTGTATTTGAGCCTTGAGATGCCTTTGGAAAGTTAGATTTTTGATGAATTTCTAACTGCCCAGAATAGAGCCAGAACCACACGTGCGGGATGCATAGCCGCACGTGTGGAAAACAGAGGAGGCAGACTGATGTATACTGCAATAAAAGCACGTGCAGTGGGGACTTCCGCATGTGCGGCCAAAGATGGAAAATTCTGTTAATTTCTTTTGCTCTTTTCAACCCTCTGAACATGTTAATATGACCATTTGATGCTTCTATAACACATATAATTGAATGGGGTTTAGTGAATCAAACATAGAATAAAAAGAGAAAACTATTGTACTCACATGTGTTATTCGATATCTATTATATTTTTCTATCACATAGCTTATGCCATATGAGTTATGTTTGATAAAATAAGTGGAATGATTGAACGTTGGCACATGAGATATGGACTTGAGGTTGTTTTGTTCTGATGGGGAATATTGGGCCTAAGGCCGTTCTGTATCACATTGGGCCTAAGGCCGTTCTGTATCACGTTAGGCCTAAGGCCGTTTTGTCCTAAGTGGGCCCAAGGCCATTCAGAAAAGGAAATATAAATAAGATTGACTTGAAATTTATGAATATACACTACAAGATTTATGCTCGTGCACATAATCTTTTTGCATTGCTATCATTCACCGAGCCTTGCTCACTCTGTTTTTATGAATGGTTTGTAGGTAATCAGCCCGCAGGACAACCTTAGGTCAGCCGTAGGTGCCTTTTGCTGGACCTATTTTGCTGAGTCACTCGAAGTGGTCTTTTGTCTTTATTTGGCGGGTTCCTTATGTTGGCATGTGTAGCTAGTTTTTGGATGAATTGTCTTAGATACTTTGTCAATATGTAATTTTTGGGTTGCTTGCTACCCTTGTATAGACTTATATGTGTGAACTTAATATAAGCATGTGTATGTATGCTATATTGTATTTAGATCCTAGTATTTAGACACAGCTCAATGGATATTATATTTCGATATTATATTTGCTTCCTTTTAGACCCCAGGGTTATATCAAACTTAAATTGGGTTTTGAGGCCTAGGTATAGGCCGGTCATGCCCAAACTTTTAGGGGCAGGTTTGGGTTGTGACATTCTCTCTCTCTCTCTCTCTCCCTCTTGATTTAGAGTTTGGTAATCAAATTCTGCAGACTTGATTATTAGTGTCATAGCTTTCTTGATTATATCAAGAGTATTCTGATCTACTGTCGTCAGTGCAGACGCCGGTAGACTTGATCTTTAGATCAGGCTTCATTGTATCTTGGATCTCTCTCTCCCTCTTGATTTAGAGTTTTTGATCAGGAATTTCTTAAGTAAGTTTCTACTTTTCTTATTAGTAATCAAATTCTGCAGACTTGATTATCAGTGTCTTGATTTTCTTGATTATATTAAGGGTATTCTGATCTACTATCGTCGGTGCAGACGCCAGTAGACTTGAACTTTAGATCAGGTTTCATTATATCTTGGAGGCGAATTTGCTGTAACTCGTTGCACAACTTTTGGTAGGTGCAAATATTGTCTTTAGGAAAGCCACTAAGTAACGCGACTTGAAACACCACATTTTTGTTCTACATAAACAAGATCATTGCCACGTTTTGAAGACCCGAAGACCACCAACTGAAAAATTCAAGACGAATTGTTCTAACAAATTTTTGACACAGATAATCTACTCAATGAACTTTACAAAATGAATGATTTAGATCGTCGAGATCAATCCAAAATGGGCCGGACTAGACAACCAACTGGAGAAATCCATTCCTAATTCAATAATATTTTCTACAAGGCAAAGTCATACTTTCCTTATGCAAGCCACTTCTCTCATGTTGGTAAAATCAATTAGACTTGTCCAATTGCTCTATTGTGGGTTCACCCCGAGTTTACTTTAGTATTTCAAATCATTCATTTTATAAGATCTGTTGAGATGATCATATACAAAAAAATTAAATTTGATTAGATATTAGTAGTCACATGATTGAATCGCGCTTGTTTTAAAAAAATGAGTCGTCTACTCTTGAAGTCGTCCATTCTCTTAAGACAAACGTAATTTGATCGTATGACTACCCATTTCAACTAATTTTTTTTATATCAATAATTTACTCAACAAATTTTATAAAATGAATAACTCAAATCACCAACGTGAATTAAAAATGGACTTACAGCAGATCAACTGGACGGTCCAATTTATCCACATGAGGGAAGCGCTTGGTACAAGCAATCAAAAGTCTTCATTCCAAGTCATTTATATCTTTGAAATTTTCTTTGTTCTTTGCCTTTGAATTTTCTCTCTCTCATCTTCTACTTACTTCATCTCAATCTTTGAAATTTTCTTTGTATCTTTGCCTTGAAATTCTCTCTCTCTCTCTCTCTTTCTCTCTCTCTCTCTCTCTCATCTTCTACTTCATCTAACTCAAATTATATCACAAAATACTTGCTGATGGGTTACAATGGATGTTAAGGTTATTGGTTTGCTTTTTTTATTTATTGGAATGCTGAAGTACAAAGGTAAGTAAGTATCTATGTTGTATTCCTATGATTATTTTATTTTCCTTCAATGTTTTATTTTATTCATCGGAACACCAAAGTCCACACGGTCCACAACTTGAAAAACCAATGATTGGCTTATTTTAATATAACCAGTAACAAGCTGTTTGGATGGGATGATTGAATGAATTATTTCGTTTGTTTGGTTTATAAATTAAGTAAGAAATAAAGAGAAATGAAGAGAAAATAAACTCTCTTATTCGGGTGATGCTATGGTACATTTAGATGTACTATACATTTAGTTGATGCTATGGTACATTTAGATGTACCATACATTTAGTTATGAACTTATATGATTTTATGTCATAACCAATACCGTATTAGTCATAATCACTATCATATTGACTCATAACTTAGTTATATTCAGTTATTTATTTATACCATATTACCTCATAACCAGGTTATAACTAAATTACTTAAATAATTTAACTCTCAAATAGGCAACAACAAAATTGAATCAGTCGTGTTTGGCCCTCTTGTTGGCTCTTCTCCTCCCTCTTCTCTTCCGCCATGGCCGAAGCTTCCAAGGACCGCCAGCCTCGTCGGTGATCCGAGCTTCAGCCATGTCGACATCTTCTTCACAAGCTCTCACTATCTGGACATCTCCACCATGGGTTTGTGACCAAAGACCTAGTCATCGTCTTTTCCCTTCCCTTCCAGTCAAATCAAATTTTTCTGAGAACTCTTTTCCGTAGTTCAGGTTTGTTGCTAACTCTAAGCTTCATCTAAATGTGCCATTGGTGCTTTGATTTCAAAACCCTAACCATTGAATATCTGTTATTAATTTTTTTTATCAGTCAAAATTAATATCCATAGCCACCCAAGATAATTGTGCCATTGGGCTTTGATTTCAAAACTGTAACCGTAAAGAATGAATATCTGATATTTGTTCTCATTCAAAATTAACATCGGTTCTCAGTCATATTCACATTCCTTTAATTGCTTTCACTTTGCTGTTTCTTTGTCTTCTATGGAGATGTCATTACTTGATTTCTATGCTTCTATATTAGATTGATGCTTGTTATTGCCCCAATTCTATTTAATATTTGGCTCAGCCTATGTATTGTCTTTGTTTTGTTGTTTTGCTACAATTTTATCTTTTGCTCACCATGTGTTTGATAATATGCCCAAACGAATAATAACATACTTTCATTGATCACTTACTGTTATTGATTAGGAAAAACAACTTATTTTTTATTAGTTTGTTTTCCTTGCCTGCAATATTTCGTACCACTCTTAATCAACAATATGATTTCATTGGATTTTCCCTTTTGGTTCAAAATAAACCTTTATTAATTACTTAATCTAATCAATACAATGACCACGTTTAGTGTTTCTCGTAGAGATGGGCCTGCTTTAAATGCCTAGGCCAACTCTAACAAAATTGTGCAGGTACTCTAAGACCGGACCTCACTGTTCTCATCTCTTTGGAGTTTTTATTATCTTCTCTATTTTTATTATGTGTGGGGTGCTTCTATTTATACTCGAAAAACAATTCTTTACACCCCCCATTTAACCATGTACACTCAAGTTTAGAAACACTTAACCTTTATATATCATTTTTATTTTTCAGTGAATATATTTTTTAATATTTTAATAACAATTTAAATGTTTTTTCTAAAAAAAAAATATGTTCAATTTAAAAAAAACATCTTCATTTTAGCATGAATAAAATCAATATAACTTACAATTTGATGGTTCCAATTGGCAGATCAAAAGTGCCAAAAGAGAATGAAGATTTGCAAATTTGTAGGCACATGTTATCACGTGTTAGGTACTAACCTTGATTTCTTAGCAGTTCACATAATGTTTCTTTACTCCAAACCTGTCATTGTTACTCACTAAACTCAACACAAACTTAATTCCATACCTATTGTCATCAGCTACAACAAAATCCAACCCCTTCAATTGAACAAAAGAAAGGCCATGGCTTGAAGCCCATCTAAAAGCAACTGAAATTTTGATAGAGTGAATAATATGTTTACATTGACAATAGGTTTGACATTATGGACATGAAAGCAAACGTATATTGCTCATTTTTTAACTTTGTTCATCATTGTTTTTTTATTTTTTTATTTTTTTATTTTTAGGTATTTCCATTACGTTTTGCAAGTTACAATTGGCTATTGTTTTTTGTTGTTGATTGAACTTAGAAATTTGTAAATGACAGCTTCATTTTAACCTTTATTTCCTAAGCTATATATCCTGTATTAGATTGTAGATATTCTTTGCGTTGAGTATGGATATCTTAACCTCCTTGTTTGCTTCTTCTTTTCCTGATGTATATTTGTAACTGATGTGGCAACAGATATCTTTGCCAAACTTTTATATACTTTCTTCTTCTTCTTCTTCTTCTTTTTTTTTTTTGGACAAAATGTACTGTAGACTTTCCCGTGATTATATACTTTCTTCTTCTTCTTCTTCTTCTTCTTCTTCTTCTTCTTCTTCTTCTTTTCACAATTTCTATATAATGGTGGTTATATACGTATTTTTAATTTTGTTTTTAAATCTATCTATGTAATAAATCACACCCGCATCACTTTCCTCCCTCTTTCCGTTTCTTCTCTCTCTCCATCTTCACCACCGGTTCTACAACCCTTCTCCTTTCCTTATTCCTCACGATCGTCGAACTCATTGACTGGGGGAAGAACTGAAGATTTAGTAAGGTTTGCAGCTAGAATCTGTTTTGTTTTTTTGTTTTTTTTGAAACCCTGACCATTCTTAAATTGTGTAGTATTCGAAAATCGAAATCGAAATCGAAATATGAAAATATTTGATTCCTCTATGGTATATTTACAAATTGATTTTATGTTTGATTGAGTTGAAAGCATTATATTAGTTCTTTCATTTCTTCTAAGTCTTGTGTAAGCAAATTATTTTTAGTGACAATTACTTTTTTCAAAATTTTTGTTTTAAAGAATTCTCTTAGTTTATCATTGTTCTGAGAAACATCTTTGATGTACTCTTCCATTTATCCCTGTGATTTTCTTTATCTTATTGAGTGTAGTCGTTCGTTTTTTTTTGGGGGGGTTCTTAAATAGTTATGTTTACGCCAACATCTGGAAAGGATTTTTGTAGAGTGATGTTGCAAATTTACCTAATCCTAATGATATAGGCTAAGTTTATTTGCTTGATGATGATTTCTATATGCTGAAACATAGCCATAATTTATTCTTTTTTTGCCTTCATTTTTTTTTTCTTCATAGGCTTGAAATGGCAGGTTATATGTGTGCATTTAGAGCAGTAGTGACTGCATGAAGTACTGTTCTTGTCATAGGTCAAAACTTTGAATTTTGACTGTAGTTTTAACTTCAAGTCAAACAACTTGAATTACTATGAAATTTAATGCAAAGTTTGAACCAAAACTATACTTATTGGTGTTGACTTGGTAGTTGAGGTGGATTGTCCTCGAAAAAATGCAGCATATTGTCATTTAGGTATGTCAACTTGTTGAGAAACTCTGTTTGCATATGAGAATAGGACCCATTCTTTATCTGATTTGAAGGAACATTTAGAGATTTATATATAACTGTAACAGCGCCCGCGAGGAGCCTCGATGCTACAGTTCGGACTCCTTTTTTTTGTTTGTCGCGGTTCTTAATCTGAACCAAAGAGTCCAACTCTGGCAAATCGTTTGAGAAAACAGATTTTTTTTTGAAAAGAAGTGCCAAACATGGACTGCTTTGCCAGATACAGAGTCGCCACCTAAATATTTTTTAAAATGGGAAATTTAGGAAACCCTGACTCGGTGACGACGGCCACGTGTCCGTCATTACCAAAGTTGTCTTGGCTCGGGAGCTTGGGTACGATCGGGGAAGGTCAGCTATGAGCACCCCCTTTCGCCCGGTCTGAAGACCGGCCTCTACTAACCGTGATATCCGATTTTGAAAACTTTATGTGCTCTTGTTCCAGTTATTATCCTAGAATTACTATGTTATGCGCACAGCAAACAAGTATAGACTAGGTTGCCTAATTTGGAAATAAGCATTGCATATCCGTTTGTTTTGAAAGTGCTTTGGAATTTGCTACTCACAAGTAGGCTAAAACACGGATTTCAATGAGTTTTTCCAACTCAAGCAATCCAACCTCCATCCACAGGCATTCAAACAATTTATCTCATATAAGCATTTAGCCACATGGTAAGCCTACTGTCATGTTAACATTCGCACGCATGCAATATGCTAAAGCATAAATACTTACATTGTACTCCGTGCCAAAACAAGAAACTAGTTAGCAAACATGCATGTCCTAGTTCATGTTAAGTGGCTAATGCAACACATACTGAGATGCAGTTTAGGATAGGCTCGGCTAACCCTAAAATGGCATGTGAAATGCAATCATTCGGTGCACGTATTCAAGTTAGATTTGAAGATACAATGCGGTTTGTATGATGTACCGAGCCCGGTGCATGTAAGACAAATGTATGGATGCACGCATGCATTGCATAAGGTATGCTAAAATAAACGTGCCCTAAACTACCATCGTAAGCGGGTAAATAAAAGGGAAGAAAGGAATGGGGGTTGGAAGACATGCACACCACTCACCCACACTTATTACAGATTTGCCCTCGCTCGGAGGGACCGAATAAATAATACAAATTAATTAACTACGCGAGCTAATTAAATATTACAAATTGCCTAATCAGTTAACGAACTAACTAAACTAGGAGAAAACAGTAAATCGCCTCGGGAAGAGGGCTCAATGCATGCGCGCTTGGATCCCGCTCGGAATTGCACTGCCATGCATAGTTTGCCTCTGTTTTCCCTGCTTTGCTCCTCTGAAGACTGCCAAAGTCTCAAGGATGCCCTTCTGGACACTGGAGAATACCACCGGCTGAATAGAATCACCACCGGCAGTGAATAGTGGTCACCGGCACAAAATTCATCCATCGGCTGTTGATTTACTGCCGGCCGGCAGAAAATGTTGCCGGTCGGCAGAAAATACCTACAGAACCTGCAACTCACAGTAGCAGAGGGCAAAACTTGCATGGCAACACAATTCAAACCATGTATGCACCAATCATGCCCCCTATCATGTTTGCGACTCAAGGGAGGATGTGCCTCGATTCTCGGACCACCAATCACGCATTTCCATGCATGATGGCCCAAAGAATCAAGTGTGCACTTTCAATTTCAAATGCATGCAAACCATATAATCGCACAAGGAAGCCTAACCTCTATCACACTCACTTCAAGAGGCCAAGCATGCACAATGCAATGCAATCCTAGACATGTTGGCTAGCATGCAATATGGACAATGCAAGGCACTTATGCAAACATACAAGCAAGCATGCAAGGCAAGCATGCGAACCAAATAAAAGAGGGACTTAAACATGACTTAGGCAACTCCAAATAGGCCCAAAATCAGTAGCCAAAGTGCCCAAAAATGAAGGCTAAGCACACACACACGCATGTACATGTTAAGGCACAAACCTAAGCATTAAACAAGCAACTCTCAAACACACTTGAAAGAGGCTAAACATGGACAATTGGCATAGAATGAAAAGCTTTAAAATCATGTTAAAATGTGGTGCCAAACCAACCCAAATGAGACAAGCATAAGTATGCAAGCATGGTCCAAGTACTTGAGGCAAGTCATGAAGCCTTGAAGCACACTTAGTACAATCAAACATGGCATGCATTAAACAACTAAAAACAGATTTTTAGCATATTAAAACAAGGCCAAAGGACTACTTGGATGGCATCTAAGTGGCTCAAATTCAAAGGCATGCATAATGGTCAAAACATAAGGCTTACAACACATGCCCTCAAAGCAACAAAGAGGCAACTAAGGCAAGCATATGAGCATGCCAAAGGGACTGAAATTACATGTTGGATGGTTCCAAACCACCAAAATGATGCAATCAACACATGCTACACATTCACATACTTGAGGCATACAAGCCCGACAAGCCACGAATGCAAAGGAGTTATACTAAGCATGCCAAAATCGATCCAAACAACTATGGACAGACCTAAAGCATGGCAAAATAAGCACAAAACATTCACAAGGCTAAGCATAAAACATGCTCGAACAAAGGCTAACAACCTAAGGCATATTAAGGCAATTACAAGGCATTACATGGTAGGCATGTTAAGCATGCATGGTGTACCAAAACCAACACACAACATGATTATATTATGGCATAATAAGCATGAAATGCAGCCTAGACATGATCAACACACACTCTAACATAGGCTCCCTCAAGAGGCCAAAAATGTTCCCTTTCAAGGACAACAAGGAGAGGGGGTGGCCCTCTCCTTTGGGAGACTTCAAGACACCATCTCCACCACTGAAATCCCTCAAGATTTTAGTGGTGAAGAGGCCCAAACACCAAAGTCTCGAAACTTGCACAAAATAGCACAAAATGAGGCCTTTCAAGGCCTAAGAGGGGTCAAACTTCCCCAAAGCACAAAACGCTCTTAATGAACTATCAAGAGGGCCTAAAAATAGAACTTTTTTATGTTATACACCAAACACAAAAATAGCTCTAAGATAGATAGAAATAGGATGCAAAAATGGGGAATAAAAGGGAAGTTTCTTACCCTTGAAGACCACCTTCACAAAGGGAGGACCAGCTGCCTCCTTGAGCTTAAACCAGCTCCAAATCTCTGAAAATAATCCCTTAGAACCTCAATAGCCAAGGAAAGGTGTAATGGTAGGTGTTTGTATGCAATACTATGAACAAATGCACCTAGAACACTCAAGAGAGAAATAGATAGAGGTAGAATGTATATGAGTTCTAACCCTAGAACCAGAGCTTCTAGCAATGTTTTCCTCTCTAAAATCTCTAACCCTAATGCCAAGAGAGGAGGGCTCCTCTTATAGGCAACCAATCTTGTAAAGCTTGTCAAAAAAGCTAACAAGAAGAGCATCCCTGCCAAACAGCTGTCCTAAAATATCTGAAAAAGCAGATGAACAGTAGTCGGCTGGCCAAAAATGTCATTTTGACAAAAATAACTGCCGACCGGCAATAAAGAGTGCCGACCGGCAACATATATTGCCGGTGGCAACAAAAACTAGCCAGTGGCCTCTAGCCACTGCCGGTGGTGTGTGGGGATGCCTCACAAGGCATTTCCTGCCCCTCCAAGGCAAAACACAAGTGTTTGGTGCAAAACCAGACACAAAACAGTCGAGTTCGGAGATCCTAAGACAAGGCGCGTAGCCGAGAACTCCGGGAACTGCAAACGAACACAAACATGGATCATCACCGAGTGTTCAAACGGTGACGTCCAAGTCTTGAGGACGGTCAAAAATGGGGTGTCTACAATAACATATTCACATGTGCAGGCTTTGCTTTTAATCTGATTGTTGTTCTTACCTTTTGTAAATTTGATCTTACAGATTATTATTATAGTTGTTGTTATTGTTATTAGGTTTTAGTTAAAAGTTTTGATGTTTGAGGATTTGAGAAACTATTAGCTCATCTTTGAGAAAACATTATTATTATTATTGTTATTAGGTTCAGTATTTGTTATATTCACAAACTCTATCACTAATTTATAACCATTTCTCTATTTTTTGTTATTTAGTTTTGGCCATCAATTTCATGGACATTGCCATAGCAATTGCCAACTATCAAAGAGGAAGGTAACAAGTAATTAATGCTTCTTCTCTTTTTTCTTTTCCCTTTTTTTAGTGTATAATGGAAAAACAATTATTGTGGTTTGTATAGGTAGTGAGCTTTTTCCCATGTTTCTTCTATTTTCTTTTTCATTTTTTTTTTAAAATATAAATATGTTCCTATTCTTAACAAACACCATGTTTCCACGAGTCTTATGGATGTAAACCCAAAAACTTTAAAGTTGTTACTGTCTTCACTATATGAGTTTCTATAGTCTAAATGGGTTTTAAATTTTGAAATGGGTTTAAAATATGCAAGTGTTCTCTAGCCTCTAGAGATTTATACTATAGTCAAAATAAATTTTAAGTTTTTCTTTTCCCCCTTTTTTTTTATTATTAATGCCATTTATAATATCTATGAAATTCATGTGTTTATACTGAATGCTCATTCGAACATGGTCTTCTTCTTTGTAGTTTTGCACTTTAAATGTTTATTTATTTACTTCTTTGAACTACAATGTAATGGCTTTGATTTTCTTGCATGTGTTTGTATTTAACTTCATATTTCCTACAATAACCAAGGGTTTGAGTTTATAATGTCTTAGTGAAAGAAACACACTGTTTGCACTTTGATCAACTCTCACAGCACATCAAACTGGGGTTGAACTTCATTAAACACACGCTTATTGGTTATTGCTTTGATGCTTTGTATAAACATTTTGTGTTCTTTTTTTTTTTTTTTCCTGACAATTGCAAGGTCACAAATTAGAATGTCTTGTTCTAGTCTAATTTTCAATTTTGGTTATTATTGTGGATTTTGATCTTGTGGTATTTTCTTTTTTATTGGTGTATTATTAGAGCAATAAGGGACAAAACAATGATGTCTCTAGATTCATTGTAATTTTGCATTAGACCTTATTTTATGATCGTGTCTTCGATTCATTGCTTTAGTCAGTCTAAGTAGATTTATATCTTGTTCACATCCTGGTGGTGAATAACTTCCTTCTCTTATCTTCTTTCCCCCCCACCCCCCCTTTATTGTTTAACTTTCTGGCCATAAATAAATGGGTTGCATAAACTGATGTTATGTAAATTTTCTTAAGTAACATAGCAAATGTATTTGTGGTTTCAAATACTTATTACATTACTATCACTTGTAGGTTGCAAATTCTTCAATAATGATACCAGGTGAGTTCTTGACATAATTGTAAGCATGGATTTTGTTTAACATAATTGCTTAGGGTTGTTTCAACCTTCTGACTTTTGATTATAAGTTTGTACGTTCCCTGGGTCTTATGTGTTATCTGTTTTCCTAGTGTTATGAAGAATGACTTTAAAAGTGATCCTTAACACACTTCAAGGAAAAAACAATAGAAATAAATATTAATAATAATAACAAAAGAGAAGGAATAAGAGAATACTAGGTCGAAATTTGTAATTTTCTAACACTTGAGCTTGAAAAAAATGTTGTTGGAGGGCAAACCACGAAATATTGCGGGGGTGTTTGGGAAGCTGAGTTTGAGGCTAAAATAGCTTCAAACTAAAAAAAAGCCAAAAAGCCCCTAAACCAACACTTTATAGTAAAAATATATATATATATATCTGAAACCGTGGGCTGTCAGTGACAGTGTAGGCACAGCCTACCACTATCACATTGACAAGTTGTCCCATTATTGGTAAATGACGATTTTGCCCCCTTTACATCAATTTAAAAAAATGTGAGGTTAGGGACAAATTTGTCATTTTAACTCAAACATCATTTCAACACATTTTTCAATACTACAACTCAAATAAAAATCCATCCTATCTTCCCAAACACAAAAACTAAAATAGCCTACTAAAATAGTCAAAAAGCCAAAAAGCCTCTAAAATAGCCACTTCCCAAACACCCACTACGTCTATGTACCCAACCTTTGCCCCAGTTCAAACTACCCTAGATCATGCGACTATGTGAAGTATAATACTTTAGCAAATTAATGATGTCTTAGAAACGTAGTCAAAGTAAATTGAAGCCTAGGAATTGTAGATTTATTTGTTAGATTAGAAAAGTAGAGTCATACATTTAAAAAACGGATACATTTGAATTATGATATGGCATTTATTGTTTATTATGTATTTATATGTGTATGATACTCTTGCAAATATACAAGCAATTGCATACTTCTATTTTTTATTTTTTTGGTTCATCTGCAAGTTGATAGCTTTGATTTGTTAAATTGTATTAGCATTCTATTTATCTCTTCTGGTCCCAAGTCAATAGACCCTTATCAAGAATTTTCTATTTTTCATTGTCTATCCAGTTAATGTATCTGTGATGATGTTACTGTAACGCCCTCAAAATAAATCCATAAATCAACCAGCAATAGCATGCTTAGACAAAAGAGAATAAAGCATAAATATATTCCATCAGAGTAATCCTTACAAAATGCATTACATGTTGACATCAAAAGTAAATGCCCTATGGGCTTACAACTTTTCAAGTCAACACTTGGTTACAAAAAGAGTACTAACTCTATACAAAGAAAGCCCTTGGCTTGATATACATGTAATACAACCAAAAACACAACAGTTCATCAATCCCAAGCCTCCTAAGCTACGTCCTTGGAGATGGCATGCTACCTGTACCTGAAAATGATGTCCCATATAGGGTGAGCCACAGCCCAGTAGAAATACACTAAACCAACTATAAACAATGACTAAAACAATAGCATTCAATAGATGGTCCACATTTATATTCCAACTTATACCGTGTTACAGTTTCATGAAAATCATGTCCATGTTACATTTCACATTCCATTTCTTATCCAATTCTCAATTCATAGCTATGGCTCAGAACCTAGCCAAACAACTTATATGAGATAGTAACTCATATTAAGCATTTCCCATTCCACAATAGATAAGCATACTAGCTATATCAACACATTAATAGATAAGCATATGAGCTGTATCAACACTTCAACAGATAAGTATATGAGCTGTATCAACACATTAATAGACAAGCATATGAGCTGTATCTACGGAGTCCATCCCCTATCTCCTCCCAAACACTATCCGGTTTAGAGGTCCATCCCCTATCTCCCCCTAAACCGTGGAGTACATCCCCTATCTCCTCTCACACAACACAATGCATATAAACAATCATCATATACATCATCAATCAATACATAAAGTTAATGTATTCTTTCCACAGTCGTGTTCAATGACACATTCCATTGATTAGTTTTAGTTTGCCTAATCATCATGCATTGTCTACAACAATCACGACTATCCTCCACCGATAGCCCAAAGCAGTTATTTCTAAACAGGAAATAAATGCACTAATGGATAAAATATCAACACTATATCTAGGTGAGCAATAAATTAATCCAACTACACCCTTTCATCCCACATACTCCCAATTCCATTATTCTCAATTCAATTTCTCATATCCCGAAATTAATTATACAAATTAACTCATCAACAAATTTGGGCATTTTTCCATAATTCTCACAACAACCCTAAGGTTCCATTTTCATCAATGATTTAACATTAATTCCTTTTCTCAACGTATTACACACATTTGGGTTTATAGATTTGAAAACCCCTTCTTTTGAAAATTACACAATGACCCCAAACTTTCTCAAAATTACCCAACAACCCCCAACATATCGAAATACCAGAATTTAAAGACAAAGCTCATAAGATGGAGTAGGATATTCCTACCTCGAAGTTAGAGCTCAAATAGGGAAGAGACCAAAACCAAAGTGCTCCAAACTCCAAACTTTTCAGATCAAAACGAAGCCCTCGACGATCAACACAACTTTTACAAAGGCCGACGGAAGGAAAAGTACTCTAACTAGATCAAACCCTAGAGAGAAGGGAGTTTCTAGAGAGAGAGGCTCTCAAAATCGATTTTGGGAAAGTAAGAGAGAGAGTGAATGTAAAAAGTGATTCAAAATGCCTATCTGCCTTCTGATATACGACATTCCCGCTCGAGCGGAGAACAGGACGCTCGAGCGTCAAGAATAGAAAACAAGGTCCGCTCGAGCGCAATAATGCCCGCTCGAGCGCCAAGACACAAAGACAAAACACACCCGCTCGAGCGTGAAAAACCAGTCCGCTCAAGCGCAGATTTTCATCTCCCAGAACTTATACCAAAAATGCACTACCCGCTCGAGCGCCAACAAGCCCGCTCGAGCGTGACCCGCTCGAGCGCAAGAAATCCGCTCGAGCGTAGAAATCACACCTGCAGAAGTTTTGCAAAGCACAAAATACTGGGAGTGTACAATCTCCGCTCGAGCGCTCTAAGACCCGCTCGAGCGGAACGACCAAAAACCTGGCAACAAGATTTTAGACCAAGGCTCAACCCACCTGCTTGAAACATGCCCAACACATCCTAAAACTCAAACAAATGGAATTAAAGGACGACAACAAGATAGATACAACTACCAACTCTACAAAACCGAGTCCGGAATGCAACTGAACAGAAAGGGGAAAACCGGGATCGCTATAACACCCTTACATTTAATTTCATCTCTAGTTGATTAATTCAAACTCTAATCAATCTTATGAACTTTTAGATTTTTTTTTTCCTTCCAATTTTTGTTTTCTTTAATTTTGAACGAATGAGTAAGTTTATTCTTATACTTCTAGCAACCTTTGAACTAATTTGTGTTCTCATTATTCAGGTTAGAAATTGCTTGGAGAGATACAAAATATAGTCAAAGAAAATAGAACATTCAAGAATTTTGAGTTCTCCTTAAATTTTCTCATTTTTTTAATGAGATTTTTATTGTGTAATCACAGTAAGCAAACCTTTTATTTCTTAACTTTCTTTGTATATATTTTTCCAACATTAGACTTTTATTTATGAAACATATAAAGTTATTAGCTATTCATATGTGGTCAATGTTGTGATTCAAAGGAAATTTTTGTACAAATAATATTGATTATATTTTAGATGTTAGTTCTATTTAGATTTTAATCATGGTTGATATATTGTGATTGATAGTCGTATTTTGTGGTCAAACTTTTTTCTTTTATCACACGCACTAGTTGTGATGAGAAATACATATAATTGTGATATTATCTCATTATTAATCATAGATTATTTAAATTCAATCTCAGGTTTTATTAGTTATTGATCATATTAAAATTTGTGATCTAAATGTTTATTATCATGATCAAAACACGTGATGAAATTATCTTTTAATGACGGTAAAAAGTGTGATCGAAAATGATCCTTAGCAATCACACTCCTAAAAATTATGCTTTGACAAAATAAAAATTTGTGATTAAATTTATACATCATATTTAAAATATGTGATCAATTTATGATTTTGTAGTAGTATTGACTCTTATTGTGAAAGCATGCTTTGCCAAAGAAACAAATATAGAAAAGAAAACAAAAAAGGAAGAGAGAACAAAAGGAAAAAGAAATAAACGAGAAACTTGGTTATGCTCTGCTTTCAAGTGTGCATTAATTTGAATTATCATGACACATATATGCAATTGCAGATGTACATTATAACAGCTGCTACTTCATTGATTTGTTGCAGTTCAAATGAGTTGGTTATGCCTTCTTATTTTCATTTTTACTTTGGAATATTTAGTTAGGTTATAATTTCTACTTATGCAATAGAACTAGGTTACATAAGTAGAAAAAAAAAAAAAAAAAAAAAAAACACTATTATTCTGAAATGGTGAGTGTGTTTTTAGATGCCGCTTATAGATTATTAACAGCTTAGAAAAAAACTGCAAAAATACTCTAAATCACATGGCTCATAAGGTGATCTGTTCAATTGAATTGTTGAGTCACTTACTGAATCAATTGATCACTTTGATTCACTTAAGCATACAAAACATTTACAGGAAAGGAAAACAAAGAGGAGTCACCACATGGCCCAGGAACACGTTTTTATTTACCAACAGTATTTCAATGTGTTTCCAACTTTGAACATAGAAAATTGCAGAGAAATAGATAACAAAGAGAACGGAAATCAAAATTTCAAAGTAAAAATAGAAAAACAAAAACACAAAACAATAAAGGGAAGAGGAGAATGCTCAGGAGGTTGAACATTTGACATCAAAGAGTTGTCGTAATGAAATCAAGTGAAATGAATTCTGCAGAGGTGGTCTCTGTTTTGATAGAGCCACAGAAATTTGTCGCATTGTTGGTCTGCACTGTGGACTGGTGTGTAAACATGCCAATGCTAGCTTCACAACAAGGACCACTTCTTCTTCCACATGATTCCCAGGAGATGAGAGGCACATATCCAATATATCTTTCAACAATACACCATAAACAGTGGGTGGTGATGAGGAAAGAGATGAGATGAGATCACCCGGATGCTTCCCCATTAAAACTTCCAGTATTAAAACTCCAAAGCTATAAACATCCAACTTCTCATTCACTTCCATAGCGTAAGCAAGTTCTGACATAAAAACAGACCAAAGAAAATAGAGGGATAATGGGGAAAAAATAGAAAAAAAAAATAGAAAAAGAAAAAGAAATGACAATTTGTTCATGGAAAATTAAGAAGAATAGTAGAAAAGGCTTTGCATGCCAATTTAGAGAAAACTATGCCATAAAAGTTGGTAAATAAAAAAAAATTGCTTGTTGATTTGAGGAAAAGTCATGCCATACCTGGAGCTGCATATCCAAAGGTTCCTGTCAAGAACTACAAGAAGACAAATAAATTAAGGTGTGATTGGCTAAAAAACCAATAGATGACCATATATACTTGTATCAAATCATGCCCAACCTTTAATATAATGGACATTGCAAATTAGAAAATCATTCACTGGTTTGCATCACATAAAAGAATTTAAATTTTACAATTCAAACTAAGAGTACATTTATTTTTATTTCTTTTGTACAAAGCATGCAATACATCATTTTCACTTTCTCATCATAAACATATAAATGCTTATATAAGTACTAGTGAGAGAGCTGTGTGCAAAGCACGCTTGCTAGTGCCCATTATATAAATCCATTATTGTTGGAGGGGAGAAAAGAAGAGACATGTCAAGAAATTGTGACGTAAAATATATATTAAAGTTGCAATGAATATATGTCAAAAAAATTGTTATATACAAATAAAATAGAGATGAGACAAAAATTTATAAAAACATAAAGCAACCTACTACCATTAGAGGGTGTGCATTTTTTATGCTTTTTGGTAAAACTTACACAAGGAATGACGGGATTTAGAGGGGGAGAATTTTGACAAAGAATATTCATCTATACATACTTTGAATTGTGATATTTGTTTTGATGATTCCAATAGCGAAGTTACTATTTCAATGATTATTACTATGTTCATCATCATCTTGTACTTGTAATCTTACAAGACAAACAATTGTGCTGGTATTACTAAAAGGGAAATGTAACTTTACTACTTTGACAGTAAACCAAGTCTTGTTTCAGATAATATTGTACAAATTAGTTCAAGAATCTATATTAGTACATTTCATTATAAACTTATTCTGTTTCAAAATAGATTAAATTACAAAAAGTAGTGAACCAAAAACAACTCCGCATACCAGTGGAACTGAGCAATCAAGAACAAAAAACTTGATTATCAAAGCTTCATTGGTATCTTCCCAATTACTAATCAACTCTTGATGGAAATAAGTTAACTGACCAACCTCAAAAACATAAATACAGCAGCAACATCATTACACCCTAGCTTCACAATTTCTCATCATCATACACAACAACACCTCAATCAAATATATATATATATATATATATCTTCTCTACTATTATATAAAGGCTTCAATTAGTGTCTTGAAACCTTTACTTCTTCTTATGTGGGTGTTTGGGAAGTGATTTTTTTTTTTGTAGGTTTTTTTAGTTGTAGGATAGTATTGGAGAAAAAAAATTTTGTGTTTGGAAAGATAGTTGGGTTTTTTTGTGGTTGAATATGATGTTTGTGAGATGAAAAGTGAAATGATTATGGGGTTTGATGTGATATTTTCTTTGGATTAGTTTTTTTTTGGTTTTGTAACCAATTTGTCTTTTAGTAAAAAAAACCAAAAAAAAAACAAAAACCAAACTTCCCAAACAGTGCCTATGTCAAGTGCCTTATTTTTCTATTAAAAAAAATTAGAATGAGAAGAGTAGGACTTCAACTTATGACCTTGAGTCTATTAACTAAGACTCTAACCACTTGAGTGACACAACACATGTGAAAATATGTTTTTAATACTTATTTAAATTGCGCACACATCACATGTGCCAACCGCTAGTATATATGTATCAATAATCACAAAAAAAATCCTCAACAATATTAAGTTTCAACAGCACAACTTCCCTGTTTTGCTACTCTCTTCAGACACCATTCCTCAAATTAATATATTTCTTTTAAGCATTCTAGTCAGTAGGAAGCTTGTTGAGAATCAACTGAAAACACAACGAGTTTGTATGATAAACTACATGGCTGCCAACATATAATCTTATGGTAGCAACCTTACTAAAAACATACATGTCCAAATATCATTAGATGTTTAAATGTCATTGATTTTTTGACAATCAATCACATTTAGCCTCTTGTATTTTTTAGTAAAAACTTTTAGTAAGATAATATAAAGTTACTCGATGAATCTACACTTTAAACAACAAAAACAAGAAACAAGGTAATATAAAGTTACTAAGTGAATATATATTCAACTTTAAGAAATAGAAATGAGCTAAGCAACAAACAAGGACATGAATGGAAGAATGCAAAATAAAAATAAAAAGAAGAAGAAGAAAAAAAAGGGTGACCTTGGTAAGTCAGAATTATTTCTTTGCTTAAAAAAAGGGTGACCTTGGTAAGTCATTAATTAAGAGAAAACTTGCATGATCTGGCCTTGGTAAGTCAGAATGATTTGGTATTCCTATCAATTAGCATAAGTTGTATTCCCAGATCAGATCAAACAATAAGAATTTATAGATCAGAAGAAGTCCAAGCAATTCCATCACTAATTAACCAAAACCATCAATAGACTACAATTATATAGAAAATAAGCTCTGGAAACCCTGTTAAATTATAAACTCACTTTTAAATTATAAATAAACCCTATATATATTCAAGTCATCTTAGATAAATAACCATTTATCATCTGCAGAGTCACAGAGTTAAAGCACAATTCAATAGTCATCCCCATTTATACTCATAACTTTCAACTGATTAGGGCAAAATAACAAGTTGCAGTACTAAGCGAAAATCAATTGAAAGTATCTTCCAAATATAGCCCACAAAGCTTGATTATTCATAAATTGAAACCCTATGGCCAGTCGGCTCTTCAATTTGACTGATTAGAAGAGGATTTAAGTGTTTTGGATCTGAGATCATTTGCATTGAGTTAGAGAGCCATGAATGAGAGTGCAAGGCTGTTCAAAAAAATAAAAAAATAAAAAAGAAAAGAATGAGAGCGCAGGGAAGATGGGTTTGTCTCTGGCCATAGTGGAGACGAATCGACTGGCCATAGGGTTTAAGATCTGTTCGGATTATAAAACTACATCATTGTTGTTCCAAGGATACACAGTCAGATAGAGATATAGAGGAACTATTTCAACCCAGTTGATAAAGGAACCGACTGGAATGAGAGAGTCGAAAAAAGTGTCAAAAGAAGCGTACTATCTCGCCGCCGAACTAGTCCCGCTGCTAAACCAGTCTCGCTGCCGAACTAGTCTCGTTGCCGATTGAAACCCTTCCCCTTCAACCCCAGTCTCTCTTCAAACCCTCTATCTTCTCTCTCTCAGATTAAGGTTTGCTCACTGTTTTGAAACAGTGTAGTGAAATTAAGGGCTCTACAAACTTGAAAGGAAATGAAAAAAAAAAGGGGGGGGGGGAAAGGCAAAGGGAAAAAAGGGGGGAAATTAAGTGTGGGCGGGCGGTCGGGTGAGTCAGTGAAAAAATGGAGGAAATTTGTTTTATTTTTATTTTAATGAATTTTTTTTTTAATTTGGTAGAAGTAGGGGTAATATTTTAATGAAAAATATTTTCCGTTAAAATAAAGTTAATTTTTTATGTTCAATGAAAAATATTTTTTTGTGACCCATTTTTTTTTGTTACTAAAAATCAAGAGCTAATTTTTTGTGGTAGAGGAGAGGGAGCGGCAGTAGTGGTGAAGGTAGTGGATGAGAGGTGATGGTGATAGTGCTGGTGCTGGTACTGGTGGTGGTGATGGTGAACGAGATTAGTGGTGAAGTTGTGGTAGTGGTAGAGGAGATGGAGTGGCGGTGGTGGAGAGGTAATAGCAGTAGTAGTAGTGGTGGTAGCAGTGGTGGTAGTGGTAGTGGAGTGGTAGCGATGGTGGTAGTAATGGTAGTCGTAGAGGTGGAGTGGCAACAGTGGTAATAATGGTGGTAGTGGAATGACATTTCTTCTTCTTTTCCCAATCTATTTAATAAAATTGAATAGATTGGGAAAAGAAGAAGAAATTCTCTCACCCACTCCTCATTATTCTAACAAAGTATTCATAAATGTAAGGAAGCAATTCATATGTGATATTCAGATGGACAATATGACCTGCAACATTAGGAACCAACCAACCAATACAAGTATTTTTTTTTTCTTTCCAAACAAAAGGCATTAACATATTAACCCCCAAAAAAAAGTTTTTAGAAAAACAAATATACCTTAGAAGCTCCAATCTATAAATTTATGCCATCTGTCTTTTAAACACCATCTAACAAACCTTAAAATTCAAACCAAATTTCTATTTCTACAGTTAAAAAAAACAAATGTATCACAATCAACAGGAGCCTACCAATTAGCGTGAATCTAGCCCATGCTGCCATGCCTATAAAACTCAACTAATAAATAAACTGAAATTCATTTGATAGGTGTAAATTGAAGTTTTATTTATTTATTTATTGCTAGGCCAAAAAGGATGAAAAATAGGACTAAAAGTATGTACACATAATGAAAAATTTAAAAACTATCCCATAACAACTTAAAATTTAAAATTAACTAACTAAGAACAAAATAGGACTAATAATGCTAAACTACCAAATATATAAAGCCAAATAATAACATAACATATCTATTTCATAGAAACCCATTCTTATTTCATAGATTTGTAACAAACCAAACCCAAAGAATAAAATTTGAACCACATAGAAATTCATATTTCAGTCAAAGAATTTTCACAAGCAAAACTTGAAAATGAACAGAAGTTCACAAGAATAAATAAATAAATACTAGCGGTTAAGGCACACGCGATGCGTGTGTAAATTTTAAAAAAAAAAAATTTGCGATTGAGTCAATAAAAATTGAATTAAGGAACACTACTTTTCAATTGATAAAAACTTTAATACATCCTCATTCAATAGAAAAAGAAAAAAAAAAAAAAAAAAAGGGTCAAGTTCAATTCACAAATTTCAGATAAATCAAAGAAATTCAACCAAAATGGGGTAGCACATAGTGCCAGAGCCTCTGCACCTCCTAGGGTTCAACTGACCATTCTAAAATAACATGTGCATGGCTCTTGCAATTGTTTGAGTCTTTCTCTATTTCAATTTCCTTTCTATATACATATCTATATCTAAAAAGGAAGGCCAAAATTGAGGTAGATGTCACATTTTTTTTTTTCCTTTCCAAAATATCTTCATGTAATTGCCCAGATCAAAACGTCCTATAACTAATGAAATCCAAATTCAGATTGAGATCAAAATTTATAACCTGTAATAGCACACCACACACCACTAGTATAGTATAGTATAGATATAAACAAATTGACATAAAAATGAGTAATAAAAATCGAAATTGGAGGGATTTGAAAATACCTAGCAGCATGAGAATGCTGAATCGTGTAGTAGCTGGCATGGTGACCCAAGAATTCGGCAGAAACGTCGGGGTCAGCGAAATTGGGAAACTTGAAACGCTTCTCGACGATCCTGGGAGCGACAGGCGCAGCAGAGACATCATTGGGATCGACGATGTTGATGAACTCCTTTGGGAAGAAATTAAGCTCTCTGATCAACTTCTCACCCTGAAGCGACGGAAGCCTCGCGTCTGATGGTAAGCGAAGAGTCACTGAACCCAAAGAACAGAGAAGAAGGAAAGGAGAAACCAATTATACACAAACCGAACCCTTCATCTCTCTCTCTCTCTCTCTCTCTCTCTCTCTCTCTCTCTCTCTCTCTCTCTCGCTCTCGCTCTCGCACTCTCGGGGGGAACCCGATTGGGGATTTTGGTTGAAGAGATTGGGGATTTTGGGTTTTTTGGGAGCGGGAATGGAAAAAAAACCGGGGGAGGGGGGGAACCGAGCGGGAATGGGAAAATATATATATATTTTTTTTATTTCCATCACAAATGAATTTTTAAACAGTAAAACGGTTCTTTTTTTTTGGCGACGAGACGACAATAAAATCTATTTTTTGCTAAAATAATTTTTTTTTTTTATAGTTAATGAATTTTTTTTTATTTTTCATTTTCTTTTAGTTACTAAGATTGAAAATTTATTGGTTTCATTTTTATTTTAATGAATAAAAAATTATTTTTTTTTATTTGGCAGAAATATGAGTAATATTTTAATGAAAAATATTTTCTATTAAAATAAAGTTAATTTTTTGTGGTCAATGAAAAATATTTTTCTACGACCCATTTTTTTTTTGTTACTAAAAATCAGGAACTAATTTTTTTGTGGTAGAGAATAGGGAGCGGCAGTAGTGGTGAAAGTAGTGGATAAGAGGTGATGGTGGTGGTGATGGTGAAGGAGATTAGTGGTGAAGTTGTGGTAGTCGTAGAGGAGATAGAGTAGCGATGGTGGAGGAGAGGTAATAGTAGCAGTGGTGGTAGTAGTGGAGTGGTGGCGATTGTGGTAGTAATGATAGTCGTAGAGGTGGAGTGGCAACAGTGGTAGTAGTGGTGGTAGTGGAATGGCATTTGCAGTAGTGGTGAAGGTGGTAGAGGATATGGGTGGTGAGAGAGAGAGAGAGAGTGAGAGACAGGCAAAGAAGAGAGATAGAGAGACAGAGAGACAGAGACAGAGATAGAGTGATAAGCGAGAAAGAGACAAAGTGGTCGCTAAAAGTGCATTTTCTTGTAGTGTCTCAATAAATCGAAAGAGAGCTCGATAAATAGAGAAGAAGGAAGGGGGAGGTGAGCAAGGTGAACACAATGAGGGAGAGACAAACAGACAGACAGACAAATAGACAGGTAGACAGAAAGAGAAAGAGAGAGAGAAGAGTGATGAGTGAAAAAGAGTGAGACAGAGAGAGAGAGAGATAGATAGACAGACAGATAGAAAATAGAGAGAAACAAGAGATGAGCAAGAGATAGACAAAAAGAGAGAGAAAGAGAGCGAAAAGAGATGAACAAGAGAGAGACATAGAAAAAGAAAGAGATAGAGAGAGATGAGAGATGAGCAATAAGAGAAATAAGAGAGATAAGCGAGAGAGACAGAGAGAGAGAAGACAGATGAGAGAGACAGAGAGAAGAGAGATGAGCGAAAGACACACACACACACACACACAGAGAAAGAAGAGTGATGAGTGAAAAAGAGAAAGAGAAGAGACAGAAAGACAAGGAGATGAAAAAATTGGTGAAGAGATAAATGTTATATCAAAAGAGTAAGACGACGTCGTTTTTTTTAAAAAAAATTGCGATAGAAAAATACCGTTGTATTTATTCAAACCATTTTGTGACTGTATATTTATGAAGCTGTCTGAAAGACACAATATTTTATTTTATTTTACTTTCTTTTTTTTTTTTTTGCAACAGTACCTATTACAGTTGCAAAAAACTCTTTTTTTTTTTTTGCGACGGCAGCTGGTGCCGTCGCAAAAACTTTATTTTTTCGCGACAACAATCTCTGCCGTCGCAAATACTGTCTTTTTTTGAGACAGTAATTTCTGCAGTCACAAATACTCTCATTTTTCGCGACAGCATTTTCTACCGTTGCAAATACTCGATTTTTCTACGACAATAAATAATGTCGTTGCAAAAACTCCCTTTTTTCGCGACGCCAAGTTGTGCCGTCGCAAAAACTCACTTTTTTTGCGATGGCAAGTTGTGCCATCTCAAATGCTTCTATCTTTTAAGCCCACTTTTCTTGTAGTGAGAGCTCAGGCACAACTAGGAGAAATCAAGGGACAGAAAATTGAGTGGAGAAAAAAATGAAAAAAAGTTGAGAAAAAAATTTAGGAGAAAAATTAATTAGTAGAATAAAATAAAATCACGTCATAGATAATTTTTTTCAGCATATTTTTTATTAAAATTTAGTTAAATTATATATATATATATATGTCTATAAGTGTATATAGATATTTTAAAAAGTATATCGTTTGTATATTATTATTTGTATTATTTTTAATGAAGATACTATGACTAAAAATAAATCTAAAATAGAGATAGGTGATCAATTGCAATTGTCACTTAGGGATGACACTTCAAAATTAATTGAGAGAGTTGAGAGTTCAAAGAGAATAAGAGTTTGAGAGACAGATTTGTTTGTGAGAAATAAAATGTGAGAAGGGTGGTATTTATAGGACTTAGGAGGGAGGGGTTAATTTATATATGTATAAATAAATAAAAAATAAAGTTGGTTGTTGGTGGAATTAATGGTTATATGACTCTTTCAAATTGTTTTGTTTTAAATTTTTGACCATTGCACTAACAGAGGGGACAGGGAGCTGTTGGGGTCGGGTTGAGCCAGATGGGGAAGAAAATTTTGGGCGTGAGCTCACGGGATGGGTCACACTCCATAACACACCAGGGTCGGGCCAGGCCGGGCTCTAGAACACATAGCCTAGGGTCTTAGGTTGATCTTAGGCTCGAGCCTGGTTGGGCCCACCCAGGGCGCGAGCGGACTTGGGGTGTGCCGTGAGCTCGTGGGCCAAATTCACACCCCTATATGTGGGTAGTGGTTATGATATATGTGATATTGATTATGAAACAAAGGGTGCTGGTTATGAGATGTGGTTATAACATATGTGGGTAAAGGTAATGAGATATATGATTAGTGATTATGAGATATATGATTCTGGTTATGAGCAGAGTGGTATAGTTATAAGTCAAAGGGTGTTTGGTTATGAGATATATGATTAGTAGTTATGAGATATGTAATGTTGGTTATGATCAAAGTGGTGTCGTTATGAGATATGTGATTAGTAGTTATGATATATGTGATGTTGGTTATGAGATATGTGGGTAATGATTATGAGTAAAGTGGTGTCAAAGAGTGTGTGGTTATGCTATACGTGTTAGTGGTTATGAGGTATGTGGGTAATGGTTATGAGCAAAGTGGTGTCAAAGGATGTTTGGTTATGCTATATGTGTTAGTGATTATGAGATATGTGGGTAATGGTTATAAGCAAAGTGGTGTCAAAGGGTGTTTGGTTATGCTATATGTTTTAGTGGTTATGAGACATGTGGGTAATGGTTATAAGCGAAGTGGTGTCAAAGGATGTTTGGTTATGCTATATGTGTTAGTGGTTATGAGATATGTGGGTAATGGTTTTAAGCAAAGTGGTGTAAAGGGGTGTTTGGTTATGCTATATGTATTAATGGTTATGAGTTATGTGGGCAATGGTTATGAGCAAAGTGGTGTCAAAGGGTGTTTGGTTATGCTATATGTATTAATGGTTATGAGTTATGAGATATTGGTTATGTGACTAGTATAGCGGTCCCGGGTTTACCCCTTGTTGTACAGTGATCCGGACATGTGTCCGTGGATGTTGGTGGTTGAGTATTGTCTTGTTTACATCCTTTCCTACTTTGTATTTGAGTTATAGGATGTATTGGGCAGGTTTGTTACAGGTTGGTTGTGTTTGGAAACCAAGTGTTGCTGCCCAGAATTTTGGCTGGTCGCTCGAGCGAGGGTTTGGTCGCTCGAGCGAGGGTTGGTTTTGTGTCTGGTGGCTCGAGCCAGAGTGGCTTCGCTCGAGCGAGCGACTGCGTCTGGCTCAGACCTGAAGGTTGTGTTTCTTCGCTCGAGCGAGCTGGTTCGTCTTCGCTCGAGCGAGCGTCGTACTGCAAATCGGAAAATTTGCACTGTTGGCTCGAGCGAGCGTGTGTCTTCGCTCGAGCGAGACCAGTTTTTGTGTCTGGTCGCTCGAGCGACGGGGTCTTCGCTCGAGCGAGCCTGTTTATATCAGCAACGCAGCACCGAACTAAACATCACTTTTTCTTAACTTCATCTTCTTCAAACCCTTATTTTGAGAGCTTCTCTCTCTACACTTGCACTCTCTCTAAGATTTGATCTACCTAGGGTGATTTCCTACCCTAAGGCCTTTGTTAAAAAGCTAGAGGGTGGCTTGGGCTTCGTTTTAATCGGAACAAATTTGGTTTTGGAGCAAGTTGGGTGTTGAGCATCATCTCCTTTGGAGCTCATTCTTTGAGGTAGGGATACCCTACTCCTCTTTATGAGTTTTGTCTTTCAATTTTAGCATTTTGATATGTTGGGAGTTGTTGTGTAATTTTGGGAAACTTTGGGCCATTGTGTAATTTTACAAAAGTTGGGGGTTTTTATCTATGATAAACCTAGAAGCATGTTTGGTATATAAACATGGAATTAACGTTGAAACATTAGTGAAATTGGAACCTAAGGGTTGTGATGTTAATTATGGAGGATGTCCTAATTACATTGATTGATTAATTTGGATAATTAATTGTGTTGATTTGTGATGTATATAATTGTTGTTTATATGCATTGTGTTGTGTTGGAGGAGATAGGGGATGAACTCCACGGTTTAGGGGAAGATAGGGGATGAACCTCTAAACCGGATGTTGTTGGGAGGAGATAGGGGATGAACTCCGTAGATAGAGCGGGTATGCTTATCTAGAAGTGTTGACATAGCGGATATGCTTGTTGTTGGAAGTATTGATATAACTGTTATGTTTATCTCTGATGAAGTGAAAAGTGTTGGCATGAGTGTTTGTCTCATGTGTGATGTTTGGCCAGGTTCTGAGCCAAGGTTATGAAATGGCAAGTAAAAAGGAAAGAAATGGAAATGAAAGGAAATATAGACTTAAGTGTCTTGGAACTGTGTTATATTATGAATGAATGTAAATGTGTTGACCATCTATCAACTGTTAATCTTGTAGTCAATATTCATAATTGGTTTAGTATATTTCTACTGGGCTGTGGCTCACCCTATATGGGAACATCATTTTCAGGTACAGGAAGTATGCCACCTCCAAGGACTTAGCTTGGAAGGCTAGTGGCGGACAGACTTTTTGTTGTCTTTCCTTTTGTTGTATTACATGTAAATTCAAGCCAAGGGCTTTATGTGTAAATGAGCTAGCACTCTACTTTTGTGTAACCAAGTGTTAACTTGGAAAGCTGTAAGCCCTTAGGGCATTTGCTTTTGTTGTTAACATGTAGTACTCTTGTAATAAGACTCTGATGAATGGAAAGAATATGGAACTTTATATATATCATGCCTATATTGTTGGGATTTATGTTATTATTTTGAGGGCGTTACAACTAGTGGTTATGAGATATATGATATTGGTTATTAGATATGTGACTAGTGGTTATGAGATATGTGATGTTGGTTATGACTCAAAGAGGCTGGTTATGAGATGTAGTTATAATTCATGTGGGTCGTAGTTATGAGATATGTGATCAATGGTTATGAGATATGTGATGTTGGTTATAATCAAAGTGGTGTGGTTATGAGCAAAAAGATGTTAATTATGAGATATGTGACTAGTGGTTATGAGATATGTGATGTTGGTTATGACAAAAAGGTGTTGGTTACGAGATATGTGACTAGAGGTTATGAGATATGTGATGTTGGTTATGACTCAAAGGGGCTGGTTATGAGATGTGGTTATGATTTATGTGGGTAGTAGTTATGAGATATGTGATCAATGATTATGAGATATGTGATATTTGTTATGATCAAAGTGGTGTTGGTTATGAAATATGTGATTATGATTATGAAATATGTGATATTAGTTATGAACAAAATGGTGTTGGTTATGAAATGTGGTTATGAAATATGTGATATTAGTTATGAACAAAATGGTGTTGGTTATGAGATGCGGTTATAACTAAGTTATGATCAATTTGATTATAGTTATGAAGAAATATGATTTTGGCTCATAACTATAAAAAGTGACCTGTTTAGCTGGTCACTTTTAATGATGTGGCTCAATCTTAGCCATTGATTTTCTATGTGCCGTACATTTTTTGAACAAAATGTACTATAGACTTTCCCTTTATGTCATAACCAATACTATATTAGTCATAACCACTATCATATTCACTCATAACTTAGTTATATTCAGTTATTTATTTATATCATATTACCTCATAACCAGGTCATAACTAAATTATTTAAATAATTTAACTCTCAAATAGGCAACCGGTGTAGCCGGTTGCGAGGGGGAACAAAATTGAATCAGTCGTGTTTGGCCCTCTTGTTGGCTCTTCTCCTCCCTCTTCTCTTCCGCCATAGCCGAAGCTTCCGAGGACCACCAGCCTCGTCAGTGATCCGGGCTTCAGGCATGTCGACATCTTCTTCACAAGCTCTCACTCTCTGGACGTCTCCACCATGGGTTTGTGAGCAAAGACCTAGTCGTCGTCTTTTCCCTTCCCTTCCAGTGGAATCAAATTTTTCCGAGAACTCTTTTCCGTAGTTCAAGTTTGTTGCTAACTCTACGCTTCATCTAAATGTGCCATTGGTGCTTTGATTTCAAAACCCTAACAATTGAATATCTGTTATTAATTTTTTTTATTAGTCAAAATTAATATCCATAGCCACCCAAGATAGTTGTGCCATTGGGGCTTTGATTTCAAAACCGTAACCGTAAAGAATGAATATCTGATATTTGTTCTCATTCAAAATTAACATCAGTTCTTAGTCATATTCACATTCCTTTAATTGCTTTCACTTTGCTCTGGCATTGTATATCCACTATTTTTTTTCTTATTTTTGTACCCAAAGCAAAAAATCTAAACGAGGTTTTTCTTTTTATTTTGACATTGTAAATTTTTATATAAAAAAAATTTCTTTACTTGTAAGTTACAAAATTACTTTGTTAAGTTTTTATTAATATATATATATATTTTTTAAAGTTTGGCATATCCAATATTTTATTAGATACATGTAAAGTAAAAAATCTAGACAAACACTTATTTTAACTGAGTAATGCGTAAAAGAAAATTTATAGTAAAATAATATAAGCTAATTGGTGTTCCACGGCAACTGATCGTTTCTGTAAATAGTGCTCCATGTTTGCTATCTGATCTGCCTCTGCAATAGCTCCTTTCGTTGTTGAGAAGCAATGGGCAAGTCGTTTCAAACAAAAATATATAGACTCATGATTTTCTATCTCACCATGTGTGCACAACCAGACTGCCAGGTGTTCCAAATTCCTTACTATGTTCATCTTCGTATTTTAATTTGAGATGACCGGACAATCTGGTATGTAGATAGCTGCTTCCATGTCTTACAAGTTGTGTCGGTGTGTGGTTTCTATGTTGTTCTTTTTCTTTAATTTAATTTATGTGTAAATTATGCACACCAACTGTTTGCTAATATGTCCTCGAAAATAGAAAATAGAAAATCTGTTGGTGTCTCAACCATGAATAAAGAGGCATTCTAACTACTAGCCACCAAAATTAACAGCAAATCATCTTCCTTGGAACAAGTTGCATAACACAATGATTTTTATATTCAAAACAAACAAGTGAAAACAAATTTTGTATTATTCCATGATGTGGTTCATTGAAGAAAGGATTATGTAATTACATAGTTGGAAGTAATACCACATCTACCATAAGATATTTCACTTCCTCAAGTGGATTTAATCAGAAAAAATGTAAAACATTCATTTTACTGGTAGATTCCAATACCTTGTGTAATGTAGGGCCTTATTTTGACAAATTAATATGGCAGATAGACCGCCTGCAAAACATAGATAAATCCCCATCAATCAAAGCTCTTTCAAACAAAATTTCATGCCAATTAACAAAATGAAACTGGGACCAAATTAACAGAATTTCAAGAGGCGAAGGCATACTAAGACGGGTAGTTCAGAGACCAAATTGGTTAAAGATGGTAAGGTTGCTGCAGATTCAGTCAGTCAACTCCCGGGTAAGGTTCATTCACTTCTTCGAAAAATCCAAGCCTTTGTCCCCATGCTTGATGTCTATGTATTTATGGATGTGTTCGTAAACGATTTATTCTTTATGCTTTGATTTTAATTTTAATATATTAATTCTGTATTAGAATTTTGATTAATTATAAATTTTAAGATTTAGGAATGCAGCAAAAGTATGTTGAATTGGAGTGAAGGAGAATTGGGTGAAAGCATATATATGTCAAGTTTTCATTGGGTAGTTATTTGAATAAAGGAAATGGCTCTTCCCGCTTAACTTGCATTTTTGGAAACTCTATTAGTTACAAGGAAGTTTTTTTTGGTTTCTTATTTTCAACGTCAAAGTAACAGCTTGATAAACATTGTTCTTTTTTAATTGCTTTGCTTTTCATATGATGTAAATTGTTATTATTTTGTCTCCTTTGTGTTTTTGTTCTTGGTTTTCTTCTCCTATATTGTTTCAGATGGTTAAGATGTGAAATAATTTTCTCTTGTTTTCTTCAGTACATTTGGGGAGTTCATTATTTTCATCGGTGAGACCATATTCACCTTCATCTTTGTGTCATTCTTTATTCTTTTGTGACCCAGAAATTAATTGGGATTGAAATGTTTAGGGATTAGGAATTATATTTCGAAGAATATGAAAATAGCAGTAGCAAGAATTCTTAGGACTAACTCAGGAATGCATCAGAAGTTAGAAATATTGTTTCTTCATTACATTTGTGAGTTTATCTTAATTTTTTGAGCATACACCATCAAGTCGAATAACTGATTAATAGGATCTTAATTTTGTGGGCATTCTACTCATTATACTTGATAGAGCTAATTCTCAGAGCCATTTTCCTATCAAGTATGGCATTGATGGCTTGGATGGGGGCTTGATTAGCAACCATTTGCAATTTATTATGGAAAAGAATGATTGATGTGAGATGATATGCTTGATGCCTTGTGTGACTTCATAATAATGAGATGGTTGATTGTTGGCCACTGGCCAAGTTTATGCCATGTTCTTGTGTTGGTATACTTTAGGTAAAAAAATCTTTCCTCCATGTTTCAAGCCCTTTGAGTTTGAGGTCTGGTAATTGTAAGGAAATAGAAATGTGTATCTAGCATATAAGGCCTATGCTAAAGTATGTATTTAGTTGCTTAAGTTGTTGTTGTGCTCTTAAAGATTAAGAAGATGGTGCTTAGGAGGGATAAATTTAAGATGTGAAAATTGTGATCTTTGTGCATTTGCTTTGCTAAATTGGGAACTGTTAATGCATCAGTTATCATTGACCAGACGGGTTTTGTTTATTGGTTTTGGAGGGTCTGGTTTGATTGAACTTTAAATAAGCTTAAACAACAGATTAGGCAGTGTGCCGCCGGTGATCTTAAGTCATTGAAGTGCCTACCATCTTCCCAGAGGTCAACAACCGATCACCTCTAATCTCTATTACCCACAAATGCCTTTGGTTCATTAACATTGAACATATTTTGTCACCCTTCAATTCCCCTCATGCTTCTTCAATCTCTGTAATGCAAAGAACTTCTTTTTTTTTTTTGTCATTTTGTTTTATTTTTCTTTATAGTAATTTTACTGATATCTAGTAAAAGTTGCTAAAAACACTTTTTAATATATATATATATATATATTAGAGTATACTTCGTTATCATAGCCCACCCTACTTGAGTGGGATATAAGGCTTAGTTTGGTTTGGTTTGAGCATGCTTTGTTATGAAAATTTCTTTGTCTACGAACTGCAATATTTTTTTTTTTTTTGGGTTGATAAATCTATGAACTGCAATATTATTTATCTCTCTCTCCCAACCCACCTGTAAGAAGGAGCAGTGCACTGGGAAAGATAGATTGGTTCTACTACCAAAACTACTCTATTTTTGAAAACTTGAACTTCCAATGAATTGCCTGGTTGTAAATGCTTGTAAAAACAAATTTTCTTTGAATATCAAGGAAAAGACTTGTCCACTCCTTATTTCCATAGCTTGTTTAACGTCTTCAAACTTGACTTTGAGAAAGAAGATGCTTGATGTGAGTTGAATTGGGTAACAGAACTGTTTGGTTATTAATGACAACTTTGTTGGTTTAATGGCCAAAATCATATGATGATGCTGTCCTTTTGTATAAATTATCAACATCAACAATTTGAAGGACAAAAAAATAAGTTTATGGGAGTAGAATAATATCTTTTCAATTCATAAACTCTATAATGTAACCCATTATAGGTTTGGTATTCACAAACTGCTTTAAAAGCTTAACTTGTTACAAAGGGTGTAGCTTAAAGAATATATATTGTCAACATGCCCCCTCATGTGTGCCAAACTCCAGATAAGAACCAAATTCTTAAGGTTTTAAGCAATCGGAAAGGGTTTGAAGTTTTTTTTTTATATTGTCAACAGGCTGCCTCTGGTATGGCCAAATTTCTTTCATTGAGTTGGCAAACTCATGCATACCTTAAATTTTATTAGGTGAGCTTGAGACTTGAATACAAGACCTTCCTATTATGATGCCATGTTAACCAACAATGGCTCTTAAAAGATTTTAGAGGAGTTGAGCAAATGGTTTTTAACATGGCATTAAAGCAAACAAGTCTTGAGCTTGTATTACACAGTTACCTTATAGATGTCATACATAATTGTCATTGGCTCGCTCATGGACGGGATTTTGGCCACACGAGGAAGTGCATTGATGATGTAAATACAATTACACTTTCTAATAGCTTCAATTTTTAGATGTTGGTTGTTAAGTTTATAGGATATAATATTTCATGTATTGTCAAATAGCTTGCATGAGTATATTGTACTCAATGTTTTAAATTCTTCTTAAAATTTTGAACTGTTAACTATATTTATGAATATTCTTTCGCAGGAAATTTCAAAATTAAGATACAAATTATGCCCGCACGTGATGAAAGAAAGGAAGTTCTGGAAGATATTATTCTAGTTAATAGTCATGTGGCTCCGTGAGTAACTTGTCCTGCATAAATTCTTTTATTTTTGTGTACTGACTAAGGCTTACATTGCTTTCACAACCTAAATCAGTCTTTGACCCATCAACAGATATTCTTGCATCATTTACATTCATAGATAGTGCCATTTTCTTATAGGCTTAATATGACATATAATAAATATATAAAATTATATGTTTTGCAATTAGGCGGTGTGCTTTTCACCCAAGCTTGTTCCTTAAGTCGTGAGATATTAAGAGGTGCAAATTGTTCAATTTCGTTGCTGCAAATTACTCTCTAGTTTATCAAAGAAATTGTTCAATTTCTTACAATGAATGTTCGTTTGAGTGTTGTATCTTCCTTTATTCTGCAGTTTGCATTGGGCTGAACTCTGTATGCATTTTTCTTTCACAAACTAGCTGCAAATCCAAACAATCTGGTATGTAATTGTTTTGGTTTGCTGTTTATTTGTCTTCTATGGAGATGTCATTACTTGATTTCTATGCTTCTATATAAGATTGATGCTTGTTATTGCCCCAATTCTATTTAATATTTGGCCCAGCCCATGTATTGTCTTTGTTTTGTTGTTTGCCTACAATTTTATCTTTTGCTCACCATGTGTTTTATAATATGCCCAAACCAATAATAACATACTTTCATTGATCACTTACTGTTATTGATTAGGAAAAACAATTTATTTTTTATTGGTTTGTTTTCCTATTTCGTACCACTCTTAATCAACAATATGATTTCATTGGATTTTCCCTTTTGGTTCAAAATAAACCTTTATTAATTACTTAATCTAATCAATACAATGACCACGTTTCGTGTTTCTTGTAGAGATGGGCCTGCTTTAAATGCCTAGGCCAAGTCTAACAAAATTGTGCAGGTACTCACTACTTTTGGTATGTAGTTTGACTATTTGCATAGGGTTCGCTTGTTACTTGATCTTGTGATATACAAGCACAATTCAGCTCCTATTGTTGGTGATATCGCGCAATATAAAGCTGGTGATGCTCTATTCTCTTTTATTTTTCATAATTTCGTACAATCAATGACGTTATCGCATTTCTTAAACTGGTGAACTTTGAGTTTATAACTCAACCTTTGTTATAAAATTATATTCTCAAGTGTGCTATCTTGTGCAGAACTTAGAGCTAAGGGTGAATTGAAACGGAAGTAGAGGCTATAGACTTTCGTCATCCTGAAAGAAGGAAAGATAGTGGATAAGGTTGTGGGAGCGAACAAAGACGAGTTACCATTGCCAAGCACGTCAATGCCGCCTGATTAATACTATTATGTTTCGATTTTTACTTTTCAAGGTGTCTGTGGACCTTTGTCATATGATACATATTGATTTGGCTTTGCTTCACAATGGAAACATACTACTATTCATGTCTGGGAAACTTAGACAGAGCTTCATAATTAACAAGATTCTTTGCTACATTCTAGCTGTGCATCATCGTTTATTTTCTTTGGATTTGTTTGATGTTGGCTTAAAATCTGTCTTTTGTTGGTTTTTTGGTCTATAGCGGCATTTTCTTCTTCTTCTTTTTTTCTTTTTTTTTTAAATAAAAAAAGAAGATTTTCATCAACTCAATATTAAAAAAAAAAAAAAGAACGTATATTATTGGTATCATGTTAAATGAAAAAACAGATTTTCTTTTTTTGTTGGTATCATTATTGATATTATTATCATTTGGTTTCAGAAATTGGTTTTCACTTTCCTTCCATCACACTTCATAAGTTCAATTTTCGATTTTTTTTCTCTTTCTTTTAACATTTGAATTCCTACTAGACCTCCTTCCTAAAAATAAAAACTAGAAAATGAAGAAATAGAAAAGTAGACTTCCTTGCTGGATATTGATAGTAACAAAGTTACCAACTTAGTTGATCAGTTCATGGCAAAATGAAAAGGGAACAATGAAAACATGGAGAGGAACCTTGCTTAAATGGATCCGGTCAAGACCCTTGACAGATTCAAATGGGTTATAAAATAGGGAAACAAATGAGAAATCAAAGTGCCAATTGGATGACACCACCAGAACTAGACTACTGTTGATTTTGTTCAATGGATTCCACAGTGGACAACCAGAAGAAATTTCATTAATTGCAATATAATCTTCATAAAAATAATTTGCAAAACCAGTTCCGAATACCTACTATTTAACTTCTCAAACAAAAACATTGGCTTTTGCATCGGTTGGTTCTAGGTTACATACAATTGAGCAGCGGATGATTTTAACAGTCCTCAAAAAATCAGTGTAATTGCATAAAACAAATGAATGGTGATCAAGGACCAATACCATGTACCAGCAAAATAATTGCCACCACTTATATCTGCACTAGCAGGGCCAAATCCCACTGTTATTGATGACCCTGTAAAGCTTCCATTGTTTACTGCAAAGCTGCATTGCCAATCGGCACACATTATATAAATATTTATAACAATATGTTCAAAGGAAAGCAAAAAACATTGAAAAATAATCTGAATTCTTATATGGATATTGAATAGTCTGCATGATATGAAATGAATTAAACGTAAATTAAACTAACGTATTTTTTTTCTGGAAGAACACATCGTGTCGCAATAGAGTGTGACCACTACACAAATTTTGTGGTCCAGCACCACCACACTAGCAAGAGATGTTGGAAAGCAAAAATATTAAAACACTTCTTGTTTAGCTATGTGTTAGGATCAAACACACCCAGATAATAATCTCACACACACAGAGCACACAATATTTACGTGGTTCGGCCCAATGCCTACATCCACAGACAGAAATGAGAATTTTCACTAAAATGGAGCAAAATACAAAACAAAGGAGGAGGAGTATCTCACTCTCTCTACTCAACTCAAAGCTCTCATACACTTCTCACAACTCTCTCTTTTCTAATACAAATTACTCTCTCCCTCCCGTCTCTATTTATACACAAAGGGAGTGAGAGAGAGAGAGGAGACAAACCCACACAATTTTCTACCATCTTTAATGGTGAGGGTGAGTGTCAACAATGCCAACAACGTGAAGGGAAGGGAGAAGCTTGCAGATGCCCAGCATAGACTTTCACTTCCAGTAAAGGTCTTCCTACGCCATTTTTCTTGACTGTGCATGCATGGGGTTGGAACAACACTATGTAACAAAACCGACCAAACCGATAAAACCAACCAAGAAAAACCCTAAGAAAACCAACCAAGCTAGACCAAATTGACAGAAACCGATCAGTCTCCCCATAAGCTTCAATCAGTTCAGTTTTGATATTTTCAGTTCAATCTCCATTTGTATGGTTTTATAAACCAAAAGAACAGCAATCGACCATTTAGCAACAGCAACCATATCACAAATCTGCACTCTAAAATTATTTGTTTATCAAACTATAATTGACATTAAGGATTAAATTGAAGCCAATTAAAATATCAAATAACACAATAACCAGACCCCAAATCTCATCTGATTCAAGCCACCATTAGCATTTACAAGAAGAAAGCCATTTGTCTTTGCATCCAACTCTGTCAATAGCAGTAAAATCAAGTGAATAGAAATTGACATACACCCACAAACACAAACAAATTAGAGAAAATTTGTTCAATTGTAAAGAATTCTTACTTTTTTTTATCAGAACCTAAACTAGTAAATGTCTTTGCAATATAAATTTGAAACTTACATCAACCATAAAATACAAAATACTATCAAATTTATACAAAATACTAACAAATTTAAGTCCTCAAAAAATATCCATCAACCATCGTTTAAGAGTATTTATACAAAATACTAACAAATTTAAGTCCTCAAAAAATTTATAAAAAAAAAAATCTTAGTTTAGCTCCCAATATCACCCACTCTATCATATCAACTTTACCCACAGCAACACCTGCAAAAACAAATTATATTGTCGTTAAGGTTTGTTCACTTGAAATCTATGGTTCAAATCATAACAAATTGAATTTTGATATATTGGTCATTACACACTCTTTTGTCATTTTGTGTTGGTAAATTATTTATTTTCATAATCAAGTTGTAAACATCGTAATTAGTTATGACATCTAAATGTTCTAGCTAAAATCTATCTTGGCATATCAGGAAAGATAATTTGAAATTTGCAAAGCAAATGTAAGCAAAATGAACATAATTTGAACTGAAAAGATGCCATAAAAGTAATCACCTAGAGACGGGCCAAGTGTTGCTTTGCTCTTTGGCCTTGCCTTGAGCATACCCATTTTCTACTAAGAACCTTTGTTGCCTGCATTGTTCGCGTGTCTTGCCTAATGCTAAATCCCACAACTTTAGCATATTGATTATAGAAATCATTGGCATCCTCTTCTGAATTGAATTGCATTTCAAGAACATCATTCTTGGTTAAACTTTGAATAGGGTCATTTGCATGGGAACCTAACTCTTCTTTATCTTCATGCTTACGCTCAAATTTAGCACATCCAAAAGGATCCATGATAACTACATCAAAAACAATACGAAAAGAATAAATTAATGACATAGTTATTGAAAATCAAAATAAATAGAGAATGACTTTGTAATCAACAATCAAAATATTGGTTGATCAATAGAAACACAATAAAATAGACACAGACAAGTTTGTAAGATTTGGTTCTTTGGTTTGGGTTCTTTGGGTTGTAATCAACAATCAAAATATTTTTAAGTATTTGGATTGATCTAAAACACACAAGTTTGTAAGATTTGGTTTAGTGATTCTTAACCAAGGAGAATCATTCCCTGATATGTGTTTCTGTTTCCTAACCAATGCTCTGCTATCAATTATACACAAATAATAAAAAAACACACTTGTACGTACCCTACTATCAATTAAAATAAAATAAATAAATAAACACACCCGCAAGTATAACTTTATACACGAAACGTCTTTTTTTCTTAAGACTTCAATAAAAGATTATTTTGGAAACAAGGAATAATTCATTATGAATTAAGACATAAGAAACTTCAGAATTATGGACTAAATCAATGGAAAAACTGGTTAAGAGGTCATTATCAATACCATTTATCTCATATTAGATGGTCTAGACTAATAGCAGCAAAATTGAAAAATAGAATCAATCAATGTCGTATAATTCAAAATCAAGATTTAAACAAAGAGAATTCATATGAAAAAGACCTATTAATTCATTACAAAAAACAAAACGATTACGAAGTATATTCATTACGAAATCAAAATGAGAATTTTCAAAAATACTATAGATATAATCTTTTATCTTATAGATCTATTAATTATGAAAATAAGAGGGACCCATTTATGTATGGATCACCATTCCAAGTAAATAAGAATCGAGAGAGTTCTTATAATTACAACACACATAAACATAGCAGCAAATTTTTTGATATACTAGGGGATATCCCTATCAAAAATTATTCAGGAAAAAGTGATATTATGTATATGGAAAAAAATCCGGATCAAAAATATTTTGATTGGAAAATTCTCCATTTTTGTCTTAAAAAGAAAATCGATATTGAGGCCTGGAAGCAATTATTATTTATGTAGAATCACTTGAAAATAAAATAAAATAAACACTCTAGAGGATTCATGCTTCGTCTGTGATGAGTGGGTGAAGGCAAAAATCTCAATATAGAATTTTCAAATGTTTATGAAATTTAATGAATTTACTTGAACCAGACTCTCTTGTGATGTTTTTTCCCTCTAGAGTTCTTTCTTTTCAAACATGTACATTTCTTCTCTACTCCCTCAAAATTATGTTCATTTTTCTCATGGGTGGGAAGCAAAAGTATCAATTCAGAATTTCCAGACATTTACATGTCATTCAACAAATTTGAGTTCAACCAAAAATGAATTCAATCTTTCTCTTGTGACGTCATCTCCCTCTTAAAAAAAGACAGTACACCCGCAAATATCCTACTATCAATTAAATAAACAAACAAATAAAAGCACACCTGCCAGTGCCTTGCTATCAATTCAAAGCAAATAAATTCAAAAAAACAGAAGCAAGTAGCCTACTATCAATTAACATGAAACAAATAAATAAAATAGCACACCCGCCAGTGCCCTGCTATTAATTGCAAACAAACAAACAAAAAAAGACAGCACACCTGCAAGTATCCTACTATCAATTAAAATAAACAAATAAATAAAAAAACACACCCGCTAGTACCCTGCTATCAATTCAAAGCAAATAAATTCAAAAACACAAAACCAATTACCCTACTATCAATTAACATGAAACAAATAAATAAAATAGCACACCTGCCAGTGCCCTGCTATCAATTAAAATAAACAAATAAATAAATAAAAGCACATCCACCAGTGCCCTGCTATTAATTGCAAAAAAAAAAAAAAAAAGACATAGCACACCCACAAGTATCCTACTATAAATTAAAATAAACAAATAAAAAAACACACCCGCCAGTGCCCTGCTATCAAAAGACAGCACACCCGCAAGTAACAAGACAGCACACCCACACTCAACAATATGAGATCTTAGGAAGCTAAAACAATAGCATATAAATTTTGCCAAATCATTGCCCCGGTCATTCCTCTTTTGGGAGCCTCATTATAGAGACAATGCTTTTAACTCTATCTGGACATGCTAATCTAAAGCAAGAATGAAGATGACAAGAATAAAGGAAGAAAACTTGAAAAATGATGGTATTGAATAAAAAACGTTAGTCTTGTTACTTATATAACTTAAAAGCTACATAAATTTTTTTTTTTAAATTTTTTATAATAAACAAACACTCGTGATTTCCTTTTCCTATCCTCTTACAATCTCTCTTTTCCAGCTGGCAAAGCAAAAATAGGAGGGGGTTAACAAACCTCTACTTTGGAAGTCCTTTTCAATTGATTTTTCTATTAGATCACAAACCACATATTCAACAACAAATTTTATTCACTCTTGTTTTAAGATGACAATGGAATCCATCCAAGAAAATATTAAAATTTTTGCCCGTAAAAAGACAATTGAGCGACATGCGTAGATATTAGAATCATACACCAAGCAAATTAATTAGCTCAACAGTGTCCAATATGAGGGTCCACTTAGTGAGCTCAATAGCTTACTCCCTTCGCTAAGCTTCTCAAGGATCCTTTTAGATGAATTGATAATACGGGATACATATTTCCGACTTCATTCAGCTTTTTTCTTAACTTTCTGTAATAACCCGCATTCATGTCTTAGTCATGTTCATGTGCATCTGCATAACCTTGTCTTGTTAAGTTTGCATTCATGAACCTCGTCTTGTTTTGCTTAAGTGTTGTATGCATGTTTTGTTCCTTCCTTGCTGTGACAAGCCTAAGATATTCCAAGCCGAGGTCATCTTAATTCTAGAACTACCTTGGAACCACTTTGGTTGACCTCCACCCTCGTCCTGGCATATTGGCCGAGATGTCATCATCTGGGCCGAGGTGTGTATCACCAAGGCCGAGATGTGTATTATCTAGGCCGAGATGTTATCCTTGAACCCAAGTGATCTCGTTCCTGGACAGGTATGACCTAGATCGAGGTGTGGCACATCTAGGCCGAGGTGTGGCACAGCTAGATCAAGTGTTGTCCTTCCTAGCTGAGATCATTGTCACCTTACTTGCCAAAGCCTTGCCCTTAGCCGAAGTCATTACTCGCCGGAGTGCCCATGCCGTCTAGCTTGTTGAGCACACTTTGTCATAGTCTTGTCTTTTCACTCAGTCACCTTTTTGAGGAGAGCCAACCAGCCGATGCCACGTGTCCCAGCAGAGGGTTAAGTCAGCCAGCAGAGTTAGAAACATATCATTTTGTCATACCTTTTGCATTGTAGAGAGAGAAGCTCTAGGAAGAGGGAAGAAGGAGTTCTTGAGAGAGAAGTAGATCCCAAGCTTGATCCTTAGAGTTGAGTCGTTAGATCCGTGCTTTGAGGTTAGATTCTTGATTTATTCTTGTTGTTCTTATTGTTTATCTAGCTGCATTGCATGATCTAGCATGTTTCATGAGCCATGCATTGCTTTGAAGTTCGGTTTTAGAAAAAGAAAGTGATATTCATGTGTTCTTGAGGAAAAACCATGTTTTGATCCGAAAGTTTATATCAAGATCCATGTTTTTGTGTTGTTTTCACGGAGTCTTCAAGTATGGGTACCCAAGTCCATGTTTTCGAACTCATAGCATGAAACCTCAGATTTTTATAATAACAAGTTATGATTTTAGCATTCATGTTCTTCATGTTCTTCAGGAGAGGGAAACCCAGATTTCCAGACTTCACTTCCCTAAGTGTAGTCACCGAGATCACTCTTGCCTAGACCTCACACTTAGGCCAAGCATCGTATCTCACCTTGGCCTACCTTGCATGATCACTTACACCTTTAGTTTACCTTGCTTGCACCTCAGCAGTCAGCCGCACGCCGAAGCCTAGGTAACCACACCTCAGCCAAGAGGTGTGGGACCTCGGCAAGGACCTGGTTGGTACCCAGCATGTTTTGTCTCGTCTTAATCCAGTTTTGAAAGAAAGCCGAGATCGTTTGCATCCATGTAGAGCTTGTTTTGAGAATGCATTTCATATCCATCTTTGAGCATCTCTTCTTGTTTTCTTGAAGTGCATTCAATAGACTTTGCCATGTATTTGTAGGACTTGGACTCTTGCTTTGACCCCGACGTTTGCAGAGCTATGTGAGTGGTATTTTTAATAAAGCTATGTTATAACGTTTTGATAAAGCTTTGCTTTGCTTTGTTTTGGAAAAGTATTTGTTAAGCATGAATGATTATCCCTATTTTGTGTATCAAGTATTAGCTTTGTTTTGGATGACATTCTTGGAAAGTCCGTACGTGCTAGGGGACTATAAGCATTTGTAGCACAAGTCCGTACGTGCTAGGGGACTATAAGCATTTGTAGCACAAGTCCGTACGTGCTAGGGGACTATAAGCATTTGTAGCACAAGTCCTTACGTGCTAGAGGACTCTAAGCTTTTGTAGCACCATGTTTGAGAGATCTTTGCCATCGACGATCTATGAACGGATGGCCCCACCGACGGTCTACGAACGGGTGGATTTGTCTAATCGATTCCGGGTCGATTATTCCCTTGTTTTGTCCAGAATGTCATCACCCCAAGTATTATGTTGATGTTATTAAACATCCCAAGAAGCTTTGAAAGATTTGATTGATGAACTTGATTCGTCCCATGTTTTGTACAAGTTATTATATGTATTGTTTTGATAAAGATCTCGGATATCATTCATTTAACCCTTTATTATTTATACCATTCACTGAGTATCCAAGCTCACCCTCTCTATGTATATATGTAGGTGCCGAGCAAGACGGCGGTGACGCCTAGATGTGTTTGCATGATGTTTTGGATTCATGTTACGTCGGTAATATTTATGTCGGCTTGATAAGCCTTTTGATCAAGATGTAATATGTACCTTACTTTATTTGTATTCAAGTTGTAATATTATGATTAAGATGTATGCCACTTCATTTGATCTATGCACAATTCTTATGGACTACTTAGATTTAAATGTATTGCTTCCGCACATATAAGCCCCATATGTATACTCTGACTGTGTGTGAATCCTTGTAAGTTGGCCTTTGGTAACCTCGGGTTACTGGCCATCATGGCACCATTCTACTAGGGGCGGAATGGGGTCGTGACACTTTCTTTGTTGGATAAGTAAATATTTTTTAAAAGGCATCCAAGGAGATGGTACCCAAAAACATCCACAAGTACATCTAAGCAAAACAGAAGTAGCTATACAATCTTTGAGTCCTCAAAATTCTCTATGAAGTCCCACAGCATTGGCCAACATCTTGTAAAGAACATTTAATCAATAATTTTTTCCATTTTCATAACCCCTCCGAACAAGAATATCAGCCACACCTTTATTAAGCTTATAAGACTAGGAGTTTAACGTTATTTTCTGCTGCTAATCAAGGATTCTCTTTTTATAGAATCCATGGAAGTTTTAATAAAGTAACATAAATAAGGGGCACACACAGCTCTCACCTTCCCCTCTACCACCAAGTATGGAAAATGGAGTATAAGAGTGTACACGAGAAGTGTAGAAATGGAATCACACAACTGATTATATTTTAGCTAGAGGTCTTGCCTATTGAATTTTTTGAAAATTTCCTAGCATGTGGGAATCCTTGCACTTATCAGGATATCCTTCCACGACAAGGGAATGTCTACACCTTAATAATTGGGTTGCCCCAATGAGACATGCTTGATTTGGTGACATTCCACATCATAGAGTTTCAGCCCTCTTAATGGAACAAACAAACAACGTATCATATAATTCAAGCACACTTGTAACACAAATTTATAGCCACGTTAATTGCAACAGAAGTTTGGTTACACAGTCAGTATGATTCCATAATTCACGTATCATATAATTCAAACACAATTCACAAGTATCATATAATTCAAACACACCCGCCAATGATAGAATCAAGTTTTCAAAGTTGACTCTTGGTACTGTGGCTCCACAATTCACAGTTTGTTTGATTTCTGTTTGATCTTTGATGAGACTAAAAAATCCCAAATCACCATTAATAATATGAAAACTAACTAATATAAATTCGACTTAATTTCAAATTTAGTAATTGTTAAAAGTAATTTATCATCTTTTAAGTTTCTAATTAAGTTGAAAGAAAGAATTCCATAAAATGTAAATAAGGAAGTTTAACTAATTTTTATCCCAATGCTTTCATAGATTTTGGAAAGAATTGTACTTCTCAATTTACAATTACGTTCTTCTGAGAAAATCAAATGAGAAAAGAATGGCCTATCAAATTGGATTTCGGTGAAAGGGACAGTTTCAAAGAAGGGGATTTTGGTCTAGGGTTTCATAGAATGGAGATGGAGAAAGGGAGAGAAACAAGCTGCAGAGTGAGAGAGAGAGAGAGAGAGAGAGAGAGAGAGAGAGAGAGATACATTGAGGCATGTAGCTTGCTAAAACTAGGAGGAAAAGAAAAGGGCAGACTCACTCTTCGGTGCTTGGCGAGGAGGAGCTCCGGCGAGATCCTATAGAGATCTTCGTCAACAGCTTTGGGAGCTTTTCTCCGTGGTGGAGGATGCGGCGGCCAAAACAGGTCTCGGCGCTGGCAAGGGCAGTGGCAATGACCGAGAGAGAGAGAGAGAGAGAAACTTTTGAAGACGTTTGGGAGTCTAAGGGATTTGTCATGCAAGGAGGGAATTTTGTGAAAATTTTTGAAGACGTTTGGGAGTCTGAGGGATTTGTCATGGAAGGAGGGAATTTTGATTTTCACAAAATTTGGAGGTTTGTTCCAAATTTTTGGAGGAAATTATTTGGGGGAAATTATGTAATAATCATAATAAAAAAAATTAAAACATTTAGAGTCTTATAATAAAATAAATTATTAATTTATAATTTTATCAATTTACACTCAATTTTTTTTATTTATTTTAAATATAAATCCTCATCTATTTTTATTAAGTAAAATTAATAATAAAAAAAAAAGAAAGTATTGTACTCATCAACTACAAAATGTATAATCACACCATTAATTAACCTAATAAAAATATTTAAAATTTTAGAAACTATAAATATCGTAATCAAGTCACAAAGTTTTGTGATATAAAATAGAAAATACATAACTGCATCACTAATTGCCATAACAAAATTGTTTAAAATTATAGAAACAATTATGCTAGGTAGCTCGAAATTTTCTAGCTCGAATTTGGCCCGAATTCAAAACGACGTCGTTTCGTCGTTTTGATTTTATTTTATTTTTTTTCCAATAACTGGGAAGAAGAAAAATCAAAAAAAGAAGAAGAAGAAAGAAGAGAAGAGAAGAGGAGAGTAGCAGAGAGAGAGAATCATCATCAGCCACCCAACATCTTCATCAACACAGTAGAGAGAGAGACCAAAAAAAATCATCAACCACCCAACACATCTTCATCAACACAGCAGAGAGAGAGAAAAAAAAAATGTAAAAATCTAAAAAAAAAAAAAAAAAACTTCAATACATCATCCTCATACACAGATCAGAGGCGGAGATCAGAGATCGAAGGCCGGACTGCGACAATCGGAAACGAAGGCGGAGGCAGAGGAGAAGGCGGCGGCGGCAGTGATCGACCCTCTCTCTCTCTCTCTCCATTCCCTCTTCCCCTCTCTTCTCTTTCTCTCTTTCTCTTCCTCTTCCTCTTCTTCTTCTTCTTCTTCTCTCTTCTCTTTGCTCTCTCTATTTCAGACCAATCGGGATCTCTAATGATACAGATAAACACAGAATGTAATGACAATAATTAAATAATTTAATCCACGACTTATAGCCATGGAACACAAAATACAACGGAATGAAACTAAGAAGCATAATCTTCAAGATGTCGTAAAACACGAGTCCAAAAATACATCGGCAAAACACATCTAGGCGTCACCGCCGTCCTGCTCATCACCTACATATATATAGAGAGGGTGAGCTTGGATACTCAGTGAATGGTATAAATAATAAAGGGGTTTACATGAATGATATCCGAGATCTTTTAACAAGCAATACAAGGAATAAATCAAGTTCATCTATCAAATCTTTCAAAGCTTCAAGGGATGCTTACTAACATCAATATAATACAAGAGATGACATTCCGGACAAACAAACCCACGCGGTAAAACCGTCAGTGGCAAGGCAAGACAAGACAAGAGAGATCTCAAAACAATGATGTCGTTGCATTATAGTCCCCGGACACTAAGGACTTGTGCTACAAACGCTTATAGTCCCCCTAGCACATACGGACTTCCAAACTTTGTGCTACAAATGCTTATAGTCCCCTAGCACATACGGACTTCCAAACTTTGTGCTACAAATGCTTATAGTCCCCTAGCGCATACGGACTTCCCGAGAATGTCATCAAAACAAGATACAATATTTGATACGCAAAATAGGAATAATTATTCATGCTTGTAAATAATTTCCGAACAGGGCAAAACAAGGTTTTATCAAAGCTTTATAACATATCTTTATTAAAATACCACTCACATAGCTCGTCGAACGTCGGGGTCAGGGCGAGTCCAAGTCCTACAAACACATGGCAAGTCTATTGAATGCACTTTTAAACAAGCTTCACATGCATACAAAAATGATCTCGGCATTCTCCAAAACTAAGTCAAACCAAAACAAACACTGTTTCTCATCTCGAGAAAACATGCTGGGCACCAACCAGGTCTTGGCCGAGGTCCCACACCTCCTCGCCGAGGTGAGGTCCCGTTGACCACACTCAAGGAAAAATGAAGTCGGGAAAAATCTGGGTTTCCCTCTGCTCAAGAACATAAAGAACACGAACATGAAGAGCATGGAGGAAATGAATGCAAAGATCATAACTTATTATTATAAAATCTGAGATTTCATGCTATGAGTTTGAAAACATGGACCTGGGTAGCCATACTTGAGGATCTTACGAAAACAAACACAAAAACATGTAACTTGTTGCAAACTTTCGGATCAAACGAGGCTTTTCTTCAAGAACTCATGAACACTAACTTTCTCTTTCTAAAACCAACTTTAAATCAATGCATGGCATGCAGAACAGATTCAATCGTGCAATGCAGCTAGATGATCAATAAGAACAACATGAGTAGATTAAGATTCTAACCTCAAGACTCGAATCAAACGGTTCAAACTCCAAAGATTAAGCTTGTAATCTACTTTCTCACTCTAAGACTCTTCCTTCTCCTCCTAGAGCTCCTCTCTCCTCAAGAACAAAGATATAATACAAAATGATACATCTCTCTCTCTGCCGGCTGACTTAACACTCAGCTCGGACACGTGGCAATGGTTGGTTGGCTCAACTTGAAAAGGTGACTGATTGAAAAGACAAGACTATGACACGGTGTGTTCAACAAGCTAGGCGGCAAGGGACTCCGGCAAGTAATGACATCGGCTAATAACAAGACTTCGGCAAGCAAAGGGACAATGACCTCGGCTAGAAAGGTCAACACTTGGCCCAGCTGTGCCACACCTCGGCCTAGATGTGCCACACCTCGGTCTAGGTCGTACCAGTCTAGGGCAAGATCACTTGGGTTCAAGGGTAACATCTCGGCCCAGATAGTACACATCTCGGCCTTGGTGATGAACACCTCGGCCTAGATGATGATATCTCGGCCAATATGTCAGGGTGCGGGTGGAGGTCAACCAGAGAAATCCCAAGATGGTCCTAAGTGTAAGAGTATCAAAGGGGCGACCTAGGCTCCAGATGACCTCGGCTGAAACACACACACACCAATAAGGAACATAGCATTCAAGTAACACTTATGCAAGACAAGTCAAGATTTGTAATGCAAGCTTAATCAGAGCAAAATCATATAAAATGCATATGAGTACAGTTAGGGCAGTGTGAGGGTCATTACATCCTACCCCCCTTAAAGAAGTTTGGTCCCCAAACTTGAGTTACCTTGATTCAAAAATAATTCCGGGTATTGATCTTTCATTTCTTTTTCCATTTCCCATGTAGCATCTTTGCCGTAATGCTCCTTCCATTCAATCTTCACCATCGGTATTGCCTTATTTCTCAATTGTCTTACTTGTCTATCGATAATACGCATCGGCCTCTCTTCATAACCCCAATCTTCATCAACCACAATCCCAAAACGATCAATCACGTGTAGGGGATCCCGAATATACTTCCTCAACATCGAAATATGGAACACATTGTGAACTTGACTTAGTTCAGGTGGTAAAGCAAGTCAGTAGGCAGCTGTATTAACCTTCTCAAGAATCTCAAACGGCCCGATGTAACGAGGTGTTAACTTACCCTTCTTCCCAAATCTGAAGACTCCTTTCTCTGGCGAAACCTTCAAGAATACATGGTCCCCAACTTCAAATTCCAACTCTCTTCTTCTTTGATCGGCATAACTTTTCTGCCGACTCTGGGCAGTTCTGATCCTCTGTCGAATGAGCTTGATCTTCTCGGTCGTAATCTCAACTAGTTCGGGTCCAACCAAAGCTTTATCTCCCACTTCAGTCCAACATATCGGCGATCTACACTTCCTTCCATACAAAGCTTCGTACGGCACCATGCCAATGCTAGTTTGATAACTGTTATTGTAAGCGAATTCTACCAACGGTAGATGTGCTTCCCAACTTCCCTTGAAATCTAACACACATAGTCTAAGCATATCTTCAAGTGTCTGAATCGTTCGTTCTGTTTGCCCATCGGTTTGGGGGTGAAAAGCTGTGCTAAACTTCAACTCGGTTCCCAAGGCTCTTTGTAGGCTCTACCAAAATCTGGAAACAAACTTCGGATCTCGGTCTGACACAATGGACATCAGCACTCCATGGAGTCTCACAATCTCATTCACATATAGTACAGCTAGTCGTTCAACATTGAATGTAGTCTGAACCGGCAAGAAGTGTGCTGACTTGGTTAATCTGTCAATTATGACCCAAATCGAATCCATTCCCTTCTGCGTCCTCGGCAAACCAATCACAAAATCTATGGAGATATGTTCCCATTTCCATTCAGGAATCGACAAGGGTTGAAGGAGTCCTGCTGGTCTCTGATGTTCTGCTTTCACTTGTTGACATTGCAAGCATTGTGATACGAACTCGGCTATTTCTCTCTTCATGTTCGGCCACCAAAAGGTTTGCTTCACATCTTGATACATCTTAGTGTTCCCTGGATGAACAGCAATTCTGGAACCATGAGATCCTCGCAGAATCTTCCCTTTCAACTCAGGGACGTCGGCCACGCACAACCTTCCTTCAAACTTAAGCACTCCATTCTCAAAGGTGTAACCTGACCTCGGCCTGGTGATAATCTCGTCGGCTACCTTCTTCAGGAATTTATCCTCCATTTGCCTTGCTTTTACTTCTTCAATGATAGTCGGCTCCGCTGAGATCATAGCTAAACACACCAAACTTCCCATTGACCTCCTGCTTAATGCATCGGCTACCGAGTTGGCTTTGCCTGGGTGGTACTGAATCTGCATGTCGTAGTCCTTCAATAATTCCAGCCATCTTCTCTGTCTCAAATTTAGTTCCTTCTGAGTAAATAAGTACTTCAAACTCTTGTGATCCGTGAAAACTTGGCAAGAAGCTCCATACAAGTAATGACGCCAAATCTTTAAAGCGAATACTACGACTGCTAGCTCTAAATCATGGGTAGGATAATTCTTCTCGTGAGGTTTTAACTGACGAGATGCATATGCTATGACCTTGCCCCCTTGCATTAATACACAACCCAAACCCTTATGTGAAGCATCGCTATAAATCTGAAATTCCTCATTACCTGATGGGAGTACAAGAACTGGTGCTGTAACTAACCTCGTCTTCAACTCCTGGAAGGCTGCCTCTCTATCTTCGGTCCATTCGTATGTCACTCCCTTCTGAGTTAACTGTGTCAATGGTACTGCAATCCTTGAGAAGTCCTTTACAAACTTTCTATAATAACCTGCCAAACCCAGAAAACTACGAACCTCGGACACGTTGGTCGGCGTCGGCCAATTTACAACGGCTTCAATCTTACTGGGATCAATAGAGATACCCTCTTCATTAATCACATGCCCCAAAAATGAATTGCTGGAAAGCCAAAACTCACACTTACTCAACTTAGCATACAACTTCCTGTCCCTCAAGGTCTGTAAGGCAAGTCTCAGATGACTCTCATGCTCGATTGTACTCTTGGAGTAGATCAATATGTCGTCAATAAAAACAACCACGAATTCATCTAGGTACGGCTTGAAGACTCTGTTCATTAAGTCCATGAATGCCGCCAGCGCATTAGTCACCCCAAAAGGCATCACTAGAAATTCGTAGTGGCCATACCTTGTCCGAAAAGCAGTCTTCTCAACATCCTCAGCTTTAACTTTGAGTTGGTGGTAGCCCGACCTAAGATCAATTTTTTAAAAGACTCGTGCTCCTTGTAGTTGATCTAACAAATCGTCAATCCTAGGCAACGGGTACTTATTCTTAATGGTTACTTTGTTAAGTTCTCTGTAGTTGATGCAAAGACGAAGTGTACCATCTTTTTTCTTAACAAATAGGACTGGTGCTCCCCACGGCGAAGTGCTTGGCCTAACAAAACCCTTATCCAACAATTCTTGTAGTTGCACTTTCAATTCCCTAAGTTCGGCTGGGGCCATTCTATAGGGTGTTTTGGAGATCGGCTGTGTTCCCGACATGATGTCCACAGTAAACTCTATTTCTCTATCGACTAAGTGGCCAGGCAATTCATTTGGAAAGACATCGGGGAATTCATTAACAACTGGGATATCGGCTAGATTAACATTTCCATTCTGATCACTCAGTATACTACACAAGTAGCCATGGCACCCTTTCTGAATTAGCTTATAGGCCTTAATGGACGAAATCAAGTAAGGTGGGGACACTACCCCTTTACCCTGGAAAATAACCTCGGCTTGGTTTGGGGGTCTCAACGTGACATTCTTCGAAACACAATTAATAGATGCATGATTCATTACTAACCAGTCTATTCCTAATATGACGTCAAAGTGGGTCATGTTTAACGGCATCAAATCAACTAATAATTCTACACCCTCAATCACAACAACACACACCCTATAAATAGATGCAACAATCATAGTTCTCCCAGATGGAGCAGATACACACAACACATAATCAAAGGGTTCTTGTTCTCTATTCAACTTCTCGGCAAACTTAGCAGATACGAATGAATGCGTAGAACCCGAATCAATCAATATGTATGCATCTTGAGAGCAGATTGGGAGTATACCTGACACTACTGTCTCAGCATTCTGGGTGTCTCCTGGCACTAGCGCGAAAACCCTGCCCTGCCTCATCTGTGTCCTTCCGACGTTGCTTCCCTGTGCAGAGCCCGAGGTGCTCCCATTTTTCTTACCATCATCAATCCTTGACTTCGGACAGTCTCTCACACGATGTCCCATTTCTCCACATTCAAAACAGGCGCCTGACGTCCAACGGCAAACCCCGGAATGCGGCTTCCCACAACTTGCACACATCGGCTTAGTATTACCTTCCTGGTTCGAGTTGCTGGAGCTGCCCACATTCGCTTTCTTCTTAGCGTTAAACGGAACTCGGCGGTTATCATAGTTCTGTCTCTTTCTCTGATTCTCTCCTACATTCTGATATCGGTTCAAGTTAGCTTCTGCAAGAATAGCCTTGTCCAAGACTCCGGCATAAGTCGGCATGTTGAGCATGTTGACTCTATCCTGTATCGGTCCACGCAGTCCGCTTTCAAACTTCCTAGCTTTCCTATATTCATCACTGACCATATGAGGCGCGTACCTCGCCAATTCGGTGAAAGCACGGTCGTATTCTGCCACTGTCTTGTTTCCTTGTGTCAGAGTCTGAAACTCCGTGGTCTTGCAATCTCGAACACTAAGGGGAAAATGCTTGTTGTAAAACAGCTCCAAAAATTTGGCCCAAGTTAAGTCAGGATTTCCTTCTCGGGTCATCATCCACCATCTTCGGGCGTCGTCGTCTAACGTGAATGCGGCCAATGCCACCTTCTGAGCATCGGTACTGGAGAAGATCTCGAACAGCTTCTCCATTCCTAAAACCCACGCTTCGGCTTTCATCGGCTCTATGCCCCCTTGGAATCTTGGCGGGTTCATCTTCTTGAACTCCTTAATCAAAGTCATAGTTCCATCCCCATACAAGGCTGGCTGTGGAGGCACTTGAGGCACTGGAGGAGGTGGAGGCGGAACTACATGTCGGCCATTCGTCTGTTCGGCCTGGGTAGATGTAGCACTAGCATTCTGTTGTCTCATTTGTCTCAACTCCCGAGTTAAACCTTCAACTAGTCTTTCTAATCGGTCCAATCTGTCTTCTGATTGATCTCGGCCAACTGGTGGTCTTCCTCTCCTCATAGTGCTATGAGTATGCAAAATGTGACTTTAAAACAAAATGCGCAATAAAGTATGTATGCAAGCAACAAGCAGTTATGCCAAGATGATGCACATATTGTCAAGTAGCAAGTAACATGGTGCAATCCTAACATCTTTCTAAGGGAAATCCTATGCTCTTTAGGACTCAAAGTGTGTGAATAACGTACTATGAGGAACTTGTGCTCTGATACCATTCTATCACGACCCCATTCCGCCCCTAGTAGAATGGTGCCATGATGGCCAGTAATTCGAGATTACCAAAGGCCACTTACAAGAATTCACACGCGAGTCAGAGTATACGTATGGGGCTTACAAATGCGGAAGCAATAAATTAAAAGCTGAGTAGTCCATAAGAGCAGTGCTTAAGTTAAATGAAATGTCATACATCTTATAATAGCTTTAATACAACAAAATGAAGTACAAAAATCACATCTTGACCAAAAGGCTTCTCAGCCAACAAATACAAAATACAACGGAATGAAACCAAGAAGCATAATCTTCAAGATGTCGTAAAACACGAGTCCAAAAATACATCGGCAAAACACATCTAGGCGTCACCGCCGTCCTGCTCATCACCTACATATATATAGAGAGGGTGAGCTTGGATACTCAGTGAATGGTATAAATAATAAAGGGGTTTACATGAATGATATCCGAGATCTTTTAACAAGCAATACAAGGAATAAATCAAGTTCATCTATCAAATCTTTCAAAGCTTCAAGGGATGCTTACTAACATCAATATAATACAAGAGATGACATTCCGGACAAACAAACCCACGCGGTAAAACCGTCAGTGGCAAGGCAAGACAAGACAAGAGAGATCTCAAAACAATGGTGTTGTTGCATTATAGTCCCCGGACACTAAGGACTTGTGCTACAAACGCTTATAGTCCCCTAGCACATACGGACTTCCAAACTTTGTGCTACAAATGCTTATAGTCCCCTAGCACATACGGACTTCCCGAGAATGTCATCAAAACAAGATACAATATTTGATACGCAAAATAGGAATAATCATTCATGCTTGTAAATAATTTCCGAACAGGGCAAAACAAGGTTTTATCAAAGCTTTATAACATATCTTTATTAAAATACCACTCACATAGCTCGTCGAACGTCGGGGTCAGGGCGAGTCCAAGTCCTACAAACACATGGCAAGTCTATGGAATGCACTTTTAAACAAGCTTCACATGCATACAAAATGATCTCGGCATTCTCCAAAACTAAGTCAAACCAAAACAAACACTGTTTCTTATCTCGGGAAAACATGCTGGGCACCAACCAGGTCTTGGCCGAGGTCCCACACCTCCTCGCCGAGGTGAGGTCCCGTTGGCCACACTCAAGGAAAAATGAAGTCGGGAAAAATCTGGGTTTCCCTCTGCTCAAGAACATAAAGAACACGAACATGAAGAGCATGGAGGAAATGAATGCAAAGATCATAACTTATTATTATAAAATCTGAGATTTCATGCTATGAGTTTGAAAACATGGACCTGGGTAGCCATACTTGAGGATCTTACGAAAACAAACACAAAAACATGTAACTTGTTGCAAACTTTCGGATCAAACGAGGCTTTTCTTCAAGAACTCATGAACACTAACTTTCTCTTTCTAAAACCAACTTTAAATCAATGCATGGCATGCAGAACAGATTCAATCGTGCAATGCAGCTAGATGATCAATAAGAACAACAAGAGTAGATTAAGATTCTAACCTCAAGACTCGAATCAAACGGTTCAAACTCCAAAGATTAAGCTTGTAATCTACTTTCTCACTCTAAGACTCTTCCTTCTCCTCCTAGAGCTCCTCTCTCCTCAAGAACAAAGATATAATACAAAATGATACATCTCTCTCTCTGCCGGCTGACTTAACACTCAGCTCGGACACGTGGCAATGGTTGGTTGGCTCAACTTGAAAAGGTGACTGATTGAAAAGACAAGACTATGACACGGTGTGTTCAACAAGCTAGGCGGCAAGGGACTCCGGCGAGTAATGACATCGGCTAATAACAAGACTTCGGCAAGCAAAGGGACAATGACCTCGGCTAGAAAGGTCAACACTTGGCCCAGCTGTGCCACACCTCGGCCTAGATGTGCCACACCTCGGTCTAGGTCGTACCAATCTAGGGCAAGATCACTTGGGTTCAAGGGTAACATCTCGGCCCAGATAGTACACATATCGGCCTTGGTGATGAACACCTCGGCCTAGATGATGATATCTCGGCCAATATGTCAGGGTGCGGGTGGAGGTCAACCAGAGAAATCCCAAGATGGTCCTAAGTGTAAGAGTATCAAAGGGGCGACCTAGGCTCCAGATGACCTCAGCTAAAACACACACACACCAATAAGGAACATAGCATTCAAGTAACACTTATGCAAAACAAGTCAAGATTTGTAATGCAAGCTTAATCAGAGCAAAATCATATAAAATGCATATGAGTACAGTTAGGGCAGTGTGAGGGTCATTACAAATCAAGAGAAAGAAAATTGAGTGGAGAAAAAAATGAAGAAAAGTTGGGAAAAAAATTTAGGAGAAAAATTATTTAGTACAACAAAATAAAATCACGTCATAGATAATTTTTTTAGCATATTTTTTATTAAAATTTAGTTAAATTATATATATATGTCTATAAGTGTATATAGATATTTTAAAAAGTATATCGTTTGTATATTATTATTTCTATTATCTTTAATGAAGATACTATGACTAAAAATAAATCTAAAATAAAGATAGATGATCAATTCCAATTGTCACTTAGGGATGACACTTCAAAATTAATTAAGAGAGTTAAGAGTTCAGAGGGAATGAGAGTTTGAGAGACAGATTTGTTTGTGAGAAATAAAATGTGAGAGGGGTGGTATTTATAGGACTTGAGAGGGAGGATTTAATTTATATATATATATATAATTGATTGTTTGTGGAATTAATGGTTATATGACTTTTTCAAATTGTTTTGATTTAAATTTTTGACTATTGCACTGACAAGGAGGGCAGGGAGCCATTGGGGTCGGGTCAAGCCAGATGGGGAAGAAAATTTCAGGGCGAGCTCACGGGATGGGTCACACTCCATAACATACCAGGGTCGGGCTGGGCTCTAGAACACATAACCCAAGGTCTTAGGTTGGGTTTAGGCTCGAGCCTAGTTGGGCCTACCCAGGGCACGAGTGGACTTGGGGTGTGCCGCGAGCTCGTGAGCCAAATTTACACCCCTATATGTGGGTAGTGGTTATGAGATATATGATTAGTGGTTATGATATATGTGATATTGATTATTAAACAAAGGGTGCAGGTTATGAGATGCGGTTATAACATATGTGGGTAAAGGTAATGAGATATATGATTAGTGATTATGAGATATGTGATTTTAGTTATGAGCAGAGTGGTATAGTTATAAGTCAAATGGTGTTTGGTTATAAGATATGTGATTAGTAGTTATGATATATGTGATGTTGGTTATGAGATTTGTGAGCAATGGTTATGAGTAAAGTGGTGTCAAAGGGTGTTTGGTTATGCTATATATGTTAGTGGTTATGAGATATGTGGGTAATGGTTATGAGCAAAGTGGTGTCAAAGGGTGTTTGGTTATGCTATATGTGTTAGTGGTTATGACATATGTGGGTAATTGTTATGAGCAAAGTGGTGTCAAAGGGTGTTTGGTTATGCTATATGTGTTAGTGGTTATGAGATATGTGGGTAATGGTTATGAGCAAAGTGGTGTCAAAGGGTGTTTGGTTATGCTATATGTATTAATGGTTATGAGTTATGAGATATTGGTTATGTGACTAGTGGTTATGAGATATGTGATGTTGGTTATTAGATATGTGACTAGTAGTTATAAGATATGTGATATTGGTTATGAGATATGTGATGTTGGTTATGACTCAAAGAGGCTGGTTATGAGATGTGATTATGATTCATGTAGTTATGAGATATGTGATCAATGGTTATGAGATATATGATGTTGGTTATGATCAAAATGGTGTGGTTATGAGCAAAAAGGTGTTAATTATGAGATATGTGATTAGTGGTTATGAGATATGTGATGTTGGTTATGACAAAAAGGTGTTGGTTACGAGATATGTGACTAGTGGTTATGAGATATGTGAATTGGTTATGACTCAAAGGGGCTAGTTATGAGATGTGATTATGATTTATGTGGGTAGCAGTTATGAGATATGTGATCAATGGTTAAGAGATATGTGATATTTGTTATGATCAAAGTGGTGTTGGTTATGAGATATGTGATTATGATTATGAAATATGTGACATTAGTTATGAACAAAATGGTGTTGGTTATGAGATGTCGTTGAAATATGTGATATTAGTTATGAACAAAATGGTGTTGGTTATGAGATGTGGTTATAACTAAGTTATGATCAATTTGATTATAATTATGAAGAAATATGATTTTAGCTCATAACTATAAAAAGTGACCTGTTTAGCAGGTCACTTTTAATGATGTGGCTCAATCTTAGCCATTGATTTTTTATGTACCGTACATTTTTTGAACAAAATGTACTATAGACTTTCCCCTCTTATTCTGTTAATTTCATTTTTAATCAAAAGTTGTGAGATTGAGATTTAATAAGAAACGAACTAATTACTTATATATTTTATAATATTGAGATTGTTCATTTAATTATAAAGCAGAAAATGAGATCTCACTCCTATCCCTTTTTTTATATACTTTGCTCTCTTTTTATCCGAATAAAATTTGAAAATTGGGTAAACTATCTCGATATGATCAAAAAGTGATGAGATTTGTTGAGAAACAAATTGATTGGTTATATAATTTTATAATATTAAGATAGCAAAATCTCACTCACATCTTTTTTTATATATAGTGTTTTTTTACCTATCCAAACAAGATTTGTACACAAAATATTCAATACGACTCGAATTGGGCAGAATATCTCAATATGCCCAAAAATGTTAAGACCCAGTGATGCGTAAAAAAAAATGATTGACTAGTTATTAGAGAAAACAAGAGAGAGAAAATTGTTATAGATATTCTAATATACTGTCACATCATTAGATTTGAAAAGCAGATCTAACTTCTGAGTTAGAATAGTACTACTTTATGACCAAAATAGTCTAAAATAGCCCAATTAGAAATTACTTCAGACAAAGTTTAGTACTCTTTGTACTTTTTTTTGCTTGTACAATACCCTCCTGGAATAAGATTGGCAACTATGCTATGATGTAGATTCATTTAGTAAATAAAATTCCTACATATGTCATTTACAGAATGATTCACAGACCAAAAAATCAAGAGGTTAGACCTACATGTCAGCCCCAGCCTCTTATCTTTATGAATCATGATGTGAATGAATGATTTTTGTTGATATAGGTATAGCACAACTCTGACCCAATTGGCTAAAACACTACAAAACGTGTCTCATATTGTCGTGATCCTTGTTTGCAGTTGGACAACAGCTTTAATGGCTTCTTCTGCTATCTATCATCTCCTCTTCCTGTCGTTTTTTCCTTTTCTGCCCATATTCGGTGCTTCCAACATAACTTTGGGATCGTCACTTTCTACCATTGGTGACAACTCTGTTGGACAATCTTCACTGTAATTAATTAATTCTGTTTGTGTACTTAACAACAAACAAAATATAAAAGAAATAAAGGAAATGAGAGAAAATTGTTTGATTACAAAAATCAAACTAGAAATAAAATTAAATAAATAAAAACAGATTTTATTTTGTTACAAAAACAAAATTAAAATCTGATTTAAATAAACAAATAAAACAGAATAATAAATTAAACAACTTACTTGATTAATTTCTTTGAATAATAATCTGATCAAGTCCAGTGTTTGACACTGTGTCCTTAAGACAGATTCGTCCTCTCCTCGGTGCTTTCAGAATATCGACATTTATCTCCCAGGATGAAATGATCAACTACAAACAATAGCAACACTACAAATTGTTTGCCTATCGAACACACTAAGTGTTTAAACTCTTTCTCACCAAAAATTAAATACAGCAAAATGAAGAATAAATTTGCAGAGGTGAAGTATGAAATTTCTGAATGAAACATCAAATGAGGGCTGTCCTATTTATAGATGGATTGGTGGCTGCAGGTTTTGAATTAAACAGGTGCAAACCTGTTTGAACAGGTATGAAACCTGTTTGGTTTTGAATTAAACATATTTAAATCTGTTGGGTTCAAAATTCAAACAGATAAAAACGGGAAGGGACCTGTTTGGGTGTACAGAAAAACCAGACCAGTTTATTTCTGGAATTAATTTGAATTCTGGATTTTATTTTTCCAAAAAATAAAATTAAATTCAAATGTTTTTGACCCAAAAAAAATAGGTATTGGGCCGGATAAGCCCAACCCAACCTCACACTAGCGCCCAAGCCCAGCCCACCCGACCGGACGGACGGACGACGGCGCGCGCGTGTGGTGATTTTTGGGTCCAATGGGTCTAGCCCATAACCTCCCTCTCTAAAACACTTGGGTACCCCTTGGGGCACACCCCAAGTTCCAATCCCATGCCTTATAAACCCATTCAAAACTTCCCACCAAATCAATGTGGGACAAGCCTTATTCAAACCTTTAAGGATTTTCCACCAAAACTCCATTTCCATGGAGCATACTTTGGCTTCAATTTCCCATTCACTTGGTAATGGTTTTGAGCAACCAAATATACCACGTGAATTACAACGCGGCATAGAACGCGTTACCACTTTGACCCGCCAACTTTGACGCTCGGGTCCCACCTAAAAAATAGACCAAAGTTAGGAAAAAATTCTGGTTTTACCCAGAATTTTGCAACCATTTCCAACAATCCCCCACATGAATGGAATTTGATGACAACGGAAATGCAACAATATGCAGACTTTATCGAAAGAGTACAAGTCAAAAATATCTTGCATCAAGATAGGTAGCTTTCGGCCTTGAACCTTCCCTAGTGATAACCTATCGGACTTACTGGCTAACCAATGGACGCAATGCCTTGAATTGTTCAACCGTTTGTGTAAGCCAAGACAATAGATTTCACACAAAATATCTTCTAACACATCGTGATTCTCACTGTTGTGTTCATTTTGGCCCTGAACGCTCCTGATTTTCATGAGTGTTTCTAGAGAATTTAGCCTCTTCATTCTCATAGAACCGGCCCCAGTTCGACACTCATATAGGTGATTCTTATTGTGAGTATCTCCTTATACTCGTCTTGATTTTATGCCCCAATCAAGATATAAGTAATCATTAAAAGCAAAGCTTATCCTTATACCCTTGCATACAACATATGTTGCAGATATCACTCGCACCATAGGAATGGGTAGGGAATTTTAATCCCTTGGTGATTTCTGGCGAGCCATACATAACTTAGTTGTCCCTTTGAACTTAGTTCTTGGGATCTCCAGTCATATAAGTAGGGTTACCATTATGATGACTCTTATGTAATAGGCTTTAATCCCATCCCCTTCGATAAACTATACACTAGCACTTTTGTCAAACCTTTTGTTAACGAATCCGCAATATTCTCTTTAGATTTTATATAATCTATTGAGATTATTCCATTTGACAACAATTGCCTTACGGTATTATGTCGACGGCGAATATGTCGTGACTTACCGTTATACATATGATTCTGTGTCCTGCCTATTGCAGATTGACTATTACAATGAATGCAAATAGCTGGCACAGGTTTTGGCCACATTGGAATGTCTTCTAAGAAGTGACGAAGCCATTCTGCTTCTTCTCCTGCTTTGTCTAAAGCAATGAACTCGGATTCCATTGTGGATCATGCGATGCAAGTTTGTTTCGTGGATTTCCAAGAAACAGCAGCGCCTCCTAGAATAAAGACATATCCACTAGTGGATTTTGAATCTTTAATGTCTGATATCCAATTGGCATCACAATAACCTTCAAGTACGGCTGGATATCGAGTAAAGTTCAAACCATGATCACGAGTAAATCTTAGATATCTAAGAACCCGAATGATCGCTTTCCAATGGTCTTCTCTGGGATTGCTAGTGTACCTACTCAATTTACTGACTGCATAAGCTATGTCAAGATTAGTACAATTCATTAGGTACATTAGGCTTCCAATGATTTGAGAGTATTTTAACTGAGACACCGCATCACCTTTATTTTTTTGATAAATAAAGATTGACGTCTACAGGTGTTCTAGCTAAATTCATATCATCCTTGATAAATTTATCAAGAATTTTCTTAATATAATGAGATTAAGATAATGCATATCCGTCAGATGTTTTAGTAATTTTCATTCCTAATATAACATCTGCGACCCCCATATCTTTCATATCAAATCTTTTGTTAAGCATTTGCTTAGTTGATTTGATCATGTTTTGACTGCTTCCAATGATAAGCATGTCAACCACATAAAGACAAACTATGACATCTCCTTGGTCAGTGTTTTTAACATAGACGCACTTGTCACATTTGTTTATCTTAAACCCATTAGTAAGCATAGCATGATCAAATTTTTCATACCATTGCTTAGGTGCTTGTTTTAATCCATAAAGGGATTTTACAAGCCGACAAACTTTCTTTTCTTGCCCTGGTACGACAAACCCTTCGGGTTGCTCCATATAGATCTCTTCATTTAGATCATCGTTTAAGAAAGCTGTCTTAACATCCATTTGATGTATTTCTAAATTAAACAACGCTGCTATAGCAATAAGCATGCGAATGGATGTTATTCTTGTCACAGGAGAATATGTGTCAAAATAATCCAGACCTTCCTTTTGTCTGTAACCTTTAACTACAAGTCTTACTTTATACTTGTCAATTGAACCATCTGCTGTCATTTTTCTCTTGAATTATCCATTTATATCCAAAAGGTTTAGAACTTGGTGGAAGATCCACCAATTCCCAAGTATGATTTTGCATAATGGATTCAATTTCATTATTAACAGCCTCTTTCCACAAAGGTGCTTCAGGACCTGTCATTGCTACCTTAAAGCTTTAAGGTTCATTTTCTAACAGGTACGTCAGAAAATCTGGACCAAAGGATTTTGATGTTCTCACTCTCTTACTTCGTCTTGGTTCATCATCAGTTAAATCCTGTTGGTCGAGACCATTACTAGTCTCTTGTGTTTGATTGTTATTAGTCTCTTGACTTTGTGTACAATCATAAGTTCTTTTCTATGAACTTAATTCCTGTCCTTTTTTGTAAGGAAAGACATGTTCAAAAAACACAACATTTCTTGACTCTATAATAGTGTTCGCATTTATATCAGGTATCTCTGATTTATAAGTCAAAAACCGACATGCACTACTATTCTGAGCATAACCAATAAACACACAATCTACTGTTTTTGGTCCAATCTTAGTCTTTTTAGGAATAGGAACTTCAACTTTTGCCAAACACCCCCACACTTTTAAGTATTTATAGAAAGGTGGTCGACCTTTCCACAATTCATAAGGAGTGCTGTTGGTTTTCTTGTGGGGTATTCTGTTAAGAACATAATTAGCAAACAATATTGCTTCCCCCCACAAGTTTTGTGGTAAGCCTGAACTTAGTAACATGGCATTCATCATTTCTTTTAGGGTTCTATTCTTTCTTTCAGCAATTCCATTTTGCTGAGGAGAATAGGGTGCTGTAGCTTGGTGAATAATGCCATATTATGCACAAAATTCATTTAATGGTGCATCATATTCACCACCCCTATCACTTCTAACCATTTTAATGGTTTTACCAAGTTGATTTTCAACTTCTGTTTTGTAGAGTTTAAACATTTCTAAGGCTTCATCTTTACTTCAAGTAAATAAACATAACAATATCTTGTGCAATCATCGATAAATGTTATAAAATACTTTTTGCCTCCTCTAGTTCGAATAAATTTAAGATCACATACATCTGTATGAATTAATTATAGAGGTTCGGTTTTCCTTTCAACCGATTTTAATGGAGCCTTAGTTAGTTTCGCTTTTACACAAATTTCACATTTATGATTAGGATTAATTTCAAACTTTGGTATATAATCTAAACCAATTAATCTACGCAAAGCATCAAAATTCACATGTCCTAATCTACCATGCCATAAATTCAACTCAAGAATATAAGCAAAAGATGTGTTATTCTTATTCATAGCAACTTTTGGTACAATTGTCATTACATTCAACTTAAAAGAGACCATCACTCATGTATCTCTTACCAACATACATACCACTCTTTGTTAATACAAATTTATCAAACTCAAAAACAAGCCTAAAACCATTTTTACTTAACAAAGAACCAGAAACTAAATTCTTCTGGATGTCAGGTACATGTAGTACGTTGTTGAGGGTCAGTTCTTTCCCTGATGTCATCTTCAAAATCACTTTCCCTTGTCCAGCCACAGTAGAAGTAGAAAAATTTCTCATGAAAAGTTGTTTACCATTTGCAGCCTCATTGTAGGTAGTGAACATCTTCTTGTCCACACAAATATGACGAGTTGCCCCAGTGTCAACCCACCATTCCTTGGAATTTCCAACCAAATTAGCCTTAGACACCACAACAGAGAGGTTGATGTCATTCACTCCGTCAGAGATGTAATCTAGTTCAGTTACATTGGCCTGATTGGTAGTCTTCTTGCTTGTACTTCAATGATCCTTCTTAGGGCGGCGGCAGTCAGAAGCTCAATGTCTAGTCTTGCCACAGTTATAGCATTTTCCTTTGAACTTCTTGTTGCTATCGCCTTGTTTAGGATTATCTCCAGTAAACTTCCTTTTTTTGTTATGTGGTTTATGAACTTGTTCAACCACATTAGCCTTGGACTCAATGGGATTTTTCCCATTCCTTTTTTCAGCCTTTTGGTTATCTTCCTCAATTCTTAATCTTACAATCAATTCATCCATGGTCATCTCTTTGCGTTTATGTTTTAAATAATTTTTGAAATCTTTCCAAGCCGGTGGTAACTTTTTCACTAAAGCAGCGACTTGGAATAACTCGCTCAGAGACATACCCTTAGAATGAATATCATGTAAAATTAATTGAAAACTTTGAACTTGAGAAATTACTGTTTGAGAGTCAACCATATCGAAGTCCAGAAATTTACCGATAACAAATTCCTTCGTGCCGGCATCCTCTGTCTTGTATTTCTTCTCCAAAGAATCTCATAATTCTTTTGCTGACTTCAGAGGACTGTAAACATTATACAGCATATTGTCAAGGCCATTGAGGATGTAGTTTCTGCACAGGAAATCTGAATGTTTCCAAGCATCTACAGCGGCAACAACTTGCCAATCACTTTCACCCTCTTTAAGTGCTGGAGCCTCTTCATGGAGAAACTGGGCCAAATTAAGAGTTGTAAGATAGAACAACATCTTCTGTTGCCATCTCTTAAACTCAGTACCGTTAAATTTTTCCGGTTTTTCTCCATGATTTATTGGTACATGAACATGGTTCTGGATAGGGACCGGTGTTGGTGTAACAATCGGAATACCACTACCAGTTGCGGTTTCAGTTGCAGTAGCCATAATCTCTTATTACAAAAATCAGAAAAAAATTAAAACACAAATTAATTTTCTAGTTACTAAAACCAGAAAATAAATTATTACACAAAATAATTTTATTTTCCTTGTTACTAAAACTAGAAAAATAAAATACCACAATAATTTTCTGTAACACAAATTAATATTCTGCAATTGTTAATGACACCAGTATATTACTACTAGTTGTCAAAGAAAATAGACAGTATATTACTACTATCTGTCAAATAGCATAAACCACTATTTGTTTTTCCAACCATAATATGTCTTTATGAAATCACAAAAAATTAAATACAATGAAGATACCAAAAAATAAATATATCTGTCTTAAGAATGTTGGACAATCTTCACTGTAATTAATTAATTCTGTTTGTGTACTTAACAACAAACAGAATATAAAAGAAATAAAGGAAATGAGAGAAAATTGTTTGATTACAAAAATCAAACTAGAAATAAAATTAAATAAATAAAAACAGATTTTATTTTGTTACAAAAACAAAATTAAAATCTGATTTAAATAAACAAATAAAACAGAATAATAAATTAAACAACTTACTTGATTAATTTCTTTGAATAATAATCTGATCAAGTCCAGTGTTTGACACTGTGTCCTTAAGACAGATTCGTCCTCTCCTCGGTGCTTTCAGAATATGGACATTGTAGACACCCCATTTTTGACCGTCCTCAAGACTTGGTTGTGGCTTGTAGGTGCACCCAACACATGGTTCGATTGCTCGCCCAGCACTCGACTATCGCGGCGGAACGTCACCGGTTCGAGCTTCCCGGACCCTGTATCCTTTCTGCCTCATTTTTGGACCCTGTTTTGGTCCTTTCAGAGTGGCCCTCTTGGTGCATTGCCGGCCATGGCATGGCACTGCCGGCCATGGGCTTTGCCCATGCCGGCCACTGATAAGCCCTGCCGGCCATCAGTGTGGCACTGCCGGCCATTACTGATGGCCGGCACACCCCCTATCTCAGCTGGTTTTCCAGGCAGATCTTTTGAGCCAGCTGGATTTTTGTTTGCTCCCCTCCATACACGTGTATGGAGCGATGAAAGCCTAGAAAAGCTTGTTCAAGAAGCTTTGGCTTTTCATTCTTCTATATAAGGAAGAGGCTTCTTCCTTATACCAGGTTCAGAGCTTTGAAGGGAAAAACCTCTCTTTTCTCTATATTGTGTGTGTTTAGGCTTTGAAGTTGGATTTCTTGCACTTTTGCACTACAACACCTAGACATACACCTCCATCCTCTATTCCAGCACCTGGAGGCCATTTGCAAAGGTTGAAAGCTCAGAATCTTGGACCAACAGCTGCTGGAAAGCTGCTCTTCAAGGGTAAGTGCCTATTTCCCTTAAACTTGCACTTTCTTTGCTCCATTGGCTATCCTCACTTGCAAGCATTTTTGGACTTTGTCATGAACTGAAAAAGATCATATTTTGAGCTTCTCTACGTGTTTGATTAAGAACTCTTTGCTGTTTGAGGCCTCCTCCCCCCCTTACATGCTTTATCCCTCTTTGTAGGCTTATTTTGCATGATATATTAGCCTCATTTGTGAGCACTTCTAGGCTTCAAGCCAAACTGTAAAGTGTATTATTTTGAGCCTCTCTTCAACTTTGTTGAAGGGCTCTTCTCTGTTTGAGGCCATCTACTGTCCCTTGTGCTTTATCTCTCCTTTTAGGGCCATTTTTGCATGATAGATTAGCCCTACTTGTGATTATTTTCGAGATTTGATATAAACTGGAAGAAGTCTTGTTTTGACATCCTCTTCAAGTTTGGTTAAAGTCCTATTTTTGTTTGGGGTCATCTTCCCTTATGCATGCTTTATCTCTTCATGTTTAGAGCCATACATGTGAGTATTTGCATTGGCCTTGTTTTGGCCTATTAGCCACTGAAATCCAGTGGATTTTCAGTGGCCTTGTTGTGTTCTTGAAGGCCAAAATTAGAGGGGGGGTGACCCCCCTCTCTCCTTGTCTTGTTTGGTGGTCTTTTTGGCCTTCCAAAGAGACCCCATTTTACATGCTTCTAGCCTTGTTCCAGGCCCTTTTCAATGGGTTTTGGGACCCTCTTGAGCCATTTCCAGAGTTGGTTTGGCCTTGTTAAATGTCCATCTTGCATGTGCCTAATAATCCCTTGTATGGCCCTCCAAAGAAGCCCCTCATTTTGGCATGCATTGGTCTGCATTTCCATGATTATTTGGGCATATTTTGGCATGTTTTTGTTCACTGATTTTGGCTGGTTTGGTGAGATTTCATATGCTTCATAATACATGCCATACAACTCATGCTTACTAGCCAACCTCGCATGTTGCCTTAGTCCTTCATGCGAGCACCTTTTGGCCATGCTTTGAACTAGAAATGTTCATGTTTTGGGACTGCCTTGGCTCTGTCTTTATGCTTCATAGTCAAATAATGCATGCTTTGTATAGTTGTTAGTGTAATTGGCTTTGCAAGCTTTGTGTTTTGGTGATTCATGCATGCTACCTTTGAGATATTTAGATGATTTGGCATCATTTAATACTTCATTTCAGAGCATGTACCATTTCTACATTCCCACTTCATTCATGCTTCAAGTGTCTTTGAATGTCGCGCATTATTGCCTAGTTTAAGGCTTAGCTTGTATGCTTGCATGTCTAGGTGTTCGAGCCTTCATTCCAGCATGTTTAAGTCCTTGTTTAGGCTTAATTAAGCTCTGCCCACGCTTAGTTCATGCGTTCGTGCCATGTATTGCATGCCTCCTTTGTATTGCTCTTTGCTAGCTTTCATGACTTAGGACCTTCACATGCTTTACTTGTGTCGTTTTAAATGATTTGGCATCATTTATCATCTCATTTCAGTGCATATAGTGTTGTTACACTTGCACATTTGTCACTTCTTAGGCACTTTTGAGAGTTGCCCTTTTAGGACCCCTTTGTCGAACCTTTCGCATCTTGCATGCTTGAATATGCTGTGTGGCTTAATTCATCGCTTTGGCTACTAATTTGGACCTAGTTGAGAGTTGTCCATCTCTGGTGTAAGCCCATTTTACATGTTGTCGCATGTTTGTTACATGTAGTATGTTGTTGCATACTTGCTTAGCTTTACATGCCTTGCATGTTCATATGTTCATATTGTATTTTGTCATAGGTTGTCACCTCACATCATGCTTATGTGCTTGTTGCATGTCATTAGCCTTGTTAGGTTGTTCGCATTGCATGTTTGTCATGCTTATGTGTTGCATTGCTTAGATTAAGTGTTAATCCGAGGCACGAGGAACGAGGGGCGTTTCATACTTCAAGTGATGGAACGTGTCTCAATTCTCGGTCGCCGAAGCTCTTGATGATTCATGATAGAGTTCTAGGCTTTACTTGGCTTTGTTTGTGCATTCATTTTCATATTGATTTGCACAAGTTGGATCTTTGGCCATCATGCATTGGGATGCGTGATTTATGGTCGTGGATCCAACTTGGCCTCTCCCTTGATGTTTTGAGGTGATTTGGAGTGCCATGGTGCGTACATGTCCTTGGGAAACCCTCCATTTTCTCTATTTTGTGCTTCGTTGCAGTTTGGTGTCACAGCACACCAGTGGCCAGCAGCCTGCCATTGATGGCCGGCAGTGTGCCACCCTTGGCCGGCAGTACTCCTCTCCTGGCCGGCAGGCCACTGGTGACTTCCCCTGCAGTGTTTTGGTAAGGTTCAGCAACAAGCACTGGAAGACACCCTGCAAACAGAGCCTCTAAAGAGCAACCGGAAGGCGTTTCGAGGCGAGGAACCGAAGTGAGCGTGCATCTCCCTCTTCTTCAAACAGAGCTGGAATGGCATCATTTACTGCTTTCCCTATTCGTTTGTTGTCGTTCATTTGTTAGTTAATTAATTTGTTAATTAATTAAGTTGTGTAATAATTAGTTGTAGCTAGTTATTCATTTGGTTTTGTAATAATTAATTAGCTCGTGAGTTAGTTAATTAGGTGGCTTGTATTATTTATTCGGACCCTCCGAGTGAGGGCCAATGTTGTAATAAGTGTGCGTGCGTGTGTGCATGTCTTCCAACCTCATTTCTTCCTCCCTTTTATTTAACCGCTTACAATGGTTAGATTTAGGGCATATTTCAATTAGCATACCTTATGCTATGCATGCGTGCATTCATTCATTTGTATTGCATGCACCGGGATCGGCACATCATGCTAACTGCATTGTATTTCAAATTCAATTTGAATACGTGTATCAATTGTCACATTCCACATGCCATCCTAGGATTAGCCGAGCCTATTCTAGATTGCATTTTGTATGTGATGCATTAGCCACTTAACATGGACTAGGGTCATGCATGTTTTGCTAACTAGCTTCATTGTTTTGGCACGGAGTACGATGTAAGTATTTATGCTTTAGCATCTCGCGTGAGTGTGAATGTTAACATGACAGTATGCTTACCATGTGGCTAAATGCTTAGTTGATATAACTGCCTGAATGCCTGTGGGTGAAGGTTGGATTATTTGAGTTGGAACAACTCGTTGAAATCCGTGTTTTAGCCTACTTGCGAGTAGCAAAACTTCAAAACATTTCCAAACAAACGGATATGCAATGCTTTGTTCCAAATTAGACGATCTAGTCTATACTTGTTTTGCTGTGCGCATCACATAGTAATTCTAGCTAATTAATCGGAATAAGAACGCATGTGTTTTCAAAAACGAGATATCATGGCTAGTAGAGGCCGATCTTCGGATCGGGCAAGAGGGGGTGCTCATAGCTGACCTTCCCCAATCGTACCTAAGTTCTCGAGCCGAGGCAACTTTGGTGATGACGGACATGTGGCCTTTGGCACCGAGTCAGGGTTTCCTAAATTCCCCCATTAAAAAAAATATTTAGGTGGCGACTCTGTATCGAGCAAAGCAGTCCATGTTTGGCATTTCTTTCAAAAAAATCTTTTTTTTTTTCTCAAAACGATTTGTCGGATTTGGACTCTTTGGTTCAAGATTAAGAACCGTGACAAATCGAGTCCGAACTGTAACACCATTGAGGTCCCTCGCAGGCCTGTTACAATGTCTATCTCCCAGAATGAAATGATCAACTACAAACAATAGCAGCACTACAAATTGTTTGCCTAACGAACACACTAAGTGTTTAAACTCTTTCTCACAAAAAATTAAATGCAGCAAAATGAAGAATAAATTTGCAGAGGTGAAGTATGAAATTTCTAAATGAAACATCAAATGAGGGTTGTCCTATTTATAGATGGATTAGTGGCTGCAGGTTTTGAATTAAACCGATTTAAATCTGTTGGGTTCAAAATTCAAACAGATAAAAACGGGAAGGGACCTATTTGGGTGTACAGAAAAACCAGACCAGTTTATTTCCGGAATTAATTTGAATTCTGGATTTTATTTTTTCAAAAAATAAAATTAAATTCAAATGTTTTTGACCAAAAAAGATAGGTATTGGGCCGGACAAGCCCAACCCAACCTCACTCCAGCGTCTAAGCCCAGCCCACCCGATCGGACGAACGGACGGCGTGCGCGGTGATTTTTGGGTCCAATGGGTCTAGCCCATAACCTCCCTCTCTAAAACACTTGGGTACCCCTTGGGGCACACCCCAAGTTCCAATCCCATGCCTTATAAACCCATTCAAAACTTCCCACCAAATCAATATGGGACAAGCCTTATTCAAACCTTTAAGGATTTTCCACCAAAACTCCATTTCCATGGAGTGTACTTTGGCTTCAATTTCCCATTCACTTGGTAATGGTTTTGAGCAACCAAATATACCACGTGAATCACAACACGGCATAGAACGCGTTACCACTTTGACCCGCCAACTTTGACGCTCGGGTCCCACCTAAATAATAGACCAAAGTTAGGAAAAAATTCTGGTTTTACCCAGAATTTTCCAACCATTTCCAACAAACTCTTCATGGATTTCACCTTCTGGGGAATTCGCTTTTGGATTCCGCCAACTTGACAACACAAACATCTTCTTGCTTGCCATATGGTATGCGAAGATCCCTGACAAAACCATAATCTGGCATGCAAACACAACTAGTCCGGTGCAAACAGAGTCGAAGGTTGAACTCACATTGAGTGGCCTCACACTGAATAGTCCTAATGGCCAAGCAATATGGCCGGCACAACCCGACACCACCATTTCTAATGCGACAATGCTTGACACTGGCAACTTTGTGCTTTCAAGTAGTACTAATAGCTCTGTTTATGTATGGCAGAGTTTTAGTTATCCCACAGACACTATCTTGCCAGCCCAAGTATTGTCACTGGGTGGCATGTTGTATTCTAGGCTGACTGAAACCAATTACTTGAATGGAAGGTTTGAGCTTCATTTCATGAATGGAGCTCTTGAACTCAAACCTGTCGCCTGGCCTAGCCGATTTGCTTATAATTCGTATTACAGTAATGGAACGGCTTCCACCAACTCTTCTGAATCTGGGTTACAACTGGTTTTCAATCAATCAGCGAATATTTATATAGTGAGAGGGAATGGATCTACTGTCAAACTTTCATGGCCAAACAATATTCCAAATTATGCCAACAACTATCATCGTGCAACACTGGATTTTGACGGCGTTTTCAAACAATATACTTACCCAAAGACTTCAGTCGATAACCAGAGTTGGTCAGTTGTTCGATACATCCCTGGCGACATTTGTATGGAACTGACAAACAATATTGGTAGTGGTGCCTGTGGGTTCAATAGCTATTGTGTCGAAAATAGTGGCATTCCTAGCTGCCAATGCCCACCTGGGTTTTTGTTTACAGATCCAAATAACAAATTTGGTGGCTGCCAACCAAATTTCCTTATGGGTTGTGGAGTAGATGATGGATCAAGAAAACCAGAAGACTTGTATGATTTACACATGATTTCGGCTGTGAATTGGCCATTCGAAGAGTATTATAGATTGCAACCTTACAATCAAACGCAGTGCAAACAGTCTTGCTTGTATGATTGTTCATGTGCGGTTGCCATATTTGATGGTTAATACAACATGTTGGAAGAAGAGGCTTCCGTTGTCTAATGGGAGAGTGGAGGGTGCAGTAGCCATCATCAAAGTACGGAAAGGTGTAGGTGTTCCTTCTCTGGGTAATGATCCATCTTCCTACTCAAAGAAAGAGAATCATATTCTCTTGTGGTCCATTCTTTTTGGCGGCTCTGGGCTCTTCAACATTCTTTTGCTAGTTATAGTTTCTCTAGTGGTTTTCTCACAGCAACACAAGAAATGGAAAAAGACTATATATGATTCTAATGTTCCTGAAACAAATTTGCGTATTTTCACTTTCAAAGAACTCAATGAAGCAACACAAGGGTTCAAGGAAGAACTGGGAATGGGTTCTTTTGGCATTGTTTATAAAGGTACACTGAAATTTGGTTCCAAGAATCAAGTTGCAGTCAAGAGGTTGGACAAGTTGTCAAAAGAAGGAGAGAGGGAATTTAAAACCGAAGTGAGTGCAATCGGGAAAAACCCATCACAAAAATCTAGTCCAATTGATTGGACACTGTGATGAGGGACCTCAAAGACTTCTAGTATATGAGCTCATGACCAATGGAAGTTTAGCTAATTTACTTTTCAACCTTCCAAGACCCAGTTGGTATCAAAGGACTCAAGTAGCGCTAGGAATTGCAAGAGGACTAGTGTACTTGCATGAAGAATGCGATGCCCCCATCATCCATTGTGACATAAAGCCTCAAAACATACTCATCAATGAATATTTCACAGCATGAATATCCGACTTTGGATTGGCAAAATCATTGATGTTTAATCAGTCTCGGACTCATACTGGGATAAGAGGAACTCAAGGATATGTGGCTCCAGAATGGTTCAAGAATGTACCTGTGACAGTTAAAGTAGATGTCTATAGTTTTGGTGTTGTGTTGTTGGAGATCATTTGCTGTAGAAAGAGTCTGGCGATGGAGTGTGGGGAAGAAAAGGCAATACTAACAGATTGGGCTTATGACTTATATGGGAGGGAGACTAGATACTTTGGTAGACAATGATGAAGCTGCCATGAGTGACATCACGATGCTGCGCAGATGGGTCATGACGGCACTCTGTTGTATACAAGAGGACCCTTTGAAAAGGCCTACAATGAAGATGGTGATACAAATGCTAGAAGGATATGCTGAAGTTCCTATTCCCACTAGCACTAGTACTTCTTTTTCCTTAGCTTCATGAGACATGAAGACACAGGCTTGATTAGGCAACTCCTCTCTTCATTTTTTTGTTTTCCAATCTATGTTTTGTTGTTATTTTATGAGTCAATGTTATGTGAAAATATAGCTCTAATAAATAATTTTAAGGGGTTTTTAGTGTTAGAACAGGCACATTAGGTTCTATAATCTTCTCTCAATCCATGTAGTATTTCAAATGATTGGTTGGATGGGAGATAAAGTTGGTCTTATCCAATTTATTATAAAGTTGGTCCTATTTAATTTATTTTGTGCATTCTCTTTGATCAAGAATACCATATGCACATGAAATAGTGTTTTAGAACTAATGAATAATTTTAATGGATTGTTTTGTAAAAAATCAAATATGAAATAGGAAACGACAAGGCTCTAGTCAACCATGTAAACAGGACTGTGTTATCCGGGCTCGTGGGGCTTATTATAGGTTTCGCTTTGATGATTTGATCTATTCATTTTTTAGGTCACTAGGTGGTAAATTAATTACGAACAAAATCAGATTGATCTGATAGCCACATGATATTATTATAATTATCTTCAAAAAAATAGATGCAAATTATGATTTTGAAAGTAGACAGTCTATTGTTTGGAGATAAATAATGATAAAATCATGCGGCTAGATCAATTTAATTTTTTTTTGTAGATGATCAACACTAAGTGACCTAAAATATAAACAAATCAAATCATCGATGTGGACCATAACCCATACTGGGCTTCTTAGAAACCAAGGCAAGAACGTAGAACTACTGATTGATGTGACTTATTATTCAGGAATGGAATAAGGCAAATAACTAATGGCAGATTTTCTTAATTAGCTACACAAGTGATGGGAAATGGGAATGGGATCCCAACGTATTTTTTGAGAATTTAATTGAAGAACAAACCCTCTGTTTTTTATTTCTAAAACAAATTTGGATACATGTAGTATCTCTTTTACAATTTGAATTGATTTAACACTACAAGCTAAATCATCTATTTATAGGTTTCCATTCAGGTGTGAATATGATGGCTGTGAGCTGTAACCAGCTCAATTCCCATGTTTTTCATATTTGCTTCATGGTGAAGCTTTTGACGGTCAACAATGGAGGGCTTCCATGAAACTTCTCCTACCTTCTTCAATCTTCATTCCTCTTTCTCAATTCTTCTTCTTTCTTCTTCAGACTTCTGGATCTTTGTTGTTGAGTTGGGTTTGTATTTTCCAACAAGAAGGTGATAGTTGAATTGTACAACCAAATTGCTTGTGTACTGTGATAGGTGCGGCACTATAAAGTTTGTTGTAAATAATACTCACAGTAGCAATGAAAATCTTGCTGAGTTGCAGGAAAAAAACTGAAGGTTTGCAGGTTTGGTTCTCTTTCAAATTCCATTTGGGCTCCAGTAAAAGGCTTGCAAACTGCCTTGCTATAACATTGAGCTTTGCGTCAGACTGGGTGATGCAACTTTCCATTGTTGGATGACCTCCCTGACATTTCAAATACATGCCCATGAATGGGCAAAAAGGGTGTTCAAACCGAGCGTCGAGAAAACCTTCATTTCCCCAGCATTAATGCCAAATTAGTGGAGCGTTCTCAATGAAACTTACTTCATTCTAATTCCTCTTTCCCATAAAATTTCAGGAAATAACTGCAATTTTCGGGTTTCACCAATAATCACCACAAGAGCAAATCCCATTCTTGAAATGATGAAACCTTGTAGTGTCTCTCACAATGATTTCCCTCCTTTCTATTGCTGATATGTACTTGGTGGCGCGATGGCAATCACCGCACACTCTCAAGTTTTTAAACACTCGAATTGGAGTCCCTAACGGTATCTGGATCAACCCATAAGCAATTGCAAGTTTCTCGCTGTGCCATAAGAGTAGCTTCTCCTTCTGCTCCTCCCCAACATCGTGCAATGCAAAGTCAAGATCCGGCACATAGCCTTCCAACTTCATTTTCTTCTCCAACTCGTTCAACTTTTCATGGATCAATTTCAATTCTGGGTGAACTCTATATCCTGATCTGAACTCATGAACCACACTCTTCACCTCAATCCAACTATACCCTGGTATTTTAATCACCTTATTGTCCTTCATTGATCGTCGAACTCTAGCAACATTGTCCCATCTGTTCATTGCAGCATAAACATTAGCGAGTTGAACATAACCGGCTGCACTCATAAGGTCAAGATCAAGCAAGTTCTTGGCAGCAAACTCGGCAAGGTCCAAGTTCTTGTGGATCCTACAAGCACCTAAAAGGGTCCCAAATATGGCGTTGTGTGGTTTGAAAGGCATTTTCTTTATCAAATCTACAGCTTCGATTAGTTTACCAGCTCGACCAAGAAGGTCAACCATACACGTATAATGATCTCGCTTAGCTTCAACCCCACAATCCTTTGACATTGTATCGAAATATTAAATCCAAAGGTCTACCAATCCTGCATGATTACAAGCCGATAAAACTCCAACAAAGGTAATCCAGTCTGGTTTGATTCCCTCATGTCTCATCTCATCAAACAAACTTAGAGACTTTTCACCTGCCCCGTGTTGGGCATACCCAGAAATCATCGCATTCCACGTGACAACGTCTCTACGTGGCATCTCAAGGAACAATTTCCACAGATCATTTAAATCTCCACACTTGCAGTACATGCTAATCAATGAAGTCACAACGGTTGTATCAAAACACAAAACAGATTTGCCCGTAAGCTGATGAATTTGCTTACCCAACTTCAAAGCAGATAAATTGCTACAACCCAATAGAACACTACTCAAACTTGATGGATTTGGCTTGACTCCCAATTCCACCATTGTCCTAAATAGCTTCGATGCATCCTCTGATTGGCAATTTTCAACATAACCTGAAATCACGGCATTCCATGTTACCTAATTCTTCACCGGCATCTCTTTAAAAAATTTCTCAGCCAATTCAACCTTTCCAAATTTCATATGCCCAGTTATCATTGCAGACCGTGCGATCACACTCTTAACCTGAGCTGCCCAAAATAACTCCAATGCCGAATCCAAATCCCCTGACTCAACATAACCTGATATCATTGCATTTCAAGAGACGCTATTTTTCACCGGCATCGTTGAAAACAACTCTCGGGCTTCCTTCATCATCCCATTCTGAGAAAAACCCGACATCATGGTATTCCACGACGCACTGTCTTTGTTGGGAATTTGATCAAAGAAAGTCCTTGCAGACCCAATCTCAGAATTGTGTAAATAACAAGGTAACATTGTGTTCAAAGAAACAGTCTCTGGTTCAGGAATTCTATCAAACAATTGGCGGGCTTCTCTAACTTTCCCGGGTTTTTTTGAAAACCCAGCCAAGATTGAATTCCATGTAATTATGGTTCTAACTGTCATGTTTTCAAACACTCTGAGGGCTGAATCTAGATCACCGGACCGAATGTAGCTGGTGATCATCTTGTTCGACGAAATTACATCAGTGAATTTAGATCCACCAGAGGGTGTAGCATTGTTTGAAAACTGTGTTTCCTGTGTTGATTGTGGAGAAGAAGTGGTGGGAAGTGTTCTGTGATGGAATTGGCATCTGGGTTTTGGATTCTGGAAGAAGAGAAGGAATGGGTTTGGTGTTTGGATTGTCGGAAAATTCTGAGGAAGGTCAAGGAATGATGGTTTCTCCAGCGTTTAAGATTATAATGAAACATTTGTCATGGTTGGAAGGAGAAAGAAATAGGGTAGATAGCATTTGAATAAAGGGTATGGCTTCTGTCCAGTCCGGGATCGGACTGGACCGTGCTGTTGGGCCCGTGGGGCCCCACTACGGGTCCTGTTTTGATAATATGAACCGTACAATGTGTAGAACTCGTCGAGTACTATTTTTCTAAAAAAAATCACGTTGATCGGATATCGATAGCTATGTGATCAAATCAGTTTCGTATTAAAAAAATTGGACGGTGAACAAATTAACGGTTGACAAAAAACTGATTTGATCACATAGCTATCGATATCCGATTAACGTAATTTTTTACAGGCATATAGTGCTCAACGATTTCTACATATTGAACGGTTCAGATTATCAAAACGAGACCTGTGGTGAACCCCTAAAGATTCAATAACACGATCCAGTCCGATTCCAAACTTAAATAAATTACTTAAATAAGCTTATAAGTACAATTTGACAGAGTAGGACAAATGTGTTGCTCACCATAACTATGAATGACACCAGGTTTCATGTCCTATTTCCACATGTAGGACCTACAAATACCTAGTTCTAAAATCATAATGCTTGTATTTTTTCGGAGAATTCGATCATGCACACACCTCTTACCCTATACATCTTTAATTTCGATATTTCCTTCTCCAGTTATAATTAATTTTTTTCTTTAATTATGACATTATTTTGAAATCTTTGGTTAGACTTTATTTATGTTGTCTTATGATTTTTTCTTTTTTCAGTTATGACTCAAAAAATATAGAGCTATATTATTTTCTTCTATAATGCATATGATACACAGCATTTGAGGAGTATATATCATAGTCTTTCCTTCTTTTTTACTTTTTTTAATATACAGAATGACATTTTTTTTTTTTTGATAATTTATTCATTTTAAATTAAAATAATTATGATTATGATTTATAATTTTAAAAATATTATCATGAATTATATATAATATAAAATTATATTTGTAATAAAATTTTGGGTGAATTACACCAACGGTCCCTGTAGTTTGGGGCTTATGTCATTTTGGTTCCTGACTTTTCAATTGTGACACATTTGACCCTGAATTTTGAATCTTATTCCGAATAAGGACAATCGAAGATACTATTCGATTTTTCAAGGGCAAAATCGTCAATTTAATAAAATATAAATTAATTTAACAAAAATAAATGTCAAAAAATTATTTTTTAATTTTTAAAAATTATTTCTACCTACTAAAGATAAAATTATATAAAATTGATAAATCTTTTAGACATTTTTTTTTTTTTACCAAATTAATTTTTATTATATAATCGGATGATGATCATGTAAATTAATTTTTAAAAATTAATCATGTAATTTTTATTAATTTTACAAAATTTTATCTTTGGTAGGTAGAAATAATTTTTAAAAATTTTAAAATATTTTTTTGACATTTGTTTTTGTCAAATTAGTTTATATTTTATTAAATTGATGATTTTGCCCTTAAAATTAGCAATGGTATGTTCAATTGTCCTTATTTGGAATAAGATTCAAAATTCAGGATCAAATGTGTCACAATTGAAAAATCAGGGATTAAAATGACACAAGTCCTAAACTATAGAGACTATGAGTATAATTTGCCCCTAAAATTTTTATACTCAAAAATTGCTTTATAATCCCACAAGTGCACGTTTACCCCACATGGGAGCTGAACAAACGAACGAATCTTTAGAGCAACTCTCTATGAACAATTAAGGCCTTGTTTGGGTACTCCCAAATAATTCAAAAAGTCAAAAAGTTAAAAAATTAACACTATTCAACAAAAGTCAACAATTACGGCTGCACAACTCCCAATTCAAATTTTTCTCTAAAAAACCAATTTTCACAATTTTTTATTACACATTTTTTCATAAAAAGTCAAAAAGTTAACCCAAACATCCATATTTTCAACCTCAATTTTTTAATCAAAAAAGACAAAAAGTACACTTATTTAGTCTTCCCAAACAAGGCCTAAATATCATTAATTTTTTCACTTCTATTATATTATAAATGTGTTAAGTCTTACTTGATTTGATATAGTTCTAACTTTTTCAAACTACATGTGCAAATATTGGTGTCGTAACTTTTTTAGAAATTTTTTTTTTTTTTTTTTTTTTTTTTTTTGTAATTCTTATTAAGTTGTTTATTTGGTCATTTTAGGATCTTCTTGTTTTTCTTTTTATAATCTATATATTATTTGCTTTTATTTTAATATAACTATTTTATATATTCTCAAATATATATATATATATATAGCAACCCTCTAAGTCCTCAACCAAAAAAAAAGAACCCTCTAAATATATTTTTTTTTTTCAATTTTATTCATTTTTTTTTATTATTTAGAAATCACTTTTATTAGTTAGACTTCACATTTCAATATACCACCAGCCCACCACTCTCAACTAGGTGAGACTCATGAACCTAGCTTTTTTTTTAACAGAGCAGCCCTCTCAGAGTGTCAACTCAAACTGCATAATCGTAACACATTCGATCCCCGATACTCGTATGAATGTCTACTCCCTAGCCAACATCCTGGCAGCCCATTCCCGCTAGGTGACATCATGGACCATGCTTTTAAAAGGAAAGCATCCCAACAACACATCGCTCCCAGCAAGTCAAAAACACTTTGCAGACCTTGCATTTACTTGCAATCGCCATCCCCAATTCGAACACTATTATTGTCACTTGAATCATAGAACTCCAGTCTATCTGATCCCATACATGATTTTGAACTGCAAAGCTACAACCCATCCAATCAAAATACTTTCATGGACTGCTAATCCCCAAATGATGCCAACCTTTTGACAAGAATTCACCATTGAACAAGGAGAACAAGCCCACAATTTACCTATTGAAATTACCCAGCAGTTTTTTGTAGCTCGACATTTTCTTTGGAAGAGAGAGAGAGAGAGAGAGAGAGAGAGAGAGAGAGAGAGAGAGACCAAAGGGCTGCAGACTTGCATGACCAATGAAACTCATTCACTTGTCTCAAATCAAGTTGCACACAAAGAAAGCCAAACTACAGAGAAAAATACAGGGGGAAAAAAAAGGCTACAAAATTGTTCACAATCAAACTCCAAAATCAAAACTGATCCAATAACTGAATCCCAGTCATAAAAACAACTCCTAAAGCCCTAAAGGCATCCATGAAAGACAGAGAAAATGAAGACATCACCACAGGCAAATAACCACAGAAAGAAAGACGACTTAAATTTACACTCTGGATATAAAAGTTCTGAGATAATTTTAATACAGGAAAACACATTATTCCTGTGGATGTCCTGCCGTTGATGATCCCCTCAAGAGAAGAGATTGTAAGAATCCCAAAAAACAGGTGAAACCGACGAGACTGAGAAAGATGAAGTAGAAGGTAAACCCTCACTTAGCACCCAAGGTGGGGAACTGGCCAACATCATCAATGGCAGGGGCTGCCACATTGTTTGCCATGTACCCTCCACCAAATCCTTCTCTTGAACCACCCTGTCCACCACGCCGGCCACGACCTCCACCTCCACGCCCTCCTGGGCTGTAATACCTTCCCCCTTCAGCAGGCTTCAGAAAATCATTTATGCTGACAGACTGCACCAAAAACAAGCAAATGAAAAAATTTTGGCACACTACATAACGTGTTTACATACATAACAAATACATGTGTAAATATATGTTTGTTGACCATCGTACAAATTGGGCCAACAATTGGTTGCCATGAAGATTGCAAAATGAGAAAGACACATGGAGGCCCAAAAAGGAACCGTATAAAAGTGAGGAGCTCTCAGGCTTAAAAAAAGTAAAATTCAGATGAAAAGTCCCGGGACAATTGTTGCTAGATGAAAAAGGGAGATGCAAGCAGTTGTTGGAAAGTGGTTAAAACCATGCATTATAAATAAAAGATCACTTTTGAAGAAGAAAGGGAACCACCAGACTTGAAGGTCAACCAGTTGCAAATAGGTGGTGGCAAATTGTGATAAACCAGATATGCACAACGATTCACTGACCATTTGCCACTTCTTAATGGTGCAAGACCATATGACATATTAATTACATGATCCAAATCAGCCATAACACAATAGATAATAGTAAATAATGAGAGCATCATATAGGAAATCGTGATCCTAGGACACAAGTATAAACAAAGAAACAGATAAAATTGGTGATCCAAATGCTAACTGGACACACAAAGGTAAAACGCAAGATGCAATGATGAGTTCAAATATATCCCATACAGAACTATAAGCACTAGAGTTATATGAAGGAAAAACAGTGGTAAAGAATCAATTGTAATAGCTGGTACCTTTTTGGCTCTCTCCTCTTTCTCAGCAGCTTCTTTACGTTTATCCTTGTCAGAACCCTGGTAAGGGATGACCAATCAAATGCAACAGAATCAATACAATTACACTTCATAGGCTGGTAGAAATAATAGTCAAAACACCCAAATGTCAGAGGTTGTCACCAATTTCACAAAGATTTCTTCATCGCTCTTCTTGCTTGAAAGCAGTTGCATGATGCAAGATCTTTGTCCAAGCCAACCTCCTTTCTTCAGTCTTTAGTGGCTGCAAAGCTTTCCTCTTCTCTTCAAGTACCTTCTGATACTCCTCCAGAGTCATCTCCTATTATAAATGAAACATGGGATATCATAAACTATTACATAATAGATGAATGAGTCACAAGCTGAACCAATTTTAAATAATTTTAACATTGAACTTGTGTAAAAGACATGCTAATCTCATTGACATTACCTACAAATCATGCCATTATCTTCAAAAACATAAACATAACAGTACCTTAACAATCTGTAGTTCAAAAAATGAATCACCACACTGCTTGTCACACCACTGTTAGATATTCTGGGTAACTTAGGTTTAAAAAAATGATATTTGTGTCTAGAAAAAAAACTCTTATCCAAACCCAAATTATAGCATGAGCCAACAAATAAGCCAAAGCTTCAATCAGTCATGCTGTTTGGCATGTTCTGGCTTTTTGACTTCTTGTTTGGAAACTGTACGAATTTTTGGCTTTTTGGTAAAGAGTTGGCTTTCAGGCCTTTTTCTTCTTTAGGCAACTTTTTCAATTTTGAAGTCAATCTAGCCTAGAGGGCCCTAAAAATTTTATTAAAATTTTTTTTAAAAAAAAATCCACTAAAGATGAAAGTACACCCAAAAATAAAAGCTAGCTTTTAAATTGGAGCCTAAGAATGAACACCTTTTGGCTAAAATAAACAAGAATTTTAGCTAATTTTATAAAATAAGTGAACTTTTTCGCTTTTTAATGTTTGATAAATGACAAAATGCCTTGTAACTTATTGAGCTAAAAAAGCCACAAAAAAAAATTAAAAAAAATGCTATGGTTTATACGTGGGTTCCAAAAGCCATTTTGTCGAACCAAACCAAACCAAACCAAGCCAAGCCTTGCCTTAAGTCCCATCAAATAGGACCGGCTACGTGAATCTTTTTTCTCCACGCGACTCTATCAAAGGCCATTTCGTTAGTCTAATTAAGTAGATTCATATCTCTATTTACTACGCTAGCCAACGTAAATCTAGGTCTACCCAGTCCCCTAACACTTCCATCTACCGTCACTGCATCGCATCTCTTCACTACTACCTCTGTTGGTCTCCATTGAATATAATCAAACCATCTCAATTTATTCTCTCAACTTATCTTCTATTGGTGCTACTCCTACCCATTCTTGAATATACTCATTCATAATTCTATCTTTTCTAGTCTTGCCAAACATCCACCTTAGCATCCTCATTGCCTAACACTCCGTCTCATACAACATCGCTAGTCTAATAGTCATTCTATAGAACTTTCTTTTTAGTCTAGTAGATACTCGTTTATCACATAATACCCCAGACACACTTCGCTACTTAAGCCATTCCGCCTTAATTCTATAGACCACATCTGCATCAAGCTCCCCCGCCGTTGTGATAATCGACCCTAAATAATGAAAATGTTCAATCTTAAATAATTTTTGATTCTCAATATTCACTTCTCCTCTTCTTCCATTGTTATTGTTACTAAATTTACACTCCAAGTATTATGTCTTAGTTTTGCTTATCCGAAATCCTTTAGATTCAAGTGCTTCTCTCCGAATCTCCAACTTATGTTAACTCCTGCTCTAGTCTCATCCATTAACACGATATCATCTGCAAAAAGCATACACCATGGCACATCATCCTGAATATTTCTCGTCAACTCATCCATAACTAAAGCAAAAGATAAAAACTTAAGATAGATCATTGATGTAACCCTACAGTAATTGGAAATTCATTTATCTCTCCAGCAGGCAATCTAATAGTAGTCACCACCCTTTCATACATGTCCCTAATCACATCAATGTACCATTTTGTCACCCCTTTATTCTCTAACACCCACCAGATTATATCCCGAGACACTCTATCATATACTCTCTCAAGATCGATAAGCACCATATGAATGTCTCTTTTCTATTCTTGTGCCAAATTTGGGTCGTCTGCTCCAGCTGACGTGAAATTGCTCGGCAAAGTTCGACTGACTCGTACGGTTTCGTTCTAGCTCCGATTTCGACACAATTTATTGTGTTGGACTCGTCTCAATGAGTACTTCACACTGGTATAGTCAAAACTTGAGTTTGACAACGTCGAAAATTTCAATTTGCGGCACATGTGATCTGTTTCGCAACTTTCGACGGATTTTGATTACTTCTTGGCTCCTCAGGTTGGTGGGTTTGGACTCGTTAAGCCAATGTGAATCCTGTGGTAGGTTCAAATGTGGATTTCGACAAGCCGAGATGCTAGTGTTATGTCGTGATAGTAGTGTCGAGCACGATTGTGTAGTTTGCAATCAATATACATGTGCCATCCGTGATTATCATTGCCATTGAGCTAGATAGCGGCGTTCTGGCGCCGAGATTTTTGGAAAGCAAACTATTGTGCAAATTCGAGTTGGCAGCCGAATGATTTGCATGTAATAATAATTCCAAGCAGTGTTGTCGAATAAGAAATGTGGCCAAGCAATCTTGTTGAGTAAGCAATGTTCGACGAATAAGCAATATTGCGGTGTAATTTTTTGCCAAATACGTTGCCGAAGCCGAAGAAGAAATGTTGCGGAATAATGCTGTAAAGTTGCCCAATAATGTGCCGAGTAACATGTCTGTGCCGAGTAACATGTCTGTGACGAGCAAGATATATAAACAATGATGCTTGTGAAAAAAGCAGAAGTGTGCCAAGCACCATGTCTGATGACCATGCATTTGGTCGTTCAGCCGCACTAAATTGCTGGTGACGATTCTGAACCAAATTTGCTTTTTGGCAAATGTGTTCTTCTTGGCGAAGCCATAGTGGGTAACTTGTTGCCTATGAAGCACGGACACGGACACGGACACGGACACGGGACACGGACACGGGACACGGCAATTTCTAAAAATGGGGACACGGGACAAGGCAGGGGACACGGCAAATTTTTAATTTTTTTAATAAATATTTTTATTTTAATACATATTAATTATTTTATTTATTATATTTTTAAATAATGTGTTTGTAATTAATTATTTTATTTTATTTTACATACATATGTTTATTTTTTTATTTATTAATATGTATACAATATATATTATCTTATAATATGTATTATCCATTATCTAATAAGTATATTTATGTTATATACTATATATTTATGTTATATACTATTAATACATATTATAAGTATATTTATAATAACTATTATATAATATATAATAAAATAATAATAGTTATTAGTCATATATATTATATATGAATATATAATAATAATAATAATAGTTATAATGTTATATATGAATCAAGACAAAAGGACAGACGGGAGAGAACCGAGAGAGAGGAGATCGAAGCGAGACGATCGCTATCAGAAGCGAGAGAGAGGGAGACGATCGCGATCGATCGCGATTCGCGAGCAAGAGAGAGAAGGCGAGAGAGAGAGAGCACTCTGCGAAGGCAAAGGCGAGAGAGAGCTCGTCGAAGTTGAAGGGGCTGGATCGTCGATCGAAGTCGAATGGGGCTCTAGATCGTCGATCGAAGTCGAAGGGCTTTGGATCGTCGCCAACCAGGTGCGTCCTCGTTTTCCCTTTCATTAACTCTTCTCGCCGTGTCCATGGCGTGTCCAGATTCTGGACACGCGTGTCCCCTGCAAAAAAAAAGATTAAATTAAGGGGACACGCCAGATGCCGTGTCCCGTACATGTCCCACGGCGTGTTCCCGTGGTCCCCGCCATGTCCCCGTTTCTGACACTGCCACGGCTTCTATTTTGCCGTGTCCATGCTTCATAGCTTGTTGCTTGCACTGATGGATGCTCGGCAAAAAATGCCGAGGAGCGTTGTGTTGTCGAGACTCCATTGTCGAGTTGCTCTCCATTGTCGAGTGAGTTGCGACGATCAATAGCTTGCGGTGTATATGTGTTGCTTGCGAGCCAGAATATTGCCGATTTAAATTCATGAAAATATGCCATGGTATGGTAATTCATGGAATTGTTGAGACGAGATGCATTTGTTGCTGTTAGCTGGTCAGATGCTCAGCGTTTTGGTAAAACTAAGGAGAATTTTGAATGTGTAAGGACATTACTTGGTCGCGGCGTTGACCACCGGAAGAGTCGAACACAAATTAGAGAAGGACAAGCATCTGAGGACGTTCAACCACCTATGGAGAGAAAAATTGTTAACCCAAATAACAACTTTTTGTTCATTTTGGTGAGAAAATATACACTCAAGTAATAACTTTGTTAAAACTTTCAATCTAGCCAGAGAGAATGCAAATCCAAACACTAACTAAAGTTTAATTACACAGAGAAGATGTAAATTCATTTTGCCGAACAATATGTAAAACTCTTTAACATCATCAAACAATGCTCGGCAAAAATATGTTTCATGAATACATCAAATAGTTTTAAAAGTAAGATAAGCTGCTCATCAATTCTGTTGAAGCTCGTCATTTCCCACAGATGGCACCAATTGTGAGACCCAAAAAATCCTCACATGGATGTTAATGAGCTCCAACGAAGAGATGAGCTTGACTGATGTAATCTGCAACGATAAACATAGTTGGCGCCACCCAACCGGGGTTGAGGGCCGAAGACACTCCGATGATAAAGTTAGAATCCATGAATGAAGAGTATAGATAGTAAAGAGTGATGTGTGTGGAGTGTATAGAGAGAGATGAATTTCCCTTTTGTGTATGGGGTCCCCCCTTTTTATCCATATAGCCAGGATATTTTTCTGGCTCCCACAATTCTCTATATTTTTCTATTACTCTCCTTAAAAGATAGATCGCTTTCATTGTTGACCTACCAGGCATAAACCCAAATTGATTCTCTGACACCTCTGTTATATCTCACAATCGAAGTTTCATCACCCTCTCCCACACTTTTATTATATGATACATTAGCTTGATTACTCTATAGTTATTGCAATTCTGGACATCTCTTTATTCTTATAGATTGACACTAAAATACTCTTCCTTCACTCATCTAACATATTCTTAATCAACAAAATCATGTTAAACAACCTAGTCAACAAAGCAATCAAACACTTTCAAGATTCAATAGGGATATCATCAGGTCCAAAAGCCCTATTCGATTTCATTTTCTTAAGTGCAATCTCTACTTCAAAGTACCTAATCCTGCAATAGAACCTATAGCCTTGGTTTTCCTTATTACTGGCTATTTTCTCCACTATTAACGTACTCCATATTCCTCATTTAATAGTTTCTCAAAATAGTTCTTCCACCTCTCCTTAATCTCTTCATCCTTCACGAATTCTCAATCTTGATGCACTTAACTTGATTAAAATCTCTTGTTTTCCTCTCCCTTATCTTAGCAAGTTTGTATACCCCTCTTCTCTCCCTGCTTACTATATAGTCTAACATATAAGTCATCATAAGCTTTCAACTTAGCATCTCTCACTACCTTCTTGACCTCCTTATTAGCCAATCTATAGCTCTTAAGGTTTTCCTCAAGTCTATCATTCTGCCACTTTTTAAAACACTCTTTTTTTTTTACCTTTACTACTGCTTGAACCTCTTCCCTCCACCATCAAGTTTCCCTAGAGTTGGGTCCTTTTCCTTTCTACTCTCCAAGAACTTCCCTTGAGATTCTCCTCATACAATTGGCCATCAAAATTCATTTTTGAAAAATTTTAGATTCCAAATTGAAGATTAAAAGTCATCATGGCCAATTCAAATTTAACCTCCTCAATCCCGAGACTGACCAAAGAAAACTATGACAATTGGTGCATCAGAATGAAGGCTATTTTAGGAGCCAAAGGAGTATATGAGCTCGTAGAAGAAGGCTATACAAAGCCTCCGTCAAAAGAAGAAAACAATTTGACAATTGCCAAAAGGACCCTCCTTGACAATTTACAGGAAAAGGATTCAACCGCAAGAGAAGCAATCCATGTAGGACTCGACGAACCACAAGATTATTGCAGGAGCAAAAACAGCAAAAGAAATTTGAAACCTCCTCTGCCAAACCTTTAGATGTGCTGAAAAAGTCAAGAAAATTCAACTTCAAACTCTAGGAAGTGAGTTTTGAATTAATTCAGATGAAGCCCCTGTGAGTCAATTTCTGATTACCATACTAGACTTATGGTAATTGTAAATCAATTTAGACGGAATGGAGAGACACTTACTGATGTTTGTGTCACAAAGAAGATATTGAGGTCCTTAGACTTAAAATTCGACTATGTTGTCGTAGCCATTGAAGAATCTAAAGACTTGGAAGAATTAACAATCGAAGAGCTCCTGTCGTTCCCTACAAGCCCATGAACAAAAATTGGCAAGACAAGATGGACAAAAGCCACTCGAACAAGTTCTCCAAACAAAGCTGAATTTTAAATCAAAAGTATCCAACCGAGGTCAATTTCAACCAAAGCCGTGGATGAGAAAGATTTTAGCAAAATAATCAACACCAACGCCAAGACAACATAAAAAGATCTTAGCAGCACTCCCAAAGAGGTCGAGGAAAAGGAAGATTCACCCGACCAAATCAACAATCTGGAGGAAACAACCATATGAACAAAAATATAGATGATACTGAAGAAAAAGCTCAAGTAGCCAATATCACAAAAGAATTGACAGAAGAAGAGCAAGATAAAGAAGGTATTAACAAAATTACTTGATTGCCGAAGAAGCAAGAAGATCAGAAAAAAATATAATAAGTCCAATCAAACTTGATGATGGACAAATGCAAACCCAAAGCGTTAATGAAGCAAGAATGGAAGCAACAAAACTTCCTAAAGAAATCCAAACAAAGGCGAAGTTTGACAAAGAATCAAACTAGGATTGGCAATCAAATGCTAAAATGAAGAGCATACCTTTAGATGACAGCCAAGAAAAGGAGTCACAAGACATGGAGACCATGATGACGGAGACCATGATGACCCACACTCACCGCAAGAGGGGACACGCATCATTTCAAGTGAAGAATCATCAATAAGGAATGTCCAGACAAAAGACATCTATGACGTAACCAACGCATCGATGAAGATTTTGATTTATTTTGCCTCTTCACAGCCGATGATCCGATAGGATTTGAAGAAACTCAACAAGTGGAGAAGTCATCAAGACAAAACCTTCACAGAAGAATGCATACTGGAAAACAGTGTAATGCTCATACTGGAAAACAAAAGAATGCAACACTGAAGGTCTACCACAAGTACAAGAGATGAATCAAATATATGGCATACAAACACTTGAGGACAAGAGTAAAAATCTTCACAACAAAAGAAAAGGCTATAATGCTTGTTGCAATGAAGAAACCCACCAAATTGGGTTTGAGGGGAGATGTTGAAAAATCCAAACCCAATTCAACAACATACTAGAAGAATGAAGATCGCTCCAGGAGGAGCTTGAAGTTGGAAAAAGATTGAAGATGGTTCATGGTCAAAGCCTTCACCATGAAGCAAATGCGAAAAACATGAAAATTGAGTTGGCTACAACTCATAGCCATCAGGTGTTCATACCTAAGCTTACATCTGTAAATAGATGATGTATGTTATTGTTTTAGATTATGAGATAGAAAAATAAGAGATACTACATGTATCCAAAAATTCAAAAATAAAATAGTTTGTTTTTCCATTTGTATTCTCAAAATAAATCATTAGGATTACATTCCCATATCTCATTAGTACAATTTAATTTTCCATCAGTGGTATCAAAGCCAAGGTAGCCTGAAATTGCAGAAAATATACAAAACAGAGGAAGAACGGAGCAAAATTCAAATTTTGCCCAGAAATCAAAGTTCTCAAAATCCACAAAGCAATGGAAAATTAAAACAATATTTTCATTTGTCATTTGTCAAAAAAAGCTCTTTTGACAAAAGGAGGCCTTTTTGCCCAATAAGTCAAAAAATTTATTTTGTCATTTATCACAACTCAAAAAGCCCAAAAAAATAAACTTTTTCGCCTTAAATAAGCCAAAAAACTAAAAAGTATAAAAAAACTATCTTATTTTAACCCAAAAAACACTCCTTTGGCTCCAGCTTAAAAATTGACTTATATATTTCAATTTATTGCTGTTTTTAGTGTAGTTTTCTCAATTTTGATTTAATTTTTTTTACTTTTCATGTCTATTTAGACTAGATGATGCTAACCAACTAGGCTAGCTCAGTTGGCCACCTCTATACACTTCTACATCGAAGGTCAAGGGGTCAATCCTTTGGGCTTTGTTGTCTTGTTCATTTCTTTCCCAATATGGGCTCTTTCTAAGGTTGATTGTTCGACTTGTGGGTGGTTTGTTGGGTTGGTTATTGAGTTAATATATATGTTGTTGGACTATGAATATCCAGTTTCAATTTTCTTCAAATCTAGCAACCTATCACTTTTGAAATCAAACCGATCTTAGGCTTTTTTTTCCTTTCGTAAACTACTAAACAAAACCCTAACCCAAACCTTAAGTCTACTTTTGTTTGTATGATGGGCTTAGATGGGACAATAAAATCTCAGGGATAGTGATTGGTAATATATATATATATGAAGAAAAAAAAAATTCTCTAACATGTTTGATTGGATTAGGAAGATACGTAAAATCTAGCAATTATTGATAGGATTTAGGTTTGACTAGGTTAGGATAAAACATGAGATAAGAAAAGGACAGTTATTTTTTATCATTGGAAGGAAAGATTTAAGAGGAGATAATCCCATAGTCAAGGATAACAAATACCATAGGGTTAGGATATTTGTTATCCACCCATTTTGGGGGACATAATGTTTGGGTTTGACATTATATCCGATGTCTAAAAATGCACACAAACCAAGGTATAAATAGAGGGGAATATGGGGCAAGAAAAGAACATGTGGAACACACGGGATTTGAATCCCCTTATCCCCACTATATCTCATGAACAAACATGGCCTAAGTCTTCATTTATCCACATAATATAAAGGAGGATGAGGGATTTGTCATCCCACGGGACCGACATGTTTTTTCTTGTCTACCTCGTGTCCCCTTATCACTTATTTGTCTGCATTTTATGGTCAAGATAATCTTCCCCCCTCCATCCAACAAAATAATTATCCTCCTCTTACACATGGTTTAAGCAAGTGTAACTAAACATAGTATAAGTACTCTTGTGGTAAATATAATCTTACCCACTATCTTAGGTATTACTAATCTCATCTGGTCCATAAACCCTAGGTATTACATAACTTCCCTAATCCAATGCCTTCAACTAAATGGAGCCCAAGGTTGCACTTGTTAATGAGATGGATAATGTGGGTTTGATTCGATTAAAAATCACTAGGGCCCATACATCCATCACATCCATTGTTTGGTAGTTAGCAATCCCAAGATAAAAAGGATTCTAAGATAACGTCGTCGTTGACACAATCCAATGACAATAAATGCATAGGGCCCACCTAATTCTATTCCTTATCCTATCACAACTAATCACTGGATAAGATTAGGTTATAAGTTTAAGTTCTGTTCTGGGTTCAATTAAATGGGGAAAGTGGCATGTAGAGCCTTTTGTACTCTACTCTCCCACTTTACAACACATTAGTTTCAATAAACTTCAAATTGGAAATGATAATGCCTCACTTTGCTAGTGTCTCATATGTTTGCTACCCTTGCTTCATTTCATGGTCTGTTTAGTAGATGTGGTATTGAGAAAACATGCCAAATTGCCAAACTATCATCAATTCCATTTGATGGAAACTCATGGTGATTGAGGGGGTTTGGGTGTGAGGCCTCCAGGGCTGTCATAATGGTTGAGGGTAGCTGAGTGTGATACAAGAGAGATGGTGGCCATGGTTTTCAGGGTGGTGATGGAAAACTGGAAAGGGGAGGGAGGAGAGAGAAATAGTAGAGAAAGGAAGAAAAAGAATAGCATTATTTTGTAAATTTGAAAGGGTACGAGGGGTATCACTCTTACAAAAATAGCATACTCTACACATAAGCATGTGAGTGTCACATTCTTTTAAGTTAGATGGAAAAGCTACCTGTGTACTTTGGTCTACAAACCATAAGAAAGTTATGTGGTTATTTTCAAATAACAAGGAGTCATCTACACATAGGTCAAAGCATAAGGAATAAAGTGAAATTTGTCCTTGCAAATTTTATCCCGCAAACAAACACCTAAATTTCCTCCCCTTAAACCCACCACAAATTTAATCATAGGAAGCTACACTCGGTTTCCAAGTGCTATTCTATGTCAAAAACTCTTCATCGTATCATTCTTAGTTACTAGTGAAAAAAGAAGTTCACTTTGTTCAAGTTCTTAACTCGGATTACAAGCCATATCCCTTCACATCAAGCCTCACTCAACCGACATTAAATGTTACATAAAAAGAAGTTCACTTTGTTCAAGTTCTTAACTCGGATTACAAGCCATATCCCTTCACATCAAGCCTCACTCAACTGACATTAAATGTTACATACTCAATGAAGGTTCCGTGCTTAGATCTAGTGTTATAGGACAAGACCCACAGCTTGTACAGAGCCATCATCAAAAGACACAGGAAATATTGAGACAGACAAGCTTATCAACCAAAAATAGTGGGCCTGGTTAACTTTGAATTTAGAAATTTCTATTTTACTGCCTCCCACAAAAAATAAAAATAAAAATAAAAATAAAAATAAAAAATTCATGCCTTAATTGTTATCAAATAAACTTTGCTTGGTTTTCAAAAAGACTGAACGAAGATGGTAATTATAAGTTTTCTCTACTTCTCACTACATACTTAAACAACAAAAAGGCACTCTAGGGAATGAAAATGTTGACTCTTCAAGACAAAGGTATCTAACATTATCAGTAAATAAACTCACCTTGTCCTCAGGCTCCTTTTCTTGAGGCTCATTCACAGGATTCTCCTTGTTGGCATCTCCAGCTTCTTCCTGTCCCGACTGCTTTTCAGCATCAACATTCTTCTCATTTTCATTGGCAGGTTCTTCAGTCTCCCTAAATTTCAAAAATAGATCAAAATTTTCTTGATAAACATATGCATATCGTTCTCAGCTCATTTAAAAGAAAACATTAAAAGCCTCAATTCAAAGGCGAAAGTTGAGACATAAGTTATAAGTACTCACGGAGCTATTTCTTCAGTGGGAGTTCCCCAATTCCCGCGACCAGCACCATCACGTTTAAATTCATTCCTGCATAACACCACATTAACAATAAGGTGGACGGCATAATACAAACATAGATCATAAAATTACATAATATACCATCAATAACATAGGACACATTACAAGCAATTTCCAGTATAATAGAAGTTGAATTTATCAATAAAAATACTAACCCACGTCCAGTCCCACTACGACGTTCATATGTCCTCCGAAGGCGTTCCCCTTCTGCATCTTCTCCATTGCTAAAACCACCACGGCGACCACCACGGAAGCCGCCACGAGGCCCACCATATCCACGTCTTTCAGAGGGCTTCTCTGCATCTCCATCTTCTGCAGGTTTGTACCCTCCAGAAAGACCGTTATTGCTGCTGAAGGAATTTTCGTTATTTGTTGAATCTCTATTAAATCCACGTCCACGACTGCTGAAGGTATTTTCGCTATTTGCAGAATCTCTATTAAATCCACCTCCACCACGTCCACGGCCAAATCCACGACCACCACCACGGCCCCCTCCACGAGGAGCTTCATTCTTGATCTCCCTCACTGTTCACCAAAAAGATAAATAGGGGAAAAAAGTCATAAAAAACAAGAAGAAATGTGAAATCACACACATTACCTATCCAAATTTATTGATAAAGCATTTGTAGCCAAAAAAGGAAAATAATAAAAAACCATTCTGTAAGATGGAATACAATAGCAATGCTACCAAAATATATATATAGCAAATGCCATCAGAACCTACAAGTCACAGCCACAAATTTGCTAATAATAACTCATCCAACCAAAAAAAAATTAAGAAAAAGAAGAAAATATCTGGCAAGAAAGACAGTAAATCCACACTTATACATCAAAGCTAGCATTATATAAAAGAAAAGCTAGAAACCCGCAGCTGTATATGTTGGAAATACACAAATAGAACACAAAGATGTGAAATTGCTTACTTCTCCCAGGAAAAGAAAACTAGAAACAATGATGTGAAAATTCAATGTGAATTCATTGAACTAAAGACAAAGATAGTGACAAAACATCTGGCTTCGCAACTCAAAGAAAAAAAAGAAACCCATATACTAGTTTGAACACCATAAAACAACACCATGGCTCCTAAATCAATAATACGTGTATTCAAAAGCACTCCATGTATGGGTCATTGGTACTCAACTTTTTACATGGATCCGGGCTTAAGTTAACAACAAAATAGCATTTGTATGGTGGTAGTGACGGTTAAGGGGTGATTAAGGTTACGGTTATGGAGGCACAAACCAACACTCACTCTCTCTCTCTCTCTCTCTCTCTCTCTCTGAGGTGGAGATCACAACTGCTAGTAGTTCAACACTGCTATGGTCCATTTAGATAGATGTCGATTTGAAATTAAGGTATTTGAGGTTAAATGGATAGAAAAACAATGCAAGAAGATAAGTTGAGATAGAAGATATATATTTTAGTAGTCTTAAATCCACCATGATAAAACACTATTTAACTCAATCTCAAGATATACAAAACAACTATCATATTTAAATTTGAGTTATTTTCTTTCAATAACTAACGTCAAATCCCTTGACTTGAAATACACATCTATCCAAACACAACCTTAGTTCTGTGACAGTGTTTCTAAATTGGAAGTAGTAGTGACAGTGATGGTGTTGGTGACTATGGCAGCCGCTAACACTGACAATAGGGATGTTTTCACCAATCACTGGGAAGTGTTTCATTAACCAAATCAGAGACTATAAAAAAAAAAAAAAAAAAACACACACACACACACACACACAAGCATACCCATAAAAGCTAGAGTAAACATTATTCACAATAACATTTTCATTTCATTTCCTACATTTCAAAGCAACACAAGCCAACATACATATATCAAAACATAAAAACATAATTTTTTATGATCTGACAACTCATATATATACATATAAATCAATCTGAGGGAAAAAGATACAAAAAGGAGACAAAGTCAGAGGCTTTACCAGCCTGAGCTGGAGGGAGAGGCTTGGAGGGCAGCTTAGCTGGCTGAGCCGGAACAGGGGCTTTCTTCGGCGCCGGAGGGAGCTGAGAAGCGATGATTTGACTCGGGTCGTCGTTGTCATCATCACCCAAAAGATCAAATGGGTTTGCGGTTGCCATTTCTTAATAGATAGAACAACGATGTAAAAAGCTCGAAGCTTTTTCGAATTGCAGAACCAACCAACAAACCCTAATTCTGATTTAACTCCATAATTAGATCTTACAACAACAACAACTCAAGAAATGATACACAGAGAGAAAATGGTGAGAGAGGAGAGAGAAAATGGTGGCTCTGAAAACCCTAGCCGGAAGGGCAGATATATGAGACGTAGCTTGACCTAATCTTAAAAACCCTATTGGGAGGCGTTTCGGTGTGTGCGGGTTCATTGGATGTAGGTAGATTGTCTTCCCTCAGCCGTTAGATACGAGAGATGGCCTAGTGATTGACACTTGATTGTAGCGGGTTGGAAGCAAAAGCTTATTGAGTAACCCGGATCTAACTTTGGGCTTCCAAATTTAAGCCCTGTAAATTAGATTGATGCGTATTTAAAATATAAAAATGAATAAATAAATAAATAAAATCTTTTAAATATTTAAAATATAAAAATGAATAAGGCCAAGTTTGGCATCCTCAAAAAAATCTAAAAAGTCAAAAAGTCACTATCATATTTAAGTCACATCATCTTATTTAAGTCACATCACCTCTCTAACACATCACTTCAAACCCAACCCAAATCCAACCTATATTTCATAAAAAGTAAAAAAAGTGCACTTATTTAACCTTCCCAAACTAGGCCTAAATAAATAAATAAATAAAATATTTATTTAAAAAATACGAAAAGTAAAAATGACGGATGGAGAATATTTCAATTAATTTTAAGTCTATATATATATTTTTGAGGTGGCTTTTGATGTGATAATAAAGAAGTTGAAAGTTGTTTATCTTCCCTAATGAAGAATCTTAATTTTTTATTTAAACTAGAATTCAAACTCAAGGAGTGATACAATAACAATTTTGTGGAAATTTGTAAGACTTGGTCTAGCCATATATATGATTAGACATTTGTTTTATTTAAAAAAAATAGTTATATAAGATAATGCTTTGATATTTATAATCTTGAACAAACTATAATTTTTAGAATAAATTTCACTTTTTGTGGCAAGATTGAATTAAGTGGAAAAATGATCAATTAGAAAAATTGCTCAATGCAATGTAATGTTAAAATTTAATACGACTAGTTGTTTTTCTTAACAATATAGTATAAAAATGCCACAAGTACTTTTCATCATCATCATTACTATCATCACCATCACTATCCACCATGTCCACGGCTTTCCACCACTAATACAATTATTAGAACATTAATTTTAAAGTTATAATCAAATATATATAATATTTTTTAAAAATAAATTGTAAAAAAATGTTTCTCAAATTTTTTTTTTTACCGAAATAAATGAAACATTTGACTTTCTTTTGATTCTACGGTGCTGTTTGGTACAACTTATTGTAAGTTAAAAGCTGATAATCAGAAAACAGAAATCAAAAGCATCCATTTCCCAGCTTCTAAATAATTAACTTTTCTCAGCTTATTTAAGCTATTTCTGCCTAAAAAGCTATAAGCAAAGGCTGTACCAAACAGTCTGGCAAAGATTTCCAAATTAAAATAAGTTATAATTGTTATCCAAAAGATAACCTAAAAGGGGGGTGAATTAGGATTTTACAATTAAAAATAGTAATACCTTAATAAAAATTATGACTAGCACAATAGACAAATATAGTTAACGAAATAAAAATAATAAAAACAAGTGTTCTAACAACTATGTCAATTAATGATTTTAGCATAATAAAAATATAAAATATAGCCACAGCAATTTAAATAAAATAAAGAGATAAGGGAGAGAGAGGCAAACAAATTTATAGTGGTTTGGTTTCAACTTTACCTACATCCACTCCTCAAGTTTCACTTGAGATTTTCCACTATATTCTAACTTCACGGGGGTGCTAGCAACCTCTTTACAAATGGAGCAATCATCTACGGATTTTACACAGACTTTCTAAATCAAGAACACTGAGTGTACTACACTCTTACAAGGTTGAAAAGAATGTGTTTTTGCTTTCACAGAAAGTTACAAGAATTATCTCTCAAAGATAGATATAAAAATGAAACTCTGATTTTTCTGTAAACCTCATATAGGAAAGATGGGCTTAAAGCTATACGTCTCAGTGTATAATTTTTTTAAGAGGATGTAAACAAAAATTGAAGAACACTTCTCAGAAAATTTTTCAGAGAATAGATGTGAGTAATTATAGATTAAAGAATATTTTCTGATTTTTTGTGACTTGTTTACATTAGAGGCTTTGGTATTGTAGACGTCCCCGAACGCATCCCGGGGAAGGAGTGCGAGTCCCCCCCGTTCTGGTTCGATATTGGGTCACTACAGTTCGAAGGACTCAAATGTCACGGTTCTAAATCTCGAACCAAAGAGTCCAAATCCGGCAAATCGTTTTGAAAATAGATTTTTGAAAGAAGTGCCAAACATGGACTGCTTTGCCAGATACAGAGTCGCCACCTAAATATTTTTTAATGGGAAATTTAGGAAACCTTGACTCGGTGCCAAAGGCCACATGTCCGTCATCACCAAAGTTGCCTCGGCTCGGGAACTTGGGTACGATTGGGGAAGGTCACTTCGTGAGCACCCCCGCTCGCCCTGTCAAAGACCGGCCTCTACTAACCATGATATCTGTTTTTGAAAACATTGTGTGTTCTTATTCCGGTTATTAGCCTAGGTTACTATGTGATGCGCACAGCATACAAGTATAGACCGGGTCGTCTGTATTGAAACAAAACATTTCATGTTTGTTTGTTTGAAAATGGTTTGATGGTGCTACCCGCAGGTAGGCTAAGACGTGGATTTGCCACCCTCAGGTGGGCTTAGAAAACAGTGATTTTGCCACTATCTAGTGGGCTTAAAACAAACAGTCAATGCGTTGTTCCAATCCAAATAACTCAACCTCCACCCACAGGCATTCAAGGCAGTTATATCACATAAGCAAATAGCCTCATGGCAAGCATGCTATTCATGGCAGTCACTCACACGCATGCAAGGATGCTAAAGCATAAAACTCACCGAGTACTCCAAGCCAAAACAGAAGCTCATTAGAAATCATGCATGATCCTAAATATGCTGAAATGCCTAATGCAACACATGCAAAATGCAACTATAGCAGGCTCGGCTATTCTAAACATGGCATATGGAATGCAACAGCTGACATGTATTCAATTTGGAATTGAAATACAAATGCAATTTGTATGATGCGCCGAGCCCGGTGCATGCAAAACATATGAATGATGCAAACATGCTGTCATACTGTATGCTAATTGAAATATGCCCTATATCTAACCATCGTAAGCAGGTAAATAAAAGGGAAGAAAGACGTGGGGTTGGAAGACATACATCACACTCACCCACACTTATTACAATTATGCCCTAGCGCAGAGGGTCCAAATAAATATACAGTCCGAATAAAAGAATATTACAGTCCAAAATAATACAGATTCCTAATTAATTAACAAATTAACTAAGAAAACTGTAAAACTGGCATGCAAGCCAAGAGGTGCCTTCATTCTGATGAATGATGCATGCCAGGCTGCTTTGGCGCTGAAATCCACTGGGATGCCCCAATTAGCCTCTGTTTGCACCTGCTCTTGAAATGCGTGCCAAGCTCCGAAAAGTTGCTGATTCTTCATTTTGCTACAACAGAGAGCAGGAAAGGGGCATAGCAATGTATTTCACAAATATATGCATGCCTCGATCCTCGTGCCACCAATCATGCATCTCGATGCATGATGGCCGAGGAGTCGGATTGCACAACTCAATATAGGATGAATGCGTATGAATGCTACAACAAAACCTAACTCCATCATGGGTAATCCGGAGTGTCGGTGACTTGGGAATTGGGACCCGTTCCGTCACTCGGGGTGCGAAACGTGCCTCGTTTCCCGTGCCCGGGCTAACTCCTATCCCGAACACGATGCAATATGCATGATATGCATGAAATGCAACTAATATACAATCCTAACATGCGCAATGCTATGAAAATGAGATGCCTCGAAATGCGTACACGCGGGCACGCAAACCGAGGCAATGATCCTAAGGCATGAAATGGCATACGCAATGCAAATTGGACTTACACTAATACGAGTGGACCTCAGCCACACTCACATAAGAGGCCGTGAGATAAAAAAAAAAAAGAAGCCTCGAAATGCGTGCACAAGGGCACGCAAAACGAGGAAATGGCATACGCAATGCCGTATGGGCTTACACCAACACGAGTGAACCTCAGTCACACTCACATAGGAGGCCATCGGATGAAAAATGAGATGTCTCGAAATGCGTGCACACGGGCACGCAAACCGAGGCAATGGCATACACGATGCAATGAGACTAAAATGGCATACAGAATGCAAAGTGGACTTACACTGACATGAGAGAGCCTCAGCCACACTCACATAAGAGGCCGTGAGATGAAAAGGAGATGCCTCGAAATGCGTGCACACGGGCACGCAAACCGAGGCAATGGCATACCCAATGCGATGAGACTAAAATGACATACAGAATGCAAAATGGACTTACACTAACATGAGTGAGCCTCAGCCACACTCACATAAGAGGCCGATGTATGAAAATGAAGTGCCTCGAAATGCGTGCACACGGGCACGCAAACCGAGGCAATGGCATACAGGCATGAAATGGCATGGAATATGATATGCAAACATGCAAATGAATTTCAACAACTAAAAATGATGCAAAACAGCCCCGAAATGAGGCGAAATGTCACCAAATGCAAGGAATGGTCCCGAAATGCGAATTTAGGCACCCGAAATGGCCTATAGCTATGCAATGCATGCACAATATGGACATGGAATGAAAATACAGTAGCAAGACAGCCCCAAGACAAGCATTTTTTCAGTAGAAAACAAGGCCAAACAGCAATCATAGATAGGGCAACAATGGTATGCAAAAATAGGGGCCAAGAGAGGGGTATTGAAGTAGATGGTAAATGCAAAGCCCAAACAGAAAAATGCCCTTCTATAACACTGAAGAGGGGCCAAAAATATGCACATTAACAGTAGATGACAACCCCAAAAACAGTATGCAAACATGCTAGAAATGCCATGCAAGATTGAAGCCAACAAAGGTTATAACATGAGGTACCCCAAACATTCATCAAATAAGAAAAGACCCTTAATAAAACATGTTAAGAAGGTCAAAAAATGACCACTTTCAGTTCTGATTATGGTCCAAAAACTGAAGCAAAATGGGCTAGCAAAGCATGCAAAAACAAGGGTAAAACATGGATTCAAAGCAAGTGACACATGGAGTATGAAAACAGTGTTGAGCCCTTCTTCAATGTTGACGAGGGGCTCAAAATAAGCACAATCTCAGTTCATGAAATACTCCAAAACAGATCACACGTAGGCCAAAAAAATCATGCAAATTTACGGTAAATAGGAGAGATTATGAAGTAAGTGCAAGATGGGGGACTCAAACAAGGTTGAGCCCTTCTTCAATGTTTAATAGGGGCTCAAAATAGGCCCTCTTACAGTTTACATTATGCTCGGAAACAGATCACACATAGGCCAAATATTCAATGCAAAATAATGGTATATAAGAGGATATTGAAACAAGTGCAAGATGGAGGGCTCAAACAGGGTTGAGCCCTTGAACAAACATGAAGAATATCTCAAAATAGACCTAGTTTCAGTTAAGGTCAGAGCTCAAAACAATAAGCAAATAGGCTTAAGAAATGAGGCAAAAATGGGCTACAAAAGAGGGAAAGTGAGGCTTACCCTTGTAGACAAGTCTTGGCTCCCTTTTGCTTGAAGAATAGGAGCCTCTTAGCTGCTGGAAAGCTCTCCTAGCTGCTGGAATGGAGTTGTGATGGTAGAGCTTGAAGATGATGAAGAAATGGCACCCAAAACTTGAAGGAAATGAAGTTGTATGTATGTATATGCTCCAACCAATGCTTGTAACCTCTTCTCTTGAGTTGGGAGGACACCAATGTAGACAAGAGAGGGAGAGAGGAATCCTTGGCCAAATGGAGGGAAATGAGCTCTTATCTCCCTCCAAAAGGTTCCTCCGGATTAGATATTTTTGGGGGAAAATCAAAGCACAGCTGGAATGCAAACATCCCAAGGAAGCAGGCCGGCTGGGTGTTTTTGCTGCAGGTGGCCGCCCGGCCACCCCCCATGGCCGGCCGGCTAGGGGTCAAAAGGGTCAAGTGGATTTGTTGGCCGGCCACCAGATATTGGTGTCCTCCCAGGTCCCCGTCAACATAACCATGTGGTTCAAAATTGGCAATTCTAAAACAGGAGAGAGAACAAGCCACTTTTAGGAGGGGTTCAAAAGGTTCAAGTTGAGTTACTGGCCGGCCATATGTTTTTAGGGTCCTCCCATGTGTGTACAACACAAATATGTGGTTTTGGCTCGAAGAAAATGACCCTAGGGTGTTCAACATTAGCCCGAAAGTGAGAAAAAACGGGCGCCGGGGGGGCGCCGGTGGAGCATAACTGGTTGCTGAGACAATTGCTGGCCTCCCACTCTCCAGTGACCTTCCTGGTGATAAAACAGAGGTACCTGCCAAAAATGAACAAAAACCGATGCAAAACGAATGCTCGGGAGCCAAAACACGCAGTTCGGGGGTCCCGAAAATAGGCCGTTAAGCACCGAAAGTGGTGTTTGGCCACGAAGTGGGTATCTAAGACCCCAGTGTCCCTTGAAAGGGAGTAAATGAGCTGCATGCCAAAAACTGGAGGAATCGGAGATGGTTAGACGGTCCCGAACCGAGGCACACGGCCTGACGGCTCCGAAAACCGGGAACCGGGCTTCGAAATGGGGCAAAATGGCCTACGACCACGAAATGTAGCCCACGGCCACTGAGAGATAGTCTACGGGACCTCTCCCTCCCCTCAGGAAAGAAAATAGAGAAAATCGAGTCTGGTTCGCAAACCGAGGCAAGGCACAAAAGAGGGTTCGGAAGTCCGGAGGCAGGGCGCACGGCTGCGACTCTGAGACTTCTGAACGAGCGCAATATGCAACATCACCGAGCGCTCAATCGGTGACGTCTGAGTCTTAAGGTCGGTCAAAAATGGGGGTGTCTACAGGTATGTATAATGAAAATTATAACTATTTATACCCACTGTACTCCATCATTACTAATTTGAATATCTTCCTTGAACCTTTTGAACTATTCATTTGAATTTATAGCCGTTATACTCCATTATTACTAATTTGAATATCTTTCACTTGAACCTTTTGAACCTTTTGAACTATTTATTTGAATTTATAGCCGTTGTACTCTATCATTACTAATTTGAAAATCTTTCACTCCATCATTACAAATTTGAATATCTTCTACTTGAACCTTTTGAACCTCTGGAACTATTCATTTGAATTTATAGTCGTTTATAGCCGTTGTACTCTATCATTACTAATTTGAAAATCTTCTACTCCATCATTACTAATTTGAATATCTTCCACTTGAACCTTTTGAACTGTTACTGTGCTGGGCTATTTGAACCTCTGTTTTGGACTGTTTAAACTCCTGATTTAATCAAATATTAAATACATTCTAACAACATTAAGGATAAAGGTTTACGTGAGAAATAATTACACAAAATAAATTTTGATTCTATTTTTCTCTTTCAAATAAATTAAAACATAATTAAATAAATCATCAAAATAAATTTTGGATTCTATTTTTCTTTTTCAAATAAATTAAAGCATAATTAAATAAATCATCAAAATAAATTTTGGATTCTATTTTTCTCTTTCAAATAAATTAAAATATAATTAAATAAATCATCAAAATAAATTTTAATTCTATTTTTCTCTTTCAAATAAATTAAAATATAATTAAATAAATCATCAAAATAAATTTTAGATTATATTTTTCTTTTTCAAATAAAATTAAAGCATAATTAAATAAATCATCAAAATAAATTTTGGATTCTATTTTTCTTTTTCAAATAAATTAAAATATAATTAAATAAATCATCAAAATAAATTTTGGATTCTATTTTTCTCTTTCAAACATAATTAAATAAATTATCAAAATAAATAAGTCTAACAATCTCTCCCTTTTTTATGATGGCACATAATGATGTTTTGATTTGATTTGGAGTAAGAAAAGCTCCCACTCAAGTCATGCTCCCTGAATTTATTTCTAAAAACATAAGTTAGCACATATATAATAAATAAGCTTTAATTAGAAACATGATATGAGACTAAGTTATCAAACTATAAAATACATAACATTAGATTAGTTTGAAAATAATACTATAATACATAACATCATAATTTTCTCCCCCTGTGACATTATCAAAAGAAAATCATGGGTTAGAATCTGGAGAATGAGAAGGAAAATGATAGTAATAAATGGCATCAAAAAAATAGAAAATCAAAACATATATATACATACATATATATACACATACAACTCTCCTGCGTCTCTCTTTTTCCTCCGATAAATGCGTTTGACATGCGGCCTCACTTTTGCGTCATTGGCCGACAAAAGCAGCTCGCATCGATTGCCCGCTCGCCTCGGCTATCTCTCCCTCCTTGTCTTTTTTCTCTTCAGCCTCTTCTCTTCAGCCTTCTTCTTAATCACACTCGTCTGCTTCTTTTTCTTCACCATTCTCTTCTATCTCTTCTTCACCACTCTCTTTTATTTATTCCCAACACATTTCCTTTACACCTCTCATCTCTAAAACATGGCTTCCTCATCCCGTCCCCCCCACTCTGTTTCCGGACTTGAACGATCCCTCAAGCGCTGCTGGGCCGAGTGCCCCGGTGCCTACTCTTCCCCAACCTTCCTATGACGTCTATTGAGCAAATAATGGCTGTGCAATCAGATATTGAAGCCAATCATTTCACACTGATGTCCCCGTATGGAGATGGTGACTGTTGTCACAAAATTGGCGCATCAACTACAGAACAGAACGAGTGAGCTCCACCAAGTCAACGCCCAAACTCTCTCTGCTCCAGAGCATGTACAAAGATGCGCGAGCAGAGATTTGCGCATTGAAGGCCGAAAATAAAGAGCTTAAACGGAAGACCACCTCCATGGCCCGATTTGGAGCAACGTCGTTTTTGGCTTTTGATAGTCGGCGGGGAGTTCTTACTCTTGACGAAAGCACGGGGGCAAGGCCCTTCAAGGGCCTCCCAAGGTGATAAAAAGATGAAGAAAACGATGGAAGAGGCGTGTAAGTAAGATCGGCGTATGGCCCGAAAAAAAAATAAAGGTTTTTTTTTTTTTTATGTAAATATTTTTATTTTGATCGGCATATGGCCGAAAAAAAAAATGAAGTGTGTTTTTTTTTTTTAATGCAAATATTGTTATTTTAAGTTTGTTTTTGTTTTCTTCATTTCGGTTTTTATTTTTATGTATATATATATATTTTTAAGCACGGGAGATGAAATTAAAGTGCAAAAAAATAATAAATAAAAATTAAACATAATGGCAAAACAAAAAAAAATAATGGAAAAGAAAAAAAAATAATGAGAAGAAAAGAAAAAAATAAAATAAATAAATAAATAAAGGAAATGAAGCCTATTAGTGAAACGGGAAAAAAATAAATAATAATAATAAAAATAAACGAAATTAAGCCTAATAGCAAAAATAAAATAAAAAATCAATGCATGCAAAATTAAATTAAGCTCAAGATGCAGAACAAAAATACATAGTTGTGAATAGCAAACTGTTAAGGATAATAAATGTATGAAGAACTTCAGAGCATTCAACTGATATAAATGTTTCCATATCAATGTAGCAATACACATATATCATTTTAACAAAAATTCAACTTTCACAGTCATAACAAAACTTTTTAAGTAGAAATCGACATTCCAAACTCGCCACGAATAAAATTGAAACGATCCTCACTTAGGGATTTTGTGAAAATATCCGCCAATTGCTTGTCGGTGTTTATAAATTCAAGTACAATATCCCATTTTTGAACATGATCTCTTAAAAAATGATGACAAATTTCAATATGTTTTGTTTATGAGTGTTGAACCAAATTTTTGCTTAAATTGATGGCACTAATATTATCACATTTAATAGGGATATGATCATAATGCAAATCAAAGTCCTCCAATTGTTGTTTCAGCCAAAGTATTTTGGGCACAACAACTTCCGGAAGCTATATATTCAGCTTCGGCTGTTGATAAAGCAATAGAATTTTGCTTTTTGTTAAACCAAGATACTAATGAGTTACCAAGAAAGTGACAAGTGCCACTGGGGCTTTTTCTATCAAGTTTGCATCCAGCAAAGTCAGCATCCGAGTAACTAATTAAGTCAAATGCAACACCTCTAGGATAAAACAGTCCTAAATTTTGAGTGCCAACAAGATATATAAAAATTCTTTTAACATCACTAATGTAAAACCCCAAGTTGTGTGTAGGATTATTTTGTTGGATAGATTAGTAATTAAATTAATTTATATGGGTCATTTATTAATATCAAAGAATTAGTTATGAGATGGCATTATATTTTTCTATTACTTTTTTTTTTTTACATAGGATATTTTCTATTACTTAGATGGGTAATTTTGTAACTTTGAGAAATTAGATTAATAAGCCCACCTATATATTGTGGCTTTAAGTCTTGGGAAACAAACAAAACAGAGGCTAGGAATTGCTCCATAGGCGGCTAGGGTTTGAGAAGGTAAAAGAAAAAAAGAAAAGAAAAAGAGAAGAGAGGTTCAAGTGAGGCTACAATAGGGATTGGAGGCAGCACGTTGGTGATTTTGGGACACCCATTGGTTAAGGTAAAATCTATCTTTACTGTTAATTATTAAGTTTATGTTGAGGAATTTAACAATCAATGCATTAAGGGGATTTGGAAGATCTATAGGTGCCTACTTAGGTTTTGAGAATTGGGTGCAATGTGTAAGTGTAACTTTGGGTGGGTAATAGAAACAATGGAGTTTGTATCATGGGTAAGGGTGTGTTTGGCTATAAAGTTGGGTTGAATGGTTTGATCTCTTGGATATTAAAGCAATACATTAATCTAATATGGTGGGGCTTTTGTGGGTATATGTAACATGTAAAAAAATATTAATTTATTTGAGGTTTTATTTATTAGGTTTGTGAGATTGAAGTGGTGAAGCTGGGTGTTTGGAGTTGGTGTTGGAGTGTTATTTTAGCTGTTTGAGGTAAGTAACCCTCTATCACTGTTGGTTCATTTTTATTCCTATCGAATCGTTTAAAATCATAAATATATATTTATAGCCTTCGTGTTCTCTTAAAATAAAACATGGGTCAAGTATAAAACAACATCGAATATTATTATGAAAGTTATTTGAATATTTTGTAAAACTATTCTGAAAATTGTACCAAATGTTTATTCCGAAAATATTGAATATTTTATTTGAAAGTTGTGTATTGTTTGAATTTTGAACATCACTCTAGTCTGACTATGATTTGGACCCTAGCCAATGGGGGTTGTTTATTGGCACAAAAACTAGTTTCTTTTGGGGCTTTACCACCGGCCTATGTGTGGTTCTGGGCCCTTGTCACGGGCTAAGTGACCGTAGTCATTAAGACTTGGGTTTTGTGAATCGAATAATTGAACTATCTGAATATCGAACCATCGATTTGAACAACGAATTACTTTGAATTATCACATTGGTTTTTTATTTAAAACGTATTGTACATTGTTTATTTTTAGCTATGAAACCATCTTACAAATAATTGTTCATTTATTGAACTGTAGAAAAATTATATTTATTGGTCATCGATTTATTTATTTATTTTTGTATACTTGATCCAGCTAGCAGTGATGGTTGGTTATTTACTGGGCTGTCTGGCTTACCCTTATTTTATTTTTCAGATTCTGAGGAGTAGAGCTGCGCGGGGTTTTTTACTTGTGGGAGTGCCGAGAGTAGGACTATGATTTAAGTATTTGGATCATTATTAGTAGTATTATTTTATTAGTGGACTTGGTGGACAATTTCATATGATAAGAATTGTCTATTTGTATGGTTTTTTAGCATTATGATATTAAAGGATTTAATTTGAGTATTTTATATTGTTGGTTATGTGTTGGACTCTTAGCCTTGCATGCTCACCTAAATGAGTGTGCGGCGTTGTCACGGAGCTTGGGGCGTGACAACTAAGATGTGATTCCTTAGGATTTGATTAATATTTAGCACACATACAAACACGAAACATAATATCGGGTCTACTTGCGGTTAAATAAAGAAATGAGCCAATCATACCTTGATATTTTGTTTGATCAATGGACTTACCTTTTTCATCCTTGTCTAGCTTAATGGATGTGCTCATAGGTGTTCCAGCTATTTTTGAGTCATACATACCAAACTTTTTGAGTAGTTTCTTTTGTGTACTTAGCTTGGTTGATAAAAATTCCTTCCTTACATTGTTTGATTTGAAGTCCAAGGAAATAATTTAGCTCCCCCATCATACTCATCTCAAACTCACCTTGCATACACTTAGCAAATTCCTTACACAAGGTTTCATTAGTAGCACCAAATATAATGTTATCCACATATATTTCCACAATAAGTAAATCATTATTTTTAGTTTTAACAAAAAAGTGTTATGTCAATCGTTCCTCTAGAAAAATTTTCAATCAAAAAATTTACTTAATCGTTCATACCATGCACGAGGTGCTTGTTTCAAACCATATAAAGCTTTTGATAGTTTAAAAACATGACTTGGAAAAGCATGATCTTCAAAAACATGGGGGGTTGTTTAACATAAACTTCCTCATTTATAAAACCATTAAGAAAGACACTTTTTACATCCATTTGATAAAGTTTGAAATCTCTAAAGCATGCAAATGCAAGTAATATGCGAATGGCTTCTAATCTAGTAACCGGAGTAAAAGTTTCATCGAAATCAATACATTCTTTTTTATTGTATCCTTGTGCAACAAGTCTAGCCTTGTTTCTTATAATTGTGTCGGATTCATCAAGCTTGTTTCGAAAGATCCATTTGGTACCGATAATGGTATGATCTTTAGGTTTTGGCACAAGTTCTCACACTTTGTTTCTCTCAAATTGGTTAAGCTCTTCATGCATAGCTATCATCTAATGTTTATCGAATTCGGCTTCTTGAAAGTTTTTAGGCTCAATCTGTGAGAGAAAAGCCAAGTTACTACAAATGTTTCTAAGTGAAGAGCGAGTTTCAATACCTTTTGTAGGGTCACCTAGGATTAAATCCCTAGGGTGATTATGAACAAACTTCCATTCTCTTGGCAAATCATCATTGTTTCCTTCTTCTTCTTGAGATGGGAGAATAGGTTGTTCAATCTCTTTGTTTAATTTACATGGTTTGTTTTCTTCTTTGTAGATACTTGAATCTTCCACATTTGGTTCCAAATATATATTATCACTAACAATTTGTTTTTGAGCAGAGATGTTAGTTTCATCAAATGCCACATGTATAGATTCTTCCACAATAAGAGTTCTTTTATTAAAAACATGATAAGCTTTACTAGTTAAGGAATAGCTAAGAAAAATTGCTTCATCAGATTTTGAATCAAATTTGCCTAAGTTATCCGTACCATTATTATGCACAAAACATTTACAAACAAAAAACATGCAAGTGACTAATATTGGGCTTTCTATCATGCCAAAGTTCATAAGGAGTCTTTTTGAAAATAGGTCTAATTAATGCACGATTTAAAATATAGTATGCGGTGTGAACGGCTTCGGTCCAAAAATATTTAGGAAGATTATTTTCGCAAAGCATTGTTTCTACTCATTTCTTCTAAAGTTCTATTCTTTCTTTCTACTACACCATTTTGTCAAGGGGTTCTAGGTGCTGAAAAATTATGTCCAATACCATACTCATCACAAAACAATTCAAATTTCTCATTTTCAAGTTCTCTACCATGGTCGGTTCGAATATTAGTAATAAGAAAGCCTTTTTCATTTTGAATTCTACGATAGAGTTTTTGTGAAAGAAGAAAAGGTTTCATCTTTGTGTGCTAAAAACATAACCCATATAATCTTGAATAATCATCAACAATAACAAGACAATAATGTTTACCACCTAGACTAGGATGCCCTTGAGGGGACCAAATAAATCTATATGTAATAGTTGTAAAAGGTCTAGTTGTGGAAATATGAGATTTTGATTTAAATGATATTTTAGTTTATTTTCCTTGTTGACAAGCACTACAAAGATGATCTTTTTCAAATTTAATTTTTGAAAGTCCAATGACCAAATTCTTTCTCAAAAGTTTGGCAATTAAATCCATATGAGCATGACCAAGTCTTCTATGCCATAACCAACTATTTTCATTATTAACATATAAACATTTAACATCACTAGCATAGAGATCATTAAGATGAAAAACACAAACATTATCGTGGCGATTACCAACAAATAAAGCTTTATGATCATTTGTGCTTTTCAATTGTGCAATGTGATTTATCAAAAATAACTCGATTACTTTTATCACATAATTGACTAATACTAAGTAGGTTATGCTTAAGTCCATCAACAAGTAAAACATTTTCAATAAAAGGGTTAGGAGAAATACCGATGCTACCAATACCGATGATTTTTCCTTTCTTGTTGTCTCCAAAAGTAACAAATCCTCCATCTTTCGATGATAGTTTAGTAAAGAATGATTTATCTCTGGTCATGTGTCTGGAACATCCACTATCAAGGTACCACTTTCCTCCTTTAGCTTTGGACTTAAAACAAACCTATAAGATGACAATCAAGTGTTGGTTTTTGGTATTCATAGTTTCTTGGGTCCTTCTTGGTTAGTTTTGTTAGATCCCTTAACAATTCAAATCTTTTTAATTCCCATGTTTGTATTATTTTTGAATGGACAAGAAGATATATAATGGCCTTTTTTTCTACATTAATGACAAGTAATATGAGGGTGTGTCATTAGAGATGCCTTTTCAAAAATTGTATTGAGATTCTTTTGTTTCTTAATAGGGTCATATCCAATGCCCGCTTTATCGAAAACACATCTTTAATTTTTAAGAAGCATGTTGAGATTATTTCTACCTTTTACAAAATTTTCAAGTGTTTTTTTTAAATCATCAACATTGTTTTTTAAATCAGTTTTCTCATTAGAGATGGTATCAAAATCATTTTTCAAAACAATTTTCTCTTTCTTTAATTCTTCTCTATTACTAGATAAAGATGCAACAGAATTTTTTAACACCTTATTTTTGGCACAAACTTTTCTAAATTCATCTTGTAGTTCATGGAATGCACTTTCAAATTCTTCATAAAGAGTAGTTACCTCATCTTGAGTAGAGTCTTCATCTTCAAGAGCCATGAGACATAAGTTGGCTACTTCATTTTCAATTTCATCATTTGAGCTTTCATCTTCACTTTCTCCCCAAACTGCTACCATGGCCTTTTTGTTTCTTTTGTAGTCTTTTTCATAATTCTTTAATTTTGGACAATCCATCTTCATATGTCCAGGATTTTTGCACTCATAGCAAATAATAGGCTATTTCTTGTTATCTTTGTTGTACTCTTTCTTAAAATGTCTTCTTCCTCCATAATTGTTTTTCTTGAAGTGCTTTTTGAGATTTCTACTAAACATGGCATAGTTTTCATCTTCACTGGAGTTTTCATGTTCTTCTTCATTTGATGAGGCTTTGAATGCAATTCTACTTTTCTTTTTGTTTTCAACATCTTCATGTCCTTTCATGGTGATCTCATGAGTCATAAGGGAACCCATAAGCTCATCCAATCTAAGTGTTGAAAGATTTTTGGCTTCTATAATAGCGGTGACCTTTTCTTCCCGATTCTTTGGTAAACACCTAAGAATTTTTCTTACCAACTCACTGTTAGTATAAATTTTGCCAAGAGATTTTAAAGAGTTTACAATTTCAGTAAATCTAGTAAACATACTTGAAATAGATTCATCAAAGTTCATTTTAAACAATTCATAACTATGAACAAGCATATCAATACGAGATTCCTTCACTTGGTTTGTACCTTCATATGTTACCTCAAGTTTGTTCCAAATTTCTTTTGCCGAATCATAACTTGAAATTCTATTATACTCCTTAGAGTCTAATCCACAAACAACGGTGAGTTTGGCTTTAGCATTGGCTTGCAATAATTTGTGATCCTTCTCATCATATTCATCTTCTGTTTTAGGTACACTAATGTCGTTTACTAATTTGGTAGGGATTTTTGGACCTTTGGTGACAATAATCCACATGGCATAATTAGTGGCTTGTAGGTATAGGGTCATCTTATCCTTCCAATGACTATAGTTGTTTCCGTCAAACAATGGTGGCCTATTTGCTGGGTAGAAATTGGAGATGGGCCTTTGCTTGGGCTCGAAATTGTACATGAGACTACCAAAAAAGTAAAACTGATTCAACAGAGATTGAAGACCGCACAAAGCTGACAGAAAAGTTATGCGGATGTCCGAATGCGAAACAGGGAATATGAAGTAGGTGATCATGTTTTTGTTAAAGTGACACCAATGAAAGGGCAGACTCGTTTTTGGAGTCAAGGGTAAGCTAGCGCCGAGATATGTCGGACCGTATGAAATCATTGAGAAGATTAATCCGGTGGCGTATCAAGTAGCACTTCCTCCTTAAATGGAGCATATGCATAATGTCTTCCACATCTCAATGTTGAAGGACTACCTTCGGGATCCCTTCTATGTTATCGAGCCTACCCGTGTAGTACTAAGTGATGACTACACTTATGAAGAACGACCTATTCAGATTGTAAATCGACGAATCAAGAAGTTGAGAAATAAAGAAATTCTGTTAGTGAAAGTGGACTGGCAAAACCATGGCAGCGTGTATGCCACTTGGGAAAGAGAAGACAATATGATGAAACGGTATCCTGAACTGTTCCCTCTGGACCCAGCACTCTCCCAAAATGAAGGTAATTCAAGTTTGGAGGACCAAACTCTTTGTAAGGAGGGAAGACTGTGACAACCCTCACCTCTGATTACTGCTAAACTGTGATTGAGCATGATAAGTAATTGATCAGACTGAAATTCTGAATTTATTGCATAAGTGTGTTATCTTAATTGCATTCTATCTGTTTGTCGTAGATTGATCTGTTCGTGTTTTTAATTTCGAATTGCGAATTGAAGGCCTTATCGGCGGCCGAATCTGAAATTGATTGGTATTTTGTGTTAATTAGAATTTATGTGATTTTATGGTGGATTTAATTGAAATGTGATTTGGTATGATTAAATTAGATTAAATAAAGCTAAATTACATTAGTTGGTTTTATTTTCAATATTGCCCTTGAGTGGGCTCATTTGTTACTCATCATACATAAACTTTGATGCATCATCTTCATTTCCTCTAGAGGCCAAAACCGGCAAGAGAGAGAGAGAGTTAGGAGAAAACTTGTGTTCATCAAATTTAGCTTGGGAACCAGAAGAAATTGAAGAGAGATTGCATAATTGAGCTTGTATACCTTGAATTCAAGACATAAGGTAGAGATTTCATCATCTCATTTGTGAATTTGAGTTGTATCTTGCATGGTTCATGGTAATTTAGAGTTTAAAGTCAAGAATTGGTTTAAAGAGTTGAATTTGAGTAGTAATGCATGCATGCATGTACACATTCTTGAGTTTTGAGGTCTTTTCCATGAAATTTGCTACATGCATGTTCATATTTTGATTATAGTTCAAGAATTCATCATGTTTTTGGAAGGATTGATTTATTTGACCATGTATTTGAAGTTTTGAATTCAATTGAATACATGCATGTTAAATGTACATCTTGTTCTAGAAGATTATTTGAAAATGGTGTTCAATTGACTCACCTTTGGGCTTTGATTGTACAAATTGAATTACAAATTATGGGTTTAAAGTGTTTTTCCAGAAAATTGGCCCAAAAGGATCGAGTTTGAGGCTTAAATGCTTGAGTTTTGTGCTTGGGGATGAATCTGGAAATTCCAGATTTTGGACCCACGCTCGAGCGTAAGACTTCACGCTTGAGCGTACCCTCTGAGTTGTGCACTTCCGCTCGAGCGAGGAAAGTCGCGCTCGAGCGTGAAATGCATATGCCCAGAAGTTCATATGTTTTACAGTCCGCTCGAGCGAGAGATTTTATGCTCGAGCGAAGACCTGAGTCTCACGCTCGAGCGGAGGTTGAACGTCTGTCAAGCATGAATTGCATGCATCCAGTACTTTTCATGAAGTTTACAGTCCGCTCGAGCGAAGGAATTTATGCTCGAGCGGAGATCCTTTGTCTGCATGTCCGCTCGAGCGTAGAAAGCCACGCTCGAGCGAGACCCCTATTTTCTGAAAATTTTGAAAAGTGTTTTAAAGTGCATATTTGCATCCTCTTTCCATCCTAGGCATTCCTAGGCCATGTTTAAGGCATCTTAATGAGGATATTGATGTAGAACAACACCGAGTCGAGTTAGGGACTAAGTTGTTGATTCCCAAGTGTGTAACTTAGTGTGTGTTCGTTCTGTAACTGTGTAGGGTTGGCATCCGAGGACGCTCATTAGCTGCTTATAGCCCAGTGCTCTGTGAGTAACAATGTTGTAAAGATATGTTCAATTATGATTATTTTTTTTGAATGATCAACTGTTCTGCTTACTGAATCGTTATTGTTTAATGAATGAATGTTTGTCCTATTTGTAAACTGTAACCGTGGCATCGATAGCAATTTACTGTTACTGTACTGTTACTGCTACTGTCACAGAGATCTCTGTTGGTTCCTATATTTGGAACCACTACTGTTTATTGTTATGATGGCCATCAACTGACTGTTCGGTCTGTTAAGACCTACTGTACTGTTTGTTATTGGATGTACCACATATAACTGATACGACTGATTTGTTACTGAAAGGACATTCATTCTTAACCTCTTTACGCATTTCTTATTCACTGGACTTTAGCTCACTGTTTATATTTATATGTAGGTGTCCAGGCACCGGATCGGAGTTAAGAGCGTTGGGTTAGCTCCCTTTTTGTCAAGCCAACCATCGCGCCTCACTTCGAGGTTCCATGTCAGTCCAAGCCAGGGCTTTTTGGGGTGTCTCAGTTCACCCTTTTGCTTCTGTTCTATAATACTGTTTTAGACTTGTACTGTACAGTTTGAAGAAAGGACTTGGTCCCTAACCTGGATGTTATGTGCACCTGTTACGTATATACTGTTTTGGTTTTGAATGTGATTATGTTACAGAAAGGTCTTTTTGCATATAGACTGTCACAGTTCATTAGACATCTTTTATTTACTGTTTTGGCTTCCGCCAGTCCCTTACTCTGTATTACTGTCATTACTGTTAAGCAGGCCTTTGATAATCACGGATTACTGGCCGGTTACGGTGCTAAACCCATAGGAGCGGGTTTGGGTTGTGACAAATTATCTCTCAAAGATAGATATAAAAATGAAGCTCTGATTTTTCTGTAAACCTCACACAGGAAAGATGGGCTTAAAGTTATACGTCTCAGTGTATAATTTCTAAAAGAGGATGTAAATAAAAATTGAAGAACATTTCTCATAAAATTTTTTAGAGAATAGATGTGAGCAATTATAGATCAAAGAATATTTTCTGATTTTTTGTGACTTGTTTACATTAGAGGTTTTGGTATATATAATGAAAATTATAACCGTTTATACCCGTTGTACTCCATCATTACTAATTTGAATATCTTCCACTTGAACCTTTTGAACATTTTGAACTATTCATTTGAATTTATAGCCGTTGTACTCCATCATTACTAATTTGAATATATTCCATTTGAACATTTTGAACTATTAATTTGAATTTATAGCCGTTGTACTCCATCATTACTAATTTGAAAATCTTCCACTCTATCATTACTAATTTGAAAATCTTCCACTCTATCATTACTAATTTGGATATCTTCTACTTGAACCTTTTGAACCTTTTGAACTGTTGCTGTGCTGGGCTATTTGAACCTCTGTTTTGGGCTGTTTGAACTCCTGATTTAATCAAGTATTAAATACATTCTAACAACATTAAGAATAAAGGTTTAGGTGAGAAATAATGGGACAAAATAAATTTTGATTCTATTTTTCTTTTTCAAATAAATTAAAACATAATTAAATAAATCTTCAAAATAAATTTTGAATTCTATTTTTCTTTTTCAAATAAATTAAAATATAATTAAATAAATCATCAAAATAAATTTTGGATTCTATTTTTCTCTTTCAAACATAATTAAATAAATCATCAAAATAAATAAGTCTAACAATAATCACCCTTTATAATCCACACCAAACATTCCCTATGTGTACTTGCATGGAGTGGTTCATGAATGTACATGTAGAAATAGGGCTGCAAATGAACAGAGTTGTTTGTGAACAGGCTCGAACTCGGCTCGGTAAGAGCTCGTTCGAACTCGGTTCGTTAATTTTTTTTTGCGTTTGAGCTCGAGCTCAAGCTCGTTAAATTTTTAATAAACAAGCCCAAACATTTTAAAGCTCAGCTCGTAAGCTCGGCTCGTTAGCTGACTCGTTTAATATTTATTATTTATATATTAAATAATATAAAAATATGTATAAAAAATAAGAGAAATTTGTTATTTATATATTTAAAAAATATAAATGTAAATAATAGTTAACTATAGATAGTACATTTATATAATAATGGTAGTAAATATTATTATTTTAGTAAAATATGAACTTTTTTTAGTATGTTTATATATATTGTATATATAATTGTATAATAAAAGTTTTAATTGTAACTTTAGTCTCACATGTAAGTATGAATTTATAAATTTTTTAGCTCGTTAAGGTTCGTGAACAGGCTCGAACTCGAGTTGAGCCTAAGCCAACTCGGCTCGAGTTCGGTTCGTTAAATTTTTATTCAGCTCGAGGTCGAACTCGAGCTTGTTAAAATCTTAATAAACAAGCCCAAACATACTAAGGCTCGGCTCGGCTCAGCTCGGCTCGTTTGCAGCCCTATGTAGAAATATGTGAATTATCCATATATAAGTGAATAGTCATGAGTGTTTGCCTAGCAAAACAAAAGAATATTGACTAGTGTCCAAGTTCATGTACCTATATACATATTACGTGTGAGCCTAGTCATTTTGTAGGGAAGTGAGATCAAGTGTGGTTTAAGAAAGTATGAAGTATGGTTTAAAAAATTAAAAGGTTATTATAAATTGTCATATTATTTTTTCTATTTTTTTATATATTTTTTTGTAAAAAATTAAAAAATTATTAAAATAGCTTATTTCCAAATAAGGTCTAAGTGAAATTAAAATTTCATAATATCTTCTTCCTATCTACTTCTCTTTAATTGTGATTTGAGTATATTAGTCTTCCAATTTTTAACAAATTGACATAAGAAATATCATAATCCTAGAGGTATTGATAGATCATTGTGATATAATGATCATGCCAGAATAAAAAAATATATATTTTTAGTGTGAAAAGTTAATGTTCTTAAATTATAAAAAAATGAGAATTGTTTTATCTTGTTACTTCAAAACTTATCGCTTCTAAAATGTTCTTGGCGAAAAGCTAACAAATAGCACATAGAAAAGGGTTCAAGAAAAAAACATAAAAAAGAAGAGGCATTTGCAATCTTGCAAAGATTGATGTATGACAAATTAATTTATTTCAGCTCAACTTGTTTCGATTCTTTAAAAATTGGGAGAGGCATACCAATTGAAAAGTGTTGTTGGGCCTCTGTAGGCAGATCAATATGATTTTTTATAAGGATAAAGTAATTGATAAGTCCTACATATTGAATGATTTGAATCATTAATGTGGGCTTTGTGATTGGCCCACGGAGGCCCAACAACACTCTCTAATTTGATTTGGACTAGAGAGAAGCCTTTCTATTAAAAAATCATTTGAGAGTTGTTGGGCCTCCGTGGGCTAATCAATGTGATTTTTTCTAGAGATGAAATAATCGACGAACCCTACATATTAAACAATTCAGATCATCGATGCGGGTTTTGTGATGGGCCCACGGAGATCCAACAATACCCTCTAATTTAATTTAGACCGAAGAAAAGTGTTCTGTTAAAAATTCATTTAAAATCAACTTTATTAGGGAAATAAGCTGACAATGGGTTCATCCGCGATATACTTACATCCTATAGTCATGTTGTAAGAAAGTGAGATAAAGTGAGGTGTAATAAATTTACTACTATTTAAAAAATGTGAAAACATAGGAGTGTTTTTTATTTTTTATTTTTAATTTCCAAAATGCCCTTACTATTTGAGACATATTGCAGTCAAGTTACACGTCCCTTGGTCATCAACACAGCACACAACTGCTACTAATAGTTGTGATGTTTTGTAAATTTATAGGTGTTGTTGGTTTGTCTCGATAATTTTTGAAAAAAAAAAATTAAGTTTTTTTTGATTAAAAAATTTTGAAAAAAAAATTAAAATCATTTTTTTCTCTATTACACATTAATTTTTTTTTTTTTTCCTTATACCTATCTATAGGAATGTAATTGGTTCGGAACGATCAGTTTTTAGGTGAAATTTTACACTGAACTGATAATGTCGATTCTATTATACTAAGAACCAATATAAATCAAATTTTTCACTAAACCGCACCAATTCAAATGGTTTGGTTTGGCGCGGTTTTCGATTTACGACATTTCAAATTTGAGTTGCTTCTTAAATTTGTAATATAGTAAATAATTTATATAAAAATATTTAATTAGCCATTTGTACATTACTTCAATATCCAATCCAACTATTTACAAAAATACAAACAAAAGAATTAATAAAAACTAAAAGTGTCTAAGCTTTTACTGAAGTAGAATTAAAAACAAAATATAATCTTAAAACTAAAATCTTGACACCAAAGCAAAACCAAAATTTAAAACTAGTGGGGTAGGACCCAAATGGCCCAGGAGAGCTCAACCCATGGTTGCTCTAGGTTTCCCAAATAATTATTTGATTAGTTATCATAAAGCCCAGCAGAACAGGCCCAACACCAAGCCCAATAAAGAACTCACAATAGTTAAGCCTAAGCACCAGTTGGACATATGTCAAGCAAGAGCCTAGCCCCGTGGCTGACAAAGATTCTACAAAGATATTGAACTCATGCGCCAAGCATTAAATGCAACTGTCAAGGCATTAAATGTAATAAAACCTTTCACTCACTACAATAAAAACACATTTTAGTGGCACTACACCAGCGGCATGTTTGTAGAAAACGACACAAAAATAATATTTGATGACACGTTTTACAAAAATGCCGTAGAACTACAAACATAAAAGGCTCTAGTGGCATTTTATTAAAGAAATGTCACATCACTATAATAAAAATGTAATCTAATAACATCAACTTTATAGCATTTTATAAAAGAATGGCACAAGAAATTGTTTTAGTGACATTTATCAACAGATGCCACTAAACTTTAGTAGTAATGGCACTTTTTTAAAAATGTCACAAAATTAGTTAGGTGCAAGTTACTTTTTATGGCATTAGGTGAAAAGTGTCATAAACAAATATTTTTTAGCATTTTGAGAAATACCACTAAGCCAAAAACTTTCCAAGCTATATAATGGCATTTTTTGAAAAAACAAAAAATGCCAATATATTTTCAAAATTTTTAAAATGTACGAAATAAATAAAAACAAATAAATTAAACTCAATATAACATGTTTTTTTTTAACTATACTTGCCACATGTACAAAATTGATCAACGACTTTATATGACTTAACAAGAAAAATAAAATTTCAAATTGCTCTCCTGTACAATGATAAAGTTTCATGAATTTTAATCCCTGTAGTTTTAATTAACTTGATTTTCACGCTGAATTTACAGTTTTATCTGAATTTCTTTCAATTGCTTATAATTATTGGGTAAATTACATCAATAATCCTTGCATTTTGTTACTCCATATAGTTTTAATTGACTCACTTTTGATACTTAATTTTAGATTTTACGTCAATTTAGTCGAATTAACAACAGCTTTAGGGTCTTTAATAGAAATTTTTCATTGAATTGGTTAAGGTTAAGTTACTGAATTGACCAAGTATTTTGTTCCACTCCAAAAACGATGACAGGTTGCATTTGTCATAAAAAAAAATGTTATCAATTGGATCAATTTGAGACAAAATAAAAAAAAAAAAATTTTTGAGGTTAAAATCGATTCAAATGAAATTACAAAGATTACACTGGCATAATAGTCAAAATAGAGGGACTAATAGTGTAATTAGCCCTAGTTGTCAGCATTTTTTAGTGACAAATATGCATATAAATAACATATGTCATTCTTTTAGAGGTAAAATAATAAATTTGCTCAACTTGTTGAGTTAACCTCAACAAATTCCGTGATCATTTTTCATCAAAAGCCCTAACGGTATTATTAATTAGACTAAATTGATACAAAATTAAAAATTATAGGTTACAATTGATTTAATAAAAATATAAGGACCAAAATAAATATATATTTTTGTATTTAAAATATGAACAAACTTAATCTAGCTACAGAGCATCATTCCTCATTCTCTACCCCTTTTTTTTTTTAATACTATATAGCAAAGGAAATAACGAAACTGAAGGAAACAAACCAAATTTGATGAGGCAAAATCTGCAGAGCAGATCGAGATAGAGACAGAGGCAGAAGTCCAACAATTCTAAAATTGGTGAAGCAAATTTGATTTTCGCGGGTCAAAAAGGTGGGAGCCAAATCATGAAGCAAGAGTTTATCATTCTTTATCTTTCATGCCATCCTTATCTACCATCTATACCACAAATTTGATGTGTTTTTATCTTCTATGATCAGAGTTCATTAGATATTCTCTCTCTCTTTCTCACTCTCATCAAACACACACAATACCTCCATATTTCTCACTTATTTATCATCTTATTGTTTAGGCATAAAACTTGATACAATCTAAAAATCTAATCTTTTAACTCATGAATTTATTAATTTTCATCTTTTAATATAAAAGGTTAGTTGTAATTTATTATTATTGCATTTATGTTGTGATTTTATATAATGTCTTGCAAGTGTTTGTTTAAATACTTCAATGGGATTTTACATTTTTTTTTGCTCTGCTTTTTTTTAACAAATTACTCAGTTAGATCACATAAACAAGCTAGTTACATCAATGGACCACTTTGAAAACCGTAATACCAATTGCATGAGAAGAATACAGACTTCAACACAACTCTTTACACAATATTGCATGGAAAAAATTCAGAATACTATAACAGAACAAACCAATTATGGACATTAATTCCACTCTAATTTAAACACTGAACTAAGATTGATCATCCAGGGATTAATAATTTTATAGTATATTTAGAGTTATGGTCTTGAAGGCATGACTAAATAGATTCAAAACATAAGCAAACTAAGGCCTCGTTTGGGAACAGGCTATTTTAGTAACTTTTTGACTTTTTACGAAAAGATGTGCAGAAAAGTAGAGAGGTGATGTGACTAGTTTTAGTTGGCTTTTTGGCTTTTTGGCTAAAATAGTCAGTCCCCAAACGAGGCCTAAATAGATTCAGAAACATAAGCAACCATAATAGATTAAAAAACATAGGCAACCATAATAGATTCAAAAACATAAGCAGCCAAATACTATAGAAAACAAATATATTAAGAATCGTGTTTATTGTATGTACACGTATGGAGCAAGCAAACATTTGTAGAAGTATGAATTTTTACGTGTGTTTTACATGGATGAATGGTCATCACTAATTAACAAACTTAGGTACCAGTGCCAATTGTAGTGGATAGAGTTAATTGGCATAAAAAAATTTGTTAACAAAATTTAGGAATTAGAATGTCGACAATTCCCTTAAGATAGAACATGTGCCAAATGCCTAAATTAAGTGTACCAGTCCAAGTTGGTCTAGAAAGGGAGGTTAAAGGCTTCAAATGATTTACATAGAATTGGTATCCTAAGTAATGAAGTTAGTAATGAGTGTGTGTTTTGTTATGTGGAGATTGAATCATTTAATTATGTTCTATTGATTTGTCCCTTTGCTTAGAAAGTATGTGTAGACACCCCATTTTTGACCAACCTTAAAACTCAGACGTCATCGATTGAGCGCTCGGTGATCGTGCATGTTTGAGCTCGTTTCGAGTTTCCGGAGTTTTCGGCTGAGTGCCTTGCCTCCGAGCCTCTGAACTCTTTGTGTTTTGGCTCAGTTTCTGGACCGAACCTTGTTTCCCTTCCTTGGAGGGAGGAAGAGGTCTTGTAGACCACATATTTGTGGTCGTAGACCACTTTTTCCGCTTAGAGACTAGTTTCGATTTTCGGAGCCTTCGGCCGCGCGCCTTGTCTCGGGACCGCTTAACGTTCTCCGTTTGGCGTGGTTTTTGAACCACACCTTGTTGCCTCTGTCTAAAGGGACACTGTGGTCTTAGAGACCACTTTTGTGGTCGTAGACCACTTTTGGTACCCGTAGACTAGTTTTTGAGGCTCTCGGCTGCGCACCTTGCCTCCCGGACTCATGTCTTGCATCCTTTTTGGTTTGTTTTTGGTACAAACCTTGTTTTCCTTGTTTGGAAAGTGGTATAAGGGTGGGAGACCAGTTCTTTCCCTTGGAGACCACTTTTCTTCCTGTCAGCCAGTTTTTCGGTCAGCCAACTGGTTTTCTTGGTCTTTGGACCACCTTTTCTGGTCGGCCACCACACCACTGTCTTGCTTTCATGCTGCAGACCATCCCCTCCCATGGCCGACCACTTTCTTCCTTGGCTGACCACTTCCACTGGTCGGCCGACCAGTGTAAGTAGCTGGCCGACCACTCTAAGTGGTTGGCAGCTTTCCATCACTTTTTTGGAGATATTTTTGGGCCAGCTGTAATAGCTGGAGGGCACAGAAGTGATCCTCCATACACGTGTATGGAGGGATGGCTTTAGCCCTAAGCTTGTCCAACAAGCTTAACCTTTGGTTCTCTATAAAAGAGAACCTCCCCCCTCCTCCTACAGGTTCAGATTTTCTGGCTTGAGCTATACATATCATTCTATCTCTATAATTCTCCATCTCTTTCATTTTTGTGCCTTAAAGTGTAGTTTCTTCACACTTTTTCACACAAACACATAGTGAAACACCATCCTTTTGTAGCTGAGGCGCTTTGAGGTTGGTTTTAGAGTTTTTGGACTGGTTTTGATCCAAAATAGCTGCTGGAGTTGTTGCTCTAAAGTAGTTCTACAAGGGTGAGTTTTTAACCTCTTAAACCCTTGTTCTTATTTAAGCTTTTGGACCTATTTGCATGCTTATTTTGGCTTGACTTCAAACTACAAAAAGTTCTGATTTTGCATGCTTAACATGTTTGTTTAAGGTCTCTTTTGTGTTGGGGGGTAGTCTACCCCCTCTTGGGCCTTGTTTGGCTTTGTTTTGTACCATCCTTTTAAACTATTGGGACCACCTTGTTTTGGCATTCTCACCACTGAAACTCAGAGGAATTTCAGTGGTGGAAATGGTGTTTTGAGGTCCCAAATAGGAGAGGGCCATCCCCTATCCTTGTGTTTTATATGCTTGCTTCATTTGCCTCATGTTTGAGCATGTTTGTTAAACTTATGTTGGCTCCATATTAGTATGTTTTTGGGGTTATTTTGACATGGCATACCACTATTTTGACTTGGTTTTGTCATTCTTTGCATGCCTTATACACTTGTAGTGTAAATGTTGCAAACTAGCTTTGTATGCCTTATGAAGTAGCATGTCTTTCTAGCTCGTGTTAAGTCCATCTCAGCATGTTCTTGGTGTTGTTTTGCCATCATATACCTCTGTTAAGGTTTGGTTTGATAGTCTCATGCATGCTCCATGCACTTGTAGTGCAATTCCATTTACTAGCCTAATGTGTATCATTCTTTAGACCATCATTCTAGCATGATTTTGGCTTAACTCTAAGAAGCTTTTGTCCATGTTTTAGCATGCTCTAGCTCTGATTTGTGTTGTTTTGGTCATGCATGCCATGCTTTGTATATCTATAATGCATTCTAGCTTGTTAGCTTTGTGTATCAAGTCCACTAGTATGCATTGCTTGGGCTATTTACATGATTTGGAATCATTTGTTATGTGATTTCAGTTCATGTTTCATGTTCATGCACTTGCATTTGTCACTTTTTCCATGCTTTGGAGGGTTGGTCCTTTATGCCTAGAAATGAGTCATTGTGTATGCCTTCATGCCTAAGCTTGTGAGCTATCATTTTAGTGTGTTTTTGGGGTTATTTTACCATGATATAACTCTGATTTTTGTTGGCGAAGCCATCCCATGCTTGGCTTGGTAGGTGTAGTGTAATCCTCCCTTTTGGCCTCGCATATTTCATGCATCATGCCTTATACCCTTCATGCTAGCTTGTTTTGGCTTCTTTACATGCATGTTTTAGACTCATTTTGACATGTTCTAAGACTGTTTTGGGTTGTATTTGCCATATGCTTCATGTATTGCATAGCTATAGTGCAAGTGCCTATGCTAGCTTTGAGCTTTGAGAACCATAGCATGCTTCATTTGCATCGTGTGTATGATTTGGCATAATTTATCACGACATTTCAGAGCATATAGGACTGCCGTGTTCCCATTTCCTTCACCCTTTGAGTGCCTCTAAGGGTTGAGCATTGTTGCCTTGTTTGTGGCCTAGTGTGCATGCATGCATGCTTGGACTTTTGAGCTCCCATCTTAGCATGTTTTGGTCTTTGTTTTGACCTACTTGAGCTCTGTTTATGGCTGGTTCATGCTTTTGTGCCATGTATTGCATGTCCCTAGAGTAGTCCTCTTTGCTAGCTTTAATGCTTAAGAACCCTAGCATGCCATGCTTGTGTTGTTTGAATGATTTGGCATCATTTCTTACCTTATTTTAGAGCTTATAGTGTTGTTACACTCCCATGTTTATCACTCCTTGAGCACTCTTGAGGGTTGTGCTCTTAGGCCCAGTTGACAGGCCAATGCATGTGCATGCTTGTATATGCTTTTGTGCCTTCATTTCTTAGCATTATGGCCACTGATTTGGGCATGGCTGAGGTCTGTCCACATTCGGTTTAAGTCCATTTAGCATTGTGTATGCCATGTTGTTTGCATGTTTATGTCATATTGCGTTGAGTATGCCATGTTGTTATTTGCATTGTGTATGCCATATCGTTTGCATGCTTATGTTACATTGCATTATGTATGCCATGTTGTTCTTTGCATTGTGTATGCCATGTTGTTAATTGCATTGTGTTATGCATATTGTTACTTGCATTGTGTTTGGATTAGGTGTTAGTCCAAACACGAGAAACGAGGGACGTTTCATACTTGAAGTGATGAAACGTGCCTCAATTCTCGGTCGTCGACTCTCTTGATCATACATGATAGAGGTCAAGGCTTTATGTGTTTATGTGTGTATTCATTTCATATTGAATTATGCAATTTGGCTTCTCGGCCATCATGCATTGAAATGCGATATTGGTGGCCCGAGGGTCGAGAACCACACTCCCTTGAGCTTATGAAATGATAGGGAGGGTGGTTGTGCACACATACCTTGCAAATATATTGCCATGCCCTTTCTTGCTCTCTGTTGCAGCAAACTGGAGAAGTGCAGCAACAACTGGTCGGCCGACCAGAAAAACTAGCTGGCCGACCACTTTTTCTGGTCTGTAGCAAAGAAAAGTGGTCGGCAGATGGTTGGCAACATCAACAACTGGTCGGCCATGTTCCTACAGGTCCCTAAGGTGAGTTGGAAGCTTTTTGGAGCTTGGTGCAAGGTTCTGAGAACAGTTGCAAACAGAGGCAAATTGGGGCATCGCGACGGATTTCCGAACGAGGCGACCGAGCATGTATACACTCCTCATCCCGAGGACCTCTCTTTACTGCTTTCCTTAGCTAGTTTATGCTTTGGTTCTGTATTTAAGTAGTTAATGCATTTAGCTGCTTATTTGTGTTATAATAACTAGTTAGTTAACTTGTTAGTTAATTAGCTTAGTTTTGTACTTAATTAGTTAGCTTGTTAGTTAGCTAGTTTTGTGATGTAATAATTAGTTTAATTAGCTTAGATTAGCTAGTTAGCTTCTTATTTGGACCCTCCGTCGAGAGGGCCAACTGTTGTAATAAGTGTGCGTGTGTGTGATGCATGTCTTGCAACCTCCATTTCTTTCTCATTTTTACTTAACCGCTTACGATCGTTAGTTTTAGGGCATATTTCGATTAGCATACTTATGCTTCGCATGCGTGCATTCATTCATCTGTTTTGTATGCACCGGGCTTGGCGCATCATACTAACTACATTGTATTTCAATACATTTACTTGAATACGTGTTCAACAGCATGTTATCAAGTTGCATTCACATGACATCTTAGAATAGCCGAGCCTATCTTAGTTGCATTTTTGCATGTGTTGCATTAGCTATCTTAACATGAACTAGGTCATGCATGATTTCTAACTAGTTCTCTGTTTTGGCTCGGAGTACACCGTGAGTGTTTACGCTTTAGCATACTGCATGAGATGTGTATGTTGCCATGTTAGCATGCTTGCCATGAGGCTAACTACTTAACTGATATAACTGCATGAATGCTTGTGGATGAAGGTTGGATTGCTTGAATTGGAACAATTCATCGAAATGAGAGTTTTAAAGCCCACTTAAGGGTGGCAAAATCTATGACTTAGCCTACTTGCGAGTAGCAAACTTTAAATCATTTTCACAAACGAACATGCAATGTTTTGTTCCAACTCAGGCGATCTAGTCTATACTTGTATGCTGTGCGCATCACATAGTAATTTTAGGTTAATAACTGGAATAAGAACACATGTGTTTTCAAAAACAAAATATCATGTTAGTAAAGGTCGATCTTTGATCGGGCGAGCGGGGGTGCTCATTGCATGACCTTCCCCTCTTGTACCCAAGTTCCCAAGCCGAGGCAACTTTGGTGATGACGGACACGTGGCCTTAGGCACGAGTCAGGGTTTCCTAAATTTCCCCAAAATAAAATATTTAGGTGGCGACTCTGTATCTAGCAAAACAGTCCATGTTTGGCACTTCTTTATAAAAATCAGTTTTCCAAAACGATTTGTCGGATTTGGACTCTTTGGTGATTTATCGGTCTCACATTGTACTTTATGAGATTAGATTCAGAATTGTGACACGAGTCTATAGACACGCCATTTTTGACCATCCTCAAGACTTGGACGTCATCGTTTGGACACTCGATGATCATCCATGCTCGTGTTCGTTTTGAGTTCTCGGAGGTCTCGGCTATGCGCCTTGCCTCAAGATCTCTCAACTTATCTATTTTGTACTTGGTTGTAGACCAAACACTTGTGTTTTTGCTTCTAAGGGAAGAGGGTGGCTTGTTTGCCATCCCCTCAACCCACCGGCCAGGGCATGAGGCCATCGACCCCTTTTTCTTGCCATCGGCCAAGAGTGTTGGCCGATTGACACTATATTTGGTCGGTCGGCACTTATGTTGGTCGATCGGCCATTTTTGGTGGCCGAACCCTATTCATCTGCTTTATGCAGATATTTTGTGCCAGCTGGTGCAGCTGGCATCCACAATTCACCCCCCTCCATACACGTGTATGGAGGGATTTGCCCTTTGCTTAGCTTCTCTTGGAAGCTTTAGAATTTGAACTTCTATAAAGACGGAGCCCCTCCTCCCTCCTCCAGGGTTCAGAAAAATTAGGTTAGGAGAGTTAGATATAGTTTTGTACCTATACTCCATTGTTTGATCCTATTTTGTGCTCAAAAGTGTAGTATTGTCTTGCTATTGTACACAAACACATACTAGAACACCATCCTTGATTGCTGAGGTGCTAGGAGGTTGATTTCAGTGTTCTTGGGTTGGTTTGAACTCAGAAAACCTGCTGGAGCTTCCTTCTTGAAGAGGTTCTACAAGGGTGAGTTCCTTGCTTTAGATACCCTTTTATTGTTTAAGCCTTTAGCCCTTCTTACTTATTGTTTTAAGCTTAACTTATAACTAATAAAAGTTTTTATTTTTCTTGATTTAGAACTTTGTTTAAGGTCATTTTGAGGTTTGGGGTTGTTTCCCCCCTCTTAGGCTTTGTTAGGCCTTGTTTTAGGCCATCCTTTTTGGCCATTGTTCTTAGCTTTGCTTGAACTTTCTACCACTGAAATCCAGAGGATTTCAGTGGTGGAAAGGTGGTTTTGGTGTCTTAAATAGGAGAGGGTCATCCCATCTCCTTGTTGTTTTGAATGCTTGCATAAATGGCTTATGTTTGTAGCTTGTATACTTAGCTTGTTTTAGCTTCATTTCAGTATATATTAGGCTTTGTTTTGCCATGATATAGCACTTTTTTGACTTGGTTTAGACATACCATGCATGTTTCATGTACTTGTCTTGTAATCCCATGATTTGCCTTAACATGCGTCATGTTGTAACATGTCATTTTAGCATGATTTTGGCTCAACTTCATGAAGCTTCTAGCCTTGTTTTAACATGCTTGAGCTCTGTTTTTTATTGTTTTGGTCATGCTTACATTGTTTTGTATAGCTACCATGCAATCTAGCTTGTTAGCTTTGGGTGTTTGAGTCACTAGCATGCTCTATTCGGATCATTTCAGTGGTTTGGCATCACTTGTAATGTTATTTCAGTCCATATTCCATGCTCATATGCTTGCGCTTATGACTCCTTTAATGTCTTAAAGAGTTAGTGTCTTATGCCTCATGAATGTATCATTATGCATGCCATCATGCTTAGGCATTCGGGATGCCATCTAAGTGGGTTTTTGAGCTCATTTTAACATGCCATAACTCTGATTTTGGTTGCTTAAGGCATGCCATGTTTGGTTGTGTTAGGTGTAGTGTAACACCTCTTTTGTGGCATCGCATGCCTCATTGTTTTGGCATTGTGTTCTAGCTTGTGTTGGCTAGTTTTGAGCTCACTTTTGGTCTTGTTTAGACCTGCCTTGGGACTGTTTTAGGTCCCATTGGTCCTTTGGGGCTTGTTTCATGTAGCCTTGGTTTGAGTCCCTTGGTTGGTTTCAAGTTTTGGGCTTTATCGCATGCCTTACTTGCATGCTTTGGTTGATTTGGCATCCTCCCTAACATGATTTCAGAGCTTAACATGTTTGCCTAATATCCATGATTATCTCTTTTTAAGTGTTCTTAAAAGTTGCTCTACTGTGCTTAAAGTAATGGACCATTAGCATGCATGTTTGTATGTGCATTTCATGCCCTTGTTGCATTATTTTGGCCACTGATTTGGACCTATTTGAGAGCTATCCATTTCGGTTTAAGACCATCCCGGCATGTTGTTGCATGCTTGCCTTGTATGTTGTCACATGCTTGTTGCATATTTGGTAAATTGCATGTTGTAGCATGCTAGTTCAATTGTGCCTTGTTGCATACTTAGTCCATAACATGTTGTTGCATGTTTAAGTGGTATTGCATTTGGCATGCTTTTGTTAAGTAGCTTTGCATGTTTGCATATCTTGTCCCTTTACATGTTGTCACATGTTTGCCTTGCATGCTTGAATGTCCATGTTGCATTTTGCATGCTTGTCTAAGTTGCATTGCATTTGGCATGCCTAGCCTTGTATGCCATTGTCATTAACATGCTCATGTTGCACTAGTTTTGCTTCCATGTTCACATCCCTTGCCTATTGATAAACCATGATAGAGGTTGGGGTCCTTCATGTGTTTTGTGCATTCATTGTACATTAATTTGTACACTTGGCTCCTTTGGCCATTATGCGTTGAAATGCGTGATTGATGGCCAGAGGGTCGAGAACCATACTCCTTTGAGTCCCAAACATGATAAGGAGGGTGGTGGTGCAAACATTGCCTTGAAAATGCATTGCCATGCTCTGTCTGTCCTCTGTTGCAACAAAAATAGGATTCCGCAGGAAGAGATGGCCGGTCGGCCATCTTCAGTGCCGGCCGGCTATGTATTGATGGCCGAGATCCCCACAAATGGTCGATGACCAGTTCCTCTTGGCCCGTGACCTTGACTTTCAGCCGGTGACATCCCACAGTGCTCAGAAGGTGATTCAGAAGCATCCTTGAGACTTGCACAGTTTTCAGAGGTGCAGAGCAGTGTAAATAGAGGCAACATGACATGGCAATGGATTTCCGAGCGAAGCCGACCAAGCATGCATGCGTCTCTCTTCCCGAGGCTGTTTTACTGCTTTAGTAGCTTAATTAATTTGTTTAATTAGTTAAGTGTTGTATAATAATTAATTAGTTTGTTAGTTAGTTAATTTGTATTATTCTTTCGGTCCCTCCGTCGAGAGAGGCGCAATTGTGTAATAAGTGTGCGTGTGTGTGATGCATGTCTTCCAACCTCCACTTCTTTCTCCCTTTTATTTAACCGCTTACGATGGTTAGTTCTAGGGCACATTTCAATTAGCATCCTTATGCTATGCATGTTTGCATCATTCATCTGTATTGCATACACCGGGCTCGGCGTATCATACTAACTTCATTGGATTTCAATTCTAAGTTGAATACATGTATCGAATTGTCACATCTCACATGCCATTTTAGATTAGCCGAGCCTATTCTAGTTGCACTTTGCCTGCGATGCATTAGCCATCTAAACATAGCTAGGATCATGCATTGATTACTAACTAGTTATTGTTTTGGCTCGGAGAACTAGGTAAGCGTTTATGCTTTAGCATCTTGCATGAGTGTGAGTATTGCCATGATAGCATGCTTGCCATGAGGCTATTTGCTTAAATGATATAACTGCCTGAATGCCTGTGGGTGAAGGTTGGATTACTTGAATTGCAACAATTCATTGAAATCCGCATTTTAGCCTACTTACGAATAGCAAACTTCAAACAATTTCCAAATAAACGGATATGCGATGCTTTGCTCCAAATTAGGCGATCTGGTCTATACTTGTGTGTTGTGCGCATCACATAGTAATTCTAGCTAATTAACCGGAATAAGAATACATACGTTTTCAAAACAAAATATCATGTTTAGTACAGGCCGATCTTCGGATCGGGCGAGCGGGGCTGCTCATAGATGACCTTCCCCAATCGTACCCAAGTTCCCGAGCCGAGACAACTTTGGTGATGACGGACACGTGGCCTTAGGCAACGAGTCAAGGTTTCCTAAATTCCCTCAAAATAAATATTTATGTGGCGACTCTGTATCTGGCAAAGCAGTCCATATTTGGCACTTCTTTCTTAAAAATCAGTTTTCCAAAACGATTTGCCGGATTTGGACTCTTTGGTGATTTATTGGTCTCGCATTGCACTTTGCGGGATTAGATTCAGAACCGTGACATTTGAGTCCGAACTGTAGCATGAGGCCCTCAAGGGCGCATCTACAGAGTCCGAACCATAGTAGCTAAAGAACAAACGATTCGCGCCCTCGCGCGCGGAGCTGGGAGTTCTCGGGGCGGTCTACAGTATGGTTCACCATAATCAAGTGGTGGGGTTTGCAATGGGCCTCCCCTAGTTCAGTGGACATGCTAATGCACTGATGGATAAGTTGGACTTTTAGAAAAATGAAGAAGCAATTGTGGAGATCAGTTTTGATTGCCGATTTGTGGTCCCTTTGGAAATGCAAGAATGACTATTTGTTCAATGAGTTGTAGCCCATTTGTAAAGATCTCTGTGAGTTAATTAAAATTAGAATGGCCTTTTGCTTTGGGCAAGGATATGCGGTGGACGCATTTGTCTTCAACATTCAGCAAGTTAAAAGCTGCTTATAGTACCTCTGCTGGGTCTGGGTGCACTGCTTATAGTGCTCTGCTGGGACTGTGTGGATGAAGCAGAGGAGGTGTCATGGTTTGAGATGGAGTTGTGAGCATTGGAGATCTATTTTGCTGCTGTTTTGTTTAGCTAATTTCGTGCTGTGAGTTATTTTGTTGCTGTGATGCAGCAAATTTGCTGCTGATTTGTTATTTTGCTGGTTTGCTATTTAGCTAATTTGCTATTGTGAAGCAGAGGAGGTGTCGTGGCCTTTGTTGCTTTTGGTTTTGCTGCTGTGTACTAGTCCAAATGTCCAAGGGACATTGGGATCCTTTTGTGTTTGTAACATTGAGACACAGCACAAGAAGCGAGTAATAGGTTAACAAATTTACTCTCGTACGGATTGTACAATGAAAGAAAACAAGATAAAAATTAAAGAATTTCTCCTTCTGTTCTATCTCAAGGGACAAAATAGCTAGCCTCCACAGAATGAAGTAAAGACACCTATCATACCTTTTCAATGTCATCCTGATCCTTTCTAGTAAACCCACTGGCAACAAGTTCCTTGTCGAGGGAATCAGTAACTTTCGTTATTGATGAAAAGCAAGGCCTAATTTCATCTGAACCATTAGATTCTGTGGTCTGTTCTTCAACAGACAGGTTGAACCTGAAGAAATGGCAAAAAATAGAAGTATAAACATACATCAAGCTATGATATTGGTTTGTACATGTGAATACTAATAGACATGGGTTTAATCATCAAAACCTCTGAGTTTGTAAACATGGAATCCAAGTACTTTGCTAGTCAAACTTTGTTAGTTTCTAAATATGGAATCCAAGTACTATTTAGAGCTATAATTATATCAAGTCTATATATAGCAATTTAACTCATTGGATTCAATAGAGAGCAATTTAGTGAATTATTTAAAAGCGGCCAAAGCTCTCTTGCGATTGTATAATGAGATTCTAATGGAACATTTAGCCCTCGGGGATAGAGAGATTATGGGACATAGAGAAAGAAGCCCTACTTAGTTTAGGAAACTAATTTCTTCTTGTCCTTGCCCATCTTTTGGAATCGAAGTTAGTGGGCTAATTATGAATTACGGGTTTATCAGGAGCAACAAATAGAAGGCAATTTCAATCTAGTCAAACATTCAATAAGAAGGGAGAGAAGAACCTTTAACAAATAAAAGAATCAAAAAGAGAGGAGGAGACCAACCGTTAACAATTTATATGGGCTTAGCCAAAATGTAGGCTTTTTCCCTAAACACTTCAACTTTGTAAATATCAATTAGACTTCTAAAGAACCATAAAAAGAAAAATGATATATGAAAATACTATTCAATAAAATAGATAATTAACTATGATCAACATGTTATTAATGGTTGCACAAACGCTGAGACCTTCATCACCCAGAACATCATAAGCTCAATCTCAGTGACATTATGATGCTAATTTTTAGGTTATTCTAAAGGATTCAAATCAAAAGCCTAAGAAAAATTAACCACTGACCTCCTCCTAAAAAACTTGAAGATGCATTCAACATCACGGTCAAAGTATATCAAATTAGGTTTCCTGAACACCACAACCTAAATCCTAGACCCTTTTTTCATAGAGCCCTAGACCAAAATTCCTTGTTTGGCAAGGAATAGGGAATTCTTGTCACACAATAATACTCCATAAAAGGAAATACATCAAATTAGGAATTTGAGACATTTATCAATAAAGATACATCTTATAGCGACTTTGGTTTTGACCTAACCCATTTGATATTCTGGAACTCGGGTTTTATGGTTTCCAAATGTTATTTATATCTTTTTCCCCTTTATTCTTACTTGAGTTTGGCTTTTGAATTGGTTGGAACATGTTTGAAACAGGTTGGTTGCTTAATTTGCAAACTTGTGTTGCCTAGATTTTTGCTCTTCTGTTCGAACGACATTTTTTGCACTCGAGCGGGCTTTGCAAACTCTCAATACTTTTGCAGGTCTGCAAAATTACTGAGAGAGTGTATTCTATGCTCAAGTGGCATTTCCTACACTTGAGCGGGTGGGTGCTCAAACGGCATTTCTTGCGCTCGAGCGTTGGCCTGTTGTCTGTAAAACTACTGGAAGTATGTTTTCTACACTCGAGCGTCATTTCTTGCGCTCGAGCGATGTGCGTCTCTTTCATTGTGTCTTGGCACTCGAGCGTCAGTTCTCGCGCTCGAGTGGAACAATTTATTGTGGCTGACGCTCGAGTGTCACTTCTTGCGCTCGAGCCGACTGTGCGTATATCAGTTCGTAATAGCCTCATTTTATATTACTTTTTCATCCCTCTTTCTCTAAAACCCTCCAAAACCCTAGATCTTGAGTTTCTCTTTCTAAAACTCATCTTCTCTCTGCTATTTCACCTAGATCTATTGGGTCTTCACCCTAGTGCCTTTGAGAAAAAGGTAGAATGTCTCAAGAGCTCCATTTTGATCTGAGTAGAAGTTGGTTTCAGCGTCTTTGAAGTTCTTCCATTGTTACTTTGTCTTCTAAGCTTGAGGTAGGGATCTTCTACACCTTCTTATGGTTTTTAACTTAGCTATTGGTTGTTGTGTAACAATGGTGGTGTTGGGAACAAACCTAGGGTTTGGGATGTAAAATCAAAAGAGGGATTTCTAGTGAATGTGATATATATTGTCATAGGGTTTAAAAATGAGATTATATTGTGTCACAAATTGTTGATTTTTGGCATTTGGGAAAAAGGAAAGTTAACCTAAAATGATTCAAATATTTATTTTGTATAAATAAATGAAATTGGTATTATAAATATGAAATTGGGTGAATGTTGATGTAAATGGAGGAGTTAGATATGCATTACCTCACACTTTTGGAAATGTGAATAAATTATCTGTCTTGAGATTGAATATCTATTTAAAAATATCTGTTTTGGACTATCGGTGGAGGATAGCTGTGATTGTTGTAGTAATTGCATAAGGATTAGGTGAATTAAAACTAATCTCTTGTGGGTTGTCATTGAATATGACTATGTTTTAAATACATTGTATATGTATGATTGTGTGGCAGGAGAAAGGAGATGTACTCCATTATTTGAGAGGAGATAGGGGATGGACTCCATTGAAATTAAGTTGGCATGTGTGTCTAGGGTGAAAGTTCCGAAACTGCGCATATACTTGGGTACCGATCCCGCGGACAAAATTTCCGTAAAATGGCAAATTGAAGTGTTTGTGTGATAATTGTTTTAATTTGGGAACCACTGAGTTGTAGTCTCAGATGGGTTGTCTGAAAAATAATGAAATTGGCTCATGAAGTGAAATGAAATGAATTACCTTGAATTGACACGAAGGAAAAAGGATGGAGATATGAATTTTGGTACTTTATGATTATATAGAATATAGATGTTTTATCACTGGCATTATAAATACCCATTGTACTTATATCTTTGTTAAGATCCATATATTGTGTTAGATTGTTCCTACTGGGCTTTGGCTCACCCTATTTGGGAAAAATCATTTTCAGGTGTTAATAATATGCCTTCGCCGAGGCAATAGCTTGGAGCGACTTTGGAGCAAGAGCTTCTTTTTGTTGCATTTTCTTTTGTATACCCAAGGCTTTATTTGTAATGAGCTAGTCTTGTTTTTGTTATAACTAAGTAATGACTTGGAAAGGTGTAAGCCTTTAGGACATTTAAATATCTGTTTAACTTTCATTCCTCTTTACTACTTATAGCACATGCTATAAATTCAGAATGAACTATTTATGAATGTATAGCGCATGTGTCACTTTTGTATATCTATTCAAGTTAATGAAAGTTTATTATTTCGATTATGTTGTCTTGCGTTAATTGTGTTGGGTTGGATTATTGTAATTATTTTCGGGGCGTTACACATCTCCCAAACTAGCCCAACATTGTTCCTACAAATGTGAATCTCAAAAACTACTTTCATTAGTGGGTTAACTCTTGAACTTTTATACAATACAGGATTATTGAAGAACTTAGCCCACAAACATCAATGATAAAATTAGTAGTTTTTAATTGGCTCTTATATATAACCACACTCCAGTATTGATGTTAAAAGTATGCAATGAGTTTTAACCTTTTTTTATTGGATCTTGTTGAGTTTAGTGGTGGCAAAAACACAATTTAAACATAGTTAATGGTAAATCTCCCAAGCTTGCTCAACTCTATAGTGCTAATCTTGAACTCTGCCATCTTCGTAGTTGACACTCCAAGCCATCATCTATAATATAATTAAAAAACATTTTTATTTTTTTACCACAATAATTTATTAACCTAAAACTAAAATGAGGGTAGATCTAGAAAAGGAAGGCAAGGGATTGCTAGTTGTACTTAAAATTCTATCAAAAAATTCTAATTGTTTAAAAAATATATTTTTTTCAATATCATTTTGAAAAATTTACAATTATCTTTCCTTGGTGTTCCCTTTGATTTTAGTATATGGACCGCATTTGCAGTAATTTCAAGAGTAGAGTTTGCCCCTAAGAAATTGGTTTGAATACTTTTTATTATCATTTGGTCTTATGGTGCAGAGATTTCTTCCTCATCTCTCATATGTTAGTCTTATTTCAAACAAGAAAATTGCTCTCTCTCAATTTGCAACAATAATCAATTATGTTTACCTCATATATGACCTACCAGTAACAACTGACTGCCTATGACTTTGCCAAATTGGCAATAGTCTTCTAATCATTTGGGTGTTTGTCATGTTCTAACAATTAAAAATAAAACATAAGTTTTGTACAATGCTTTTTTCACATTCCCAAATCTCCACCACCATTTGAATTGCTATTAAAATAATGATATTGCATTGACTTCGTAATTCTTAAATTCTTTTACATGTTTTCTCTTCACATGAGTTGCCTTATAGTCATGCACCAATATATTGAATATGTTATGTTCTACATTGTTATTAGTATCTTATAGTTCTTGCAAAATCAAGTTTAGTTATTTTTTTCAATCATAACTTACAAATAGTTGTTATTGATATATGCATTTTTAATGTTCTAAAAACACTTTGGACACTTGTTTAATCGAGATTGTTTACTTATGGATAAAACATGGATGTATCGATCAAGATTAAGTGATGTATACCAGAAAGGAGTTGACATGTTTCTCGATTTTGCATTTACTAATGCAAGTTATTCGGATATCATATGTCCATGCATCAAGTGTGGACTTACCTTTCCTGTCACTCGGTCAGTTGCATATGATCACTTAGTAAATGATGGTTTCACAAACGGTTACACTAAATGGGTTTTACATGATGAAGCATCATCTGTTGCTACAAGAGGTCTTGATACGCACATGCAGAATGGGCCACAATTAAATATTGATATGTATGGATTAGTACATGAGGCATTTGGAATCTCAAATGACGATGACAGAGTCGATGGAGACAACCATGTAGATCTGGGAGATAAACCAAATCCACAAGTAGAGAAGCTCTATAAGTTGATACATGATCGTTCATTATGTTATTAGAGTTTTTGAAGGAGGCATTCCTAGAGGGTATAACACTGCCTAATACTATTTATGAAGTTGAGTAGATAATTATGGAGTTAGGACTTAGTAATGAGAAGATTCATGCATGTCCCAATGATTGCATGTTGTATAGAAATGAGCACAAAACCAATTCTAAATGTTATGTTTGCTATACATCTAGATATGTAACAAACCAAAATGATTCAGGCAATGAGGCATCCTCTAAAAAAAGCAGTCATAACACAGCGGTTAAGGTTCTACATTACTTTCCTTTGATACCAAGGCTACAAAGGTTATTCATGTCATCCAAAACAGCATCATCTATGAAGTGGCATAAAGAAGGTCGCACTAATGACGGTTGTATGAGACATCCTGCCAATTCTCTTGCTTAGATGACTTTTGACCACCTATATCCTGATTTCTCATCAGATTGTAGAAATGTCAGACTTGGTTTGGTGTGTAATGGTGTGAACCATTTCAGAACATTGAGCAACACGTGTAACACTTGGCTTATAATTCTTATACCATATAATTTGCCTCCATGGATATGTATGAAGCAGACCAATTTTCTATTATCATTGATTATCCTTGGTCGTAATGCACCTGGAAATAATATTGATGTGTATTTGCAACCTTTAATAGATGAATTAAAGGAATTATTGGTGGATGGAGTAGAGACATATGATGCATCAAGTAAACAAAATTTCCAATTGCGTGCAGCATTAATGTGGACTATCAGCGACTTCCCTGCTTATGCTTATTTGTCAGGGTAAAGTACTAAGGGGAAGTATGCATGCCCTTTATGCCACAAAGACACATGCTTTCAGTGGTTGAAGCATGGCCAAAAACATTGTTACATGGGTCATTATCGATTCTTGGACAAACATCATGCATTTCGAGATGACAAGTAATCTTTTGATGGTACTAAAGAAAAAAGAACTACACCCAATCCTTTAACTGGTTCTATGGTATTGGATATGTTACATGGCTTTAATATCACTTACAGAAAGATGAGTACTAATCCAGAATTACCATATAATTAGAAGAAAAGAAGCATATTCTTTGATTTACCATATTGGAAGGATAATCTAGTGCGTCACAATCTTGATGTGATGCATATTGAGAAAAATGTATGCGAGAGCGTGCTTGGAACACTACTGAATTTAGAGAGGAAGACAAAGGATAATCTAAATGCACGTCTTGACTTGAAACTTCAAAGTATAAGGCTTGAATTCCATCCAAAAGAAAATGCAGCAAATAAGACCATCTTGCCTCTTTCTTGTTTCTCATTAAAGAAACAAGAAAAAGATGTTTTTTTGTAAATTTTTAAAGACTGTCAAAGTTCCTTATGGTTATGCAATAAATATTTCACGATGCATCGACTTAAAGAAACGTAGAATCTTTGGACTTAAAAGTCATGATTGTCATATTTTGATGCAACAACTACTCCCTTTAGCAATTCGAGGAATGTTGAGTTTACATGTGACTTCACCTTTGATTGAGTTGAGTAATTTCTTTCAAGAGTTATGTTCTAAAGTTGGTATGGCACAAGACTTTATGCGTCTTGAAAGGCAAATTCCGATAACACTTCGTAAATTTGAAAAAATATTTCTCTCTAACTTTTTTGATATTATGGTGCATTTGGTGGTTCACTTAGCATCTGAGGCTAGATTAGCAAGATCTGTGCATTATCGTTGGATGTATTCTATTGAGAGGTAAAATTTATATTAATTTACATATTTCTTTAGCGTCATTATGATATTTTACTTCTGTTACTATTGAACATCATTCAAAATTTTGGTTTTTGAACTTACCAAAACGTAGGTACTTGAATAGATTAAAGTCATATGTGCGAAATAGAAGTCGACCGGAGGGTAGTATGGCAAAAAGATTCCTTGCAAATGAATGCTTGACATTTTACTTGAGGTATATGGAAGGTATTGAGACATGGTTCAACCGAATGCTCGAAATTACAATGAGGGGGTTATGATACAAAAGGATTATCTATTTTCTCAATGTCTTGCCGGCCATTAGGTAAGGGCATGATAGATACAATGGATGATGGCACAAAAGAAAAGCCACATCGATATGTGTTATTTAATTGTGAGACAATTAACCAATTTATTGAGCAATACACTCCACATCTTTCATCTTCTTCTTTTTTATACATACTTTTCCACATACTCACAAATCTTTTATATGGCATACAGACAGCACCGTAGACTTGTTGCCATACAAAATCCACGTCTTCGTGAAATGGCCATTGATTGCATTCATAGTGAAACATTTCCAACATGGTTTGATAAAGATGTAAGTAATGTTTTGAAATTCCTTAAAAATTGACTTGATATTAACTTTAATTTCATTTCACACTTATAGAAGTTATGTCGTCAATTTTCTGAAAACAGGTTGATGAATTACATAATGCAGGGGATAGTGAAATAACTGAAGAGCTTACATGTTTGGCTTGTGGTCCAAATAGAATTTTCACAAAATATAAACGATAATTGATAAATGGTTTTAGGTTCCATACTAAGGAGATTGAGCGAAATAAAAAAACTCAAAATAGTGGGATTATTGTCACGGCAAAAATACGAAGCTTTGCAAATAGTAGAGATGGAAATCTTGTCTCTGGAGATGTTATATTTTATGGTTTGTTAGCCGATATAATTGAGTTGGATTATTTCTTTGGGAACGGGGTTGTGTTATTTAAAGGTGAATGGGTGTCACAAGCAAGGAAAAGACAAGATGAAGATTGCACACTAGTCAACTTTGCATGATTAATGAAAGATGCTGAGCCTTTTGTGTTGGCTTCTCAAGCAGAACAGGTAATGCATGTAGGAAACCTCAAACACAAAGATTGGCAAGTTGCTATCAAGATAAATCCAAGGGATTTTTATGATATGAATGTGGGGTCTTCTGTGGACAATGTGGAGGCATACTTGCAGAGTGTTGTATGCAATACACAAGGTGGTGATGGAGACAATAATTTTAATTTGGTTAAGATAGACATGTATGCTGCAATTGTAGATACACCATTTTCTTAGGTGGTAAGAGACAATGATGTTGATGATGATGAAGATGATGAAGAATTAGATCTTCTTATGTGACTGTTAAACTTGTTGAACACTGCTAGTTATTTATATTTGAAAATAATTCTATAGTTTGTTTTCCCTTTATTTCTTTATCATTGTTTTGGTTAATTTAATTGATTGTTTGAAGAATGAATAATGCATTTTTAATTTAACTATGTCATTTTCATATGTGGCTACAAAATATTTATTCACTATATGTTACATTTAGTCACTATGAAGATAACAACACAATAAAGGTGAATACACAAGCAACACAATAAAGGTGAATACACATTTTTTCTTTGTTAACTTTCTTCAAGTATTTTGTTCATTTGCAAATAATTTATTTGGATCATTCTAACTTTACAATTTGATTTGTCTATTTTGCTTGAATAATACTAGGATTCATCTATAAAGCAAAAAGCCTATTGATCCATATATTCAGTTTCACTCAAGCAATGTTGGTGAGTTTAGTGAGTCAACTCCATCTGAGATTCAGCCAAACTCTAGTCAACTCAATGATAATGCAGGTATACAAGTTCAAACCTCATAAAAATGTCATATTATCTCTTCATATATACTTTATTATTATTATTATTATTATTATTATTATTATTATTATTATTATTATTATAACTAGATGGTGCTAGTGGACAAAAGAAAACTAGAGGTTCCACTCAAATGCGTAATATTTGGAGTACTCGTGATGATGAGCGCCTAACAGTCAATTGGAACAAACTTGGCTAACCTGATGGCAAATTGGCAACAAAGTTACCATCGTTCATTGAAACTATTGTGTGTGATGGGAAAAATACACCACTCACTTACAAGAATTGGCATAATGTCCCAAAACATTACAAAAATCACATATGGCCACTTGTACAAGTAAATGACACAATATTGTGCGAAGATCACATGTGAAAAATAGTAAATATGAGTAATATGATTAAAACAACACTCTTTATAATTTTTTGTACTTTTAATTTTTTATGTAGAAAGATTAATTTTCTATTATTCTATTCTTCTCTCTCTCTCTCTCTCTCTTTTCAGTCAAAGTTTGATCTTCCAAGTCATGCTAGGACTTGGGTTATGAAGTGTTCTGCTAAGAAGTTAAGAGACTAGAAGGCAAATATAAAGAAAAATTATTATAAAGACCACTTGAGTTTTGACCAACAAAAGCATTATAAAGATAGTAGAGTATATGTTGATCAGTGGGAACACCTTATTAAGTATCGGGTCATCGAAGAAGTAAAGGTATACTTGATCTGATCATTATATGTTCTTTTACTTGCATTAGTTTGGACACCATTAATTTATGCATTTGTAATTTTAAGTACAAAGAGATAAAAACAAAGCAAGTCGTGCAGAGCGCAAGTATAATCATATTACTAGAACAAAAAGTTTTCCATGTGTTCGAAAGGAGCAGGTTAATCAAGCTTGTTGTATATTTCATATGATAATGTATGCATGATGTGACATAATGATATAATTTTTCTTTTGGAATATATTATTTTGTAGAAGAATAAGTTGGGATACTTTCCAATACGTGCTCACATGTTTAAAGTATGTTATACAAAGATGACTGGAACCCCTAAGGCAACGAAAGCAATGATAGTATGTATCAAATAATTATCTATCCATTTGAACCTGTACATTAGTTAAAATTTCCACATTATATCGTCGAGTGATTGAAATGTATATATTAAGACATGTTTATTCCAACCTTATTGGATGAAATGAATGAGCGGACAATTTTAAATGTAAATTTATCAAATGAGGGCCCAAATGATACATTTGGACAAGTGATGGATAAAGAAAAACATGGACTAGTTCGCATGTATGGATTAGGTGTCTCCCCGTCTAATTTATAGAGAGATACATCTGGTCATAAAGCAAACCAAAACACAACAATGGATGCTATGGAAGTTGAAAATTCGGAGCTAAGGTCCAAAGTTTCCCATGTTGAGCATGCTTCAAATAACTTGACAAACACATCTAACTATGTAAATTTTTTAACAGAATTTATAAGTTATTAATGTTTTCCTACACACACACACACACACACACACATATATATATATATATGCATACATATATCTATGTGTATGTGTTTGTAAAATTAATTAGTTCAAATATGGTTAAGTCACAACAGCTTGTAGTCCTCTTGACATGGCAGCTCGACATCAAGTATGGTCCTTGTCATCGATACAAGATGCCTCTCTTACTCAAGTACCCACTAAGAGCTAATCATATATATCACATTACTTCCAGCTTTATTTTAGAATAGCATGCAAAACTTGTCTTACAATTAACCAGGGAATGAATATTGTGGATCTAAATTCCATTGTTTAAATATAGAAAAAATGTGCTACATAAATAAAAATCGTTACATAACGAAACTTGTGCTTCTTTTTTTTCTTGTGAAGCTTCAGCAAGACATCTCTCAATCATTTATTACCGCATGAGCTCTTTCTAATTCCCTCAAAATCTTGCTTGAAAGTAATTAGTTGATTGTCATTTTTCATAATTACATTTGATTTACATTGTTGAGTTTAGGGGATCCTGATATTGATAATGGGCATGATTTTGATTGTTGTTGATTGGTGGTGCCTTTGGTTGTTATTGATTTTTTAAGCTATTGTTTGATATGGTCTAAATACTTACGGTTGTTACTTTTATATAATTTGTTGTAGTGTGGTGAACCAACTAAGTGATTAAATCATGTGGTTTGCTTATCTACTAGAGAAATGCATTTCACTTTCAATTGTGATCATCTTCACTTTGGCACTTTGTACTAGTTTATTTTTTAAATATTATTTATTAATTGTAAATATAGAATTATTTAAGTAGATAAATCTTGATTTACAGGTGAAAGATATAATTGTTCTAAAAAGTATCATTAGGCCAACAAAAACAGTTGCAATCGGAGTACTTAAAAGCACAGACCCATCTAAAGAAGTAGAAGGGGAAGAAGTAGGACCTGACTATTAGGAGGTACATGTTCAAGTGCCAGTCAAACCTAATGAAAGCTTGATCCAATCATATAGACTTGTCAAAACAATTAGACAAGCTATTGGAGCTCATGTTACTTGACCTGCTCCATTTGTGGTATATTTATTTAATAAATGCTAATTTCATTAACAAATTTATATTAACTTAATATTGTTTCAATTACCTTTATATGTTTATCTTTTGGATGCAGATTTCGCAAGTTATGGATACTAGCTGAGAATATTTATACAAATGAGGTGGAGAATTCGGGAACTGAATTTGTTTTGATAACTTGTCTCTCCGAAAGATGGATATCACTATGGCTTTCAAAACTTATGATTGGAATAATTTTCTTTTAATTTTATTTTTTTTTGCTTTAACTTTGTTAGTGTGGTAGAATATTTTATAAGTTTGATTATGATTTTTATTGCAATATAAATAATTTTATGTTTTTAGATAAAAAAATGATTGTGGTTTGAATTTTTTCTTTTTTCTTTTTGATGTGATGATCCTATGGTGGTAATATTTATTTATTATTATGAAAATCTTACAGGATGAATAGATGTCAAATTAATATAGAATGTTGCAATTAATATTCAATTTTTTATAAAATCGATTCAATTTTTACAGGCATTTACACATGCTTAGTTGTGACTTTTAAAAGTGTCAATGAAAAGAACATATAAGTGGCATTTTGTAGTAGTGGTAATAGCTTTGCAAAGTGTCACTAGAATAAGCTTCAATGGCACTTATATCCATTTAATGGCACAAATGAATTGGATTTAGTGTCATTTATGAAGTTGTTGAAAATATCAATAGTGGCATAACAAGCGCCATTAAAAATTCATATGGTAGTATTTTTTAGATTGTAAGTCTTTTTTAATGGCACTTGATAGCGTCATGAATAGTGTCTACTATGACATTAAAGTGTCACTGAAAGTCTTTAACCATAATGGTGTAATGACACTTACAAGTGTCACTAAAGTGCCACTAAGTATTTTTTTAATGGTGCTCAATAGTGCCACAAATATTGTCTATCATGACATCAAAATGTCATTGAAAGTATTTAGCTATGATGGTGTAGTGGCACCTGCAAGTGTCACTGAGGTGCCACTAGTATCTACCGTGGCACGGGTATAAATGTCACTTGTTTAAAATGACACAAGATTAAAGAATGTCATTAGAAGAATAGTTTTGTGGCACTTTCAAATGTCATTAAACTAAAAAAATGTTGTAATGACTCTGAAGCATAGTGAAATGGCCATGGTCGATGACAAGCAGGTGATAGACTTTCGGCCAATGGGACAACATGAATAGACAATGAAATGATTAATAAGAGATATAAGAAAGCTTCTAAGAAACGTTTTGGTAACAAGAAATTCACTCTCTTTATTTCTCTACTTTCAACCTTCTCTTTAAATTGTCATTCTGACTACATCTTTATCTAATTTGATTGTCGGAGGGTTCGTAGGAAGGAACCACCCCCATTTCGGAACCTTTCTACTAGACTTGTTGTAGGTGTGATCAAGAAGATGAAAGGAAACCATCCCATGGAGTGCTTGGATCAGTCCGACCTATATCGTGTCGACCATACTGCATTATCAAAACCATCATCCTATACAAGTTGATCAAGTAGAGTTAAAACAAAAAAAATAAAAAAAATTAAGTGAATCAACTGAACTTTGTACTCAACCAATTTCATTATATTATATATTTAATATATATTATGTTTAACATGCGAAACTTTCGGTCGGTTTCGATTTAATTCGGTACATAAAATGCCTAAACTGGCACCGAACCAAAAATAAAAAAAATATTAATTTTAAAAACCACACCGACTGATTCATATTAAAAAACTAGCCAAATATAGTCGGTTTGGTTTGGTTCAACCGATTTAGTTGGTTTTTCAGTTCTTCTTACATCCTTATCTATCTATTTAACTACAAAAAAAAAATTTAAATCATTCCAAATTTCAAAACTCCAAAACTATTTTCAAAACATACAACCAAACAAATTTTAAAATTTTATAAACTCTTTCTTGAAATTATTTTTCAAAATTATTTCACAAATACAAACCAAACATGGCTATAATTTGTTGTGATATTTATACAGTGCCTCCTTAATCTTCTTAGTATGTAACTTAAAACTCGTTTTTCATAGATAAATCATAATAAATTTATCTGTTAAAGGAATTTCATTTTGCCCTTAACCACCACGATTCTTCTTCAGACCTTAAAATTTGCAATCAATGGCCACCAGGGTAAAAACACTTTGATAATCTTTGGGTGAAAAGTTCTAGAACCAATTTTATGTATTTTATTTTTTATTAAAAACAAAATCCTCCCCTACAAGTGGATATATATATATGATATTTATAAAATTATTTTTCAAATTCAACGCACAAATTTGATTCTTTCATATTCTGTCTCTAATCAGCAATCTCCCATGAAATGTTGTCACTATCTTTAGTATTGCAAATGAATGAAATTAAATGGGTGTTTGGATTGATTTTTTTTCTTGATTTTTTTATCGTCTTTGGAAACTTTTTTCATTAAAAAAAAAAAAAAAAAAACTTCAAAAAAAGTTATACACGGACCAAAAAAATTTAAAATTTCAATGAAGACAAAAAAATTAAAAAAAAAAAAAAACTTTTTAATTAGATGTCAAACCATCCGTTAATTGTCAAAAGATATGAATCTCATATAGGTAGCCTAATACTATTCCTATTTTATTTTATGTGATCATTTTTATAAAAGATGCACATTTTAGTTTATTTAAAATGTAAAAATATAATAAAATAAAAATAAATTTAAAAAAATACTAAAGACAACAAAACAAAAAATAAAAAAAATAAAATTGACTTTATGATTAGATGCCAAACCAAGCCTAATATTACTCCATGTTATATTTTATGTGATCATTTTTATAAAAGATGCACATTTTGATTTATTATAGCATAATGACCAGCATTCAAATGAGTAAGTTTTTTTTTTTTCTTCGTTATTTAGGAAAAAATCACATATGCTTTAGAAGGGAGCAATTGTAATACATTGACGTATTAAGTGGTCAACTAATAAAAAAATGTTTGGCTACTAATAGTTTGATTTTTGATAACAAAGTACGTGAATAACCCATCTAAAATGGTAATGAGATATTTCAATTTGAAAGAAAGAAAGTTGTCTAAAAGATAATTAAATTTATGTAAGCTAAAGCTTGGTAGGAGGTTTTGGAACTAACAAGTTGACCATAAGGCAACCTCCGCAAAATTCAGAACAATCAAGATTATGGTCCAGGAGGCAGCGCCCCATGACAGGTCCGAGGCAACACCACGGCGAGGTCAAGAGGCGGCACCCTCGAAGCAAAAAGCAAAAATACAGTCGAAGTTATTTGACCTCTCGAGCGGTCATTTGTCCTCTCAAGCGAAGAAATAGACCATCTAGTATTTTTGCAAAGCGCCTGAACTTCTGGGAAGAAAGTTTTACCACTCGAGTGGTGAAAGTTGCACTCAAGCGGTCAGCCTATATGTTTCGCACCGCCTTTAGTCACATCGCTCGAGCAGTAAAAGTTGTGCTCGAGCGGTCTTCACGATTCTATTTTCTATAAAATGCGTTGTTCGCTGCTTCTAGGGTTCGGGCCGTCCAGATTTTCAGAAAGGAACAAGATACAAAGTGTTTTATATCGGAGGGTGTTTTATGAGTGTTTCCTTGATGATTTAAGAGTGCTCAATTGATCCATGAACTTTTTATTAACATCATCAAAGGTTTGTTTGTTTTCGTTTATTCAAGAAGAGAGAGAGAGTTGTTCTTCGGTGGATTCCGTGGAATTTGGGTTTGAAATTTTGGTGGATTCCGGAGTGACTCATCGTCGTAGATTCGACATCGGCGTTGTGGATTTAATGTTGGGAAAGACAATTCCGAAGTGAAGACAGAGCTGAAAGAGGCACATAGGGGTCGGTTCGATTTGGGTATGGATTCGCTAGGTAATTGAGGGTACACTTATATAATTCATTTTTGTCTTCTTATTAGATTGTTTTGTGGCTTTTGCCCGTGTTTTTTTTTTTTTCACAATTGGAGGTATTCCAATTGTGAGTTTTTACGTAAAATCATTGTGTTGATTTGTCTTTGATTGATTGATTGAGAGTACTATTTATTGATTAAAATTGATACATAATCACAAATTAATATCTCAGAGATTTAAGTTTTTTCATATTTCATACTCTAAAGTTCCATTATTATTTGCCACATCAATTAGTAAAACAAAACTTGTAAATTTTTTTAGTTTTGTAACATTTTTTGATCAACTTGGGTAGTTATAAAGCAAAACCCTATAAAAAAAGAAAAAAAAGAAAGAAAGAAAAGAAATAGATATAAAATTGAGTTTGTGAATTATATACAATCCCCAGAAATAAAATAGAATGAGCACAGGTGTTTTGAATCTGGAAACCACAATATATATTTTCAAAAGAAAATTTATAGTAAAAATTTCTTCACAAAAATGAACTTGGGCGTGGTCAAAAAAGAAAAAGAAAAAGAATTTGGCCCCTTTGAACTCAACCTTTAGGGACAAGTAATGGGCTTGGGCACAGAATTGGTATTGGGCTAAAACATCCTTACCAAACCAACGCTTTGATTGGGCTTGGTTTATTGACATGTATTGTAGACCAATATGTTGATTTGTTGCAATAAATTATGTATTATAAATAGAGGTCTGTGTCCTATGGATTGGACTTACCCAATAAGTTATTCCAAATTAATAGGCTCATATTTTTTATTTTTCCTTCCCTACTGTTAACTCACAAATTCACAGTTCTCAACTTGCACCAATTCTCACGATAAATTCATGGATTTTTAAACGATTCTAACATCAAAAAGCACTATTTGTAGGATTGATATGTTCATAAAAATCTCACTCAGGACTTATTAGATAATAACTCTAACCAATATGTCCGACTAGTGATTTTTCAACATAATAAAAAAAAAGACAAAAATTTGGAAATGTCACTGTTGGTGAGATAGTGTAGCAACTCCTTAAATTAGGAAGGTGCGACGGCACGGAATTACCAACGCAAATACCAAATTTTAGCGTTGGCACCCCTGGCCAACACAAAAAATTAATATTTTATAGCATTAGTTGAGTCGATTGAATTTATTGACGCAAAAGATTGACCTTTCGCATTAGCAAACTAATGCCGTGGCAACAAAAATATTTTTATATTCAAGATATATATATTTACTTGATTATATTTAATAAATATATTTGTTTATACATATACTGTTATATTAATATGAGTGTATATGCTATAAATAATATATATCTCTTTTAAAATTAGGAAGAGATATTGTGATGTAGTGGGCTAAGTGTGGTACATTAAGTTCAAATTACCCGGATGAAGTGGGTTCGAATCATGGGTTAAATTTTTTAAAACATTTAATCACTTTTTGCGTCAACAACTTACCGTCTCAAAAAATTAAAACTTTTTGCGACGGCATTCTGCCGACTCGAAAACCCTCTTTTTTAGTAGTGATTCTACTTTGCTCCATATACACTCCCTTCTATGTATAACGAAGAAGAAAATGTATTTGGATAAAATGGAATGAGAATATTAGCTCCCATTAAAAATAACAAGATTATATATAATATGAGAATTTATATTTTTTTTATTTTTTACAATCTGTACAAGGAGAATAAAGGAATGAGAATTCACATGACAATATGTGAAAATTAGGACAAAAAAAATGCGGCTTTGAAATTCATTTTTGTGAATTGTTACATATCATATCCTTTGACTTCATAAATATATATAAACCAAGTTAATATCTGTGTTATTTATTTATTAATAAAACCGAAAAAAGTAAGGTCCATGTCCTGCTGTAAAGTTGGTTGTTGGCTTTTTTCCAGTGAAATGGGGTTGTCGGCAATGTGGTGCCTCTGACAGTGGTTTTTCCTACTCCATCAAAATGAAAACGAAAACGAAAACAAAAAGTCAAAATGCTGCAATGTCCTCCAACAAATATAATTAATGATTTCACAAAATGCAACAAAAATAAAAATGAAAAAGTAAGGGTTGTCGGCAATGCAGTGCCTTTGACAATGGTTTTTCCTACTCCATCAAAATGAAAACGAAAACGAAAGGTCAAAATGCCGCAATGTCCTCCAACAAATATAAATAAATGATTTCACAAAACAGCAAAAATAAAAATGAAAAAGTAAGCCCATATCGTATAATGTAGCACAAGATTTTTGGAAAATCTTACTGTGGAACTTTTTATTTAGATGTAACTAGGCCATCTTTTTCAATGTACATACATAATGATGTTTTTGTCACAGATGATACACATATTTAATGAGACTATTTGTGTGACAATGAGGCCCTCTTAATTAAGGATTTTCTAAAATTATACTTGGTTAATTTAATTGTTACGCGTGTTGATCAGTTTAGTGGTCAGAACTTGTCTTCCTCACACAGAGATAAGTATCATTTTTGCAAGAAATGGCGATTGTTGAATATCATTTTTTATTTTTTTTATTTTTGCAGGCAAATGACCAAGTGCAAAGTCTTGGTGAATGGAATCTTGCAAGTTTCAATTTATCTTCACTGTAGTGGCATTTCTTTTCTTTGCTCTTGACTAATTATAAGATGTAGCCTTCATTACCTTGGATGACCCCATCTGTCTACATAGTTTTCACCTTAAATTTATTGTCTTGAGAGATGCCCCTTCTATATATATATATATATATCAATGTTCATAGTTCATGGAATACATATTATGATTAGTTTCAATGCAGCTTATACTTGGGAAATTAATTTCTTAGAGGTCACTCCTAAATCATTTTGAGAGAACAAGAACTCACATAATTCTAATCACTTACTGAAAAGGTTAGTACTTCTTATCTCAAAGTTGTAAATCTTATTGTTCAAAGAGAAGAAAAATACATAGATCTAAAAATGTAAATAAGGCAATTAATTAAGCCAAGAAGTCAATTTCAACACGGTCAAGATCCCCAAGAAAAAAATACAAGTAGAAAGTAGGTATAGAAAGCCAATATTTGTACAGTATATATTTATATATAATGTACACTTTTGTATCTGTCAATTACAAATGAGTCAATTATACATACATACATGCTCTTCACAATGGTGGCCATTTACCATTACCAACCTAATTCCCGTTGACTTTTGTGCCAACAACATCTTTTAAGTACACAACACGAACTACATATAAGGATGATGGTGACTGGGAACAACTCTTTAAATATATATCTTTTTAAATTATATTATATTAAATTTTATTATTTTTTGTATCAAGAATTCTAAAGTGACTGTGTGCCTATCCAATAATGAGAAAATATGCATTCACATGACCCAAAAAAATATGAATAATATGAAAAAAAAAACCAAAACAAAACAAAACACATAGGCACACAACCAGCGATCTGCTGTAAGCTCGTGGAGGCTTTTTTTTACTCTTTTTCGATAATTTGAATTGTTTATAAGGTTTATTAAATAGGTCATCCAAAAAATCAAATTGATTGGAAATCTATACCTTTATACAAGAGCACGTTTATTTTTCAAAAAATAAACGGTTGACATTATCTTGATAATTTTTATAAAATAATTTGAATCTAATCATGGGGTTACGGATTTCTGATTAATTTGTTTTTTTATATGAATGATATACTCGATGAATCCTACAATATGAACAATTCGAATTATCAAAAAGAATTCAAAAAAACCTCCACAAGCTCACAGCAAATCGTTGCTATAACTTGGTCACAGCAGCATCCCAGGTCCCAAAACCACTAGGTGTTTCCTTTTACACTAGATAATTTTTGGTGTTTGGGGTTTTATCCTGATTAGTCTCCTACATATATATATGTTGGGTCTTTTGGCTCAACTTATAGATTGAGATATTCTTTTTATATATTTTTATTTTTAATGATTTTTTTTAATTTTTAATTTTTTTTTGTTGATATTTTTGAAAAACATACACTAAAAATTTAAATAAGTAAAATTTTGTCTAAAGGCCTAAAAAATTAAGTTTATTTTTGTTTTTAGTGATTTTTTTTCAAACTTCTCAATATATATTTTTAATCTTTAGATACTATGGTTTAGACGAACTTAAAAATTTTTAAAAAAATTGACTCAAACTTGCTGAAAAAGAAAGCTTGAAGCTGTCTCACATTATTAGGTGCTTGCCCGGCATAAGCCCAGATTAGTCTCAAGAGTGGTTAGAATAGAACTTGACAACTTGAGATCTCTTAGGTTTATATTTTACTAAAATGGAATTTTTTCTCAATGAAATGATAAAGAATTAGACACATGAATAGATTAAAAAAGAAAAGAATGGATTTTTTTTTCTTATTTCAGTTTTGTACAAGTATATTTATCCTTGGCCCCAAAAACGGGTGCTTTTACTACTATGATAATAAAATAAGTAGCAAAATCAAGAAGGGCTTGGCAAACAACTAGACATAGGCATTCCTTCCCTCTTATCAAGCTTCAAAGTCAATGCCTTTGCCTTACTTGTGTACAATTTTTTCACATTGGATTTTTGTTCATTAAGCAATTTCACTAAACTTCTCTTAGCATTAGCCCTAAATGGACAATTTGATGCTAAAAAACCATCTACCAAATGCAGATAAGCTTCCAAGTCATGGCAACATGCTACATCTGCATTTGGCTTTAGGTATGGAGACATTTTTGTATCAACTCTCAACTCTGTTCCAACATGCGAGTAAGCCCATGGCATGTTGTCGTCAAGCACGTCGAGCACCGCTGCTGCGCTTGAGTTCCTTAGCGCCTCATCGATTCCTTCGCTGACAAACATACCGGGAACTCTAGTGATAACGTCTTGAGAGTTCACAATACGTAATACTTTAACGTTGTTTGCGTTAATACGGTTTGCAAATCCTCGGTTGCCGACACGCGGGCCACCGAAGGAAAAAACTGCCACTGGTGGTACTGACTCCTCCGGTGCACATGTACTCAATTCATCAGCCACTAATAGGGCTAAGGCCGCACCCAGGCTATGCCCGGTCACGGTGATACTTAGGGTCTCACCCTTGTATAAATCCATTAGCCGGCGAATTTCTTCTACTACTGACTCAGCTAAGCTTGGCACGTGAGCACCACCTGTCTTGTATAGGCTTAAAAACCCACATTCCACCTTGGGTTGGCCATTGGTTTGGTCATCTTGGCCTGGGATTTGAACTAGCAGATCCCGAAAATTTTCTGCCCATTCAAGACACGTGGCAGTCCCACGGAGGGCAATCACGATATCCCTTCTTCCCATCCGTGCAATCTCCCTCTTATCGTCGCAAACTGCCACGTACCCGATCCAACTTGTCCGTTGGGTCATCCACCCGAGATCTGGTGCCACGTCATCCACCCACTTCGGCAACCCAATTGATGACGTGGCATAAAGACTCTTCGTCACCCTATATGACCTTTCCGGCAATGCCACATGGCGAAGGGACGGGGCTTCATCGGCTGACGTGGCGGGGTTTGAGTGAAAACAATGGTAAGCAGCCTGAATAAACTCACCGTACCGGACCACCTCCCTCCGGAGATTCTCGTCGAGCGGGTCCACAAGGCCGGACCAATCATTGCAGCCGTGATATTCCCTCCACCGACTACCGAGATGGTTCCTCGGAGAATATTCCTGTTTCATCGACAATAGTCGTTGGAGGCGGTTAAGATTTCGAGGAGACATGTCCTCGGCTGCCTTCATTTCGGGCCAAATACGGGCCAATTTTAGGCCTTCCAGTAGACCTTTCCCTTTGTTTTCCGGCTGCCCACCATTATTGCTGATAAGTTTCTCAACTGGTTTTGGTGGGTCAAATGGGTTGGGTTGAGACTGAGTTTGAAGCAACTTTTCAAGGTTGGATAAGTGTTTGCGAGTGGACTCGGTGGTTGTGACTGGTTTAACAGCTAGTGAAGTAGCCGTGGGCATTCTAGTTAATGGGTTCGATGGTGACCCACGACATTTGAAGCTGGCTCCTCTGATCTGAAAGAGTTTGAGGTTGTTTGCCGGAAGTGTAGAACCCATCTGCATGGTATTAGGGAGAGAGAGAGAGAGAGGGGGGGGGGGGGGGGAAAAGAGAGAGAGAGAGAGAGCGCGCTAGCTTAAACCAACCAAGTAGGATTGAATTGATCAACGAAGGTATATATAGATGGAATAGATGGAATCCGGATATAGATGTGAGTGTTTGCTAAATGCCCTTGGGTTTAGATCACAATTACAAGAACCCATAATTGTGTTTTCATTTTTTGTCTGGTGGTTTTTTTTTTATTTTTTTGTGAAAAATACAAAATTTGTTTGGTTGACTTCTTTGAAAATCGGGTAATTATTTAGTCATTTCGGAGGATAAATACGTGTGATAATTCATAATATTATGATTGGTGGAAAATATGGATAGATGAGATATTGTGTTAGATGATTAAGCAACATGAGAAGACATTATAAATAATGATTGATTAGGTAGTGCAAACATATGTGATACTTCAGAAATATTTTATAATTTCACTTGAAAACCAGTTTTCTGAGACAGTTCAATTTGGAGGATTTTGTCATGGTTTGTAGGGCCAAAAGGGTTTTATTTTAATGATTTAAATCATTTATTTTGTAAACTCTTTCGTATATATTATTTATGAAAAAAATCCGATCGATAAGATAATCAACTTTTTTTATTTTATGGTTTTGTTTATAAAAAAATTTAATTTTTTTTATAGATAATATATATGAAATGGCTTACAAAATGAACAATTTTTATTATCGAAATTGCACACCTAGACAAAAAAAATAATTTTTCACACAAATGAAAATGATGAATATTTTTTAAAAAAATTCCAAAAAATACGAGAATGAAAATAAACACAAATAAAATAAAAGTTGTACCATTCATTTTAGGAGTTTATTTGTATTAATTATATGTTGTATTTGTTCTTTATCATTATTATAGTAATTTATTGAGTTTCATTGTAATATATTATATGAATTAAATTTTAAAAAAAAATAAGGGGAATTACATACTAGTGATGTCAAAAAAATTTACAAAAAATATATATATATAAATTATAATAATTTTTTTAATAATTTTTTAAAACTCCTCCTAAATAGTAATTTCCCCAAAACAATACTCAAATTACTATTTAGCATTTATCCTTAAAAAGAATAAAAAATAAAAGTCAGAAAAAGTATTTTTTATAATTTGAAATTGACCCCTTCTCTCAGATCAGATCTTACTCTGTCCGAAAAGTCCTCTTTAGCACTAATTTGACTGAAATACCCCTCCCTCACCGAGTAGAGAGCTATGTGCCGTTGAAACGTCACAACTGCCCTTTTCTTGCTCTCAACGTATTGTTTGACTGAACTCTCCAAGTATGCTGGACTTTTCATACAATTTTTTTTTTTTTTTTTTTTTTTTTTGTCTTAAAAAAAAAAAAACTAAAAAGATTTTGTTAACAGTATCTATGTAAAAACTTTAAAATATAATAAAGTATAAGGATGATTTGTTGAGACCAATTGAATTGAATGAAAAAAAAACTTTTAGTTAATGACTTAGAGCATCCGGAACAAATTAGCTAAAATCGTTTTTCAGTTAAATTAGTGATATTATTCATTAAAAATAGACTGCATCAGTTTCGCTACTGTTCATCGCTAATATACGAGTGCTACAAGTGAGGTACTGTTCATCGCTACAACACAGAAATTAGTGTTACCGGATGTCTGTCTGGAAGTCTAGCCGGTCAACCGATCAATGACCATTTTTTTTTTTTCCATTTTTTAAGAATTATTTGGTTAGTAATTCATCAATTTAATAAAAAAAAAAGAATAATAAACATAATAAGAAAATAATATTTTAATAAAGTTAAGTTAAAATAGAGAGTTTGATGCAGTAAATACTAAAAAGATGACTAGCTAAAATAGTGAAATAGCTTTTTTAGCTATAATTTGACTAAAAATTTGAAGAAGGTGATGCAGATGATCTTACAAACAAGTGTCACACCAGTCAATTTCTTCACCATTGATTTTTCTTTCCTTAATGAAGACCATCAATCTGGATAGTTATTTTTTTAAAAAAAATTAAAAATTCGTAATTATTATATGAAATTTATTCCTCATTTATTTTACAATATAAATACAAAAAAATAATAATAATAATTTTAAGTGTTAATTTAGGATTTAAGCAAATCTTTTGATTATATCACTTTTAAAAGAAAAGATCCATGGAGATGATTTATTATTTTTACAAATGCCATTATCAAATTATTTTTATAATAAATTTTGTATGAAAACTCTGTAAAATATATATATATATAAAAGAGAGGATAGGATTAGGGTAGCATTTACGTTTAAATTTGCATAAGAATAAGTGAGTGTATGATTACTTATAGAGAAATGTTATAAATAAATAGATTTTTACAACCAAACATAAAAATAAAATTTATTACAACAATATTAGATACCATAAAAAAAATATCTTGGACTACATTTATTTAAGGAGTGACACGCATAACACTAAATTAAATTTACATCACACACTATATTTTTATAATAAGTTTTATATTACATTTTTCAAGTCCATAACTTTTTTCTATTTATTAATGTGAAATCATTATCTTGTGTGATAAAAAAATTTAACATGTTTGTTTGTAAATGGTATTACTACCTACCCACCCACATTACTACCTACCCACAAAAGAAAAAGAAAAAAAAAAAGAGGAAGAATTCCATTGCAAGCAAATGAAGAGTACCTCTCCCTATCGTTGCAAAAATTTCACAATAATAAGAGTATATTCGTTCAATAATAATGAATTAAGGCAAATTAGTGAAACATTTCTTTTTAATTTTTAGTAATAGGAGATGTCCAATATATTTTTTCTTATTAGTTAAGGTCCTTCAATAATATTATTAGAGAAATTTTAGCTCAAATTTCTCTGTAGCAAATTTTTCTGTAATGAGTTGAAATTTTTGAAATTTTCTTTGTAAAATTTCTTTATGAAGAATTGAAATTTCTCTATGACAATGTGACCCTAACAACTATGAAAATATTGTATGTTTTTTATATTATAAAATCTTAATATTAGGAACCTTAAACTTAAAATCTAAAAAACTATGGATATTTAAAATTTTTAAAAGAAGAAGAAAAAAATCACAAAATACTAAATAATTTATGTTCCCTATCTGTCGTATGCCTACTTCATTGCTTAGGTTTATGTATATCCGACAAGCAAATGGGAACTGGAATTTTTCATTTTTGACAAATCAACCATATTTTCCCATTGGTCACTCGTTGATAATCTCTTTCTTTGTCAAAAAAGCTGAAGGGAGTGTTTGGTCGTGAGGAAGTAAAACTTGATGAGGCAGCTCTTCACCGGAGTTGATAGAGTAAAAAGGTTGAACATTGATTATTTGAATCTGACATTTATTTTAAAAGTAATAAAGATGGGAATTTCAAGTCTAAAGTAGTAGTTTGTGTCTCTCGAAGTGTTAAATTCCTAAAAGGTGATCACCTCCTGAATTTTGTCTGCGTATTTAGGTTATTAAAAAAAACATTTTCTGGTATGGACCAACTATAGCTACCCAAACGCGTACCTCAAAACATTCACACACACATATATATAAAATAATGTTTGCATTTATCCATTAAGTTATTCCTTCTATTTTCTTAATTTTGATTGCTAAGCACAATCAATATACTTTTGGGGTACTTACCAATTAGTCCTATTCACTAGACTTATTTACCTACAGGTCCTAACTAATAAATTTAACACTATAAAAATAAGAGAGTGATAAATTTATCACTAAAAATTTATTCATAAAAATAAGAGACTGATAAATTTATCACTATAAATTTATTCATAAAAAAAAAAAGACTGATAAATTTATCTTTATTACTTAATAAATTTATCAAATAGGACTTAATGGGTATTAAGTCTCCAAAGTAGGACCTATTGGGTAATAAGTCTCTAAAATAGGACCTATTGGTAGTTTACCCTATACTTTTTCTTTTCTTATTATTTGGCACTTAAGTCGAAGATGAAATAATGAAACAATTTTCTAATAGTTTTTTTAAGGGGACAAACCCATAAAAAAAAAAAAAACTAGTTTGGCAATTTAATGTTTTTTTATTTATGAGAAAAAGCAAATCAGTCTTGGTCGGTTCCCTGCTTTGAAATCGAAATAACCCAAACCGATTAAATTGGGTTAATTTAAAAATTAGAACTGCGGTTCCACATTAATTAATTAATTTATTTATTATAAATTTTTATCACAAAACAAAATAAGCAAATTATGCTAGTGACTTCTATATTTTGCCTATTATGTTATTTTATTTCATATAATTTCAATTGTGTCATTTTTTTTTTTAAATTTAATTTAATTGATAACATTCATTAAAAAAGTTAATAGAAATAAATGACAAAATTATCCTAAAAAAGTGTTTGATACCAATTTTGGTGTTTATATAGCACCAATTTATGGTGTGAGTTAGTGAGTTTAATCTCTCTAGAGAGGAGTTTAATACCTTTGTGGTATTTATTTCTCTCCCAACTTGAGGTTGAATATAATTATTTTATTCTTATTTCTTCTCTAGTTTGTACTACTAGTGACTTTCTAACTATTGTTTTGGACTTTAACTGTTTAATTTGATGTAATATTTTTCATATTTGTAATTACTTTCTTGTTGATTAACTAAAAAAAAAAAAAATCACAAAAAGAGAATAGATCATTTCAAACTAGATGTTAACCCTTAAATCACTTTGAACAGAATAAATGGCCATTTCATCCCTTAATTTTAGTCGAATTTCTAGAAAAAGAGAATAGATCATTTCAAACTAGATGTTAACCCTTAAATCACTTTGAAGAGAATAAATGGACTATTTTATCCCTTAATTTTAGTCTAATTTCTAAAATATTATCAGTTGGACTAACACCACAAAAAATCAAGGTTTTAGAGACTAAAATTTAGGGACAAACTTATTTTTTAAGAACCAAATATTTTTGTTGCGAAAAGTGTCGTCATTATATTTTTAGCAATAAAAATTGAAAATTAGTGATGAATTATTATCTTTTTAGAACCAAATTTTGTGACTCAAGAAATAAACTTTTTGAGATCAAATTATTTTGTTCCTAAAAGTGTATTTGTTAGTAACATTTTCAAAATTTTGTCTTTAAAAGTCATGTTTTTTACTTTTTGAGATGACCTTTTAGTGACTATTTTCATAAAGATAGAAATTAGTTCCCGAATGTCTTTTGCAACAAAATTTTCATTTTTAGGGACCAAAAAAATTTGATTTCTAAAATTCTTGTATGTTGTAGTGTAAATTAATGTAATTTATAAATTTTAAATGTAAAATTGATGTAATTAAAACTATAAGAAATAAATTGACATAAGGTAAACTAATGGAATAACATTTATAATTTGTCCAAACAAAATTTTAGAAAAATGTAGTTTGAATTCCACTTAAAAATATCACTTACACTGTGTTTGGATTATTATTTTTGGTAGAGAGTACAAAGGAAAAGAAAAAAAAATAATGAAATAGGAATAAAATATAATTATATTTTACCTATCTTTTTATTTTTATTTTTAAAATCCTTATCCAAATTCATAAAAGGGAAATAATTACAAAGTAAAATTGCACATGCCATACAAAATTGTGTGTCACATAATTGATTCTCGTATTAGTTTTTTTATCAATAAATAAGAGAGTAATTATAAATATAAAAAATATTTACATTATTAAATAGGTTACTAACCCACAATAGTTAGAAAGTTAACAAAATCTAACAATCAATAAACCAACTAGTCCAAGCCTAACACAACCACCACTAATTACATAAGTCCCATAATAGCAGAGAAATAAACCACCACGAAAAGTATTAAACTTATCTCCATATGAGTTGAATTCGAAACTTCACACCACAAAGGGTGTTACACAATCACAAGGCCAAATGCCTTCATTATTCTTGGATTAGCTCGATTAGCTTGAAATTTATTAGAGAATCAAACCCATGTCGCTAGGTTTGTCATTTTAAGAAGAAGAAAAAAAAAAAAGAAAAAAAGAAAGCAAATTAACCCAATTCATAAAAATTGAGATAATTCGGGTTATAGGGGTAATTCGGTCCGTTTGCACACCCTATGCAATCAGGACCCACCTACAGTTAACCGACCGCGTAGATTTAGGGAAAGAAATCGTGTAGTTGTCTAGTACAAAGCAGTGTTTTTTTTGTTTTTCTTTTAACAAGAGTACAAACAGTGTTGGAACATGAAAATTAACATGTTACAAATGCAAACATGCAAAAAATGAGTCTTAGTTTGGCCGCTGTGATTTTCACGAGTCAATTTTTCAAGATCTTTTGCAGAAACGACTTAAAATTTAGTACTTCTTATCATCATTATCTCAAAGTGTTTTTAACGTGTAGTTAAACACTAAAACGTAATATAATAAAACATTTAGACAACCAATTAATACTAAAATTGATTCTAGGCTAGTGTGCTTGACCCGAATTCTAGCGTACTAACTTACAAAAACCCCTGCCAGAAACACATTTTAATATTGGAAAATTATACGATAATCTCAAAAATAACAAGAAATTAAGGTTTTAGAGACAAATATTTATGAATAAAATCACTTTTTACGGAAAAAAATATTTTATCGCCAAAAGTGTTATCATTGTATTTTTAGCGACAAAGTTAGATATTTAATGATGAATTACTAACCTTTTTGGACCAAAAATTTTGTCTCAAAAAAAATCTTTTTACGACCAAATTATTTTGTCTCTAAAAGTACATTTATTAGTGATATTTTTAAAATTGTGTCCCTAAAAGTCTATTTTTTGACTTTTCAAGACAACATTTTAGCGATTATTCTCGTGACAACTGAAATTATTCCTAAATATCTTTTGTAACAGAATTTATACTTTTAGAGATAAAAAAAAGTTTGGTCTCTAAAACTATTATATGTTGTAGTGAATATTATCATATAGGAAAGTGATTTATAAATATAATTTGCGTGGATTATACATAGTGCGTCCAGAATAATAGATGGTGACATATGTGTAATTATAAGAGACAATGACGAGTGTTTTAGTTGGAAATGAAAGAACTTTAAAATGCCCTGTCATTCTGTATGAAATTTCTATATAAAATTTATGTTTGTATAATATTAAGTAATACTGTTTATATAGTACTCTCGATAATAAGTGAGTTATTCTCGTCTGCCAATTACTTAGCAAAGCTAGGTAGGGATTGACCCATCTGTAGAAATTTTCGGTGCATTAATTAAGAATACCACATAAACTATTACATATAATACTCTGAAATTGTTGAATAAGAAACAAAATATGTTTAACAACACATAAATCAGTCATAAAACTGTACAAAAATCACACCATTTTAAGTTGTATTCAATTCTGAAATTAATTTTATGCAAGTGAAAAAAAGTGATTGAATAGCGTTGTACCTTTCGAGACACTCGGTAGGAGCTATTGTTTTTCAATCAATGCTCATCATTGGTTGGGCAAAATACTCGGTTTGGTTTTCCAAATACATATAATGCTTTTGTCAAATTTCAAGTTACATAAGTTGGAAGGTGGTCCATTTTTCACATGATGATTTAATCCATATATAGTGCTTGTAGAGTAAAACCTTTTTGTCCCAACACACCGTCCACATGGAAAAAACATGTTACCACCCACAAAAAAAAGTACATTTATTTATACATAAAAATATATACATATATGTTAATAATAATATAACGTACGCAAAAAGTTATAAAGGAAAATGTGAATAAAATCAATGTGTGATTCATATTTTTCAAATGAATCACATCTAAAATAATTTTCAATTACATAATTAATTTTTTGTTTTTTGTTTTTTGTTTTTTATTTTTTGTTTTTTGTTTTTTGTTTTTTTTCTTCTTGCATATAACTTTATTTTGATATGTTAGGCCATCTCCAACGGTTCATCAAACCTTGCATTAGATTTGAAATTTGGTGAAAAAGTCACTTTTTGGAACTCCAATAGTTTCAGTAAATTGGTATCAAATTGAGAAAATATCAAAGGTTTCACCAAGCTGAGAACGATTTGCTCCTTTCACCAATTCACTGTGCATAGCCGTTAAAACAGAAATTTGTGAAAATTTTACACTAAGTGGTTGACCACCTGGTCGGCCACCAGGTTGACCAACCGGTCGACCAGCTCATGCAAAAATTGGCCAGGGAACTGGTTCAAATGGTTCAAATTACTGGTTTAAACAGTTCAAAAAAAATTTATAAAAAAAAAATTAGCCTTACTGGTCGACCGGTCCGGTCAACCAACCGGTCGACCATTTTCCTTTTGATGCACGGTTGGAGCAAGCCATATCAAATTGAGAAAATTAAATGTTTTTTACTCAAATTTAATAAAAATTTTGATTCATATTTAGAGATGCTCTCATTATATATAGAGGCGTGATAATATATATAGTACTTTATGATAGCTTTTTGAGTAATTAAAGGTGCTCTTTTAGGCGCACCCATGGGGACCATATATAATAAAAAAACAAATGAAGTGGCCAACAAAGAGTGATGATGGAACAGTTTCGACGAGTGGGGATGCCTATTTCTCTACCACGTGTAATTAAAGTTCATTATTCTTCTTCCCAGTTACAATGATCTGTTATTCTACTCTGAAAACTAAAACTCTTTAATGCTCCTAACTTGGTCATATCTTAACGTTTATTAGGATAACTATATACCATTAACTTATACCAAAATAATAATATTAGGAATATTAAATTTTCTATTAAATAAATGACCAAATATCTCACATGGGTGTGGGGTCCACAACCCATATGAGATATTTGATCATTTGTTTGTGTTGGCACCAAAAAGTAATTTTATGTTGATTGTGACTTGTTAATTATGGCGAAATCTCATTTAATTAATTATGACTTGTCAATTATGATCAAATCTAATCTTATTAGTTGTGACCAGCCGATTTTGGTCTGTTGATAGTCTGTAGATTCAGACCATAAATTATTTTAAACATAAAATTAAGGCCATGGCCCTAAAAACTATTTTTGTCTGTCGATAAACATGTCCAAGCATGGAGAGATGATCTAGTATGTGATAGAAGCAAAGACCACAAGATTAGTGACACGTGTGGCTCTGAAATGCAGAACAAGTGACAGGGTTGAAGCAATTAAAGGAGCAGTTTCATACGCAATGACAACAGAGGCAGTTTCTTCTGTCGATATGCCTGAAAATGTGATAAAACACAACCAAACGTAGCTCAAGAGTGGAGCCATGAGTTTAGGGGTATGTTGATGTAGAACACGTGGTTTATTTGCATAGATTGAAGAGAAAGACAAGGCTACAACAGAGGAAGTAGTTACAAATGGTTGTGGAGATCATGGGTAGTTATTCAACGAAGTGGAAGTAACTTGCTTCATGATGGAACACATGACAGCTTATGGACAGCATGACCAGTGGCATGAAGTCTATAAATAAACAAAGAAGAGAAGCAAAAAGGAGGACATAAAATCAATTCACAACTTAAGAAATCTAGGAGTAGTCCAATGTATCTAGGAATAACAGTACTTGTAATTAGAAGTAGCAATAATATGAGTGGTTAGCATTTGTAGTCTGTACAAAGTTCTATCGATTGTAGTGTCAAAAAATTTGTAATTTGATCTTTATGGTTGAAGTGATGAGGTTTTTTTTTTTATTTTATATTATCAATCAATTTCTAGTTGTATTTACTTTGTTTCTTCAAGAAGTAAACCTCTAAATAAGTCCTTGAACCTGTCAAGGCATTAAAACACTCAACCACATTGCCAGATTGAATTGTTTGTTTGTGAAAATTAGTTTCTCTGTCAAATCATCTCTGTCGATTTGATTCAAACTAGATTGTTACTAACAATTTTTGGCACGCCTAGTAGAACACTGTCTAATTTGTAGTAATGGCGATGAAGAAGCAAACTAATGTTTATGGAATCATGCCTTCAAGTGGCATGTCCATGTCTTATGCACCCATGGATGCAAACCGCTAATGGAATGACAGTATTCGGATATAAATTATTAATGGAATGTCTCATCTTTCATGTCTAATGATTGCTAATATTATGGCAATGATTCTAACACCTATTGCCAACATAATGGCATGATAAATGATATGGAAAGAATGATTCAATATTGTAAAGATGAAATTTATTGACGTGGCAGTGAAAGTTTGGCCATAAGAAGAGAAATTAATTCTCTTTATTGGCAAAGATTTCAAATAATTTCATCATCTTCATATTATTTGATACAAAGAACTTTAAATTATTTTGATGAAAAAATTCATCAACTTGAAGGTCAAATTTACCTAATTGATGAAGAAATTCAATATTGGGAGCATAATTTAGAAGGCTCAATAGCCAAGAAAAAATTAAGGTATGAAAATAGTATGGCTTGGGAGGCTAATACCCATATTCCTAAGGAGTCAATTATTCATGAAAAGTCAAGGTATGTGGCTCGGGGTTGGTACACCAAGTCATGAAGATAACATGATTTTGGAGGATTTTCATAGGCCAATAGTGGCTAAGATAGAAAAACAGTCCCTTCTCTCAAAAGATGTTAAAAATCCATTACAAAATAATGGTGAAAATACACTTGTGGGTATGATTTTTTTGCCAAACATGGCAAAGAGTACTAAGCCATTAATGGCTAAAAAAGAAAAACAGACCCTTTTGGCAAAAAATGATGAAAATCTATCACAAAATGATAGTGAAGATTTACTTGGAGAGCATAATTTTAAGTCAAAGATGGCTAAAAATTATGAATGTTGGTGAGGGCATGATTTTAGGCCAAAAGTGGTTGAAAATTATGAACAACTCACATTTGTTGAATGTGAATTTTTTGACAATGTTCAAAGTGTCAAAATTTACGAATTTTTTATTATATTCAAGAGTTTTGGAATCCAACATCCACTGTGGATATGTGGATCACATCAGAAGTTAATCTTATGATATGGTTTGCAAGACAACAATGGTTAAAAAATATCACATTAGTTAGCCCAGATTTTGTCCTTTAATTCATTTAAGGCAAAAATCACTTTTACCTAAAATGAGGGGGGCATTGTTGGCACTAAAAAGTAATTTTCTGTTGATTATAGCTTGTTAATTATGGCCAAATCTCGCTTAATTGATTATGACTTGTCGATTTTGGCCAAATCTAATCTCATTGGTTGTGACCAGTCGATTTTGGTCTGTCGATGGTCTGTCGACTCAAACCATAAATTATTTTAAACATAAAATTAAGGTCATGGCACTAAAAATTATTTTTGTCTGTCGATAAACATGTCCAAGCATAGAGAGATGATCTAGTATGCAGTAGGAGCAAGGACCACAAGATTTGTGACATGTGTGGGCTTTGAAATGTAGAACAAGTGACAGGGTTGAAGTAGTTAAAGGAGCAATTTCATATGCAGTGATAGCAGAGGCAGTTTCTTTTGTCGATATACCTGAAAATGTAATGGAACATGGCCAAACGTGGCTCAGGAGTGGAGCCATGAGTTTAGGGGTATGTTGATGCAGAACACGTGATTTATTCACACAGATTGAAGAAAAAGACAAGGTTACAACAGAGGAAGCAATTATAGGCGATTGTGGAGATCATGGGCAGTTATTCAAAGAAGTGGAAGTAACCTGCTTCATGATGGAACACGTGGCAGCGTATGGACAGCATGACCAGTGGCATGAAGTTTATAAATAGGCAAAGAAGAGAAGCAAAAATGAGAACAGAAAAATCAACTTCGTCGATTGTAATTAGGAGTAGCAATAGCATTAGTGGTTAGCATTTGTAGTCTGTACAAAGTTTTGTCAATTGTAGTGTCAAAAAACTTGTAATTTGATTCTTATGGTTAAAGTGACAAGTTTCTTTATTATCAGTCAATTTCTAGTTGTATTTACTTTGTTTCTTCAAGAAGTAAACTTCTAAAGAAGTCCTTGAACCTGTCAAGGCATTAAGACACTCAACAACATTGCTTGATCCTGTTGTTTGTGAAAATTGGTTTGTTTGATGTTTGTTGATATTACACCAAAACCAGATTTTTGTTAATAGTTTAGTAGAAAATTTGGAACCTATTGCATTTTTCATAAAAAAAGTGATAAGTTGTTTATCTAGAATTTTGAAGTATGGTGAGATTTATTTATATAATGAATTGTAATTACACATTGATGAGTAAAATTCTGAATATGTAGTATTAGAGTATTTGAATTAAAATTTTGGGTAAATTACAAATGTACCCTCTGAGATTTGCTTAAAGTACAGATTGTCCCCTATGGTTCGAAAAATTACTGATACCTCCTTGTTAGTATTTTTTATTTAACAGAATTAACTAAAAAAATGAAATTCATAATTGCTCTCCTCTACAATAATAAAATTACCTAAATTATTAATTGAAACATATTTCTAACATCATTAAAAACTGGTAATTGATTTGATAATTTATTAATAAAATGGGCAGTTTGTTGTGAAATTAGAAACCTTAGGAGGTGGAATATAATTTCTAAAACTACAAGAAGCGATTCATATTTTAATTAAATCTCAGGGGGTATATTTATAATTTATACTAAAATTTTCATCTCTTGTATAATTCATAGATTATGGGTTTTATGTGTACATAGAATTTGTTGTGTATCCTCATATAAGATGCGAGATGAAATGGCAAGATAAAAATAGTGATATCTTGATCTTCTCTTGTCAAATGATCGTGAAATGAGTGACCTAGCGGTTTCAATAATTTTGTTTGATGGGGTCATTCATATATTTCCCTTTACAAGTTGACATAATTATTATCATCTGAACAAGTATTTTAAGTAGTTTTAAATTTTTTCTATTAATCTATTAAGTCTTATTAGTAGAGAGTTTTTTTTTTCGTGCAGTCCTATTTTTTATTTTGATATTATTTTGGTGGACAACTATATTATTTTATTAATATGACAGGTATGATGTGATACTTCAATATAACAGATATTAACGTGACACTCCAATGATGTGACATTCTAACAAAAATTAAAAATTCCTTAGTGTATTTTTTCTCAAATGTGACAACATGACGGGTATGATGTGACCCTCCAAGACTTTTACTCCAAAAAAATTAAAAAATTTCTTAGTGTATTTTTTTTTTTTTTCCAAATGTGACAACATGGCAAGTATGTTACAAAAATTCCTTAGTGTACGCTTTTAGAATGTGATAATGTGGCGGATATCATGTAACAAAAAATAAAAATTCCGTAGTGTACTTTTCTCAAATATGACAACGTGGCGGGTATAATGTGATACTCTGAAAAAAAAAAAAAAAAAAAAAAAAAAAAAACAACTCTTTAACGTACTTTTTCCAAATGTGACATGTGACACTCCAACTTGGGAGGTATGATGTAACATTCTAAAAAAATTAAAAAAAATTTAGTGTACTGTTTCCAAATGTGATACTCTAACATGACAGGTATGATGTAACACTAAAAAATCTCTCAGTGCACTTTTTTTTTTCCAAATGTGACTCTAATGTGACGGGCAAATAAGTCATTACACATCCAAAATGACTAAATGGGTCACAAGAAAAAATATGGGACTATATGGATTACAAATCCAAAATATGAGACTTTTGATCAATCTCCCTTAAATGAAATTATTCCTAATTTTTTGCTTTTCAAAAACTAAACCGTAATTTGTAAATTTTTTTTTGGTTTCCAAGATTGACTCCAAAGTAGTGAATAAAAGATTAAATTAAATTCAAATGGTAAATAAAAATAATAAATTGACTCCAAAGTCTTATTCATTTACTTTTTCACTCCTATATCTAGTTAGTTTTATTTAATTGATGGGAACCTAACCCATATACTTGTACATGTATTGTACTTAGAGCTACCCTGACTAGCAAATGATATTTCCACTAAATCAGGATTTAAGAAAATGAAAATGTTTTATTTTACTTTTGAAGAAATTATTTCTACATTTCAAACTCTTACCACAAGAATGCAATACATCTTACGCTAATTAGTTTAGATGAGAAGAACATTGAGAGGAATATGTGATTTCGGATTTCATGATTTCAATACTTGGAATAGATTAAAATAAAATAGTGATTCTTGATTATTTATTTGCACAAAAATCATATTACCAAGCTAAGTAAAAATTTGATTCCCTCACTTTCCCTATGAAAATCATGCATTCCTGAAGAAATATTAGCCATTTAAGATTAAATAATAATAACGAGGTCTATAAATTTAAAATTTTATTATTTTTTCATTGAGCATTCTTAATAAAACCAAACAATTAAATAAAATCAAAAAATTTATTACATAGTAATCTCATTATCATTCAAATGTCTTCATGAAAAGTACATCCTATATTATATTAACCAACAAGTTGACTATATGGGAATGAGCAGTTTTCTTGATTGTGGAAAGTTTCATGTCACTTTACTTGCTATGAAAGAATTAAAAATATGGACTCATAATAGAACATGAAATATGGATTAAAAATAAATATTGTTTGGAGATTAAATATTTTAATTAAAAAGTTAAAAAATCAAAAAGTCATTATAAGTTATCAAATCATTTTTTTTATCTTGTTGAATATCTTTTGATAAAAAATTAAAAAATTTATTAAAGAGTAAATTTGCAAACGAGTCTTAACTATAGCATTTGTGTTTCTATGTCTAAACTTGAAGATAGATGATGATGATGATGATGGAGATGAATGATATCATTCAACGTGTGACACGTCTAGGACGACTAACACTGAACTAGGTGGGAAAACAATTAGTTTTGTTTGATTTATATTTATTGAATGGAGGAGGAAGCTTATTATTCTTATTATTCTTGGTAGTAGATTGTCAATGAGAGATGGTACGATGGAAGGGTTTGATAAACAAACCCTGCTTTCCAAGAAAGAGAGAGAGAGAGCACCGACGAGCAGTGGTTGGGTGGTTGATAAATTCAATTTTTTTAAGAGAGAGAGAGCACCGACCAGAAGTGGTTTTAGATAGGGCACCGACCACAAGTGGTTCTAGTTTAAAAAAAAAAAAAGCAAAAATGTTAGAAAATTCAAAAAATTTGTCTAAAATTTTACTAAATGTCTCGTATGGGTGTAAGAGTCACATAAGATCCATATTATATGGACCCTTTTTGTTGGAATTTGAAAAAGATACAATTTGACCAAAGTGACTAAAATTAATGTAAATGTGATTAAAGTTACTAAAACTAATGTAAATGATGAGCACATATTGAAATAAATATATATATATATATGTTAGTTAAAAATAGATAACGATATCATTTTTTGATTAATACAACTAATGAATTATTGATGAAAAATAATCTAATTGTTATGTGAATTATAACCTCAAAAGAGGTCAATGTAATTATGTCAAAAATGTGAAACTAACTGTATTTTCTCCAAATCTAATTTACCCAAAAAAATTTAATTGGACTTTTGTTCATTTTTTTAGTATACTCTATTATTTTGAAAATTTGGATCATATATATATATAAATAAATAAATAAAAATTCTACTTAAAACATATTAAAAATAAAAAAATAAAAAAAGTCTACTACAGATGAAAACCCAAAATATAATTTAAAATTTTGAAAAGTCCACTACTAAAAAAAAAAAAAACCTAAGTTCATAAACTATTTTCCATAAAATTTTTTTTTTTTTTCAGATTTAGTGGACTTTATTTGGTCATTTGATTAGGGTCATAGCAAAGTTGTTTCCAAATGACAAGTTGTTAGACAACAGAAAAATATTAAAAATACATATGTTAGCATAATAAAATCACTAAAATAGAACCCATTATAATGTCATATATATATTTTAAATATTGTTATATAATTTGATTATGTGTTTATAAATTTATTCAATTGCCTAATCACATGACCCACAAGTGGGAGAGGGGGATGTTCCCTACCAACCAATTATTTTAGTGGATCTTGAGACAACAATTATGTGACTTTACATGATTTAATTTAAATGCAACTTTCCAAATGTCTGCCAAGATCACTTTTGTTGTTAGGGAGATTTTGATTAGATAAGTCACTTTTTATTCCACTTGATGGTGGTGTTTGGCAAGTGATTTTGGGGTTAAAATAGCCACAAAAAATAAAATAGGCTATTTTAGTCACAACAAACAAAACATCACATCCAACCCATAATCATTACACTCTTCTCTCACAAAAAAAAGTTAAAAAAGTCAAAAAATCCTTCCCAAACCAAACTTTTTAGCCCAGGCTAAAATAACCAAAAAAATCAAAAAGTCAAAAAGCTAATCCACTTCCCAAACGGAGGCATATTTAATTTCGGTCCATCTTTTATTAATCGTCACAATTAGAGATGAAATTATAAATATAAAAAAATTAATTGAGATGCATAGGGACAAAGTGTAATTCAACTTCAAAATTGAAAGTGACTTTAAATAATGAAATTGAAAAAAAAAAAAAAAAAGTCATGGACTTGCTGTAACGCGGCCTTTATTTCTTATGGTGGAAAGCATGATCCACGAGAGAGAGAGAGGAGTAAAGACTTCTGACCACTAAATGCTTTAAAGTCTAAAAATTAGTTTTATTTATTTTTTAAATAATGTGATAATTAATTAAGCTATTTAAAATAATATTTTTTCATAATTTTTTAATTATTAATCAATCATATTATTTATACATTATTAAGTTTAGAAAGTGAACTTGTATATCAATTTTCTTATGGGTTATATACATTTGATAGATGAATTTGTGATTGAGATTGTGTTTAGTTCAGAAATTTAAGGAGATATTTAAAAAGAAAAGAAAAAAGTATGTGAAACGTATGTGAAATGTAATTATATTTTATGTATATTTCAATTATTATTATTATTTTTTTCTTTTTCAAATCACTCTCTAAATTCTTAAACCAAACACAACGTAAAGAGAACATTTCACTTAGATTGTGGCAAACATTATTTTAGAAACTGATTATGTGTGAATAGACTCAATGCTTTATTACTATTTTTCATACTCTTTCATACTATATTTTATGAGTCTTATTCTAGGTTTACAATAATAATTGAAGCCGTTCATCTCATCTATCTCACATTGAAGACTATCTATATAAAAAATTAGTTTCAACAAATATCAATGAACACATAAACAAATTATATTTTATTTTATAAAATCATTTACTTTATAAAATAAAATATAATTTATTTACCTATTAATTAACATTCGAGAAAATTAATTTTTTGTATAGACCATTTTTAATGTAAAGCCTACAAGATGAACTGATCAAATTATTATTACGAGCTTATAATAGAACTTACAAAGTAAAATATGAATATTGAAGATAATAATATAAAAATATGAATACTGAAGATAATAATATAAAAATAAGCCATTTGAGAAGTTGGTTATTTTAGTTTTTGATTATTTTAGTAGGTTAAAATTTTTGTGTTTGGAAAGATGATTGAATTTTTATATAATTAGATGCGATGTTTGTAAAAAAAAATAAAAATAAAATAATTATAAATTTGATGTAATATTTTATTTTATTAATTATTTTAACTTATTTAATCTTTTTATAAATTTTAACTTAAAAAATCTAATTTTAATCTTTGCCAAACCACACCTTTGTTTCGATTTATCAATTTGTTCGCCTAGACTTTTTGTTTTCCTTTTAGTGTTTGCACGTGTCCACTTGCGTCCTCAGGCGGTGGGGTTCCTTGCCGAGTCACTCACCTAATTTGAGAAAAATTAGAAACTATTTTTAGGGTAAACTACCAATAGGTCCTACTTTTGAGACTTATTACCCATTAAGTCCTGTTGATAAATTTATTAAGTGATAAAGATAAATTTATCAGTCTTTTATTTTTATAAATAAATTTATAGTGATAAATTTATCAGTCTCTTTGTTTTTATGAATAAATTTATAGTGATAAATTTATCAATTTCTTATTTTTATAGTGTTAAATTTATTAGTTAAGACCTGTAGGTAAATAAGTCTAGTTAATAGGACCTATACGTAAGTACCTCCTATTTTTAAAGGATCATGTATCCGTATTCTTAATCAATTATATATTTATATATATATATATATATTAATCATTTAATATAATATCTTACCTATTTACTTTTTATACTAATTATAATATTATAGAATACTACATATTTATATTTTAAAATTGTTGAATAATTATTCCAATTTAAAGTGATTTATCTCATGATCAACTTTTTCTCATAATTTAAGTTGTTTATCATGTGTTATATATATATAGAGGTAAATATAATAAAATTATGAGAGTTGCTTCGGACTGGAGAGGATATTATTCTGCTCATTAAGTCTCATTTTAATAATTTAAATCGTTTACATTTTAGAATTCGTTAAGTATATTGTCTTTGCAAAAAATTAAGGCGATTGGATAATGAAAATACATATTTGGATAAGTTTTGTTTGAAAAAAAAAATGAACGGTGAGCAAATAAACGGGTCATATAAAATTGATACGAACAAGTGGTTTCGTAATCTGATCAACTTGATTTTTTGCAAAGATAACATATTCGACGAATTTTAAAATGTGAACGGCTCAAATTATCGAGTCGAAATCCAAAAGTGGAATCAATAAACCGGACCAGACAATCCAGTCTGATGAAGAAATGAAGAAAGTCCAGCCCAGTTCCTAAAATTATATACTATCAATTTTTTTTTTTTTTGTTTTTTGCCACTTAAACTCATTGTGAGCTCACTATCTCATATGTTACTAAAATTAGTAATACTACAAATTAAAAATTTTATTTAAAAATTATTAAAAATATTAATATATAATTTAGATTTATTATGTACATGTACAATACACATTTTTAATCTGCATCACGTTTTTACTGCAAGTCTGTGTCCCTCTGCTTGGCTGCACTAAAATTGCTCTGGGTGCCCATTTGTATCTGAATTGTAGCTGACAAGTTTGAAAATCTTGTTCACTCAAATGTTTGAGCTTAAAAGTCAAGTAATTTAAGTGTTAGTGAGTCAGTCATTCATTCAAATTTCTATCAATTTATTTTTCATTCCAGTTAACCAAACAAAAACATGAGAGCAACAAAGAAAACGCGGAGGAGCGATGGTTTGGTTCTTCTTGGTTGTTGGAGTCTTCCACCATATTCATACATATATACTACTAGCTAATACTGTCATACCATATATTATTGGCACAAAAGCTGATGTGAAAAAAGATGTCAAGAAAATACAAAATTAACAAGTGCTTGATGATGTTAGTGAGAGAGAGAGAGAGAGACTTTAGTTGCTCTAGTAGTCTTTTACTATTAATAAGGGGGTGTTTGGCAAGTTGGGTTAGAGATTTTTTTAGTTAAAATAATCAATAAAGATGAAATATATTAAAAAAATTAATAAGACAAAATGTTACATTTAAAATCAGAACTATTTTAATTTTTCTCTTACAATCATCAAATCAATTATAAAAACAAAGTCAACTATCATTCCAAACACAATTTTTTTTAAATAATCACACCAAAAAAAAAAAAAAATCAAAGAACTAACTAAAATAACTTATTCCCAAACTAGTCCAAACAGTCTCTTGTCTTATCTTCTTCTCCAACAGAGTTGTATTTATTAATTTTAGTCAACTTGTTGAAGTGCTGTAGTAGCTCTCTCTCTCTCTCTCTCTTGAGCATTCTGTGTGCGTTTGTTTGTTGTTGAAATAATAATAATAATCCGGATTGGACTGGTTGGATACGGGTGAGTAGTAGTAGGGAAAGAGGTAGGAAGGAATGTGTTGCTCGAACTAATTAAAATAACTGATGAGAGAAGTGATCAGAACTTCCCTTCAACAAACACGCCCTTTTGATTACAATTATGAGAATTTCAACTGGTGTAGAATGCTACTCTTTTAAAAATTTTAGTATCACATTTGAATATTATTTGATTTGAGATTGCATATCATTTGAGGAGTCTTACAAGATATTAATTAGGACATTTGAGGCAACTAGCTGTATTTCAACTTTCTTTTCTATTACGGATTCAACTTTCTTCTCTATTATGAAGATTGTATGCAATTAATAGTATTTTTAACTACCATTACGTTAGTGGTCTATTTGGTGGAAATAAATTAAAAAAAAATTTCATAAAATATGAGGGGTGTGTTTGGTTTGTGTTTGTAGAGTAGTTTTCTGGATAAAAAAGTATCAAAATTTGTTTGGTTTGCTTTTTTCTAAATATTCTCTCTGAAATAACTTTGGTTTTTTTTGTAGAGTAGTTTTTGAGATAAAAAATACAAAAACTTGTTTGTTTTGTCTTTTTTTTAAATATTCTCTCTGAAATAACTTTGGTTGTTTTTGTAGAGTAATTTTTAAGATAAAAAAGTACAATAATTTGTTTGGTTTGCTTTTTTGTAGAGTAATTTTTGAGATAAAAATACAAAAACTTGTTTGGTTTGTCTTTTTTACAAACATGTTTCAAAAGTAATCTTGAAAATTGGATAACCAAATACATTTCTGAGAGTTTTTTTAAAAAAATTTGTTTAATTTAATTACTCTTAAAAAAGTGTTTGTAAAATATATTTCCAAAATTTTTTTCCCAAAATACAGAGCCGAGATGTTTACAATTTGAAGGGGTAGTGTTTTCTGGCCAACCCCACATCCTGTCCATGCCCAAAAGCCAGTATAAAAGTTGCATCCAAAGATTCGCAGCCGCATATTTTTTTATATATTTATAATCACATTTAAAAAGTTACAAAAATTGCATTCGAATATCCGACGCAACCACTTTCATTGTAGTTAAAGTAAGAATGAGCAAAACGTGCAAAACAATTATACCCAATCAGAGCACCTTTTGGGCGTGTTTGATTTCAGAATAATGAGGATTGTTTTGAGAAGATGAAAAAAAAATAACTTTTTAATTTATTTTTTTATTTTTTGACTTATTTACAAAATTATTTAGGAAGTATTAAATAAGTGGGTAATTATTCAGTAATTTCGAAGTATAGACGCATGATATTCTATAGTATTATGATTGGTAGAGAAGATGGATAGGTGGAGTATTGTATTGAGTGATTGGAGAATATGAGAAGACATTCCCTAAATAAGGGGTTGTTTAGAATAATCTAAATAAGTGCACTTTTTAACTTTTTATGAAATATGAGTTAGGTTTGAAGTAATGTGTTAGAGAGGTGATGTGACTTAAATAAGATGATATGACTTAAATAAGATAATGACTTTTTAACTTTTTAACTTTTTTTAAACATGCCAAACCAACCTTAAGTAGTCTTTTGACTTTTTTAAAAATTATTATAATATAATGTCACATCACTTATAAAATCATAAATTTATTATATTATTCTTATATATTTTTGTGAAATTACCATATTATCCTAATCAAAAGCCATACAGACTAGAGTATTTTGGTAGTTTCACTTGTTAGCTTATTTCCAATTTTTCAAATGAAATTTTGCTCAAATAAGCTGGCATTTGGCTTTTTGAAAATAAGCCGAAAGTTGGCTTTTTTTATTTGTTTCCAAAATGCCACTTACATAGGATTGGACTGTTAATTTTATCAAATTCATATTTTTATATTTGGATCACACAAATAACATCTGGCTTAGTAATATGTTTAATTCTTAATCCTACAAAATTGTAGTATACTTAATACTAAAGGAGGGTAGATATTAACAATCTCACACATAATTATCCCATCAGATTATTAAACTCATGAGATTGTTAATCCCATCACTACTATTCCACCTAATCAAACAAGGCTTCTAATTGTAATGAGTTATGGCTTACATAGTAACCAGATGCATCAGAATTTTGAATTCTAATTAAGAGAAATGTTGTACTTGTAATTGGTTTGAGACTTCGATGGTAAGGATTAGCAACTACGGTTGACTCGTAGACTTTATGAGTTGAAATTTAAGAGTACATTTTTTGTCGGGTTTGCAGGATAGGCTAGCAAGCGTACGAATGGATTAATTCTCCGGGTGTAAAAATAGCCCGACCCCGCTCCACCCACTTGGGGTACTTGAGTCTTGGGCTCGGGCTCGGGCTTAGGCTGGCCCTAATCATTTTTTTTTAAATTTCACTAAAACCTTATTTTTCTTCTCACCAAAATAGTTTGGAAATGAGAGTGAGCCTTGAACGTGCCAGTGGGCTAGGCTCCAGCCAGGCCTCAAAAAAGATGCCGCAAGCCTAAGGTTTCGGACTGGGCTTGAGCACAAGTCTAATCGGACCTAGTTAGAGAGTAGGCTTCGGGTGGACAACGAGCCAATAGGGCAATTTGACAGCCCCAATTAATTCTCATAGGTGAACACGGGGGCGACCCTACTAGGTGGATGATAGGGTCTATCCACCCATCATCCTAGTATAAAGCCTTGAATATTTTTTAATTTTAATTTTTTTTAAGGTAAAAATTTTATTTGATAACTAATTGATCCCATTGAAATAAATAAGGGACTCCATCTAATAGAAATCAAAATCATTAGTAATTGATCCCATCGAAATAAATAAGGGACTCCATCTAATAGAAATCAAAATCATTAGTAATTGATCCCATCGAAATAAATAAGGGACTCCATCTATTAGAAATCAAAATCATTAGTAACTTTCCATTACGTTTCTTTTTCAGCACTCAAACCAAATGACATATTAATGGTAGAATGATTGTCCAATCACGTATATAAAAAATGATAGGTTAACAATGAGGTTATCATCCTTGCTAAAAAAAAAAATTAAAAAAAGAAGAAGAAGGTTATCATGCAATAATTTTAAAAATAACACCTCGTCAAATATGGTTGTAAAATTTTATGTATTTTTTTGGATAAACTTTACTATTAATCCCTATATTTTATTTCTTGTGTTAGTTTGATCCTTATACTTTTAATTGACTCTATTTTGAGTTTTAATTTTAGATTTTGTGTTAATTTGGTTCAATTGATAATATTATTAGTATTTTTTAAGAAAGTTTTCACTAAATTAGTTGAGATTAACTTATTGAGTTGGGGAAGTTCATAATTTTGTGCATATTTATGTGCATATTTTTCATAAAAAAATATGACATATGATATTTATGTGCATATTTTTCATAAAAAAATACTAAGAGTTGTAACTAATTGGACCAAATTGAGACAAAGTCATAAATTTAAAGTCAAAATCGAGCTAATTAAAATTATAGCGACCAAAATGACACAATGACTAAACTACAGAGACTACCGTTGTAATTTGCTCTATTTTTTATATTTTGTTAAGATGATAATATTTTATTAAAAATTTATTAAATTTGAAGGTGGAGAAATTCAAATGTTAATTTTTTTTTTTTTTTTTTTTTAGATAGGCAAATGTTAATTAGTTTAAAAGTTTTTTTTTTTTTATATATAAAATCTTTTGGAGTCATCAATGGGTGAACAGGCCATCTCCCACGAGCTCATAATTTGAGAGCTTTAACCCCTGGTCATAGCCCGACTAATTATTCAGTAATTTCATAATATAGATGTATGCTATTTTATAGCATTGTAATCAGTAGAGAAGGTAGGTCAATAAAATATTTTGTTAAGTGATTGAAAAATATAAAAGAATATATTAAATAATAATTAATTAAAAAATATAAATATATAATACCCTGAAATATTGAATAATTTCTGGCAGGCCTCGTTTGGGCACACCAACCCACAAGATACTGCTTTTGGTAGAGTAAAAGTTCGTTGATCTAGACGTGCTTGGATTGGGCTGTAAATATTCAAGCCAAATGATGACCTTTACTTTAAGGTGTTAAAATTTTAAGATTATTGTATGTTGTAAAATTGTAATGCCTTAACACTTTAATATTGTTAAAAATACTAATTGACATTGGTGGGCTCACAAAAGTTTTTGGCTCACCACTTAGAACCCAATTCACAGTTTAAGCACTAAACTCCAAAACCATTGAAAACCCAACATTGCACTAGGAACCTATGGCATCTAAACACTTGTCAACAGGAGAACCAGCCACGTAAGCAGACAAAGATCCTGCAGAGTTATTGCACCACACATCAGCCATTAATGAGACTCCTGCAGCATTAAATGTGATAACCCCTTCACGTCGGAATGGGCAACCTCACCATGAACAAGGCAAATTAGAGTATAGACTTTCGGCCAACATAACAGGTCGAAGTGGACAAGGAAATGATGAACAAAGGATATAAGGAGGCTTCCAAGACACACAAAAGGTTAAGTTCTCTATTCTTATTCTCATTCTACACATCATCAATCCCTCTCTCTTCTAACTTGGTCGTCAGAAAGTCCGCTGGAGGACTCCCGTTCCCCGTTGGACATTTTTGCAGGTACTCGAGTGAGCTTAGTGACTGGGGAACAGTATAGGTAGCGTGGATCAGCCCAACTCGCCCTCCAGGGATCAACAGTATCATCAGTTGGCGCCGTCTGTAGAACCTCGCTTCGGGTAACAGTTGTGCTCATTGTTGCTAGAAAACCCGTTCCCGATAATTCCTTCCCACCGGGCATCAAGGTGGATGGTCACAACGAGATCCATGGCTTCTCAACATAACGTCGTCGACCTCCAAGCCGACCCTCCAAACACAAACAACCCACCTCAGTACTTCACAGAACTCACCAATAGCATCAACCGCTTGGCTGAGCAAAACCAGGCCTTGATCAACACCTTGCTCCAACGAAACCTCTCTATATCTCCTCCACCACCACAAGATATCCCTCCCAATCGAGAACGAACCCCAAGCCATCCTCTCCAACAAACCCACCTCTCCAACTTAGAGAGTCTGCAAGCCCCACCTCAAGGCATGAACCCGCCACCTCGGGGTTTACATCCATCGGTTCAAGCACCTGCTCCTGAAGAAGAAACTAGTAGTGTTCAACCCCCACTGCACTCTGGAGGTGACAATGTTCCTATTTAGGATGCGGAACTCCGAGCCATGAAACTCCAACTTCAAGGAGTCATGCAGAACATACAGAATAAACCCTCCATAACAGCCAACTTCCCGTTTGTCGCATCTATTAGGGACAAACCCCTACCTCCCAAGTTCAAAATGCCCTCGATTGACTCATTCGACGGCACAACAGATCCGGTTGATCATTTGGAGACCTACAGGACCCTCATGATCCTCCATGTTTTTCCTGACAAGATCATGTGTCGGGCTTTCCCCGTGACGCTTAAGGTGTCAGCTCGATTATGGTTCAGTCAGCTGCCACCGGACTCTATCTCTACTTTCCAATACCTAAGTGATTCTTTCCTAAGCCATTTCATTGGTGCTCAGCGCCAGCGGCGCCTGACAACTCAACTGCTTAATATCCGTCGGACGGAAGAAGAGTCACTACGTAGCTTTGTCACCCACTTCAACACCGAGGCCTTACAGGTGGCGGAAAACGACGACAAGGTCATCCTCACAGCCTTCATGGCCAGTTTACAAGCATCCGATTTCCTTTTTTCCCTTTCTAAAAACCCTTTAACCACCATGGCCACCCTCCTTTCCAAAGCCCAAAAATATATGAACGCCGAAGACTCTTTGGCAGCCCACCAAGATACTACAACTAAAAGTCCAACCCCTAGGGAGTAAAAAAAGGAATCTGAAACCAAACCCTCCCAATATACACAGTAAACCCCTTAGTATACCGACCGACTGGTACCTACTCAACCGCCCGGTCGGTTCGAGCGATACACCCCCCTCAATTCCCTCATGGAACAAGTCTTGAACTAGATCCAATAAGATTATAACCTGAAATGGCCCCAACCATCACGGTCTCCCTCCAACCAGCGAGATCAATCCAGGTACTGCCCTTTCCAACAGGACCACGGCCACAACATTGAGGAATGTGTTAACCTTAAAGACCAAGCATAGGATTTGATACGCCAGGGGCACCTCAGTCGGTTCACGACAGCCCGTCCCCAGTAGTGACCAAGGATCGACCTGCTGAGGGGCCACCGCCGACATACCCTCTCCGACAACCCACACAACCCAAGCGAGACAATGATCGGCCCCGACCAAAACCCAAGCACAAGGCAATCCTGCCCCCCCCCCCCGGGGTCAAAGAAATCAGAGTCATCACTAGCATGCTCGTATGCGGAGGTCCATTCCGTTCGGCCCAGCGAGCCGAACTCAGAAAAATTAGACAGGACTCCAATAAAGAAGTTGCGACATTGGATCACCCCTTCAAACACCCCAAGCAGTAGACTGAACCTATCACCTTTATAGAAGCTGACTGCACAGGCATATGTTACCCCCATGACGACCCCCCCGTCATCTCTGCTCTCCTATCCAATTACAAAGTCAGACGGGTGCTTGTCGACAACAGCAGCTCTTTAGACATTATCTTCCTGAACGCCTATCGCCAGCTCAAAGTTGGCGAAGAAAAATTGTCCCCTCTCCAGACCCTGCTAGTCGGCTTCACGAGAGATCGGGTGACCTCCATAGGCTCCATCAATCTTCCCCTCACTATCGGAGAGTATCTACGGCAGACCACCAAGCTACTCACTTTCCTTGTCGTCGACTATCCTTCTGTTTATAACATAATCTTCGGACGCACAACCCTTAACGGTTTCTAAGCTGTCATCTCCACATACCATCTAGCCATGAAATTTTCCACTGACCTCGGGGTCGGCACCGTGAGGGGCGAGCAGACGATGGCCAGAGAATACTATGTCGCCTCACTAAAAGAGGTCAAGCTGAAGGAGGCTATGATTATCAAAGGACTTGACATCAGAGATGAAGAAGAGTTAGTCAGAGGGAAACCAGTGGAAGAACTTGTCAAAGTCCCTATTGATCCTACCAACTCGGCCAAAACAGCCAGGATTAGCAGCCAACTGTCTTCCCAGGCCAAAACCAATCTCACAACTCTCTTAGTTGAGCATAACGATGTGTTTGCCTGGACCCATTCAGACATGCTGGGCATCGATCCCTCTTTCATCACTCATCGTCTTAGTATCGAGCACTACTTCTGACCTTTTCGCCATAGGCAGCGTATCTTTCACCCCGGAATGCAATGCCTTCATCGCCTCTGAGGTAGACAAACTACTGAAAGCACAATTCATAAAAAACGTAGACTACCCCAGGTGGCTGTCCAATGTAGTCTTGGTCCGCAAAAACAATGGTAAATGGCGACTCTGCGTCGACTATTCCAACCTTAATTGGGCTTGCCCCAAAGATAGTTATCCCCTCTCCCGGACAGATCTGCTGGTCGATGCAATTGCTGGACATCAGATGCTTAGTTTCATGGAAGCCTTCTCCAGCTACAATCAAATTCTAACGCCCCCGGCCGACCAGGAACACACCTCCTTCATCACAGACAGAGGAACTTATCACTATCGTGTTATGCCGTTCGGCTTAAAAAATGTTAGAGCAACTTACCAACGTCTGGTCAATGCCGTCTTTCAACAACAGATAGGCCAGAACATGGAAGTCTACGTCGATGACATACTAGTCAAGAGTAAACTCTCTTCTGATCATTTAGCAGACATGTGAGAAACCTTCGAAACCTTACGTAAATATCAGATGAAGCTAAATTCGGAGAAGTGTGCCTTCGGCGTAGGATCTGGGAAGTTTTTGGGCTTCATGGTCAGCAAACGGGGAATCGAGGCCAACCCCGAAAAGATCAAGGCCTTGATAGAAATATGGTCTCCCAGAACGGTCAAGGAGAATCAACGGCTCACGGGCAGAGTTGCTGCCTTCAACCGTTTTATTTCTCAGGCAACAGATAAGTGTCTTCCATTTTTTAAAGTCCTCCAACAGGCGTTTGAGTGGAACACCGAATCTGAGGAGGCCTTTCAACAACTGAAGTAGTGCATAGCCAACCCCCCCGTCTCTCAAGCGCTCCCAAACGAAGCCCTCTTCTTCTACTTAGCTGTATCAAACATTATAGTCAGTGTTGCCCTCATCAGGGAAGACAGCTCAGTATAACGTCCAGTCTACTACATTAGCCGCGCTCTCAGGGGGGCAGAACAGAACTATCATCTGTTGAAAAAATGGCCCCCGCCTTGGTCATAGCCTCCAGGCGCCTCCGACCTTATTTCCAAGCTCACTCTATAGTGGTTCTCACCAACCAGCCTCTGAAAAAGGTCATGTAACAACCAGAGTTGTCAGGCAAACTTATGCAATGGTCTGTTGAGCTCAGTCAGTTTGAAATCTCTTACTGACCTCGAACAACGATCAAAGGACAGGCCGTCGCCGTTTTTATCTTAGAATTCACCAATCTCACTCCGAACGTGCCCCCTCCGCCAACGCAATTCAACACTAAGGCAGAAGACCCCTATTCCTGGACCCTTAGTGTTAATGGGTCATCCTGCAAAGAAGGCAGTGGGGCCGGTCTCATCTTTACCGCCCCAGAGAGTGGGTATTTCAAGCGTGCCCTCCATTTTCTATTCGACGCGAGCAATAATGAAGCCGAATATGAGGCCTTGATAGCAGGTCTTCGACTGGCTAGAGACATTGGTGTAAGCCATATCCAAGTATTCAGTGATTCCCAATTGATCGTCGGGCAGATTACTGGGGATTTCGACGCAAAAGAAGACACGATACGGGCATACAGGGACATTGTCCTCCCTCTTGTTTGCCTTTTCAATACTTTCCAGATCAGATACATCCCTAGGTCAGAAAACTCCAAGGCGGATGAAATCGCCAAATTAGCCTCGGCCGACCAGTCAGAGCTCCACCATGGCATCCGCATTGAATACCTGACCCATCTGGCTACTTCGCCAAACCAGCAGGAGGTTCACTTCCTCAAAAATGAACCTATCCCATGGGCTACAGGCATCCTTCCGTTCTTGACACAAGGGGAGTTGCTAGACGATAAACAGCAGGCCGCCAAAGTCAGAGCCCAGTCGTCTAATTATATCCTCATCAACGGCCTACTGTACAAACGAGGATTTTCGCACCCATATCTCAGGTGTCTCAGTCCCGATCAAGCGACCTATGTGATGAAAAAAGTCCACGAGGGCATTTGCGATAATCATTCGGGTGGAAGATCTCTGGCCCATAAAATCCTCCGCACTGGTTATTTCTGGCTTACTCTCAATCAAGATGCTAGTGAATTTGTGCTTAAGTGTGATAAATGGTAGCGCTTTGCCAACATCCCCCATGCTCCACCAACAGAACTGATTACACTCAGCAGTCCCTACCCCTTCGCTAAGTGGGGCATCGACTTAGTTGGTCCTTTGCCCATTGGTAGGGGCCAAACCAAGTTCGCTGTGGTTGCCATTGACTATTTCACCAAATGGATGGAAGCAGAACCCCTTACTACAATCACTTAGTGAAACACCACTAAGTTCATCTGGCAATCGATCGTGTGCTGATTCGGAATCCCCCAGGCCATTATTTCAAACAATGGCAAACAATTCAACAATGCCAAATTCAGGAAATTCTGTAAAGAGCTCAACATTAGACCATGCTTCTCTTCCCCGGGCCATCCCCAAGCTAATAGGCAAGTCGAAGTCATCAATTGTTCCCTCCTGAAGATCATCAAGACCAAGTTGGAAGCTGCTAAAGGACTCTGGGCTGAGGAATTACCAAACGTACTCTAGGCTTATCGGACGACCGCCCAAACCCCTACTGGAAAGACCCCTTTTCGCCTAACATACGGTGCTAAGGCAGTCATCCTAGTGGAAATCGGCCTACCGACCCCTCGGGTTTTGCACCCGAATCTAGAACCAAACGAAGAGTTGCGTCGGCCTGACTTGGACCTGATTGAAGAGTTCCGAGAGACAGTTGCTATCAGATGGGCGTCATATCAGCAGAAAATGATAACACATTATAACTGCAAAGTTTGACCTCGAGAGTTCACAGTGAGGGACCTAATCTTGCGTTAAGCAATCCTTGCCACTAAAAATCCGACCGAGGCCAAGCTAGCAGCCAAATGGGAAGGACTTTATATTGTCAAAGGCAGACTGTCACGACCCAAACCCGGCCCTATGGGTTTAGCACCGTAACTGGCCAGTAATCCGAGATTACCGAAGGCCTGCTGAACAGTAATACAGTTAAACAGAGTACAGGGCCTGGCGGAAGCCAATACAGTAAGTAACTAGTGTCCATTGAGCTGTGAAAATCTGTATGCCAAAAACATTTTTTATGCCTTCATACAGTTCAGAACAGTACAGTCTATATACAGTCTATACAATCATATACAAACATTCAGTACGGGGACCTAATCCCTCGATAACAGTACAGTAAAACAGTAGACAATTTATACAGTAGTACAAAACAGTAAGGAGACCGATGGGGGACACAAAAACACCCCAAGCCATAGCATGGCAACTCGGAACCTCGCAGTGAGGCACATAGGCTGGCTTGACAAAACTGGGGACCAACCCACGCTCCTAGCTCTGGTCTGGCTGCTGAGAACCTACATATATATATAAACAGTGAGCTAAAGCCCAGTGAATAACATAAAGCGTAAAGAGGTTATGAATGAATGTCCTTACAGTAATGAAAACAGTTCATTAAACAGTATTTCGGTCTTTCAGTATTTCAGTCAATCAGTCATATGTGGTATACCCATTAGCCTATAAACAGTAGGTCCAAAAGGACCGGGTCTTAACAGACCCAACAGTAATGATGGCCAACAATCAGTAAACAGTATGGTTCCACAAGGGAACCGACAGAGCTCTGTAACAGTAACAGTAAACAGTAAGTGCTAAGGATGCCACAATACAGCTCAGAGTACAGGACATACATTCATTCAGTAAATAATATCAGTTCAATAAACAGTTCAGTTCAGTATTCAAAAGATAACCATTTTGAACATATCTTTACACAATCGTTACTCACAAAGATTGGGCTACAGTATGCTAGAGCGTGTTTCCCCAGTCGCCAACCCTACACAGTTAACAGATCGAACACACTAAGCTATACAGTTGGGAAGGGTAATAACTTAATCCTTAAATGCCTCGGTGTGTCCTACACCTACATCCTCATTAAGATGCCTTAAATACGCCCTAGGAATGCCTAGGATGGAAAGAGGATGCAAAGATGCACTTAGAAAACATTTGCAGAATTTTCAGTGAAACAGAGTCCCGCTCGAGCGCAGGTTTCCCCGCTCGAGCGGACAAGAAAACAAAGGTACCCGCTCGAGCGGCAACATCCCCGCTCGAGCGGACCAAAAAGTACTGGATAGGTGAAATCTCCGCTCGACGCCCGCTCGAGCATGTCACCCAGTCCTCCGCTCGAGCGCCCAATACTCCGCTCGAGCGGACTGATGCACAGTGAAAGATGCTGGGAGCTCGATTTCTCCACTCGAGCGCTACTTCCCCCGCTCGAGCGGACAACCAAAATCTGGAAATTCCAGATTTGAGCTTCCAAGTCCAAAATCAAGTTCAAAGGCAACATTTTCGATCCTCTTGGGCTATTTTCTGGAAAAACTCTTTTAAACACATAGGATAACATGTTTCAAAGCTCAATTTAAGAAATCAAAACCCAAGGGTGTTTAATTCAAACCCAATTTCAAACCATTTTTTCAAGAACAAGATGAACATGCCACATGCATGGATTCAAATCATTTCCAAACTTCAAAGCTTGCCCAAATGGACTCATTTCTTCAAGAACATGATGAATTCATGGACTCAAGCCTAAACATGAACATGCATGCACAATTTTGCCATGGATTCAACTCAAAATTCATCAATTCAAACATGCATGCATGAATTAAGTTATAATACAACACCATAGAACCAATACATGTCTTAGCTCTATAATTTGCCATGAACCTAGCAAGAACCAACCTTAAATGTAACAATGAGTGATTGATATTCATACCTAAGTCTTCAATTGAGAGCCTAGGAGATCAATAATGGAGTCAACACTTCAATCCTCTTAAGTTTCAAGCACAATCAAGTAAAATGTGATGAAAATCAATTCTCTTCCTTCTCTCTCACCCTAAGATCGGTTGAGTACTCAAAATGGCTGAAGGGAATGCTTTGATTAGGTGTATAAGGCTCAAGTAATAAGAATAACCTAAGGCCCACTCAATGGCAATTTCGTAAATAAGGCAACTCTATTAATTTGGCTTCAATTAATCTAATTTAATCATACCTAATCACATTTTAGATAAATATACCATGAAATCACAAATATTCTACTGATTCCAAAACTCTAAACGGTTTCTAATTCGGCCGCCGATAAGGCCTTCAATTAGCAGTTTAAACACATAAACTCAAAGAGATAATCAATCAATCAAACAGATAGAAATGCAATATAATAGATAAACTTATTCAATTTCAGTTTCGATTTCAATCAGTCCATTCAGTACTTCAGTTAATTCAATTATCAGTCATTATCAGTTCAGTTTAGTAGTAACCAGTAGCTAATTCAGTAGTTTATCGGTAATCAGTACGAGGGTTGTCACACAGACCCCACCCGGGGACTTACCGTCTCGAAGATATGGAAGACAGAGACCTCCCTCATCTATGGAATGCCGAGTACTTGAAGCGTTATTTCCAGTAATGGCGTCCCCTGTTTTTGTATCATTCAATTGTTGTCTGTTCTCTTTGGCCTATCTGCGCACTTGTTCATTTTTGCCATTTCCATACATGATGTAAATTTGTGATCGACAGATTATGCCTTAATCACAACAATTTCACATCTCCATTTATCTGTGTTGCGTTTCAATTGCAAGTTTTAGACCAAGCCTCAGCCAGACTGAGCATGAAGAGCTCATCTAGACTGAGTTAACCAAAGCCTCAGCCCGAGTGAGCATGTAGAGCTCAGCCAGACTGAGTTAACCAAAGCTTTAGCCCCGCTGAGCCCTTCTAGCCTCAGCTAGATTGAGCATGAAGAGTTCAGCCAGACCGAGTTAACCAAAGCCTCAGCCCGATTGAGCCCTCCCAGCCTCAGCTAGACTGAGCATGAAGAGCTCAGTCAAACCGAGCTAACCAAAGCCTCAGCCCAACTGAGCCCTCTGAGCCTCAGCTAGATTGAGCATGAAGAGCTCAGTCAGACTGAGTTAACCAAAGCCTCAGCCCGACTAAGCCCTTCCAGCCTCAGCTAGACTGAGCATGAAGAACTCAGCTAAACTGAGCTAACCAAAGCCTCAGCCCAACTAAGCCCTCCAAGCCTCAGCCAGACTGAGCATGAAAAGCTCAGCCAGACCGAGCTAACCAAAGCCTCAACCAGACTGAGCCCTCCAAACCTCAGCCTGACTGAGTATGAAGAGCTCAACCAAACTAAGTTAACCAAAGCCTCAGCCCGACTGAGCCCTCCCAGCCTCAACCAGACTAAAAATGAAGAGCTTGGCCAGATTGAGTCAACATTAGTCTTATCCAGACAAAGCATGCAGCTATAATTAGTCATAATTAGTCTTAGCCAGACTGGTTTCAATCTCAGTTCATGCTTGCCCAGTTTTTACCATTTATCCAAGTTAGGTTACTTGTCCAATTTCACATTCAAAAACCTTACGTGTCCATTTTACTTGTTCATTTTTACCATTTAAACTCTACAATTTCACATTCAAAAACCTTACTTGTCCATTTTACTTGTCCATATTTAGCATTTGAACTCTACCATTTCACATTCACAAACTTTACTTGTCCATTTTACTTATCCATTTTTATCACTTGAACTTTACCATTCACAAAAAAAAAAAAAAAAAAAAGCAACAATAACAACAACAACAATAACAAAACTCGTCGTCTTATTAACAAACTTGCACTTCTATACAATTCATTACGTAAATTACATTTACTTCAAAACAAAAAAAGAAAACCAAAAAAGAAAAAAAATTATACACTTCATTGTAGAAATTACATTTAAGCAGGAAGAACACTCAGCCCTTAATCCCCCTTACTGCACGCGAGATCTTCCTCTTCGACCCCCTCATCTAAGGGAGTCTGGGCAACGTCGTCTTCTCCTACCTTCACGAGACTAAAGTCCACGTCTGGAAACAACTCTTGCGCCTTATACTTGAAGCTCATCCAGCCACTGTCCCAGTATTGGCTCATCTCGTGCTTGTAGAAGTCTGATCGCTGAAAGCTTTGCATCACTTCTTCTTCGCTCCTACCTTCAGCGGCCACTCCCGACGGCCCAGCACCCCATTCCCCCTCCTTCGCCAAGCTCCTGGCGACTGCGGCGTCAATGGCCATCTGGAATTCGGCAGACCCCTTAAATTACTCCACAGCCGCCATGCATAAGTCGAGGTATACTGCTCTCTCAGAGGCCATTTTGGCCCTCTTTTCTGCCAATGACTTCTCCAACTCTGCAATTCGCCCATCTGCTTCTTTTTTATCCTTGATTGCTTGGTCACGCAGATCTTCGTTGTTGGCGAAGGCCTTTTCTAACCTTTCCTTGGCAGTGGTGCAGGCTTCTTGGACTACGTCTAGCTTCCTCTGCTCGCCCACCAACTCAAACTCCAGCGATATCGCCTTGTGGTGCACTGCTTCCAGCTCTGATTTGGTTATGGTGAGCTCGACGGCAGCACGCTCTGCCAAGTAGATCTGCACTACCGCCAGTACTTCTATCTTCTTTGACCTTTGCGCATACTCCAACCCCTTTACACAGGCACTCTGCGCGGCTTTCCACCAGTCCACTGTCTTAACCCTTAGGCTTTGCAACTGCGCTTTCACCCCTTCCAGCTGGGCCTTTAGCGGCTTTGCCTTCACCTTTGCGCGCGCTGCCTTATTCAGCAGGGCAGCCACCAAGGTCGTCGCCTCCATCTACACTGAGCAAAACCCTCTCAAGAGGTCGGCCTTTGTAAATCGCACTATCGACCGTACGGCTGCATCCTCCACTACCCCAACGAGACGGTCGGCGGCGACCTTGGCTTCGCCCCCTTCTTCTGCCGATCGATCGGCCACCCCGCGCACGTGGTACATGTTGGTCTTCAACATGGTACTCATTTCTGATTTGCTCACCCCAACTTTCCCTTCGCCAGGACTTGGGGACACTTCTGGCACAGGCCCCATCTTGAGTGATTGCGATCCCAATTTTTCACCTACTGCCACCTGCTCTGGCTCCACCGCGCTCATCACCACTTGGGCATTTGGGCCCATGGCTTCTTCCTCCCCATCTTTATCTCCCCCATCTCTACTTCTGGGGCTTCTTTCGCCCTCCCCTCCTTCGTCTTCTTCAAAACTAGGCTACCCTCACTCTCATCTACAGCCGCCCTCTTTTTCTTCTTCTTCTTCAACACCGCCTCCACCTCTTGTTTGCTCTTCTCCTTCAGCAGGTCCACTGGGGGTGGCAGCGGCGTAAAATCAATCAGATCTTTATCTCCCAACGACATGGGACGTGGTCGGACTCACTTCCTTATGACTAGTTTAGGCGCAGGGCCTAACTGTGATTCCTTATACTTGTCCGCCTTGGCGAAAGTTTTCCGCTCTTCTGCCTCTTGCACCTTTCTCAGAGCCTCAACTCCTCCAGTGCAGGATCCTCCTCGGTCAGCTACGGCCCCAGACTCAAGGCGAACAAGTTCGAAGGTCAGATAAGGTCATCCCAATTCACACCCTCCTTCTCCCTCTATTCCTTCACCCGCTTCACCCTATTCTCCACCTCTGCCTCCAGCCTTGGCTCCATCGACTTCATGGGAACTTTCCAAGTTGTGCGCACCCCCCTCCCGCCATTCGCTAATACATAGAACCACCTCAGTCTCCACCCTTTCACCGACGATGGCAAACCCGTCATTAACTCTCTGCCCGCCACCGCTTGCAAGGTGTCATGACCCAAACCCGCCCCTATAAGTTTAGCATCGTAACCGGCCAATAATCCTTAGATTACCAAAGGCCTCTTAATAAAATAACATATAATTAGTGGCTGTGAAAGCAAATAGCAATTATACAACATCCATTGAGCTGTGCAGACTTATATAAGACAGAAAAATTTTAGACTTTATATACATACATATACACATCATCATATATATACATATATAAGCTAGACAAAAAGGGACTTAGCCTTATTTACAAAATACACAAAGACTTGTCTAGCTGAACAGGAAAACAAAACTTCAACTTATGCACTTAGTCATAACCACTAGACATGTCCGGAATCTCCACGGAAGGCAAATATGTTGGCTGTCAAAAATTGATTCCAGGCGCCTCTAAGCTTGGTCATGCCCTGATCACCTACATACATACATATAAACAGTGAGCTGATGCCCAGTGAATAATAACAAAGTAAAGGGTTTAATGAATGATGTCCATCATAGAATTAGAAATTCGATTCTTATCAGAAACAGAGTCTTATGCATATTTAGATTCCAAATCAGAGATAGATTCATATACATGTTCATGATCATTTTCATATTCAGATTTGCATATAATCATACGTGGTACATCCATTAGCGCTAACAAATCCGATGACCTATAAAGGGACAGCCTTGAAGGCATTCCGATGACTCATGTGCACAGAGATGTTTTTGATGACCCATAAAGGGACCTGATGACCCATAAAAGGACCGGATGACCCATGAAGGGACCTGATGACCCATAAAGGGACGCATATTATATGATGCCAAGGATGCCACGAATAACTTTTTAGAATCTTGGACAATCATTCATTCATTCAAAACATAGCGTAGCATTTCAGAAGACTAATCATTTCATGTCACAATGTTCAGAAAATATTTAGCATTGAACATAACTCTACAATGTTATTACTCACACATAGTAGCAGAAGCAGATCAGGCAGAACAAGCAGACAATAGCGCGTGACCTACACAAACACATAACATATACACATTGAAGCACAATATTCCTTCCTTAATCAAACTTGACTTTCTTGTTTTCTGTCTAAATAATTCGAAGGTCCGCTATGCTTATTCTTTCTTTAGTCAAATGAATCGGGTTCTCATTTCACAATCCAGTTTTATTACTAAACCATTTTTTTTTGAATAAACCGATTCTCATTTGACTTCTTAATCAAGTACTACTAAGTAAATGACTTATTCTTTTAATCAACCAATTAATGTTGATTGTTAACTTATTAATCTTTATTAAGCCATAAATCATGTCTAGAATGCTTTGGAAAGAGATGAGAATAAAAATGTGAACTAAATGAAAATTTCCAAAATATGCTGAAAATAGGGTCTTCGCTCGAGCGCCACTTTGGTCGCTCGAGCGGACTATAAAATTTGAAAAATTTCTGGGAGCTCGATTTTCATGCTCGAACGAGACTTTCATCGCTCGAGCATGCCCGGGGGGTACCCGCGCGCGTTAAACAGTTCGGACCCCCGAGATTTCTTTGATCTAGTCTCGCGAGTGTGTAGACACCCCATTTTTGACCGACCTTAAGACTCAGACGTCACCGATTGAGTGCTCGGTGATGTTGCATATAGTGCTCATTCAGAAGTCTCAGAGTCGCGGCCGTGAGCCTTGCCTCCGGACTTCCGAACCCTCTTCTGTGCCTTGCCTCGGTTTGCGAACCAGGCTCGGTTTTCTCTGTTTTCTCTTCCTGAGGGGGGAGAGGTCCAGTAGACCATCTCTCAGTGGCCGTGGGCTACATTTCGTGGTCGTAGGCCATTTTGCCCATTTCGAAGCCCGGTTCCCGGTTTTCGGAGCCGTCAGGCCGTGTGCCTCGGTTCGGGACCACCCGACCATCTCCGATTCCTCCGGTTTTTGGCATACGTCTTATTTACTCCCTTTCAAGGGACACTGGGGTCTTAGATACCCACTTCGTGGCCAAACACCACTTTCGGTGCTTAACAGCCAGTTTTCGGGACCCCGAACTGTGTGTTTTGGCCCCCGAGCATTCGTTTTGCATCGGTTTTTGTTCATTTTTGGCAGGTACCTCTGTTTTATCACCAGGAAGGTCACTGAAGGGTGGGAGGCCATCAATTATCTCAGTAACCAGTTATGCTTCTCCAGTGCCCTCCGACGCCCGTTTTTCTCACTTCCGGGCTAATGTTGAACACCCTAGGGCCATTTTCTTCAAGCCCAAACCACATATTTGTGTTGTACACACATGGGAGGACCCTAAAAACATATGGCCGGCCAGTAACTCCAATTGAACCTTTTGAACCCCTCCTAAAAGTGGCTTGTTCTCTCTCCTGTTTTACATTTTCCAAATTTGAACCACATGGTTGTGTTGAGAACACCTGGGAGGACACCAATATCTGGTGGCCGGCCATTAACTCAACTTGACCCTTTTGACCCCTAGCCGGCCGGCCATGGGGGGTGGCCGGCCGGCCACCTGCAGCCAAAACACCCAGCCGGCCTGCTTCCTTGGGATGTGTGCTTTACAGCTGTGTGCTGTTTTTCCCCAGAAAATATCTCTATCCGGGGGACCCTTTTGGAGGGAAATAAGGGCTCATTTCCCTCCACTTTGGCCTGGATGGTCCTCTTCCTCTCTTGTCTATATAGAGAGCCTCCCAACTCTAGAGAAAGGGTTGGAAAAATTGCTTCAAGCATATACATACATAGAACTTCATTTCCTTCAAGTTTTGGTGCCACTTCCTCATCATCTTCAAGCTCTAGCACCACCACTCCATTCCAACAGCGAGGAGAAGCTTTTCACAGGCTAAAGGTGTTGCAACTTGGTCCAAGAATCACCAAAAGTTTTGATCTTCAAAGGTAAATCCATTTCCCCTCTTTTTTAGCACTTTCTTGCACCAATTTCTTAGGCTATTTTCTTACTGTTTTGGGCTCCGACCTTAACTGAAACTAGGTCTATTTTGAGCTATTCTTCATGTTTGTTCAAGGGATCAACCCTGTTTGAGCCCTCCATCTTGCACTTGTTTCAATATCCTCTTATATGCCATTATTTTGCATTGAATGTTTGGCCTATGTTTGGTCTTTTTTTGAGCATGATGTAAACTGTGAGTGGGCATATTTTGAGCCCCTCTTCAACATTGAAGAAGGTCTCAACCCTGTTTGGGCCCCCTATCTTGCACTTACTTCATAATCTCTCCTATTTACCGTAAATTTGCATGGTGTTTCTAGCCTATGTGTGATCTGTTTTGGAGCATTTCATGAACTGAGATTGTACTTATTTTGAGTCCCTCTTCAATATTGAATAAGGGCTCAACATTGTTTTCATACTCCATGTGTCACTTGCTTTGAATCCATGTTTTACCCTTGTTTTTGCATGCTTTGCTAGCCCATTTTTCTTCTGTTTTTGGACCATGATCAGAACTGAAAGTGGTCATTTTTTGACCTTCTTAACATATTTCATTAAGGGTCTTTTCTTGTTGGATGAATTTTTGGCCTACTTCATGTTATATCCTCTTGTGGCTTCAATCTTGTATGGCATTTCTAGCATGTTTGCATGCTGTTTTTGGGGTTTTCATATACTGTAAATGTGCATATTTTTGGCCCCTCTTCAGTGTTATAGAAGGGAATTTTTCTGTTTGGGCTTTGCATTTACCATCTACTTCAATACCCCTCTCTTGGCCCCTATTTTTGCATACCATTGTTGCCCTATCTATGATTTCTGTTTGGCCTTGTTTTCTACTGAAAAAATGCTTTTCTAGGGGCTTCCTTGCTACTGTATTTTCATTCCATGTCCATATTGTGCATGCATTGCATAGCTATAGGCCATTTCGGGTGCCTAATCTCGCATTTCAGGGCCATTTCATGCATCGGGTGTACTTTCGCCTCATTTCGGGGCTGTTTTCCCCCACATTTCAGTGCCAAAATTCATTTGCATGTGTTGCATATCATTTCCATGCCATTTCATGCCTTAGGGCCATCGCCTCGGTTTGCGTGCCCGTGTGCACGCATTTCGAGGCATCTCATTTTCATCTCACGGCCTCTTATGTGAGTGTGGCTGAGGTCCACTCATGTTAGTGTAAGTCCATTTTGCATTTCTGTTTGTCATTTTAGTCTCATTGCATTCCGTATGCCATTGCCTCGGTTTGCATGCCCGTGCGCACGCATTTCGAGGCATCTCATTTTTCATCTCTCGGCCTCCTATGTGAGTGTGACTGAGGTTCACTCGTGTTGGTGTAAGCCCATGCGGCATTGCGTATGCCATTTCCTCGTTTTGCGTGCCTGTGTGCACGCATTTCGAGGCATCTCTTTTTCATCTCACGGCTTCTTATGTGAGTGTGGCTAAGGTCCACTCATGTTAGTGTAAGTCCAATTGCATTGCGTATGCTATTTCATGCCTTAGGATCATTTACTCGATTTGCGTGCACGTGTGCACGTATTTCGAGGCATTTCATTTTCATAGCATTGTGTATGTTAGGATTGTATATTAGCTGCATTTCATGCATATTGCATCGTGTTCGGGATAGGAGTTAGCCCGGACACGGGAAACGAGGTACGTTCCGTACTCCGAGTGACGGAACGGATCTCAATTCCCAAGCCACCGACACTCCGGATTATCCGTGATGGAGTTAGGTTATATTGTAGCATTCATATGCATTCATTCTATATTGAGTTGTGCAATTCGGCTCCTCGGCCATCATGCATCGAGATGCGTGATTGGTGGCACGAGGGTCGAGGCATGCATATATTTGTGAAATACATTGCTATGCCCTTTTCCTGCTCTCTGTTGCAGCAAAATGAAGAATCAGCAACTTTTCAGAGTCTGGCACGCATTTCGAGAAACATTGCGAAACAGAGGCTAATTGGGGCATCCCAGTGGATTTCCGCGCAAGGCAGCTCCAACGTACATCATTCATCAGAATCAAGGCAGCCCCAGGCTTGCATGCCAGTTTTACATTTTTCTTATTTAATTTGTTAATTAATTAGGAATTTGTATATTATTTGGGACTGTAATATTTTGGACTGTATTATTCTTCCATTCGGGACTGTATATTCTTTTGGACCCTCTGCGCGAGGGCATAATTGTAATAAGTATGGGTGAGTGTGATGTATGTCTTCCAACCCCACGTCTTTCTTCCCTTTTATTTACCCGCTTATGATGGTTAGATATAGGACATATTTCAATTAGCATACAGTATGACAGCATGTTTGCATCATTCATCTGTTTTGCACGCACCGGGCTCGGCGCATCATACAAACTGCATTTGTATTTCAATTCCAAATTGAATACGTGTTAGTTGTAGCATTCCATATGCCATGTTTAGAATAGCTGAGCCTGCTATAGTTGCATTTTGCATGTGTTGCATTAGGCATTTCAGCATATCTAGGATCATGCATGGATTTCTAATGTAGCTTCTGTTTTGGCTTGGAGTACTCGGTAAGTTTTATGCTTTAGCATCCTTGCATGCGTGTGAGTGTTGCCATGATAGCATGCTTGCCATGAGGCTAATTGCTTATGTGATATAACTGCCTGAATGCCTGTGGGTGAAGGTTGGGTTATTTGGATTGGAATAATTCATCAAATGTTTGTTTTAAGCCCACTAGATAGTGGCAAAACCCTGTTTTCTAATCCCACCTGAGGGTGGCAAAATCTGCATCTTAAGCCTACCTGCGGGTAGCAAACCATCTTTCAAACAAACAAACATGAAATGTTTTGTTCCAATTCAGACGACTCAGTCTATACTTATATGCTGTGCGCATCACATAGTAACCTAGGCTAATAACCGGAATAAGAACATACAATGTTTTCAAAATAAGATATCATGGTTAGTAGAGGCCGGTCTTTGACCGGGCGAGCGGGGGTGCTCACGAAGTGACCTTCCCCAATCGTACCCAAGTTCTCGAGCCGAGGCAACTTTGGTGATGACGGACACGTGGCCTTTGGCACCGAGTCAGGGTTTCCTAAATTTCCCCATTAAAAAATGTTTAGGTGGCGACTCTGTATCTGGCAAAGCAGTCTATGTTTGGCACTTCTTTCAAAAAATCTGTTTTCAAAACGATTTGCCGGATTTGGACTCTTTGGTTCGAGATTTAGAACCGTGACATTTGAGTCCTTCGAACTGTAGTAACCCAATATCGAACCAGAACGGGGGGGACTCACACTCCTCTCCCCGGGATGCGTTCGGGCACGTCTACAGTTTCTGGCGACTCTGCTGGGGATTTAGAGAACTTGACTCGAACTCGTGATATCTGGTTTTGACTACACTTGTGTGTTTCTTTGCATTGCATTTGCATTGGTGCGCCTAGGACACCGTGTTTGCCATCTGCTATTCCTAAGCGGTTTGCCGGAGGCTTGTCTTGTCAAGGCATGTCCATAAGGCTGATCGGTTACGGGCTCTGCCAGTATGGGAACACAAACCCTGGTTTTACCGGGGCACCCTTTTTGACCATTCGACCTAGTGCATATTCGGATCCATAGTGACCATTCCAAACTAGGACAGGTTGCTTACCCGTTTATAGGTTGTTTGAAGCCGCTGCGTGCGTAGTGAAACCCTAGTTCCTGACAAAATAGGACAGGGAAACCCAACCCCAACATAGGGGTGTTTTGGCTCTCACTTATCTGTTATGTGCTTGTTAGAGTGCGTCTCTACAGGGAATGCATGTATCAGTTTTTGAGTATGGGCATCAGGCCTGCGGGCATCAGTTTTTGAGATTAGGCATCACGCCTGCGGGCATCAGTTAGTCATTTGAGAATCAGTTGTCTGCGGATATCAGATTCGGTTTTGGGAAATAGTGATATAGGGACAGTAATCAGTGATTGAGGACAGTGTATACCCAGCTTATCAGCCGTGTGTTGTATGCCCGACTGTGTGTTGTGTATTTAATTTAAGCTGTTATGCTGTCCGTTTATCTAGTTATTTATTTCCTTTTCGCTTTATTTATCTTTTTGCAAGGGCAGTTTTTAGCACGATTGCTTCTGAACCACTAGATACTCCCCAAGCACTTTGGACACGAAGTCGCCGACTCAATCGATCCGAGGATCTGGTTGACGGACATCCAGTGTTCCACTCTCTACCCCCAGTTATCAGAAGAAGGCCGAGGAGGCATAGTGTGTCAGAACAGGGATTACCGGAACAGAGGGCTACTTTGACAATAAGCAGTCAGGTTGAGATTTCTGTGTCTGCCATAGAGGTACATTTACCGGTCATTCAGATGGAACAGCAGAATACATCAGGGATGGAGGCGATGATGCGCCAAATGCACGAGAGCATGAAACAGATGCAAGAGGATGCCATCCGCCAAGCGGAATTTTCTAAGCAACAGGCTACAGTTATGGCCCAACAGGCTGAGCTCATTACCAGGCTCCAGCAGCAAACCGGAACATCAACCTCACACCCAGCTCCTCCTCCACTCGGAGCTCCGTTACCCGAGCAGGCATCCACTGGTCAGAATGCCCTGCCAAATCCCCAGAATTCCCCCCTGAACACCCAGAACACCCTACCCAATGTCCAGAATATTCAAGAGGACACAGGCCATCCAACGGGGCTGGCTCCGCCCCCGCTTCTGCCTCAACTGTCCAAGAATCTTACACCCGGACTCTCCATTCGAGTTCGAGGTAGACCACACAGCTCTGAAATTGAGCAAACTGGAGAAACTTTTTAAGAAGTCTCAGGGGGTGAAGGCCATCCCAGACATCGAAGATGGGTACACCGACGTGGCCGTAACATTGCCAGACAGATTTAAGATGCCACAGATTGATCGTTTTGATGGGTCAGGGGATCCTATGGTCCATCTCCGGCTGTTTTCAGACATCCTGCGGCCAATGGGCCTAACCCGACCACAAAAGCTTTCCCTGTTTGGCTGAACTTTGTCAGGTGTGGCAGCCATTTGGTACGCGAAGCTAGAAGATGACGTGAAAAGAAACTGGGATGAGATGGCTGAGGCCTTCGTTGCACAGTACTCGTACAATACACAGATCGAGATTACAACTCGTGATCTCGAAACGACGAGGCAGGAACAAAAAGAGACTTTCTCAGACTTCGTAACTCGATGGAGGGCAAAGGCATCGATGATGACCTTGAGGCCTACAGACAAAGATCAAATTAGGATGATTGTGCGCAATCTCCAACCAAAACTCATGCAGAAGATGATCGTACTCCCCTTCCCACCTTCTCAGACTTACACGAGATGGGGGTACAGATCGAGGATGCGATGAAGCAAGGTCTGATTGACCAGGACCGGGAGCAACCCCGGAGGACATTCAACCACAATAACAACGCAGGCCCGAGTGGCGCTGCAAACACAAGGACTTCGAAGGTCAGTATGGTCACCACCAATCCCCCTCCCCAGCCAAGGCCCATGGCGGCCACCCCCTTTTCCAGTACATCCGGGAGCAGTACCCAAGCCCCGAGATTCCAGCCCAGAGGCCAAAGAACCTTTACTCCACTATACATGCCTTTGTCCAAGGTTCTGGGGGTCTTGATTAGAAAGGGACATCTAAAACCCCTGGAGCCGAGGTCGCCACCAAATCCACTCCCCTCTTCTCACAACCCAGCCAAGTACTGTGCGTACCACTAGCAGCATGGCCATGATACAGACCAATGTTTCCGGCTGCGTCACGAGGTTCAGGACCTCATCGACAAAAATATTATTCTACCTCCAGATAGATCTAACGTCACAACCAACCCACTCCCTACCCATAACCAAGATCCACCACCCAAAAGAGTCAACCTCATCCAAACTGGGGTCGTATCCTACGATCCTAGTATCTATATTACTCCCTCTCACCTACCCAAGCCGGAGGTGATCCTTCCTGATTGCACCGATTCCTTGTGCATGATGGACACCTTCACAACCCAATCTGAGTCAAAGGTGGTGACCACTGAAGATGGAATAGGGCAGGTTTCAGAGGAGAACAGAGTTGTTGAGTTTGGGATGGAACAGCCCGGGAATTATGCTGGGGGAGTCTATGATCCAAGCAAATACATTTTATCAGTGGGCCGGTCTGAGCTGAGTGTGGGGTTGCCAGAAGAAGCTGAACTGTGCATGATTCAGGGGGACAGACTTGAACAGGGGGCAGATGATCTAGCAACAGTGGAGGAGGACTTCACCAACCTCCAGTTCTTCAACGACCAAGAATCAGGAGATGCAACAATCAACTGGTTTGAATATGAGGAGTTGGCGGAGGCCACCGGGTGGTTAGATGATCAGCCTGATATTGTGGAGTTTCAACCAGAGCAGAGCCCGACAGGGGCGAAGGTATCAACTGTGGCCGGAAGGGCCGAGAGTCAGAATGGATTGCCAGAGAGCGCCGGTACAAAGAATTCCACTTGGGACTTAAGCATTATGGATGCAAAGACAATGGAACAACAAACTGCAGCAACGCAGACAGAACAGGAGAAGTTTTGGGATTCCGAGAGAATCAGAAAGGCAAAAGCCCATGAAGGGGCTGAGAGTGCTGTGGGCACGAGAACGGACAATGCTGTGAGCATATGGGATGAAGGTACTGAGAGTACACATCTGCCAGAACCAGACAGGTGTCTTTTGGATGCTAACGGGATGTGGTGGGAAGACGACGACTTATGTCTTGCCCACACAGACGAAGATTGGGGAGTAAATCAACCAGACAGCACCTGGTACCTCGATGAGATGGACCACATGACCAGGAGTGGGCGGTACTTCAAGCCCCCGCACCTAGACCAACCAGAAGCATCTGGTAAAGACAAGGAAGCTGAGAAACAGAGAGAGAAACAAATTGAAGAAGAAGCTGTGCTGAGGCAGTTGAAGAAGATACAAGCAGACATCTCCATCTGGGGACTGCTTATGGCTTCACGGGTACACAGACAGGCTGTCCTATCTGCCATGGACAAGGCCAAACTCTCAATCGATACTACACCAGAGCAGCTGGTTGGGCTGGTTTTTCCGGGAGGAGGTTCCCCGGCTTTAATCTTTTCAGACAAAGAGCTGCCGCCTGAGGGCATGAATCATAACAAACCTCTCTACATTTCCGTGGAATGTAGAGACAAGTGGATACCGGTGGTACTTGTTGATACCGGGTCTGCCATCAACGTCTGCCCAGCCAGAACAGCATATGCAATCGGGTTGAAGCCCGCGGACTTCGTCCCAACCACTCAGGTGATCAAAGCATACGATAATACAAGTCGAGAGGTGATAGGGACTGTCAAAATCCAAACCAAGGTTGGGCCTGGACCGCACGAGATAGATTTCCATGTCTTGGAGGTCCTCGCAACTTTCAATCTACTTTTGGGGCGACCGTGGTTACACCAGGTGAAGGCCGTCTCGTCTACTCTGCATCAAATGGTGAAATACCCCTGTGGAAAGGGAGTAGCCATCGTGTTTGGGAATTCATCGATCCATCCCCCTCCGGAGGTGTCTACACCAGTCCTAGAAATCGAACACGGCATGGAGGACGTGTTTATATCAGGATTTACTCTGGCCGAGGCCCGGGTTGTGCAAAACATTATGGCTGTGAATGAAGGTATGTACGTCAGTGCTCAATCCGTCTACTTCATGAACAAGCTACAACACATCCCCGGGATGGGATTAGGAAGGAGCGGCAGGAAAGGCGTCGCAACATTGGCCGAAGTGCCACATAACCCGCATACCTTTGGACTGGGTTATCTGCCCACCAAAGAGGACTGGGTAAGGAAAGGGAAAGAAATGGCCGGAAGGGCCAGAGCAAAGCAGGCTGGGAAGCCATTTGACTTGATGCATAGGCCCATTCAGGGCACCCTGAACGGACGCTTCGTCCGGGAGGGGGAGGACTTTCCATTTTGCGGCTTCCCAGAGCCGTGGATAAACGCGGAGAAGAAGCGCATGCCCGGTTTTGAGATCTTTTTTGACCTGCAACTACCCGGGGAGGATGTTGCCGAAGAGCAGACGGACCCATCAGCTAAGGTCGAGCAACGTAGGGCAGTGGATCCTGAGGGCACAGAATTTGAAATGGGGGTAGCGCTGGCATGTCTACTCTCTGATCCTCCGATCGACCATAAGTGCTTGGGGGATAACTCCGAGGTTTCCATGATTGGGGATGAAACGGCTGCGAGCCAACCAGCAGTTATCTTGGATGCATCTATCGCACCCTCTCTCACTTGGCAGTACGAGGAGGGATTTTTGTCCAGCAGCACCGGGTCAAGTAGTGAGCCGGAATCTGATTCCACCGAGTCTTGTGAGTCGGAATCAGGTTCCAGCTCGACTGAGTCTGAGTCTGGTACTCCTGGGGATGTTAACCTGGATGCCACGGTCCTGTCTAGGTCGTCTTTTTCCTTTTCATTTGAGTCTGTTGTAACCGATGAATTGGACGATCTGGCTGTGCCTAATGAGAATGAACTATCTGTGGTTTCCGAGTACTTTTCTGTGCCCCTAATTTATTGTATTAATTCAAACTTTCAAAATTTTGATGAAAACGAAGAGGACGAAGTTCCTCCGGTTTTACAACGTTTAATTGAGCAAAAGCAAGAGAGATTTGTTAAACCATTAATGGATAAAATCACTACCGTGAACATTGGTACTGAGGAGGACCCGCGGCTGGTCCAGATCGGGTCCACGTTGTCTTCGGAGGAACGCGAGCGACTAGTCGCTTTATTAAAAGATTTGAAAGATGTTTTCGCGTGGTCCTACGAAGACATGCCTGGAATCGATCCTGAGATTGTACAGCATCGGATCCCCCTTGACCCCGAGGCCCGACCTGTCAAACAGAAACTCAGAAGGATCCGCCCGGACTAGGCTCTCAAGATTAAGGAAGAGGTCACCAAGCAAATCGACGCAGGCTTCCTGCTGGTATCTGAGTACCCAACTTGGTTGGCCAACATTGTTCCGGTGCCGAAGAAGGACGGCAAGATCCGGGTGTGTGTGGACTTCAGGGATTTGAACAGAGCTAGCCCGAAGGACGACTTCCCCTTACCGCACATCGATGAGTTGGTAGATTTCACAGCAGGGCATGCATTGCTCTCATTTATGGATGGCTTCTCAGGATACAACCAGATAGTAATGGCACCAGAAGACAGGGAAAAGACTGCATTCACCACCCCGTGGGGGACATACTGCTACAGGGTAATGCCGTTTGGGTTGAAGAACGCTGGAGCTACTTATCAACGGGCCGCGACCACAATATTACATGATATGATCCACAAAGAGGTAGAGGTGTATGTGGACGACATGATTGTCAAGTCCAAAGAAAGAGAGGGCCACTACACCGCCTTGCATAAGTTTTTCCAAAGGATCAGGGAATTCCGGTTGCGGCTGAACCCTCAAAAATGTACGTTTGGTGTTACAGCGGGAAAAATGCTGGGGTTTCTGATTACACAAAGGGGCATCGAAGTCGACCCTTCCAAAATCAAGGCCATCCTAGAAATGCCCCCACCAAGGACTGAAAATGAGGTGAGAGGCTTTCTGGGTAAAGTGCAATTCATAAGACGGTTTATCTCAAAATTAACCTTGACTTGTGAACCACTTTTTGGTCTCCTGAAGAAAGGAAAGAAGTTCCAATGGGACGGCCGATGTCAAGCTGCGTTTGAGCAGATCAAAGAGTATCTACAGAACCCGCCCGTTTTATCGCCACCAGAACCGGGGAAACCGTTGATTTTGTATCTGTCAGTGATGGAGACCACGATGGGCTGCATGCTTGCTCAAGAATCAGAAGACAAGGTGGAGAAAGCCATCTACTATTTAAGCAAGAAAATGCTGGAATATGAGACCCGATATACACCGCTGGAAAAGGCTTGCTTAGCTCTGGTATGGGCTACCAGGAAGCTGCGACACTACTTGTTAGCTCACTCCGTAATGTTGGTTTCACGACTCGATCCCATCAAATATCTTTTCGAGAAACCAGCGCTTACGGGTAGGCTAGCTCGTTGGTTGCTGTTGCTCTCCGAATTTGACCTCAAGTATGTCACACGCAAGTCAGTGAAGGGAAGAGCAGTAGCAGAGTTCCTTGCCGACCATCCGGTTAAGGGGGATGAAGCAGTGGAGTATTTGTTCCCAGACGAAGCCATTTTGCATATCGACGATGAAACTTGGACGATGTACTTTGACGGAGTGTCAAATCAACATGGGTATGGGATAGGAGTGTTGCTGATAGCGCCCGACAATTCCCGTATCCCCCTAGCCTTCAAACTCCGATTCAAAGTCTCGAACAATGAAGCAGAATATGAGGCTTGCATCGCTGGCCTAGAAGCAGCCCTGGAACTAGGGGCAAGACGGCTAGACGTCATTGGGGACTCGAACCTCGTTGTGTCTCAAGCTAAAGGAGACTGGAAAGTAAAAGAGGAAATGATGATGATGTATCACCAAACCTTGGATTTGCTAATTCCTCGGTTTGAGAAGCTAAGTTTTACCCATCTACTAAGAGAGAACAACAGGTTCGCAGATTCTTTAGCAACTCTATCATCCATGATAGACATCCCGTGTGGAGTCCGGATGCGTCCAGTCATCATTGACCAAAAATTTACACCAGCCTATGAGTCGATTGCAGCCATAGATGAAGTTCAGGACAAACACCCTTGGTATTACGACATTTGGAATTTCTTGAAGAAGGAAGCATACCCGCCATGGGTAAATGCCAAGGACAAAAGGGCAATAAGAAGATTGGTCGTTCAGTTCATTATCTGTGGGGGTAAGCTGTATAGAAGAGGTCATCTGGGAATGCATAAATTGTGTGTTGATGCCGAAGAGTCAAAGAGTCTAATGGAAGCCATCCATGGAGGGGAATGTAGAGCACATATGAATGGGGTAATGCTAGCACGGAAGATTCTCAGACAAGGTTACTACTGGTCCACCATGGAAGAGGATTGTAATGGTTTTGTTCGGCGATGCCATAAATGTCAGATCCATGCAAATCGCATGAACATCCCGCCATCAAAGCTGTACAACATGACTTCGCCATGGCCATTTTCAGTCTGGGGAATTGATGTGATCGGAGCTGTCACGCCAAAGGGGTCGAATGGGCATGAGTTCATCTTGGTAGCGATAGATTATTTCACAAAGTGGGTTGAAGCCCAATCTTATGCGGTGTTGAAGGCTTCGCATGTTGCAAAATTTATCAGAAACAACATCATCTGTCACTACGGGGTCCCAAATGAGATAATTTCAGATAACGGTTCCCACTTCAAGAAGGAAGTGATAGACTTGTTGGAAAAATACAATGTGGCTTTTCATAAGTCATCTACATACCGGCCGCAGACCAATGGAGCGGTTGAGGCCGCCAACAAGAATATCAAGCGCATACTGCAGAAGATGGTGGAAACCTATCGGGACTGGCCAGATAAGCTGCCGTTTGCTCTGTGGGGCTACCGAACTTCAATCAGAACTTCAACTGGGGCGACTCCGTATTCATTGGTTTATGGGATGGAGGCCGTTCTACCTATTGAGATTGAAGTTCCGTCACTACGAGTATTGGCCGAGTGTCAAATAGCCGAGGCAGATTGGCAGCAGAGCAGATTCGAGGAACTCATGCTCTTTGATGAGAGAAGACTGAAAGCACTGTACCACATTCAAGGCTATCAACGAAGAATTGCCCGGGCTTTTAACAAGAAGGTTAAGTCCAGGAATTTAAAGGAAGGAGATTTGGTACTCAAGGACAACCGAGCTCCCATCCACGACCCTAGGGGCAAGTTCAGACCTAATTGGACTGGTCCCTACATCATTAAATCTATCTGGTCAGGTGGAGCTGTGGTTCTGATGGATCTGGATGGCTTAGAGTTTTCACAACCGATCAACATGGACAAGTTGAAGAAATACTACCCTTGAGAGGCTCGCTAGGCCAAAAACCCGAAAGGGCGACCTAGGCAAAACTCAGAGCACAAAAAATTTGAAAATATAAAAAACTGAGCTCGCAAGGTTGAAAACCCGCAAAGGGCGGCCTTGGCAAAAGTTAGAGCGCAAAAGGAGAGTAAAAATACCCGAGCAAACCTAAGCCTGAACTACGTAAGGCTTGATTCCCATCTTTGGGATACGTAGGCAGCTTCATCCTGAAGTTCAGCCATAAACATTTTCCCCGATCAACTTTGTCCATTTTGATCATCTCAGTCATCCTTATCCATCAGCATTCATCGTAATCTCTGGTGCAGTGCTATTCAGACTAGGGGCAACTTTCCGTTGCCAGGAAGTGCTATGGTACCATTCAGACTAGGGGCAACTTTCCAGTTGCTGGGATCCGGGGTTGTGCATCTCAGTGACAGATCTCAAGCGTGTCCAGTTCTGATCCTTATCGAAAATAGTTTTGAAAAGTTTTAATAAAAGTTGACTTTGTTCGAATTAATCTTTTCACAACTAAGACCATTTTTGGACCAAAGCGGGAAGTTTTCAGTACCACAACCTTCAATTTCATTGATTTCAAAACAGAGTTCTCTTGCTCTTGCATACAATTGAAGTTGCTTTTTATTACACTCATAATGAAAACTTGAAAGTTCTAATAAAGCAATAAATCTGGGGCATAGTCAGGTCAGATATCCCTGCGCCCCCTTCCGGAGCTAGTCGAAGCCTCCGATGCTGACCTAGGCCCAATCTGTGCCTCCTCATTGAGCCAATCCCAGCACTCATCAGACAAAGTGCAACTGAAAATAGGGGCGGGGGGCAGGAGCTCTCTAGTCCTCCAAGCCGTAGTATGTCGGGCGAGGTGTGCACCTCGGATCGGGAAGGCGACCGGATACTCTATCCCCTCTGGAGGGCAAGTCTGATCATGGCCGAACTGGCGCAGAATGCGGAATGGGAAATAGAATACACAATGGGTCAGGCCAATCAACCGGATCCCAGTATCCTGGAACATGCTATAGCTCATCGCCGGAAGGTTAAGCCAAGGACAGCGCCAAGCAATGCGTTCAGCTGACAAGTTGCACATCCATTCAACCCACCATCCCTCATCAAGGGCGTCAACCAGGCGTTGTCGAAAGAAGTAGCCGTGGGCTGAGTAAGTAGGGCAAGAGTCCACAACTTGCAATTTATCCATCAACCATATCTGGGGAGGGATGAAAAATGAGAGAATAAAGAATAGAGAGATGTGCGTTGAGAGAAAAGTAAGATGAGGGTTTTGTGAGAAAAACCGAGCCTGAGGGCCGAGCGATGTGAGCAATTACATATGTGAGCTTGGGTGGGAAACATTACCTGCAACAGTAGTGGGCTCCCCGCAAACCTGGTTGTCTCCTGGCGGTGGAAGGCCTCCAAACCCAACAGTGTCTCAGCCAATGTCATGGCGGTACAGCTCTTTCCTTCCCTCAAGCCTTGAGCAACTTCAATCAAACGGATGTTAGCTCCCCCGGAGCCCGAGACAAACAGAAAATGAGATAGCATGCACAAGCAGAGGGCATGTTGTCGAAAACCTTGCCGATAATGGTCACCGCGGTCACCGGCATCGGAGAATCGGTAAATCAGGCTCGGGATATCCAACCTCCCGTTACAAATCAGGGATCGAGCATCATGCGCGTTGAGACCGCACATCCGCCCTAAAGCTTGGGCGTGGCTGAAACGAGACTGAGGCAAGATCTCTTCTGAATGTTCAGACTCCATCAAAACTTGAAAATCTTCAAAAGTGGGACATACCTCTTGCCCTCTAAAGCTGAAAACGTGCGTCACCGGGTTCCAAAATCTCGCCGCCGCATGGAGGAAAGGAAAGTGCAGAGGAGTCCGGCTCAGCGGGAATAGTGCATTTAAGCCGAAACCTCGGAAGTTCAACTTTTCCGAGCCATCTAGAGAAGAGATCCAAGATGTGAGATTTTCTGAGAGAAATGCCTCCATTTTTGTGCAAAGCAATGATGAAATGAATGAATCTCGAAGTTGGAGTTTTTATAGAGGAGAAAACACTATTCAGGGGACAAGTGTCAAAATTCTGGAGGCTGCAGAGAAAAGTGGCCGGCCGGCCACCTATTCTAGCAGGCCGGCCACCTATGGCTCTCCAAAAGCAAAGTGGGGCCCACCATGATCATTGGTCCTGTTTACCCTCCGGAAGGAAATTTGAGGCATCTCGATGCATCGGGAATGTCAAAGGCCTCCATTTCTCTCAGTTTCGGATGCGTCCCAACACCCAGATAGTCCGATGTACGCTTTGTTTTGCCCATCGAGTTGTTGTTTTGCTTATCGAGTTGTTGTTTTGATTATCGAGTTGTAAGTTTTGTCGAGCTGTCACATTTGGTGTTTTGAGTTGTTACTCTTTTGTTTACGCAATTTTGTTAAGTCTTGTTTATCGAGTCGTTAACATTGTTGTATTTTGCTTATCGAGTTGTAAACTTGTTAAGATCTTGTCTTTTCTTAGCGAGTTGAGTTGTTTGTTTTGTTGTGTCGACTCATTACCTGACTCGGTGAATACACAGTGCGCACATTTCATTCGATTTTATTTTTGTGCAAAATGACGCGATGCGATGCTAAGACTTTCAAATACAAACATCCTTTTCAAATGCTGTTTCATTCCATCATGTTTTACAACAAATAAAGGTACGAGTTTTACAGGAAATAAAACTGCCTGATAATCTGCAAAGTGCTACAAACTACTAGCAAAAAGTAAAATAAAGCAGGAAACAGCATCAATGCCCTCGGGAACGGGAATGAGGAGGCCCCCTCATCCTCTTCTACGGGACAACCTCTGCACCATCATCACCATCCGGGTCAGAGCTATCATCCTCCGGATCCCCCTCAGCCTCGTCTCCACTCCCGGAACCAAGACCGAAGCCTTCCTCCCCAGCAGATGTCTCTGACTCACGGTCTGCGACCTCCTCCTCCTCATCCTCACCAGGCTCCTCCTCAATAACATGAGCCCTACGTCTGTGAGACGACCCCGCTCCTCGAGCCCCTCGAGAAGGCCTAGATGGCCCAGCTCCTCGGGACGGCCCAGATGGTCCAGCATCTCGAAAAGATCTAGACGGTCTACCTCCCTGAGAAGGCCCAGGCGGTCTAGCCTGTGGCGGAGTATATACAGGAGGCATCTGAAAATGAACAGTTCAATACATCAGTTCAAATATGAAAACCAGATGAAAGTACAGTATGTGAGTGGGGTGTGTGTCAGATGTGCTCTACACAAATAGCTTATCAATGCAGTAGAATGTTCAAGATCAGCATATCATCAGGAGTATGGTAAATACCAGAAAACTAAAAGGGTACCTGGAAGCCCATGATGGACAACTGCGCCTCTCTACGCAGGACCATCCCCTCAAGTGAGGCCAGCATCCCAAGCATCTCATCCATGTACTCAACTGGAGGCTACAGACACAAATGCAAAACTATCAGTAAAGGAATGGATGTCCAAATGTCCGACTGATAAATCAAAGCTGTAAAACATACCGGTGGTGAATCAGGGTCTCTGACATATCTGTGACCAGGCATCGGAGGCTCTATAGGGATCAGAATCGGAGAAGTAGTCCCATACTGCCACCCCATCAACTCGGTCGGCATGTCTGGCCACCCGGGATGATGAAGAGTCGGAGGGATTGGGGGAATGAATCCGCCCCCACCTCGAGACGTACCAGCCCTGCTGGAGGAGGGGATATCTGTGGCACGAGCCCGACTCGAAGATGGTACACCAGAGGGCCTCAGTGGCGGAGCGCGCACTCCTGTCAAGGGAGGCATCAGATATGTGTGACGATAAGTGGCGTAGTCTCCCTCTGTAAGATGTAGCAAAGCATCGGTACCCTGCATAGCGCTAATGAGCTCCTGGGTAGAAAGTCTATCAGCAGTCCGTATAGTGGCTGGAGGTGCTGCAGGAGGATCCTGAGAAAGGTATCCCCACACCTAACGCAGGAAGCGTTCCCCCAGAAACCATGCTCTACCAACCGGTCCCTCGAGCAGGATCCTGTACTGGGAGGTGCCTAATCCTCCGGCATACTGAAATCGGAGACCATCGCCCAAGACTGCCCAGGGCTGCCACGTGATCTGCGGATAACCAGTGCATGAATCAATCAGAAATCGGGAATATACAAGGCAGATCAAAGATGAAAACGGCAGAAAACTGAGAGTTCTGAAATACCTTTGTCGTTCGCACGGTGTCAAAGTATTGTCGCAGATAGAGGAGAGTCTCTCGGGGTCTCGGTCGGTGCTCGCCCTCGAATACCAAGGAATACGGGGTCATGATGTCGGAAAATATACATAGACCCATAGCTGTGGAAAACAGTGCAGAATGTGAATACAAAATGCTGAGTGCAAAATACAGGATGTAAAGTACGTCGTGTGTGCAATGAACAAGTAATAAGGTGCAGAAATGTAAATCAAGAGGACAGAACGTACCTCCCAGGCTCTCCAATAGCCGCCAAGTAAGTCTCCCTGCCCGCGGGAAGTGGCGCTCATATAGCAATAGAGGGTAGCCAGGCCGGCGCCGCCCCAGTCGTACCGACTGACCTGTGATAGGTCCACCATGGCACTCAAAAGATACAACCCGACAGTGTTCCCCCTATCTGCAAACAGAGTGGTGCCAAAGAGGAACATAAGGAAACCACGGGCGTACTGCTCAGCCTCCGCAGGAGACTCAGGCTCCATCTCCGGCCTCCGAAAATGGGAAGAGAACCAGGTGTACCGGACTCTCCCGGAAGCTCTGTCCACAAGCGGGCGAGCCCCCAGCAAATACATCCAAGCGGCCTCCCACTCGCCCATATCCTCGTCGTAAGGAATGGGCCAACCTCCTATGTCTAGGCCGGTGAGTACAGCAAAATCTAGCGGGGTCATGGTCAGATCCCCGGTGGCAGAAAAATGGAAGGAATTGGTGGTGTCCCACCACCTCTCCACCAAAGCTCCCAACAGAGTCCTACTGGCAGGACAGCGTGATAATCCAACGCAGAAGGCCCTAAACCCTGCTAGATCAACTAAGTCCCGGACAGCCTCCGGAAGCTCAACATACCAATCCCTGGCTGCAGTGGAGCCATACCCCCGTACCGTGCGAGAGCCAACCTGCATTCAGAATGCATAAACGTTTCAGCAATTGAAATGAGTGAGCTGTGTGCAAATGAAATGAATGAGCTGTGTGCAAATGAAAATGAGTGAGCTGTGTGCAAATGAAATGAATGAGCTGTGTGCAAATGAAGATAAAGTTAGCTGTGTGCAAATGAAATGAATGAGCTGTATGCAAATGAAATGAATGAGCTGTGTGCAAATGAAATGAATGAGTTGTGTTCAGTGGGCTGCGTGTTCACTTCAAACTGGGCTGCGTGTTCAGAAAATCTGAGTTAGGGCTGCGTGTTCTACTCTCTATCTATGTGGGCTGCGTGTTCACCTGTAATCTGGGCTGCGTGTTCAGTAAATTGGTATTTGGGCTGCGTGTTCAAATTTCAAAATCAGTGGGCTGCGTGTTCACCTGTAATCTGGGCTGCGTGTTCAGTAAATTGGTATTTGGGCTGCGTGTTCAAATTTCAAAATCAGTGGGCTGCGTGTTCACCTGTAATCTGGGCTGCGTATTCAGTAAATTGGTATTTGGGCTGCGTGTTCAAATTTCAAAATCAGTGGGCTGCGTGTTCACCTGTAATCTGGGCTGCGTGTTCAGTAAATTGGTATTTGGGCTGCGTGTTCAAATTTCAAAATCAGTGGGCTGCGTGTTCACCTGTAATCTGGGCTGCGTGTTCAGTAAATTGGTATTTGGGCTGCGTGTTCAAATTTCAAAATCAGTGGGCTGCGTGTTCACCTGTAATCTGGGCTGCGTGTTCAGTAAATTGGTATTTGGGCTGCGTGTTCAAATTTCAAAATCAGTGGGCTGCGTGTTCACCTGTAATCTGGGCTGCGTGTTCAGTAAATTGGTATTTGGGCTGCGTGTTCAAATTTCAAAATCAGTGGGCTGCGTGTTCACTTTAATCTGGGCTGCGTGTTCAGAAAATTTGAGTTAGGACTGCGTGTTCTACTCTTAATCAGTGTGGGCTGCGTGTTCACCATCAACTTGGACTGCGTGTTCAGAAAATCAGAGTTTAGGGCTGCGTGTTTTACTCTTAATCAGTGTGGGCTGTGTGTTCACCTTTAATTTGGACTGCGTGTTCAGAAAATCAGAGTTTAGGGCTGCGTGTTCTACTCTTAATCAGTGTGGGCTGCGTGTTCACCATCAACTTGGACTGCGTGTTCAGAAAATCAGAGTTTAGGGCTGCGTGTTCTACTCTTAATCAGTGTGGGCTGTGTGTTCACCTTTAATTTGGACTGCGTGTTCAGAAAATCAGAGTTTAGGGCTGCGTGTTCTACTCTTAATCAGCGTGGGCTGTGTGTTCACCTTTAATTTGGACAGTGTGTTCAGAAAATCAGAGTTAGGGCTGCGGGTTCTACTCTCAGTCAGTATGGGCTGTGTGTTCACCATCAACATGGACTGCGTGTTCGGAAAATCAGAGTTTGGGACTATGTGTTCTACTCTTAGTCGGTGTGTGCCGTGTGTTCACCTTCAAATTCAGGCTGTGTGTTCGACAAATCAGTGTTTGAGCCGTGTGTTCAATTCTTAACTAATGTGTGCCGTGTGTTCACAATCGATCAATGAGCCTAGGGTTCAGAAGTTCAGGTGTTTAAGCCACATGTTCAGAATGCAAGCAAAATACTATGTCATAAGCTAAACTGTGTGTTCAAGCATGGCAAAGGTACGAAATGCGCGAAAAATGCAGAAAATAAAGTAAAATACCTCTCGTACCTCGTAAGAGAGGTGATGCTCCGGCTCTCGCAGAAGTAGATCCCCGGGTACCCGATCATTGAAGTCGGTGAAATGACGAAAAATAGCCCGCGGAAGAATGTGTACCGATGGGGCATACCTCCCAGAAATAAAAGGCCGGACCCTCGGGGGCAACGTCATAACATCAAAATCATCCTCGGCACCTGGAGGACCTCCGCCGTGAGGGAAATTTCCCGCCATTTCAAGAAATCTGCAAAAGGAGCAAAAATGAGCAAAAAATGAGCCAAAATTGGAAAAAGTCAACAAAAGTCAACTCTCGGGAAATGAAAAAGTCAACAAAAGTCAACTCCCGAGAAAATCTTCCAAATATTGAGACAAACTTACCTCAAGTGGTGAAAATGAGAAAAGAAGCCCCGAAATCAAAATTTAATCGGTCCAAAGTGCTTAAAATCGAATGTTTTCGCGAAAACAACTTGCGTGGGAGGCTGAAAACCGCGTATAAAGTGCAGATCTGAAGAGGAAAATGGTTTGGGAAGGTGGAGAAGAAGAAATCGCAGCTGTGGGTGTGATCTCGGATTGAATGGGTGAAGGAATATAAAGAAAATGAGGTAAAATGACAAAATTGCCCCCTGTTTTGGGCAGGTGGCCGGCCGGCCACCTTTTCTGGCTGGCCGGCCATTTGCTTTTTGGTCCCTGGCCGGTGGCATCCCCTAGGGAAACCACCTGGCCGGTGGTGTTCCCCACACCCCCACCTAGCTCTCTGCAAATTTTGAGGAAGATCGGAGTTCCCGAGACCTGAAAAAGTTCAAGAAAAGTGCACTTTCTGGCGCGAAACTGCTCCGCCGGAACTTCAGCTGCAATTTCTGACATGTGTCTCATCATTACTCATCAAAATCAAGGTGTATCCTTTTTGAACATGTTGTAACCTCTCCGGGAGGTGAATCAGAGGCCGCGATCAAGTTGCCTTCACCGAAATGCGCGTTTTCTTACACGTTGTTTCGCAACAAACGAGCACCCTGATTCGTGCTCATTTTACATTGTTTTGCACATAACTTGCATTCTCATCAACATTTTGCATTGTCATGCATGATTTCTTAGTGTACCATACCTCTGTGCTTGAGCGTGCGTTGTCACGCATGTTCCTTTCTCTCATTGCGATGCATTCACTCGCCGACACTGCGTGTGTCAAACTTTCGGAACCACAGGAATCACATTGAATATATGTTGTTAGCATATTGTTCTTGTTGAATTTCTCTCTTTTGCAAGCACGATATTGTATGTACGGTTCATTTGAGACTGGTGCGACCAGACGAATCGCGCAGGTATCGTATCTTCTCCGTGTGAGACACGACGAGAATCGAATGATTCTCCGCATTCCTAACTGCATGAAATGTAGTTGCTGCTTTGCATTCTTGCTTAAAACTGTTGCATCTATTTGCGAATACTTGCCTCATTACGGCTTGCTGCATTTGCATGATCATTTGGCTCTGTGCATGTCGCTTTGTATTTCGCCCCCCTGCCTGCGGGCACGCCTGCGGGCACATATCTCCGTGTATCTTGTATGATTGTCTAAGTCTTCGGCCTTGTCAAAAATGGGTCGTCTCTGGGCTTTGACATTCACTCCCGTCATTTCTTGAATTCCGAGTTCTGTCAAAGAGGGGCAACTGTAGACACCCCATTTTTGACCGACCTTAAGACTCAGACGTCACCGATTGAGCGCTCGGTGATGTTGCATATTGTGCTCGTTCAGAAGTCTCAGAGTCGCGGCCGTGAGCCCTGCCTCCGGACTTCCGAACCCTCTTCTGTGCCTTGCCTCGGTTTGCGAACCAGGCTCGGTTTTCTCTGTTTTCTCTTCCTGAGGGGGGAGAGGTCCAGTAGACCATCTCTCAGTGGCCGTGGGCTACATTTCGTGGTCGTAGGCCATTTTGCCCATTTCGGAGCCCGGTTCCCGATTTTCGGAGCCGTCAGGCCGTGTGCCTCGGTTCGGGACCACCCGACCATCTCCGATTCCTCCGGTTTTTGGCATACGTCTTATTTACTCCCTTTCAAGGGACACTGGGGTCTTAGATACCCACTTCGTGGCCAAACACCACTTTCGGTGCTTAACGGCCGGTTTTCGGGACCCCGAACTGCGTGTTTTGGCCCCCGAGCATTCGTTTTGCATCGATTTTTGTTCATTTTTGGCAGGTACCTCTGTTTTATCACCAGGAAGGTCACTGAAGGGTGGGAGGCCATCAATTATCTCAGTAACCAGTTATGCTTCTCCGGCGCCCTCCGACGCCCGTTTTTCTCACTTCCGGGCTAATGTTGAACACCCTAGGGCCATTTTCTTCAAGCCCAAACCACATATTTGTGTTGTACACACATGGGAGGACCCTAAAAACATATGGCCGACCAGTAACTCCAATTGAACCTTTTGAACCCCTCCTAAAAGTGGCTTGTTCTCTCTCCTGTTTTACATTTTCCAAATTTGAACCACATGGTTATGTTGAGGACACCTGGGAGGACACCAATATCTGGTGGCCGGCCATTAACTCAACTTGACCCTTTTGACCCCTAGCCGGCCGGCCATGGGGGGTGGCCGGCCGGCCACCTGCAGCCAAAACACCCAGCCGGCCTGCTTCCTTAGGATGTGTGCTTTACAGCTGTGTGCTGTTTTCCCCCAGAAAATATCTCTATCCGGGGGACCCTTTTGGAGGGAAATAAGGGCTCATTTCCCTCCACTTTGGCCTGGATGGTCCTCTCCCTCTCTTGTCTATATAGAGAGCCTCCCAACTCTAGAGAAATGGTTGGAAAAATTGCTTCAAGCATATACATACATAGAACTTCATTTCCTTCAAGTTTTGGTGCCACTTCCTCATCATCTTCAAGCTCTACCACCACCACTCCATTCCAACAGCAAGGAGAAGCTTTTCAAAGGCTAAAGGTGTTGCAACTTGGTCCAAGAATCACCAAAAGCTTTGATCTTCAAAGGTAAATCCATTTCCCCTCTTTTTTAGCACTTTCTTGCACCAATTTCTTAGGCTATTTTCTTACTGTTTTGGGCTCCGACCTTAACTGAAACTAGGTATATTTTGAGCTATTATTCATGTTTGTTCAAGGGCTCAACCCTGTTTGAGCCCTCCATCTTGCACTTGTTTCAATATCCTCTTATATGCCATTATTTTGCATTGAATGTTTGGCCTATGTTTGTTCTGTTTTTGAGCATGATGTAAACTGTGAGTGGGCCTATTTTGAGCCCCTCTTCAACATTGAAGAAGGGATCAACCCTTTTTGGGCCCCCTATCTTGCACTTACTTCATAATCTCTCCTATTTACCGTAAATTTGCATGGTATTTCTAGCCTATGTGTGATCTGTTTTGGAGCATTTCATGAACTGATATTGTGCTTATTTTGAGCTCTTCTTCAACATTGAAGAAGGGCTCAACATTGTTTTCATACTCCATGTGTCACTTGCTTTGAATCCATGTTTTACCCTTGTTTTTGCATGCTTTGCTAGCCCATTTTGCTTCTGTTTTTGGACCATGATCAGAACTAAAAGTGGTCATTTTTTGACCTTCTTAACATATTTTATTAAGGGTCTTTTCTTGTTGGATGAATTTTTGGCCTACTTCATGTTATATCCTCTTGTGGCTTCAATCTTGCATGGCATTTCTAGCATGTTTGCATGCTGTTTTTGGGGTTGTCATCTACTGTAAATGTGCATATTTTTGGCCCCTCTTCAGTGTTATAGAAGGGAATTTTTCTGTTTGGGCTTTGAATTTACCATCTACTTCAATACCCCTCTCTTGGCCCCTATTTTTGCATACCATTGTTGCCCTATCTATGATTGCTGTTTGGCCTTGTTTTCTACTGAAAAAATGCTTGTCTTGGGGCTGCCTTGCTACTGTATTTTCATTCCATGTCCATATTGTGCATGCATTGCATAGCTATAGGCCATTTCGGGTGCCTAATCTCGCATTTCGGGGCCATTTCATGCATCGGGTGTACTTTCGCCTCATTTCGGGGCTGTTTTCCCCCACATTTCAGTGCCAAAATTCATTTGCATGTGTTGCATATCATTTCCATGCCATTTCATGCCTTAGGGCCATCGCCTCGGTTTGCGTGCCCGTGTGCACGCATTTCGAGGCATCTTATTTTCATCTCACGGCCTCTTATGTGAGTGTGGCTGAGGTCCACTCATGTTAGTGTAAGTCCATTTTGCATTTCTGTTTGTCATTTTAGTCTCATTGCATTCCGTATGCCATTGCCTCGGTTTGCATGCCCGTGCGCACGCATTTCGAGGCATCTCATTTTTCATCTCTCGGCCTCCTATGTGAGTGTGACTGAGGTTCACTCGTGTTGGTGTAAGCCCATGCGGCATTGCGTATGCCATTTCCTCATTTTACGTGCCTGTGTGTACGCATTTCGAGGCATCTCTTTTTCATCTCACGGCTTCTTATGTGAGTGTGGCTGAGGTCCACTCATGTTAGTGTAAGTCCAATTGCATTGCGTATGCCATTTCATGCCTTAGGATCATTTACTCGGTTTGCGTACACGTGTGCACGTATTTCGAGGCATTTCATTTTCATAGCATTGTGTATGTTAGGATTGTATATTAGCTGCATTTCATGCATATTGCATCGTGTTCGGGATAGGAGTTAGCCCGGACACGGGAAACGAGGTACGTTCCGTACTCCGAGTGACGGAACGGATCTCAATTCCCAAGCCACCGACACTCCGGATTATCCGTGATGGAGTTAGGTTATATTGTAGCATTCATATGCATTCATTCTCTATTGAGTTGTGCAATTCGGCTCCTCGGCCATCATGCATCGAGATGCGTGATTGGTGGCACGAGGGTCGAGGCATGCATATATTTGTGAAATACATTGCTATGCCCTTTTCCTACTCTCTGTTGCAGCAAAATGAAGAATCAGCAACTTTTCAGAGTCTGGCACGCATTTCGAGAAACATTGCGAAACAGAGGCTAATTGGGGCATCCCAGTGGATTTCCGCGCAAGGCAGCTCCAACGTACATCATTCATCAGAATCAAGGCAGCCCCAGGCTTCCATGCCAGTTTTACATTTTTCTTATTTAATTTGTTAATTAATTAGGAATTTGTATATTATTTGGGACTGTAATATTTTGGACTGTATTATTCTTCCATTCGGGACTGTATATTCTTTTGGACCCTCTGCGCGAGGGCATAATTGTAATAAGTGTGGGTGAGTGTGATGTATGTCTTCCAACCCCACGTCTTTCTTCCCTTTTATTTACCCGCTTATGATGGTTAGATATAGGACATATTTCAATTAGCATACAGTATGACAGCATGTTTGCGTCATTCATCTGTTTTGCACGCACCGGGCTCGGCGCATCATACAAACTGCATTTGTATTTCAATTCCAAATTGAATACGTGTTAGTTGTAGCATTCCATATGCCATGTTTAGAATAGCCGAGCCTGCTATAGTTGCATTTTGCATGTGTTGCATTAGGCATTTCAGCATATCTAGGATCATGCATGGATTTCTAATGTAGCTTCTGTTTTGGCTTGGAGTACTCGGTAAGTTTTATGCTTTAGCATCCTTGCATGCGTGTGAGTGTTGCCATGATAGCATGCTTGCCATGAGGCTAATTGCTTATGTGATATAACTGCCTGAATGCCTGTGGGTGAAGGTTGGGTTATTTGGATTGGAATAATTCATCAAATGTTTGTTTTAAGCCCACTAGATAGTGGCAAAACCCTGTTTTCTAATCCCACCTGAGGGTGGCAAAATCTGCATCTTAAGCCTACCTGCGGGTAGCAAACCATCTTTCAAACAAACAAACATGAAATGTTTTGTTCCAATTCAGACGACTCAGTCTATACTTATATGCTGTGCGCATCACATAGTAACCTAGGCTAATAACCGGAATAAGAACATACAATGTTTTCAAAATAAGATATCATGGTTAGTAGAGGCCGGTCTTTGACCGGGCGAGCGGGGGTGCTCACGAAGTGACCTTCCCCAATCGTACCCAAGTTCCCGAGCCGAGGCAACTTTGGTGATGACGGAGACGTGGCCTTTGGCACCGAGTCAGGGTTTCCTAAATTTCCCCATTAAAAAATATTTAGGTGGCTACTCTGTATCTGGCAAAGCAGTGCATGTTTGGCACTTCTTTCAAAAAATCTGTTTTCAAAAAGATTTGCCGGATTTGGACTCTTTGGTTCGAGATTTAGAACCGTGACATTTGAGTCCTTCGAACTGTAGTAACCCAATATCGAACCAGAACGGGGGGGACTCGCACTCCTCTCCCCGGGATGCGTTCGGGGACGTCTACAGAGTGCAATGTGAAACGTAGATGAGAGTCCAGATTTGGCAACTTTTATTAAAAATCCATTTTATTACAATTTTGTCAAAAATGGACTGCGTCATCAGATCTCAGAGTCGCCACCTAATATTTATTTTGGGAAATTAGGAAACCCATGACTCAGTGCCAAGGCCACTGTTCGTCGTAACCAAGGATGCTTGGCTCGGAACCTTAGGTATGAGAGGGGAAGGTCAATAATGAGCATCCCCGCTCACCCGATCAAAAGATCGGCCTTTACTAACCATGATATGAATTTTATTTTATTTATATGTTCATGTTCTGATTAGTTAATAAATCCTAAAATTTACTATGTGAAGCATACAAGTATAGACTATGCCATTCATTTTAGAACAATTTGATATCATACATTTTGAAAGAGTTTTGACGATGTACAACCCAAATAAATTGAGTTTACAAGCACGAAAAATCAACATCATTCCAAATTAAGCGACACAACCTCCATCCACTGGCATTCATAGAGTTATATCACATAAGCAAATAGCCTCATGGTAGAATGCTAGACATAGTAAGAAAAACACACACAAACAGGATGCTAAAGGATAAAAACTTACATGTTTGACGTCCCACGAACAAGCTATGAAACAAAGTTAGTAAAATATGCATGATCTTATATACAAAATCCTAATGCAATTCACTCATGCGATGCAACTAAAGATTCAGCTTCTAAGATATGATATGTGAATCATCTCAAGAACATGAGGTAGCGCACATAATCACATAGGAATTGATTAAATCCACAAATGCAAACTTAGCCGAATCAAGATGCATGAAACATGGAAGCAAAGCATAACTATGATGAAAAATAAATATGATGTTTATGTACAAATAAAGAAAGCAAGTAAAAGAACGGGATAGAAAGAAGCGGGGCGGGGAATCATTACAACATTTTAAAGAATAATTACAAATCAAATTAGAGAGAGATGAGGAGAATATTACAACAAAATAAAAACCTCACAATACACTCAAAATAAAAAATAAATAAAATAAAAACTTCATGTTCTTTAGAACTGCCGGCAGAAATTGGTCAATATTGGGAGATTACGCCATCTTGTTCGGAAGAAGCTAACCGGCCGGCCAACAAGGCCAAGCAAAACCTTCCAAAGAAAGATTGAACTTCTTGATTTCCAAACTTCCTCTTGATCACCCTCAAGTGTAGGAAGTGTGTTCTCAAATCCTCAATTCGAAATTATGGAGTTTATGGAGTTTGTGGTATAGAAAGTGGCTAACTCTCTAGTTTTTCTCACTTTCAATCACTAAACACTCTTCCTTATGATCAAGGCAATTGATCTTTGGCTATATCAAAATTTTTGGAGTGGTTTTGGTGTATGGAAATGAGGAATTTCAGTAACTATGGAAGGTATGGGGTGTATATGGAAGATAGGAATATTTTTGGCTCAAAAACTCAATTTTTCTCTTTTTTTTCACTCTTTTCTCACTCATTTCTCTTCAATTTCGTAGTCCTCCTTCTCTCTTACAATATGATCATTCTATATAGGCAATGAGGGAGAGTAAAGGTCAAAAAGAAGGTGGGAGACAAGAATGTGATAAGAGGGCAAATTTTCAAGGTGGTTGCATGGGATACTCCTTTATGAATGCAAACAAAACCTCTTTTTGACAATAGGGGATGATTAGGTATAATGGAGGATGAGTGGATGCACTTGAATGGCTCAGAAAATAGGTAAATGAATTGTCCCAACTGAACCAAAACCAAGAAACAAATGGACTATTGTTGTTTTGGGCCAAGTCAACAAAATCTGCTTTTAAGCCCAACTTCAAATGGGCATATCTCCCCCATATGGACTTGGTTTTAGGCGGTTCTTGGGTCCAAATTGAAGCCCCAGAAGTCTACTTTCCAATGGTGGTGGCCTCACATTTAAATTCCAAGTGTACAAAGAGAAATGCCTAATTTAGTGAAGGCTGCTCATTTCCTTCTTAATGATTTGATACTCATTCTTTTCCTAAACTAGTTTTCTTTCATCCCCTCCTATTTCCTTCAACTCCAAACCTATAAAGAAGATGTTTTTAAATATTTTTCAAAAAAGTTCACCTCCCTTCCATTTATTTCCACTTTGTCCTTACTCGGTTTACTGAAAAGTGCAACATTTTAATCGAAATGGGAGCCTCGGGACATTGTAGAAACATTTAAAAAAAACATATTTTGAAAAGAGGGTTTTAAGGTCTAAAATAGTTTGGCCAAAAAATGGGTGAAGGTTAGGATTAAAACTTAAATTCCGTCTTTCTTACTGAGAATTTTGTGAGAAACACATTCTAATTGTCATCATCGGGTAATCAAAAGAAAGCGCCCAAGTCTTAGGGCCGGTCAAAATGGGGTGTCTACAGTTGCCCCTCTTTGACAGAGCTCAAAGTCATTTCATGACGTGAGTGAATGTCAAAGCCCAAAGACGACCCTTTTGACAACGCCGTAAGACTTGGGCAAACAAACAAGATGTAATGCAAGTGGTTGAACCCGAAGGTTGCCTACGTATCCTTTTGCAAGGAATCAAACCAGCGTAGTTCAGGGGCAGAATGCAAGTGACATGCTCAAAATGCAGTTTGAAAGTTGGACTTACACGCTTCACAAAGCCGGTTGTTTGAAAATTCATGATGTATGCAATACAATGCAATGTTATGGAGTGATGATAAAGATATGAAGATGGCAACATGGGAGGCAAGCCTCGTGCAAATGATAGGAAACATAACAGGGGGTGCATTGCATACAAAAATGAAAGAAGGGGGTGCATCGCATTCAAATGTGCATACCACACAAATGAGAGAGGGGGTGGCGTGAACAGACAGGCACATCTAACTGTATTTCATACATAACTTTCCAATTCTCCAACGGGGTGACAGACTAGGTTGGTTCAGTATCCAGAATTGAGGCGCATACAAGCTACCTCAACCTATGGGGCTGCCATACAGATTTCAAGCCGGGGATACACCCCTGGGTATTTAAACCAGACTTTAGTCTCAGAAATCCTGAACCTTTTGCGTTCTAGGCATCGCCATTCGAACTCTAGTTTCCACCGTCTCAGTTGGTCTCCTAGGAACTCATTGCAAACACAACCAAGTGGCTATACCAGACCGCTTGAAGCAGTTTGGGCATGACAAACACCAAAGGAATTGCACTTCTAGAGGATTTAAAGTCTCCTAGACTCCAGGAGTGCACAAGATAGTGCGATGGAATTGAACTTGCACAAGACAGTGCGATGGAATTGAATTTGCACAAGACAGTGCGATAGAATTGAAATTGCACAAGATAGTGCGATGGAAGTAAAAATGCAGCAATGCGCGAGATAGCGCGGCTGAATTGATGCACAAGACAGTGCGATGGAATTGAAATTGTGCGGTAGGTGCTTTAATTGGCGATAGATGCACAATATGGTTATGATCATGCGATAGATGCACAATATGGTTATGATCGTGCGATGGATACACGGTGCGGATGTGATCGTGCGATATAAACAAAATATACACAAATATGTACATACAGTATATATATATATTCATATACAGACGTATACACAGACAGAGGCGGATATATACACAGATATATACGGATATATCTTTTCTGGGCTTGTTGTTTTCTCTCTTTTCTTTTTTTTTCTTTTGTTTTTGGAGTCTCTGTAATCGGGGATGTCCTCCCCTAACTGCAATAAAATCAGTTTAGTTTTTGCACATCAATGGTGTGACTGGCATATCACTTTGAACTTGAAAACATTTTTGTTTGATTGAATTTGAGAATGATTGAATTTTGAACTCTGAATGGAACATTGATTCTATACTGATCTGAATCAACAAATGACCTAACGAACTGAAAAACGAAGCAAATTAATCCAAACACACTTATATACACTAATTGGTATAAATACACCGACTGGTATAAATATACTGACTGGTATGAAAGGAACACACTTATATACACTGACTGGTATGAATACCTTGATTGGTATGAATACACTGACTGGTATAAATACACACTTATATATACTGACTGGTATGAATACCTTGGCTGGTTTGAATACACACTTATATACGCTAAATAGTTGACTCGAAAGGTGGAGAAGACAGAATCTCTAACTCAACTATGCCTCTAGTTCATTGCCTTAACCCCCTTTTTTTTTTTTCTTGATTTTTTTTGTAAAAATGTTTTGATCAACATAAGAGTTAGATTAGCATATTTATTCCATTTTCTATTTTGAAATCATGTAAGCTAAGCTGTGAGCAATAAAAATTTTTCCTTTTTAAATCCAAATAATGGTCCAAGTTTTGAAAAATGGAATAATTTTTGAGAAAATCAGTCAACTTCATTCAAATTAATCAAAACATATTTTTGCAAATGGCCACTATTCAACCAACATGGAATCAATCATTGCGATGCATAGACTCGAACCAGATAATCAATGGTGATAACCGAACCAAGCCGATCCGATCCAAACCGAATGAAGCTGAGCGGAATCGAACCGAACCGAACCGAACCGCCGAACCGAACCGAACCGAACCAAGTTGAATCGAACCAACTAAACTGAACAGAACGAAGATACATCAATCAAACACGGATAGGATAACCAAGTCGACTAAAGACACATCAAGCAAACATGGACGAGATGAATGAGTTGAAAAATTATTAGGGCCGAACTTCGAGATGAAGCTACCTACGTATCCCAAAGATAGGAATCAGGCCATCGTAGTTTCGGCTAAGGTTTACTCGGGTATTGACACTCTCCTTTTGTGCTCTAATTTTTGCCAAAGCCGTCATTTCGGGTTTTCAACCTTGCGAGCTTTTCATTTTTTCATATATATATTTGTTTTTCATTTTGTTTATTTCATTTTTTTTATTTCTTTTGAATTTCTATTTTTTGTTTTTCTGCTCTAACTTTTGCCTGGGTCGTCCTTCCGGGTTTTCAGCCCAGCGAGCCTCTCAAGGGTTACTTTCATTTTAACTTGTCCATGTTGATCGGATGCGAAATCTCTAGGTCATCTATAAGAACGACTGCTACACTTGACCAGTAGATATGATGATGTAGGGACTAGGCTAATTGGGTGTGAATTTGCCCCTAGTGTTGCCCCTAGTGTAGTGGATAGGAACTCGACTATCTTTCAATAATAAAATTCATTCTCTCAAATTCTGGGTTTTGCCTTTCTGTGCGATCTTCTTTGGGAAACGATTCAGTTTTAACTCTTTGATCACATCCAACCTTTTGCCCCTAGTTCAAGGGCTGCTTCAAATCTAAATCACATCCGACCTTCTTGACCCTAGTTCAAGGGTTGCTTCCAATTTGAATCACTGGCCCTACATAGTTTTAGCTAAGGTTCACTCGGGTATTGACACTCTCCTTTTACGCTCTAACTTTTACCAAAGCCGCCCTTTTGGGTTTTCAACCTTGCGAGCTTTTCATTTTTCTTTTTTTTTTTTTTTTTCTTTTTTTTTTTTTTTTTTTTGCTCTAACTTTTGTCTGGGTCGCCCTACCGGGTTTTCAACCCAGCGAGCCTCTCAAGGGTGGTACCTTATTGCCCCTAGCTCAAGGGCTGCCTCCATTTCAGCTTTGCAAGCCTCACACTTTTGCCCCTAGTTCAAGGGCTGTTTCAAATCGAAATCACATTCTCTGCCCTGAGTTCAAGGTCTGTTTCCAATCTGGATCACATCATTACCCCTAGTTCAAGGGCTATTTCCAATCTAAATCATATTCGACCTTATTGTCCCTAGTTGAAGGGCTGCCTCCATTTGAATCACATCATGGCCCTTAGTTCAAGGGCTATTTCCCATTCAGCTATGCAAGCCTTACACTTTGAATGATCATTGAACACTTCGAATCAAGGTTTGAAAGCTAAGGAGCTAAGGAGGTCGGACCTCGAATCAAGAGGGATCCAATGCTGTATAATCAATTCCAGGCATGTCTTCGTAGGACCACGCAAAAATAGTTTTTGAAATCTTTTCACAAAGTGACTAATCACTCATACTTTTACGAAGATAAGATAAAACCAATTTGGACCAAGCCAGGATCCTTCTCAGTACCCACATTAACAAAAATGATTTTCTTCATCAAAGGCTTAGCACACCTCTCTTCTTCTCAGTTGATCAAAATTTGCAAATCCCGAGGAAATTCTTCCTCTTCGCTTTTATCAGAGTTTTGGAAAAAGTTTTGAAAAACTTTGGTCAATGCGATGAATTAAAGCACAGAGAAGTAGGCAGACTTTATGGCATTTTGTTTTGTTTTTTTTTTTTTTCTGTTTATTGAAAAGAGACTATGACTCAGCAATGACAACAGACTCAAAAGAAAATGACAAAGAAGACCTAAACAGGACAGAAATGTATAGGTTAACACTCTCGAAATCAACAGACTCTGACTCACTAGGCTGACTCGAGCCTGACCCCAACTCTACAAACTTGGTGGAGACTTAGACTCAATACTCAATTCAGAACTCAGAATAAAACCATTCTCAAATTGCCAGTCAAAGTATGGGCCATCCACGACATTCTAAATAAAGCCCCGGCAATCAATAGGTGGTCAATCCCCAATCACATAAACAAAATGGAACTTCCAATTATGCCCTCACTAAAAACACACTGAACCCCACAAACTGAAATGCCTGAACCACTCACTTGAATTTGAGAACCCCTGTATAGATCCAGTACATTGCACATAAAGCAGGAAAGAGAACAAACACTCCTAAAGAGGGTAGGGTTATCCTGTCCTAGCTTGAAATCATCTAGGGTTTCACTATTCAAACAAGCGGTATCATACATCCTAGAAATGGGAAAACATCTTGTCCTAATTTTGAAAGGTACTATAGCTCATTATATGTACAAGGTTGGCTTTACTCTAGGGGTTAAAGTCAAGGTGACATTACCAAAGAGTCCTTTGGGTCATAACCAATGAAGATCTTAGGAACTCAGAAGAGTCAATATTAGCCTCTCTTCAAAGTCTGAGAACTTTCAGATCTCAAAAGATTATAACATAAGGCCTCCAAAGTAACGTAGAGATAGGTGTAGTGTCACAAAAAGTATGCCTGTGCTCCCACCAGTATCTGGGCAACACAGGAACTTTAAGTGCACCAATGCATGCAATGCAATAAACACATAATTGAAAATAAAAGTCATATCATGGAGTTCGAGTCAAGGTTTCATAAATCCCCAGCAGAGTCGCCAGAAACTGTAACATGCCCGGGGGGTACCCGCGCGCGTTAAACAGTTCGGACCCCCGAGATCTCTTTGATCTAGTCTCACGAGTGCAATGTGAAACGTAGATGAGAGTCCAGATTTGGCAACTTTTATTGAAAATCCATTTTATTGCAATTTTGTCAAAAATGGACTGCGTCATCAGATCTCAGAGTCGCCACCTAATATTTATTTTGGGAAATTAGGAAACCCATGACTCAGTGCCAAGGCCACTGTTCGTCGTAACCAAGGATGCTTGGCTCGGAACCTTAGGTATGAGAGGGGAAGGTCAATAATGAGCACCCCCGCTCACCCGATCAAAAGATCGGCCTTTACTAATCATGATATGAATTTTATTTTATTTATATGTTCATGTTCTGATTAGTTAATAAATCCTAAAATTTACTATGTGAAGCATACAAGTATAGACTATGCCATTCATTTTGGAACAATTTGATATCATACATTTTGAAAGAGTTTTGACGATGTACAACCCAAATAAATTGAGTTTACAAGCACGAAAAATCAACATCATTCCAAATTAAGCGACACAACCTCCATCCACTGACATTCATAGAGTTATATCACATAAGCAAATAACCTCATGGTAGAATGCTAGACATAGTAAGAAAAACACACACAAACGGGATGCTAAAGCATAAAAACTTACATGTTTGACGTCCCACGAACAAGCTACGAAACAAAGTTAGTAAAATATGCATGATCTTATATACAAAATCCTAATGCAATTCACTTATGAGATGCAACTAAAGATTCAGCTTCTAAGATATGATATGTGAATCATCTCAAGAACATGAGGTAGCGCACATAATCACATAGGAATTGATTAAATCCACAAATGCAAACTTAGCCGAATCAAGATGCATGAAACATGGAAGCAAAGCATAACTATGATGAAAAATAAATATGATGTTTATGTACAAATAAAGAAAGCAAGTAAAAGAACGGGATAGAAAGAAGCGGGGCGGGGAATTATTACAACATTTTAAAGAATAATTACAAATCAAATTAGAGAGAGATGAGGAGAATATTACAACAAAATAAAAATCTCACAATACACTCAAAATAAAAAATAAATAAAATAAAAGCTTCATGTTCTTTAGAACCGCTGGCAGAAATTGGTCAATATTGGGAGATTACGCCATCTTGTTCGAAAGAAGCTAACCGGCCGGCCAACTAGGCCAAACAAAACCTTCCAAAGAAAGATTGAACTTCTTGATTTCCAAACTTCCTCTTGATCACCTTCAAGTGTAGGAAGTGTATTCTCAAATCCTCAATTCAAAATTATGGAGTTTATGGAGTTTGTGGTATAGAAAGTGGCTAACTCTCTAGTTTTTCTCACTTTCAATCACTAAACACTCTTCCTTATGATCAAGGCAATTGATCTTTGGCTATATCAGAATTTTTTGAGTGGTTTTGGTGTATGGAAATGAGGAATTTCAGTAGCTACGGAAGGTATGGGGTGTATATGGAAGATAGGAATATTTTTGGCTCAAAAACTCAATTTTTCTCTTTTTTTTCACTCTTTTCTCACTCTTTTCTCTTCAATTTCGTGGTCCTCCTTCTCTCTTACAATATGATCATTCTATATAGGCAATGAGGGAGAGTAAATGTCAAAAAGAATGTGGGAGACAAGAATGTGATAAGAGGGCAAATTTTCAAGGTGGTTGCATGGGATACTCCTTTATGAATGCAAACAAAACCTCTTTTTGACAATGGGGGATGATTAGGTATAATGGAGGATGAGTGGATGCACTTGAATGGCTCAGAAAATAGGTAAATGGATTGTCCCAACCGAACCAAAACCAAGAAAAAAAATGGGCTATTGTTGTTTTGGGCCGAGTCAACAAAATCTGCTTTTAAGCCCAACTTCAAATGGGCATATCTCCCCCATATGGACTTGGTTTTAGGCGGTTCTTGGGTCCAAATTGAAGCCCCAGAAGTCTACTTTCCAATGGTGGTGGCCTCAAATTTAAATTCCAAGTGTATAAAGAGATATGCCTAATTTAGTAAAGGCTGTCTCAGGCTGGGTCAACAAAATCTGCTTTGAAGCCCAACTTCAAATAGGCATATCTCCCTTATTTGGACTTGGTCTAAGGTGGTTCTTGGGTCTAAATTGAAGCCCTAGAAGTCTACTTTCCAATGGTGGTGGCCTCACATTTAAATTCCAAGTGTACAAAGTGAAATGCATAATTTAGTGAAGGCTGCTCATTTCCTTCTTAATGATTTGATACTCATTCTTTTCCTAAACTAGTTTTCTTTTATCCCCTCCTATTTCCTTCAACTCCAAACCTATAAAGAAGATGTTTTTAAATATTTTTCAAAAAAGTTCACCTCCCTTCCATTTATTTCCACTTTGTCCTTACTCGGTTTACTGAAAAGTGCAACATTTTAATCGAAATGGGAGCCTCGGGACATTGTAGAAACATTTAAAAAAAAAACATATTTTGAAAAGAGGGTTTTAAGGTCTAAAATAGTTTGGCCAAAAAATGGGTGAAGGTTGGGATTAAAACTTAAATTCCATCTTTCTTACTGAGAATTTTGTGAGAAACACATTCTAATTGTCATCATCGGGTAATCAAAAGAAAGCGCCCAAGTCTTAGGGCCGGTCAAAATGGGGTGTCTACACTCGAGCGAACAGTGTGAATTTTGGAATTTCCAGAATTGTAATTGAAGTTCAGATTTGATATTCAAAGTCTCAAAACATGTATTTTTGATATACAAATATGGAGAACCAATGTATAATTAGTAAATACTCTCAATTAGAAATCATTTATTCAAAATCATGCTCCAATTGTCTAAATTTAATTTTAACTCATTTTCTCCATATCAAGCCAAATTCCAAACCCCAAAGTGATTAATCTCTAAATTAATCTCCATAAATTGAACATGGCTCCAATTTCTCATTTTCTTTTTAGTTATATAAAATTGACTTCAAGCTCCTTTTATTTTCCTTCAAAACATGAAATTAAAGTCATAAGCTCCTTATAAAATTATTCACATGTATGAAATTGGCATCAAAATTACTAATTTTACATTCTTATAAATTTTCCAACTAATTTCCATAATCTTAAACTTAACTTAATTGTAACCTCAACTTAATTCATAATCATAGATGTTCCAAAATATGATTAATTTAAATAAGATCTTAAATTATATTACATGCATGGATTAAAAATCTAATTATAAAATCAAAACTTTATCCAGCATTAGGATTAATTCTAAATTTCCATAAACTTGATGTTTATAAAACATTTCCTTTTTCTCTTCAAAATGTGAACTTAAATGGCTCAATTTCTTCAAAATCCATGATGCATGTAAATATAGATTCAAATGCTCATAGAATTCCCTCATGCATGTAACAATGGAACTTAATCTCATCAAGATTACAAAAATTAAACTCAAAATAATTAATTTCTAAATTTATTCCATAATCATCCCCATGCATGTAACCCATTTCATGTTTAGAATCCAATTCCAAATTAGTTTCCACAATCTTACACTTAAGTCAATTTTTCTTCATCCTCTTGCTATTGATTCCAATTTCACCTTTAATTTCAAGTGTAATGTAAAGATTCTACACAAAGTAACATAAATTCCATACCTTAAACTTTAAATGGATTGAAATTCTTGAACTTTTCCTTCCTCTCCTTGGTTATCCTCTTGTATTTCTTTCCCTTGACTTGAACCCACCAGCACAATTCTCTCTCTCTCTCGGTTCTCCTTTCTCTCACCTTCGGCTCTATTTCCCCCCTCCCCCCCGCGCGCACGCGCGCGCACACACACACAACTTGATGATACATAAATCTATATTTGTTGCCTTGGACTTCTAATACACGAATAAAGGTTGGGACCCCCTTTGGGGGTCACCCCCTTTACCCCCTTTGCCACGTGGCAAGAGGTGATTGGAGGAGCAGGAAAAAAAAGAAAAAGAAAAAGAAAAGGTGACCAATGAGAGAGAGAGAGGGGGTCCAAAGGGGGTCCTAAAAAGGGGGGATGAATCATTGTTGCTAATACACCCACATTCCTTGTAATATAATTATATTAAAAAATAAATTAATATACCAATTACATTTGATTTAATTGAACATCATTTAATCTTAATTAATCTTGATTAGCCCAAACACAAATCCTACATAATTTAATTAGTCTGATTGACTTTCATTAGAGCCCAATTAATTATATTTAAATTTATCAATCCGAATCAGATTTTAATTAAACTCCCAAAAAGGCTCCAAATATCAAATTGAACTCATTTCATCCTCAATTTTGTTTTCTTAAATCATTTAGGCCTTCAATTTCTGATCAGACTCTAAATTTCCGTCAATTAAATTACATATTCAAATTGGACACCCCATAAATAAATTTAATTCGTAATAATCACAATTCTCAATCTTCATAATTTAATTAACTTGATTAACTCCAATTAGGATCTAATTAATCGAATCTCAATTTTACTAAACTGAATCGAATATTTGATTAAACTCTCATATGGTCAAATACTTGAAATTAAACTAAATCAACTCATCAATTTTACCTCCTTAAGCCATTTGGACATTCAATTTCTAATTCCAAATTAAATCCTTATTAAAATCAAATATGAATCAGACTCCAAAAATTCCCATAAATCCCAAATTACCTTAGAGTAACAACCAATTAGAATCTAAATCTCCTTAATCAATTAAACATAAAATCACATACATAATGAGGTTGACTTAATCTAAGGTTTATGTTAATCAAGCTCAATTAATTTATTACAAATCGTAATTTTGCCAAATTTCGCCATAGGCTCCAAAAATCGTGTTAAACATAGATATGAAACCGGTTTTGGCTTCTGGTGCCTCTAAGGCTATAAATTTTCAGTTCAAGGTTCCAATTGCGATAGATGTTTTTCTACACCCAACATATATATATATATATATATTCATAATGACATAAGAACTCACATAATTTAACATACAAATTCATATCAAACACATAATCACATGCGTAATTAAGCTTATCACAGGTTGGGTTATTACACAAGGTCACCCATGTTTCTTGTTGATCGGAGGCTTTGTAGCACGAAAAAAACTCCTCCACTGTCATCGCTGCTCCCCCGGTCGCCCGTGGCCATGCGATTGCACAGGCCAGTAATATTTTCCATGCGTTGGACATCAGTTGCCCTGGCGCCACCTCCAAACAGTTCAGCACGTCCACCACTATTTGTGGGAGTGACAACCTCAGACCCCCCCCGGCAACACTTCCTCGTACAACGTAAACTCTATCGGACGTGCATCCGATGCCCTCTCCTTAAACGTGGGCAACTTTAGCTCTATCTCCGTCGAGATCTGATACTTCCTACGTACCTCCTCTAACTCCTCTACCGTAAACATCGACTTGTCGGCCTTGGTGTACCAGTGGTCAAGTTCCACTTGGCTAATCGGCCTTGCAGCCACGATCATGGTAGACGGTCGGGCTCGCGCCATTTGCTCTGCCCCCCTCTCCTCCCGCCTCTTCGTCCTGTATTGCTCCGCCAACTCCACCGTATCGTCTTCATCCAATGCCTCTAGCCTCGTGGCTGGCGCTTCATCTCGAGCCATCCCTTCTACATTTCTATGTATTGCTTCGGCCGCCGGTGTGAAAAAGTTCGTAAAGTGTTGGAGGGGCGTGTCACATGAGCTCAACTTTGGGATGTGTTGGTTTTTCGCAAAGAGATATGTAAAACGAATAACTCCAAATTCCCACGGTTTGCCTATATTCCAAAGATCGAGATTAAATTTTGCCAGTTTGAAATTTTCGAAAGTTTCCACCCCCGCCCTTTCCACGTCTTATCCTAGTCCTAACCCTTCGTTTCCTGCTAACGCATCACCTCCCTCACCACTGGATCATGCCACGTGTACCACCACAATTCATTACCCTTTTCACTTTCCCTGTCTATTCCACTTTACATCATCACGTGCCCCGTCGCTCCTCGAGTCCCGCGCCCCGCTACCACCTCTCGCCCAGTCTCCCATTTCGCGATCGGCGCTCCTCTCGGTCGGTTTTCTCGCTCGGTCTCCCCTTTCGCGGTCGACCCGTCTTCTCGGTTGGTCTCTTCTTTCGCGGTCGGCCCATCTTCCCGATCGGTCTCCCCTTTCGTGATCGGCTCTCCTCTCGGTCGGTCTTTTCTCTCGATCCCCCTTTCGTGGTCAGCCCACCTCTCGGTCGGTCTTCTCACTCGGTCTCCTCATTTCTTTGAGGTCGGCCCTTCTTTCACTTGGCCCTATATACTCCCCGTCTTCCTTCTTATTCCCTTCATTGGACTGAAATTGCACTTTGGAATGGGGGACTACTGACATCGGTAGGCCCACAGAAGCTTTTGGTCACCACTTAGAGCTCAATTCACGGTTTAAGCACTAAAGCCCACCACCATTGAAAACCCAACATTGCACCAGGAACCTATGGCATCTAAACACTTGTCAAGAGGAAAACCAGCCACGTAAGCAGACAAAGATCCTGCAGAGTTATTGCACCATACATCAGCCATTAATGAGGCTCCTACAGCATTAAATACGATAACCCCTTCACGTCGGAACAGGTAGCCTCACCATGAATAAGACAAGTTAGAGCATAGACTTTCGGCCAACATGACAGGTCGGAGTGGACAAGGAAATGATGAGCAAAAGATATAAGGAGGCTTCCAAGATACACAAAAGGGTAAGTTCTCTGTTCTTATTCTGGTTCTACATATCATCAGCCCCTCTCTCTTCTAACTTGGTCATCGAATAGTCCGCTGGGGGACTCCCGTTCCCCGTTGGACATTTTTGCAGGTACTCCAGTGAGCTTGTGACTGGGGAACGGTGCAAGAAGCGTGGATCAGCTCGACTTGCCCTCCAGGGATCAGCAATATCATTACTAATAAATAGAGAATATCCTCAAAGTATTAATTAAGAGAGAGTTTGTATATAAGCCTCATCACTTACCATGAAATACATACACTATTGTGTTTAATTAATATATTTATTACAATAGTATATTTGTTTGTTGTTCCTAAATTATTACTAATTGAATTTTGTTAGTGTGTGACTTAAGAGCAATGTTAAATAGTGTAAAATACTTATACATCTTGTATAAAACTGAGTGTAAAAAAATTGTACAAACATTTTGAATCTCTTAAAATTTTGTTGCAGATTTGAAACGATCCCTTAAAACACATATTTAAGGTCTTAGGACACAAGTTAAAAGACTTCAAAATACTGTATATATCTCGATCTTTATAAGCCTCTCAACATAATACAAAACATAAACCCACCCAAACAAAATTCTGTTCTTCATTTTTTGACATTTGAACCAATTTTGACAATTACTTAGCTAATTTTAATGGTTATTCCTTAATTTCTTCATGTAAGTAAGTGGTTACGAGAATTTTCAAGGAAACTTCACAATTCACATACGAAAAAAAACTCTGAATTTTTACTTTTGTTTCAACTAACGGGCTGTAGGCAAAATTTTCTTAATTTTATTTTTGACATCACTAAACCAAAATAAGATTTTAGAGACAAAAATTTAGAAACGAAATAACTTTTTTAGAAAAAAAAAAATATCTAAATTGTCAAAATATCATTATTATTGTTTTTGCGACAAAATTTAAGATTTAGTAATAAATTATTGTCTTTTTGAGACCAGTAGGTTCTTTTATCAAAATGATTTTGTATCTAAAAATGCATTTATTAGCAATGTTTTCAAAATTTGTCATTAGAAGTCTTTTTATTTTAAAACTTTTCTGGATGACTTTTTCGTGCCGGTCATGATCTCTTGATATTTTTTTGTAAAAAAATTAAATTTTTCATTTTCCAACACCAAAAAGTTTGATTATTAAAAATTTTATACATTGTAATGTATATTAAAAGTCACCGCTTAATTAATTGTGATAGTTCAGTTAGTCACCCATGTACAGATATGTCTTGGAAACTAGAAATATTCTTATGAGTCCTTTTTTTAATAGAAATTAAACTTGTAACTATGTGTCGTTGAATTAATTTAACGTAATTCTTCTCATATTTGTAATTAATTTATTATCAATTTAAAAAAAAATGAAAGAGGCCGTAACTTGGAGAAGAGAGTCCCGCCACTTGTATTCTTGACCACTTGGTTAAAATTTCTTCATTAGTCAAAATCATTAATTGTCTAATAAATTGAGATAAAAATAAATAAAAAAAAACTAATAATGTCTTTCGAATTATGGGATTTGATGAAGTTGAAATTTTAAAATGAAATTAAACATGTTTGGAATTAATGGAATTTAAAACGGGATTTCATTTGGTGGAATTTTAATAGACCTCTTCAAATATGGTGAATTTTTTTTTTCATGCAATTTGATATTAATAAATTTTGTATAATCCCATTGTCCATGCCATCCTTCATTTTCTTCTTTCCGACGCATCATCAAATCAAACAAAAACTTAGAATCATTTTTTTTAAGCAACTCTAACTACACTCTCTACTTTTTCAGTAGTTAAGGTACGAACAAAGTATATTCTTTATTTTATTTAATTACTTTAACTATTGTGTTTTCCAATCACACTCTCTATTTTAACTAATTATTCAAACTAACTTAATTAATTTTTAAAACAAAAAATACTAATTGCTGATATTTTTCTAATGTAAATTTGCAATAATAATAAATTAGCCCATCACCTGTTCTATGCACGGGATAATTGTAGATATTTATATTTGTTTTAGATTTTTTTTAATATATAAATTATGTTTTTTAAGATTTTTCATAAAAATAATTTAACAATCTTATCACTAACCATAGTATATGGAAGAAGTTGAAAAGGGTACCGCAGTAACTATACACGGATTGTATCTATAATTATTTGTATGGGGGGATTTTAAATGCTGATCAGGGGATTTTGACCAAATCAATAAATGCAAGCATGTGGAAAGACATGTGGATTGGAAAAAGTTAATAAATGCTGATTAGGAGATTTTGACCAAATCAATAAATGCTGAGTTTTTTTTTTTAAATAAAAAATTTAGAAAATTTAGATTGGGATATTGAAACTCCCACAGATCTTGGGGTTAAAAACCCTCTTTTGCTTAATATATAGTATAGATTTGCCCATACAAACATACAAAACCTGTAGAATGAGAAGGAAAGAAAATACAAAATACAAAATAAGTTATTTCGTAATTCATCAAACAGAATTGAAAAAACATATAAAATTGTTACATACACATATGCATATATAAAATATATAAAATCCCAAATAAAAGACATAAATATATGAAGGGTAAATTATACTGAAACCCTTTAAGGTTTATGTTTATTACAGTTCCCCCCTCACATTTTGAAAATTACATCTCCCTTCTTGAGGTTTAAAGTTTCATTACAGATTCCCCCCTTAGCAATTTAATTTTTTAAAATACCAATTTTGCCCTCACTAGGTAAATTACATTAACACCCCTCACATTTTAGAAATTACAACCCCCTCCCTAAGGTTTAAAGTAGCATTACCAATTGCCCTCGATTAGTATTAGTTTGAAAAAAATTCGTTGAAAAAAAAAATTAATTAAAAAAATTAATTGAAAAAAAAATTTATTAGTAAAATTTTTAAATTTCTATTTAAAAATCAACGTAAACTCACTTTTTGAATTTACGTTTTTTTTCTCAAATTTACAAACTGAGACAACCATTTATAAACCAAAACAATTATCAAACAAGTTTTTATGACAGCTTTTTAAATTTTTGTAAATATAAATTGAAACTAAAAATGAAATGGTTACCAAAAAAGTTTCAGATGGTAAAAATGTCATAAAATTAACAAATAATTAAATAAGTTACCAACGTAAGAAATAACTTATCAAAATATTCTTAAGCTATATATGGTTTAATTTTTAGAAAAAAAAAATTTAAAAATTAAAAATTAATTTGGTTAAGAAATAAAAAATAAAAAATAATTATCATTTTTACATAATTTTTATCTTTTGAGTGGTTTGAAATAATGTTTTACAAATTAAATTGAAATAGCTATACGTATGTATATAACCTGTCCAAAAATTAAAATGATAATTATTTTTTACCCTTAAATGATAATAATTTTTTATTTTTTATTTCTTAACCAAATTAATTTTTAATTTAAAAAAAATTTAAAAATCAAACCATACATAGCTTAAAAATATTTTGATAAGTCATTTCTTACGTTGGTAACTTATTTAATTATTTGTTAATTTTACGACATTTTCACCATCTGAGGACTGTTTGGTAACCATTTCCTTTTCAGGTTTCAATTTATATTTACAAAAGTTTTAAAAACTGTCATAAAAACTTGTTTGATAATTTTTTTGGTTTATAAATTGTTGTCTCAATTTGTAAATTTGAGAAAAAAACGTAAATTCAAAAAATGAGTTTACGTTGATTTTTAAACAAAAATTTAAAAATTTTACTAACAAAAAATTTTTTCCATTAATTTTTTTTTCCAACTAATACTAACTGAGAGGGCAATTGGTAACGCTATTTTAAACCTTAGGGAGAGGATTGTAATTTCTAAACTATGAGGGGTGTCAATATAATTTACCCAGTGAGGGAAAAATTGGTATTTAAAAAAATTAAATTGCTAAGGGGGAATCTGTAATGAAACTTTAACCTCAGTGAGGGGGATACAATTTCTAAAATGTGAGGGGAAAAACTGTAATAAACATAAATCTCAGGGGCTGTCAGTGTAATTTACCCATATATAAAAATCCAAGACATATACATACATATTTGTTTGGAGAGCTTCTAGGACTTTTCAATTGTAATCAACAAAAAGATAAGATGGTAAAGTAGCTAGCCCAATAGTTAGCCTATTAGAGTTCAAAATTAAAGTTATAATGACTAAAATGCCTAACAAACTTTTTTTAACTATCTCCTTGGAGATAAGTCTATTAGTTCCAAACACTCAAAAAAAAACCAAATAAATAAATAAAATAAAAAACTATTCATTTTCTTTTCTATTTTGAAATCTTATTTATAAGCAATGATACTACAAATCGAGAAATTATATTCAGAATTTATCTAATGTTTGATCCAAATTTATTTTACAAATAAATTTGGGAATACACTCATTCAATTTTCACCACACATATACTTCACGGAATCATTTGTTTGGGTTTTAAAATCATAAGAAGTAATTTGTATTTTCAATAAATTTTAGGAATATATTTACAATTTATTCAAATTATTTATAGAAATATTTGATTCCAACCACAATGTAAAAGTGGCTCTGTAAATTATTAAACATTTTGTTGAAGCAAATGAGGGTTGGTTTGGGAAGTGGGTCGCTTTTTGGCTTTTTGATTTTTTTGGCTATTTTAATCTGGGTTAAAAAGTCTGGTTTGGGAAGAGTTTTTTGGCTTATTAACTTTTTTTGTGAGAGAATAATGTAATAATTATAGATTAGATGTGATATTTTATTTTTTATGACTAAAATAACTTATTTAATCTTTTATAATTAAAATAATCAAATTAACCCTTTCCAAACGGACCTGAGACATTCAACAAAAACAAGAGGCATGAAAGTCACTTCCTTCAGCAAACATTAGATATGACGGTAATTCTACAGGTGGTATCACCATTTAATTTAATGAATAATTTAATTAGATACGTGTACTTAATTTTTTTATGATTTTTTTATTTATTAATAATATTATATAAAATAATATCACCGTTATATTGAATAGTTCTTTTCTTTTTCCAATGTATTGTCACGGACAGAAGGTATAGAGCATGTACAACGAGGGAAGTTCGTCATCAACGAAAGAAACAACAAAAATGCTTGAGAGTTCTAAAATAAGAGCTCTAAATTATGCACTAATGACATGGAAGTGTGTGGAGTCCAACCTGATGTGATGTTTTAGCTTGAAATTTTTTTTTTTTTGAATATGCCAACTCATTAGAGCTCTTTTAGAGCTCTACTTTTAGAAGTCTATAGCATTGTTGAAGAAACAATAATGGACGCGCGAAAAAAAACAAAAAAAAAAAGGCAAAGTGGATAACCACCATGTTCTCTCTCTCTCTCTCAATAATGGAGAAAAAGTTAATTATGTTTCCTTTTCTTTCTCACCCCTGTGATGGTGGTAAAACAAAAGATGAACATAACTAAGAAATTGATGTGACATGAGATATATCATACACACTATTTTTAAGGTGATATTTGTGATGGTAGTAAAACAAAAGAGGAACATAACTAAGAAATTGATGTGACCTGAGATATATCGTATTAATGTTTTAAAAATTGGATCGGTGAGTGAATCGAAAAAATGATTGAGTGAACAGATTACCGATTCAACCGTCGAGTTGAAGCGGAATCGAATCGTAACGTCATAAATATATTAAAATTATATTTAAATAAAAATATAAGTAATAAAATTATAAATTAAAAATTTTAATAATCTTCAATATCTCTCTTAATATTTTTTTATTAAAAAATATTAAAATATATTTAAAATTATTATTAATTTTAATTTTGGAAGAAGAAATCAAATATTCAATATTTCCTCCATATGATTCTAATTCAAATAATTTGATTGAAAGAAGAGCAAAAATTTTGTAGGGATATCAAAATGTTAAGTTTCCCTCCAATAAATTTGATTGAATTCCACATAGATTTCTTGAGTTTTTTTGGAAGAATTTTTTTCTTATAAATAGATAAAAGTTTTCACAATAATTTCAAGCTCTCAATGAGATTCCTCACAAGAGGAGACCCTTAAAATAGAGTTTTCAATTAAAATTTTATTATATAATATAATATAAGAAAGAAAGAAAGAATAAAAAAAATAGAAAAAATTCGTTTTATCAACCCGGTGAACCGAAACCGGTTCAGCGGTTCGACTACTGGTTTTTCCAATTCTCTCAAAATAGGCCGATTTTCCACTATGACTGGTTCAATGGGTGTACCCAGACCGGAACCTCGACCGGTTGGCGGTTTAACCGGTTGAACCAGCCGATTCGGTCCGATTTTTAAAACCATGTATCATACACACTATTTTTAAGGTGATATTTGTCTCTTACCTATGCTATATTTTGTTAAGAGATTTAAAATTGAAAAAGAAAGGAAAAAGGTAAGTAAAATATAAATAAAATATATTTATTATAGGTGTTAATTTTTGACCACACAATTAAACAGGGAAATTTAGTAAGAGAGCACTAGCAGAATAGATTAAACTTAAACAACCTGTTACAAAAAGGTAAGAATTCGACGGTAGTTCATCCACCCGGGGGCACTGTGACGATCAAATCAGTAATTATCTCTCAAATATAGTCAACAATGTTTAATTCACTAGACAGAGCATGAAAAATATACCTTAAACCCACGAGGGTGCCATGTTTTTATAGACAACACTAACCTGATCCCTGTAGAAGCCTAGCTTCAATGGACTTTGGCTCAATGCTCATCTTGAACTCTCAACTAGATAGAGATAAACTCCCTAAGAGCTTTATTTTTATCCAAATTGAGGTCCTCCCCCATTCGAAGACTCTTGTCCCTTATCCATTCATCTCGGATTCCGATATCTCCGCAGATAACCTCGGTCTAGCCGAGATCATCTCGGTGCATGACCAAGCCATGTAGCACCTCGGCTGACACATCGGCGTCACCTTGGCCACGTGTTGTCATTCACGAAATATGCCCCCACAACTGCCCCTAGGTTCTATTACCTCGGCAACTTGAGGTGATAGAACCTACGACATTTCGTCGGTCAAAGTTCGCTCTTTCCTTCTACGGCCGAGATCATCACTCGTCGGCTTCATACGACCAAGACTCTGCAGTCTACTTTATCAATGACCAAGAACCAAGAACCAAGTTCTTCAAGTTCCTTAACCGAGATTGCTCCTCTAGCCGAGGTTTTTGCTTCATTAAATCAAAAACTCCAAGAGTTTGATTTGCGTATGAGCTGTCGCGCACGGTTTACTCAACTGTTTTCTCCACGCGTCGCTCCCTTATTGGTTCATACTTGACATGCGCTATCAGGTCGCGGCGCTTCTGTGTACGCCGCCTGACAGACACGTCCTCCAAGGTGTATTCGTTATGGTTTGCCGCATTTTCATAATTTTGACAAAACTTCTCTCTTTCTCTCCGTCTCTTCACTTTTGAGTATTCATTTTTGCCTTGAAACTTTCTCTCTCTAACGCCTCTCTCACAAACCGCCATTGTTCAAGCTTTCAAGCTTTGCAACTGTTCCGATTACCTCCTCCGGTGACCTTTTCATCATTTGTTTGCGACCATTCACGTCGTCTGACTCCAGCGATACTCATCCCAGCGCTTGTTTCCTAGGTAAGCCACTGATTTCCTTCCTTTTCAGTCTTTCACTATTCCTTTGATATGTTTTAAATCTATTATATGTTTACATGCTATTTGTCGCCATTACAAATCAGTTTGTGTTCTTGAATCTTTACTGTATGTCGAATCTCGCATTTGTCTATGATTCATGCTGTTCAATATATCCTTGTGTCTTATTCACATTGTTTGTGATTCTCGCACACACATAGTGTTTATAAATTTGAAGCTTTAATAACTTTGCCACTGTTCTTGGCTTTCGTACGTCCTACACACCTACTCAGTGTTTCTTGAAAAAAAATGTTGCTTTCTTGATTCTGAATCATGTTCTTTCTTGTTTTTGTTTGACTTGTTTTCAGATTCCAACCTTTGATTCCTTGTTTCCGTATAGATTTAGGTTTTGGATTTGATAGAAATCACATTCCTTAGGGAAATTGAAACAAATTCCCCCTAGATCTTGAAAAACCCTTGCCCCAATTCTTGTTTAGAGTTTAGTCGAGGTCTTTTAAACCCATACCGACCACTCTCTTCTGAAATCTTGCACCTTCTTCCTTTAGCCGACATCATGGGTATGTTCAGGTGGAGGGTAGATACCCCAGAAAAACTAAGATGCTTCCGTCGAGAGTTCTTCATCCCAATCGACGTTCAACTCAAGTTGGCTGGGGAGGAGGACTCTATCATGCCCAATGGGAATTCCATGCCCTTCCCAATAGTTGCTTTCATCGAATATGGTCTTCGGCTTCCCTTAGACATCTTTTTAGGGAAATTCTCTACTACTACAAACTTAACCCTATGTAGTTGGCCATTAACTCCTATAGGGTCATTAATGGTATAATTGCTCTAGCTCGCTGAGAAAATGCTAGGATAACACTAACCGACATCCAATATTGTTATACCATGTGTGGCCTAAAATCTGAAAAAGACTACATCTATTACCTCAAGTCGAGATCCACAACCTACAAAATCATAGCCGACCTCCCAGCTTCCAATAAAGGTGTTGGAGATGACTACCTGATTGTCTCAGGTGACTGGGAATTTGCTTTAGATGATAATCTTCATCTCTTCCCTCTACGCTGATCGATGTTTAAAGAGGATGAGGGTAATAACTAAGTGTCAACTTCTCCGCTTAAGACTTTACCACTTTATTCCCTTTATCTATTCTAATGTTTGAATTTTGTTCTTGCAGCTTTCCCTCAACCCTCAAAAGAGTTTCGCCAGACCTTCTTCCCCAATAAGGACTTGAAAAGGGTGCTGGGTTTGCCAGTTGACCAACGCAAAGCCCCCCTGCTGCTCAATTACATTCTAACTTACAAGTCTGCATTGCCCGACGTTCCCAAGAGGAGCATGACCCCTCATTCTGCTACAACTCCACAAGTTGTATCATCACCAAGGCCAGATTAGGGATCTACCTCCGATCCTACAGAGCAACCATCCACTTATGCTCCCCAATTGATTCCTCCACATCAGCGCCAACGTCGTCATTGAGTTCCTGCCAACGCTCCTGCTTGGAGGACTCGAAGCCGCAGGTGCCGAGGTTCTGACACACCAGTGGTTGACCCATCCAACCCTCCTATTGCTCTTTCTGCATTCCATTTTGGCACTAGAGTCACCGTTGCTTCAACCGGGGACAAAATGGGCCGTGCAAAAATCATCTCGGACGACCTACTTGTTGACATCCCAGACATAGTGTCAGTCCACTCCTCTAGTCCTTCCCAATCTCAGCAGAAATACAAGGCAAAAAGGGTTAAAAGGGCTAAGGCCAAACCTAGTGCCACCGAGGTGAAGTCAGAAGACACGGTACCAATTTCAAAATTGGTTGAAACAAAAAATTCTGCTAAGAAGAGGCCTGCCGAGGCCGAGGCACCCCACCAATCGCAATCAAAAAAGCCGAGGTCCGGTGGGTCTTTTGAGCCCTCTGGATTTCATGTCGACGCTCCTTAGACCCTGTTTGTCAACGTCGAAGACTGACCTCTTCTAGCAGGGGATAGTGCTCTCTACAGTTTGAAAGTCGGTGCCACCATCTCCACCGCCGTTCTATTCCCAGCCGACATCAGTTGGATGGTCAAGCTTTCAAAGTATGAAAATTATGCGATGATGATGCAGCATTGTGGCTTGATAAGTCTCAATACTTGTAACTTTTGATCTAACTTTAACTCTGGTTTTCATACTTAACTAATTTCCTTTGCACTCTTGAAGGCTATCCACTAGGGTCACTCACTTGCAGTCAAGACCAATGAATTCAAGAAAGAACTAACCCAAAAAACCAAGGAGGCAGCCAAACTCCTCACTTCACTAAAGAAAGCTGAGGCCCGCATCTGAGGTCTTCTTGATCAAGCCAAGGCTACTGAGTTGGCCTTGAAAAATGCCGAGGACCGCGCCGAGGCTGCAGAAAATGTTGCCGAGGTTGCTCAGGCCGAGGCAAAAGAGGCCAAGGAGAAAGAGGCCCAGGCCCAAACCGAGCTCCAAACAACACTGTCTACAAAGGCAGCCAAAATCAAAGAGGCAGACGAGAAGGCCTACGCTGACGGGGCAGCCGATGTTCGTGATGAATACAAGAAACAAGTCAAACAGGCATACAACAGGGGTTATACCCTTAGTTAGATGGCTGTTTTAAAAGAGCTTGTTATTCCTGACGACTCGCCCCTTAGGGACGAAAGCCGACTTGTTTTGTCGTTCCCTCCCGCTCCAAGCCAGTTTGAGGACGAGGCTGAAGGGGACGAAAAGTTGAGGTCGATAAGGATGAGACCGAGAAGACTGATATTACTGGTGCCAAGTCCTCAACTCTGAATGAGCAAGTCTTGGACTTGACTCTGGACAACGAGGAGGAGGTCTCCAAGAACACGCCTAAAGCTGAGGTTGACATCGCCGAGAAGAGCCTTAACAAGACTCTTCTAGAGATCGACACTAAAATCGACGCTGAGAAGGCCGCCGAGAAGCTCTCCCAGCTATCTGCTAAGGTCAAAACACAGCCAATCGCCGATGCAGAGCAGTCTGTTTAGAATCTTTTTTTTGTACTTTTTCCTTTGTTTTGAACAATGTTTGTTTTTGTCAGGCTGATGTGCCTACTTATGTACTCGAACAAGTTGTCTTTTCCTAAATGCAAGTCTTATACTTTCGTCCAAGTGTTTGAATGCATGCCTTCCTTTATTCTATGCATGCTTACTGTTTTCTTTTATGCCTCTGATGCTTCCATACTTAGAATATTTTTGTATTTCTTCAAAGTATACCTTAACTGTATAATAACTCATGGATATAATACCTCGGATATAAACCTTGAATATTTTCCTTAGCCAACCATTAGCATACCTCGGCTAACACATTAAAAATATCAAAATATTTTTACAAGTGTTATTCAGTATTGCTTTTTACCTTCATATGTTATCTTCTATCAAGACTTCAACGTCATCATTCTCCAACTCTCTGCCCCCTAATGTGAACCTAAGTTTTACTTAAGTTCACATTCAGTATGTGTCTATGGTTTTTCGCCGAAGTCAGATTCAAACAAAGATTAGCCGAGATTTTCAACCTTAGTTTTTCTGTTAATCTAACTGAAATGCACTTAGTTCCATTCCAAGTTTGATTCTGCCGACATGGTGAGTCCAGGTTAATTCAACTTAGTTCAACTCCATTACATGCAAGTATATAATTAGCCTAAGCCATTCGTCATGTTTCATTCAGAAACATCGCCAACTTAGTTCAACTCTATTATATGCAAGTATAATTCAACTCTGTCATATAATAAGCCTAAGTTATTCGTCGTGTTTCATTCAGAAATATCGCCAACTTAGTTCAACTTTATTATATGCAAGTATAATTCAACTCTGCCATATAATAAGTCTAAATTATTCGTCATATTTCATTCAGAAACATCGCCAACTTAGTTCAACTCTATTATATGCAAGTATAATTCAACTCTGTCATATAATAAGCCTAAGTTATTCATCATGTTTCATTCAGAAATATCGCCAACTTAGTTTAACTCTATTATATACAAGTATAATTCAACTTTGCCATATAATAAGTCTAAATTATTCGCCATGTTTCACTTTAGAAACATCGCCATGGGACTGATCAGTCCTTTCACACAAATTTCAAATTTATCAAACTAAAATTTTATTACTACCTCGGCTAATAAAATTATGACATAAATTTTGAAAAAATAAAAATCTAATGATAGAAAAACTTCAAGTTACCAGTGTTCCTCGGTCTTGGCAGCTCTTTGCCATCACTGTCCTCAAGCCGATGTGCCCCATTGCTGGAGACCGAGATGATTCTATAAGGCTCCTCCCAATTTGGGCCTAGCTTGCCCAATTTGTGCCCCAATTTGGGCCTAGCTTGCCCTCCCTAGGATCCTTCTTGTTGCCGACCACTTTCCTCAGCACAAGGTCCCCTACTCTGAACTCTCTTGGGTTGACCTGCTTGTTGTAAGCCCTAGCAAGTTGTTGCTGGTATGCCCCCAGCCGAATTGCTACTCTTTTTTTTTTTTTTTTCCTCTAGTAGGTCTAGACCTCGGGCTAGAAATGTCTCATTAGTACCATTTTCCACTCCTTGGGTTTTGATCCTTAGAATGCCGACTTCTAGTGGGATAACCGCTTCAGTGCCATAAGCCATGGCAAACGGAGATTCCCCAGTTAATCTTCTCGGCGTAATCCAATATGCCCAGAGTACATTGGGTAACTTCTCCACTAATTTTCCCTTTGCTGCTTCCAGCCTCTGTTTGATCCCATCCAAGATAATCTTATTGGATGCTTCTACCTGACCATTACTTTGAGAGAAATTTGGAGTAGAGTAGTAGTTCTTGATTTTGTACTTTGCACAGAAGTTTTTGATTAGCTTACTGTCAAACTGTGTACCATTATCTACTATTATTTCCCTTGGGATCCCAAACCTAGTGATGATGTTCTTCGATATGAAGTTCTTTACATCAATAAGTCGAATCTTCGCAAGGGGTTCAACTTCTACCCTTTAGGTGAAGTAATCAGTTGTTACTAGCAGAAACTTCTTTTGCCTAGTTGTTTGGGGCAATTGTCCAACAAGATCCATGCCCCACTAGGTAAATAGACAAGGGTTGGATATTGGGTTCAGATCTGCTGCTAGTTGATGTATCAAATGTGCAAACCTTTGACAATTCTTGCACTTTCTGACGTAGGCTTCAGTATCCTTCTGCATGTAGGGCCACCAATACCCCTAAGTAATGGCCCAATGAGCAAGAGATCTGCCCCCAGCATGGCTACCATATACCCCTTCATGTATTTTATACAAGAAGTCTTCAACCCGGGAGGGGTGCACACACTTCAAAAGGAGGCCAGTAAAAGGCCTTCTGTAGAGATGTCCTTCTATTGTTAGGCTAAACCTTGTCGACTTCAGCCTGGTCTTGTACGCCTCTTTGCAATCATCTGGTAACTTGCTGTCCCTAAGAAACATCACTATTGCATCCATCCAACTTGGACCCATCTCCACACACATTACTTCATACTCTGTGATTAATGGTTCTACACTTGGGCTAGACAAATAGTCAACCATTATTGTCCTTGCCTCCCCTGATTTCATTGCACTAGCTAGGTTAGCCAAGGTATCGGCATGGTTGTTGTCATCTCAGATAACCTGTTGTAGTCGGCAATCCTAAAATAAGGCTAGCAGTCTAACAATTTCTTTAACATAGGCTATCATTCTTTCATCTCGGGCTGCATACTCGCATGTTGCCTGGTTCACAATAAATTGGGAGTCACAGAAGACTACTACCTCGTCGGCTTTCATTGCTGCTGCTAATTTCAACCTTGCGATTAGTGCCTCATTTTCTACTTCATTGTTTGAGGTTTTGAAACCCAAACAGATAGACTGTTCCAACATTCGCCCATCTGGTGATACCAACACTACTCCTGCCCCCGCTTCTTGACGGTTTGAACTCCCATCAACAAATAGGCGAAAGGAGTTGCCAATGTAGATATCACATGGCTTTTGTTTTTCTTCTTTCTTCTTCGTTGCTGTGGGGTTTTTCATTCCTAGCTGGGTCTCCTCTTGTTCTCTTGGACATCTTAGGTTGCGGCTTCTCGGAGCCCGACGTGGGATGGTACTAGGTGTGAACTCGGCCACAAAGTCAACCAGAACTTGGCCTTTGATTGCCGTTCTGGATCTAAACTCTAAGTTATATTGTCCCAACACTACTGCCCATCTGGCTACCCTGCTTGTCAGATCTCTTTACTGTAATAGGGACTTCAAGGGATGCTCAGTCAATACCACAATCTTGTGGGCTTGGAAGTAATGATTCAACTTTTTGGAAGCCATCACTAAGGCTAGTGTTAATTTCTCCAGGGACAAGTACCTGATCTCTGCGCCTGCTAGGGTTTTACTCACATAGTATACTGCCCTTTGTTCTCCATTCTTTTCTCTGATTACCACTACACTCGCTGTATGCTCCGAAACTGCCAAGTATAAGAATAGTTCCTCTTCAGGTACTGGATTTGACAGAACTGGAGCTGTGGTCAGGTATTTCTTCAAGTCAGCCAAGGCGACCTCGCACTCCTCTATCCATAAAAAATTCATGGCCTTCTTCAATAAACTGAAAAATGGTTTACACTTATCTGAATTTTTACTTATAAACCTATTCAGGGCTACAGCCCTTCCTGTCAACATCTGTACTTGTTTTGCTGATGTTGGGCTTTCCAAGTCAATGACGGCCTTGATTTGATCTGGGCATGCCTCAATGCCCATTGTAGTAACCAGGTATCCTAGAAACTTATCAGACCCAACTTCAAATGCGCATTTCGAAGCATTGACTCGGAGCCGATATGTTCTGAGAATATCGAAAACTACCTTCAAATCGGCCAGGTGATTCTCAGGTTCTTTGGTCTTCACGACCATGTCATCAATGTACACTTTCACTGTTTTGCCAATCAGATGTCTGAACATCTTGGTCACCAACCTCTAGTAGGTTGCTCCTGTATTTTTCAACCCGAAAGGCATCACTCTGTAACAATATAGCCCTTTCGGGTTAATAAATGCAATATTCTCCTCATTAGGGGAATACATTGCTATTTGGTGGTATCCCCTGTAAGCATCAAGTAAGCTCATCATTCCATGCCCTGAAGTGGCATCTACTAATTGATCAATCTTAGGCAGTGGGAAACTGTCTTTGGGATAAGCCTTGTTCAGGCTGGTGAAGTCCACGCAGATTCTCCACTTCCCATTCTTCTTTTTCACAACAACTGTGTGTGACAACCAAGTTGGGTAGTTTACCTCCCGAATGGCTCTGGCCTCTAACAATTTGTCAATTTCCTCCTCTACTGCCTCCACATGAACCAACGTCGGCCTCCTTGCTCGCTGAATGATAGGTTTAGTCGACCTGTCTACATTTAGTCTATGACATGTGACCTCGGGGTCAATGCCAGACATCTCATAGGGCGTCCAGGAAAACATCTCTACGTTTGCTCGCAAGAATGCTTCTAACTCCCTTTCTTCCTCCTCGGCCAAGCCTGACCCGAGAAGGAAGAAGCGTTTTTCATCCCCTTGTTGGACCAGGATTTTCTTTAAGGCTTCTTCGCTTTTGTCGACCGGCTCTTTGCCAACGTCCTCCATGTCCTCGTCCTCCATCTCTACTGTTTCTACTTCTCTTACGTTGCAGGTGGATTTCATTGCTACCATGGAGCAATTCTTTGCCTGCACCTGATCCCTTCTGACCTCCTCAATTCCATGCTCTGTTGGGAACCGCAACAGCTGGTGCAGTGTTAAGGGAACAGCCCTTACTGTGTGTAATTGTGGCCTTCCCAAGATAACATTGTAAGGGAAAGATGTGTCAATTATTGTGAACTCTGTACTTACCTTCTTGGTGCCTACCTATACCTCCAAATTTATTGCTCCCAAGGGCCATGTCGACGTTCTATTGAACCCAACCATTGGGCTGTTGGACTGTTCCAAATCATCTCGGTGAAAGTTGAGCTCCTTATAACATTTGACATACATGATGTCACAAGAGCTGCCTTGGTCAATCAGAATGCACCTTACCTGGCACTCTCTAATCTTGAGGAATACCACCAGAGCATCGTTATGTGGATGCTGCACCATGTTTAGATCGGCTTCAGTGAAGGACACCATTGGTCCCTAGTACTCGTTTGTCCTTGGCCTCTTTTGCTGGACTTGATACACATGCTGTAAGTGTTTCACCCTCTAAGTCTCCCCACGTACCTCATTCTCATTGACCTTCAAGTGAATCACATTGATCACTCGAGGTCCATCTGCTTGCGGTTGTGGTGCTGGTGGAGGTGGTGCTATCGGTGCCTGGGGCAGCCTTGCCTGCTTTTCCCTCATTCTAGCCTTGTCTACTAAGTCTCTTAAGTGACCTTGTCTAACTAGATCTTCCAAATGCATCTTCAGGGCTCCGCACCCTTGAATCAGGTGCCCATCCTCATTGTGGTAGGCACAGTGCTTCCCAAGGTTTCTTCTTATAAATTCGCCAGGAATCTTCTCTAGTGCTCTATAATATGGCTAGTTCCTAATCCTTTCCAGGACTTTATAAACTAGGATTCGGAACACTGTGGTGACTACCTGTACAGCCCTCATTCCTGTTTTTTGTCTATTAAAATTTGTATTACCTTAGCCTCACTTCGGCGAGCCGCTCATCTTCTCTTGCTTTGACGCCTTCGTTCCTAGCAATCCTCTTCTACTCTCGCATACTTCTCGATCCTAGCCATGAGCTCCTCCATACTTTTCGACAAAGTCTTTGCTAATGACTTTCGAAGCTTACAGTCATCATCTAGGTCGTTTTTAAATGATATGACCGCCAACTCCTAGTTGTGTCTTGGTATTCGATTGAACACCTCGTAATACCTTTTGGCATAAGCCCTGAGGCTTTCACCCTCGTCAATTTTCAGAGCCATTAGGGAGTGTATCCTTAACGGCTGCAATTAGTTTGTAACAAAACTGGCCATAAACATCTCGGTTAGGCCTTCCCAACTTTTCACAGTTTCTTTCGGCAACTTGTGAAACCAATCTGATGTAATTTTTCCAAAGGATAAGGGGAACACCTTGCATAACAATGGTTCGGTCCCAGTATATAAGGCCATTGAATTCAGGTATAACCTAACGTGAGAGTTCGGATCTGACTTACTATCATATATCTAGAACCTCGGCATGTGGAACCTTTTTGGGGCCTCGAACTTATCCAACTCCACTGAGAACGACATTCTCAGCTTGACCGGAGATGTAACCTCGGCGTCTTGCCATTTCCTCTAGAGGTAGTTCCTCAAATCTTCCTTAGTCTAACCAGGAGCTTGGCTGTCAACGGATTTCAGCCTTTTGGGTGCGTTTCTCCCGGTATCGTTATGAGTCCTCTTGGATTTCTCCTCATTTATCGTGTCAAAACAAAGTTCCTTCCCTTGGACATGCCGATGTTCCTTGACATAAGTTCCTTTGGTGCGAAGTGTCCTCTATGACTCCCCTCTCATTGACTCTGCTCGCCCAGCGTCCTGTAAAGGCCGGTGTGAGCGTTTCTTTACCTTGTCATGTTAAGAGACTGCTGGGACTGCTTTCTGCCCCATTTCTAGGCATCGTTCCTGGCCCCTGGAATCGGTGTGCCTTTCAATGGAAACGGTGGTTGCATGACGTTGTTTTGTATCATGAAGTTGGCAACCGATTGTACGTCTGCCAACTTGTTTGCTATTCTTTTCATCTCACCATCCCTCCTCAAGCATCTATCTTTCCATACCTGGAGGTCGCTTTCGTTAAAGTATTCGTCTCGACCTGTTTTCTTCGGTTTGTCTCCCTCTTGACCGACATCCTTCTCCACGGGATTCTGATCCCGTGGTCCTTCATTAGGGTTCTCCTCTTCCATATGAGGATCGGTATGTTTACCACTCTCACTAGGGATGTCGTCCTCAATCTTCTCTTTCTGTCCGTCGTTGGCCATCTATTCTCCTTACATTCCCATAGACAACGCTAAATTGTGGGTGTTGATTTTTGACCATACAACCAAACAGGAAAACTCAGCAGAAGAGTAACAGTAGAATAGATTAACCCCGAACAACCTGTTACAGAAAAGTAAGAATCCGGCGGTGGTTTGTCCACCCAGGGGCACTCCGATGATCAAGTCAGTAATTACCTCTCAAAGATAGCCAACAGTGCTTAACTCACTAGACAAAGCATAAAAAACAAACCTTAGACTCATGAGGGTGCCATGTTTTTATAGCCAGCACTAACCTGATCCTTGTAGAAGTCTAGCTTCAATGGACTTTGGCTTAATGCTCATCTTGGACTCTCAGCTAGATAGAGATAAACTCCCTAAGAGTTTTATCTTTATCCAGATTGAGGTCCTCCCCCATTCTAGGACTCTTGTCCCTTATTCCTTATCCGTTCATCTCGGATTCCGACATCTCCGCAGATAACCTCGGCCTAGCGGAGATCATCTCTGCGCATGACCTAGCGATGTGGCACCTCGTTTGACACGTTAGCGTCACCTTGGCCACGTGCTACCATTCACAAAATATGCCCCACACTTACATTTTACTTAGTTTCACACACCTTTTCTTTTTCCTTTTCTAAATCCCTTCACAAATCCTCCAATCAAACACAATATTAAAGTAAGAGAGTGGGTACATTTAGTGACAGAGTCGAGAAATTAAATTAGAATGGGTATTTATTAATTATAATATTAAAAAAATTTATATTAATTTTTACGATTAATTTTAAGAAAGATAAATAATAATAATAATAATAATAATAATAATAATAATAATAATAATAATAATAATAATAATAACTAGTGTATCATAGATAATATAAAATAAAAAAAAAAAGTCATGGATATAAATTTTAAAATAAATTATATAATAATAAAATAATTTTTTATACAAAATCTGAGTAAAAATTCAATATAATAGTAATATTATGTTACCATTAAGATATGATATCACCAACTAATAGTAGAGAAACACATGGAAAATAAACCTCACATGTCAAATGTAATTAACAATCTAATAAATTTCACATATTTATTGAGATTAATTATATTTGAATGTTAACAATAATAGACATCACTATTATATTGAAATTTTTATAGCTAATCTCTTTATTTTCAATTAAAACAATCATTATTTTTCCCATAATTCTAAAAATGTCATTAATATTTCACTCTAAATAATATTTTTATGAACTTTTTTATTTAAAATATTTTATTTAAATTTATAAAAAAAAAAATTAAAATTCGGGAGCATGTAACCCCCCAAACCCTCTTTACCTCCGCTCTGAATACATCAATCTTTAAGGTGTTGATTACCTCATACTCAAAAAACTTGACGTTTGATTCAAAATAATTCACTTGTAGAATTCAACAAAGTCGTCAATAGTTTTGATTGATTGAAAATGAGAAAGGAGAAGAGAATTAGAAGTGCATATTAGAAGTGCATATCTGAAGCCAACTATTTGTCAATGTCCAAAAACATTAATGGCACCTTTTTTGAAAAAAAGCATACTTTTTAATTTGAATTTTATTTACTTGCATCACATTGTGCTCGCACGCGCATGCGCAACATATTTCATACAAAATTTATATACAGATTGAGGTGATTTTTTGTGGTCCTCTCATTTTGTGTCCCCTCATTTATGTTTGCAAATCACTTTTCTATGTTTTCAAAAAAAAAATCCGTAAACAATTATTTGAGATGTTTATCAATAAATCTTATCTCATAAATAAATATTTTAGTTAATTTTAAATTTTTTTTATTAATTTATTAAGTTTTATTAGTGGAGAGTTTCTTTCCTTGTAATCCTTTTTTTTTTTTAGTAATGTTTTGGTGGACAACTATACTATTTTATTAATGTGATAAGTATGATATGATACTCTAATGTGACAGGTATTAATATGACACTTCAACGATATGACACTCCAAAAAAAATTAAAAATTCCTTAATATACTTTTTCTAAATGTGACAACGCGGTGGTTATGATTTGACATTTCAAAAAAAACTAAGAACTTCTTATTTTTCAAATGTGATAATGTGACTGGTATGATGTGACACTCTAAAAAAGATAAAAACTACTTTTACCAAATATAACAACGTGACAGGTATAATGTGACACTCCAAAAAAATTAAAAAAAATCTTTAGTGTATTTTTGTTCAAATGTAACATGTGACACTCAAACGTAGCGTGTATGATGTAATACTAAAAAAATTTAAAAAAAATTAGTATACTTTTCCCAAATATAACTCCAACGTGGCAAATCATTATTTTTTATTTTATTTTATTTTATTTTATTTTTTTTTTTTTTTGTGGTGCTCTCATTTTGTGTCCTCTCATTTATGTTTGCAAATCACTTTTCTATGTTTTCAAAAAAAATCCGTAAACAATTATTTGGGATATTTATTAATAAATCTCATCTCACAAATGAATATTGTAATTAATTTCAAATTTTTTCTATTAATCTACTAAGTCTTATTAGTGGAGAGTTTCTTTTCTTGTAGTCGTATTTATTTTTATTTTTTTGTGGACAACTATACTCTTTTATTAATGTGATAGGTATGATGTAATACTCCAATGTGGCAGGTATTAATATGACATTCCAACAATGTGACACTCCAAAAAAAACTAAAAACTCCTTAACATACTTTTTCTAAATGTGACACCGTGGTGGGTATGATGTGACATTCCAAAAAAAAATTAAAAACTTCTTAATGTACTTTTTTCAAATGTGACAATGTGGCGGGTATGATGTAATACTCTAAAAAAAATAAAAGCTCCTTAATGTACTTTTACCAAATGTGACAACGTGACGGGTATAATGTGACACTCCAACAAAATTTAAAAAAAAAATCTTTAGTGTATTTTTTCAAATGTGACATGTGACACTCCAACGTGACATGTATGATGTGACACTAAAAAAATTTTAAAAAAATTAGTATACTTTTCCCAAATGTGACTCCAACGTGACAGGTATGATGTGATACTCTAAAAAAATTTAGTGTATTTTTTTCAAATGTACACTCCAACGTGACGGTGTGTCATGCCCAATGCACCACCTAACAAAGCAAAATAACAAAAAGCCTTAGCCTTCATTTGGGAAGTGGGTTGACTTTTTGATTTTTTTTGGCTATTTTAGCCTGGGACTAAAAAACTTGATTTGGGAAGGGTTTTTAGTTTTTTTTGACTTTTTTGTGAGAAAAAGAATGTAATGATTATGGATTAGATGTGATATTTTGTCTTATTGAACTAAAAAGCTTATTTTATTTTTTGTGACTATTTTAGCCAAAAAAAAACCTCAAAACCAATTTCCCAAACGGAGGCTTAGTGCACTTTTGTGTTGTGTGTCACCCATTCATGCGCATAATGTGGCACGTGTTCAGCATACAACGGGTAAACCCTTACATAAAGTGGCACGTGACTAACATGTACCGCAAACAACCAACATATACAACCAAGAAATTTTGAAAAAAGTACACTAAGGAATTTTTAATTTTTTTTAGAGTATCACATCATACCTGTCACATTGTCACATTTGAGAAAAGTATACTAAGAAGGTTTTATTTATTTATTTTTTTTTGAGTAAAAGTTTTGGAGTATCACATCATACCCGTTACGTTATTACATTTAGGAAAAGTACACTAAGGAATTTTTAATTTTTTTGAAATATCACATCGTTGAAGTGTCACATTAATACCTGCCACATTGGAGTATCTCATCATACCTGTTACATTAGAAAAAGGGTATATTTGTCCACCAAAACACTACCAAAATAAAAAATAGGACCACACGGAAAGAAATTTTCCCCTAATAGGACTTAATAGATCAATAGAAAAAACTTTGGACTAATTGGAGTACTTGTTTGTGAGATGAGATTTATTGGTAAATATCCCATTTTGGAAAGTGTATTAGTAAGTTATCCTTTTTTTATTTTTTATTTTTTTAGAAAAAAGGAACAAAAAGTATATTTATTGAAACAATAAAAAAATTTAATTAAAGATTTTTTATTTTAAAAAGGAATTAGATTTTTTTATTTTATGTTTTTTTATTTCTTCAATTGTAGAATCTATAAATAAAATGTTTTTTTATTTTTCTTAATAAAGTTCACTAAAAATTTTAAAAAATAATTGTCAAACCCAACTCTAAGTTGGAGCAGTTGAGAATTACATGGAACACAATCCATATATGCAAATTGTGTTGGAAAGAGGTCAATTTTGCATTTTGACAAGCAAGCTAAGTTTTGACTGGGCAGAAAGAATATATTGTTGTGAAAAGATTCACGAACACAAAGTCAATTGTCTTCAATTAAATAGTAGTATATAATTTAGGAATAAATGTATGGTTTGTCATTCGACTAATGTTCATATGACATGTTCAAACCAAACGAATTTTCATAATTCTCTCTAAATATTTTTCAAAGGCCCATAATAATTGATGATGTCATCATGATTGAGTAAATAATTACAAATTTTTGGACAACTACAAAATTTAATTTGAACCATAGAATCTTTGTGTTGAATTGAAAATGAAAGTTATTAATGCTAGGGTTAGACAATGTAATTCATTTTGAAACCATGGTTTTTTTTTTTTTTTTTTTATTTTTATTACAAAAAGGGTTTGACCGATTATATAAGTTAGATACATGTAGTTTTCCGATAATCTTAAGAAAGAATGAAGGATTGAATAATACCCATTAATTAACCCTTTGAGGTTCGAATTCATGGCCCTTCAGGCTCGAACTTATGACCACTTAAATTATAAACTTTGGCCAACTATGACAACTAGTTGGTTGCTTTGGCATTCTTTTCCTTAGATTGTATCATTCTCCCCTTTCATTGGATATGAATTGACTTTTCTTTATTGATTTGTAGACAAAATAAATTTTGCTTAAAAAGTCCGCGCAAACATGAAAAAATCATAGAAAAGTCACAAATTAATTTTTGAGTTGGTGTGGCCCAATGCCAAGTGATGGCAAGCCCAACAATGTCAATTTTGTGACTTTGTTTTTTTGGGTGTCTATAATAAAGATAATTACTTGCATATAATTTTAGTAGTCTGGTTCAAAATGAAAATTAATTAACAAACTAACAATTATCTAACTAAATTTTAAAATATGAATTTCTCTTCCTAGTTATGAGTATATTTGTATGAAGAAACATGGATGTGAAGAACACAGATTCCTTGGTTAATTTGGAGGCATATCGGTATGAAAAGGTTATAATGCAGTTGTTGAAGACAAACACAATTATTAATGCGGTTTTAAGAATTATTCTTTGTTAGAAAAATATAAATGAGAATTGTTCGAAATTTGTTATTTTCTGATTATAATATGATGTTAATTAATTAGCCGTTAAAAAATAAATATGAGTACTAATCAAAGCTAAAAAAAAAAAAAAGGAAAGAAAAGTAACAACACAAAACTTTCACCATGCTATTTCAAGTTTACCAGTATTCAATTCTCATTTCATCTATATTTTCAAATGCAAAGAAAAAAAGTCAATCATGCTTGTTTTAAGATTGTCAGAATAAAGACGTTCAACTACTACTTAGAAATTTAAGCGTTTTCTTTCTTATTACCTAACTTTTTATTTTTCTTTGGTTAGAAGAGAAGAGAGGGGAAGGGTCCTGGAAGTCGACCCCTGGAGAGCATGGTTTGATTTTAAAATCAAGTGCACTGTAGCAGTTGTGTTATTCTCTCTACTACCTCTAGTATTAGAAAAGAGAGAGGATAAATTACATTTATCTCCCTTAAAGTTTGGAGAAATACATCAAGCCTCACAAATTTGACATAATTAGATTTCTTTAAAATTTTAATTCACGTAGCACTTTTTCTTTTCATCAATAATTCGTTAGTCATATGCATAAAAAAAAAGATATTTTTATATGTTTTACCCTAAGAAATATATTTTATATTTATTTATCATAATATTAATTCTGATTATTTTAACCTTATAAAAAAGAAAGTCAGTGTAACTATGCCAAACTTATAGAGCTTACTATTTTATTTAATTTTTTTCTAAACCTAAAGGGTGATCAATATATACCCTAAAAAATATATGTTGATTTCAAAGGCTTTGCATCACACTATCTTGTTCTCACCAGACTTTTGCTATGGTGATAATTTTGTGTTTTTTTTATCATAGTTTGAATTGAATAAGGCAGCTTGGTAGGTGATTTGAGTAAATGCATTGAAATAATCTTTTCTTATTTGAGAATTCAAAGAGAAAAAAAAGGCATTCAAAATAAAGAGTAATCGAACTTGAACAGGATAAAGGAAAGAATCATGGGCCAAATGAGAATTAGTAAATGACAAATGCTACATGGTATAAAAATATATAAAAATGTATAACAATATGTGAAATATATATTAGAATTCTATTTTTTTTTTATACATTATTTAAATGTTAACCAACATTTATAGAACCATGGTTAGCAAGCTACTTGGTAAATTATAATCTCCAAATGTGTTTCCTTAAATGTGTGACACATGACCAAAACAATAAAAATATGAATCCAACACAACTTCAATTTGTAAAAATATTCAGCTTGTTTGGTTTTGGTTTTCAGAAAACACTTTTCAGAAAATTCTACCTCTTTATTTTCCTCTTCTTTTTTTTTTCTTTTTTTTTTTTTGTTTTCAATGAATTTTTTTGATATTTTAAGTAATTTTTTTAATTTTTAGACACACCTAACATAAATACACTTAAAAAGTATAATATTTGTGGAAAAAAATCCTTAAAAAATTCACTAAATACAAAAAAAAATACAAAAATTTATTACATTTTTCGTATTTTTGTGTACTTATTAATTTTTTAAGGATTTTTTTCCACAAATATTATACTTTTTAAGTGTATTTATGTTAGAAAAGGAAAAGAGGTAACTAAAAAGATTGTCCATTTACTATTAAAACTAGGGAAATTTGGCTATAAATCCCATTTACCTTCCTTTCATTGTTAAAAGGACTAAGAAAAAAATTATACTTTCTAAACCTCCTCATAATTATAAAGTCTTGCATAAAGGACAAAATTTATTATTTAAATATTTTATTAGACTATTATACCCTCAACTAAATTTTTCCACATTTTCCACCCACTCTCTCCCCACCTTCCCTGTCTCTCTCCTCCCTCTTTCCCTTCTAAATTTGTTCTCCGTCGACGTGCTCCTCCTTCCAGATCTGAAGCTTTGTTTCTCGACAATTTTGATAACTTCTTCTTCTCCGGCGATGATAGCAACGTCATTGTCATCACTCTCCTAGCCAAGTCTGGTTAGTTATCAGGTGAAACTCCAGCGATCAATAATGCCGAAACTGATCTCTACGATGAACTTATCAAGAACATCGGGAACGAAATCAACTACGGGCCGAAAAATTGTCCTCTGGTGCCAGAATCGAAGGTGATCGTCTACGAGGAGAAACAGATCGTCTCTAAATTGAGGTATGTTTGGTGGAGTTGTTTGGTTATACATATTTTTTTAAACACAGATTTGAGTTTTGAATATATGTATATATATATATTTGTGTGTATGAGTGTTATTGAACACATGTATTCTTTTCATTGAGATTTGTGATTGTTGATCGAGTTTTAGAAGTTTTTCTTCTCAATTAAATATGTTGATTTGTTGATTAATTTGTTTTGTTTTTGTTTGTTTGTCTTTTTTTTTTTTTTGATTTATTTTTGTTGTTTTTTATCTAATTTCATTTGACAGAATCAGAGTAAAATTTTACTCTGATTTTATTGCTCTGTTTTTTGTTTCAGATAATTAGAGTAAAATTTTACTCTTATTCTATTGCTCTGTTTTTTGTTTGAGAGAATTAGAGTAAAATTTTACTCTGGTGTTAGAATGACAGTAAAATTTTACTGTTAAGAGGTGGTCATTGCCAAACACTTCAGCCGCTACAAACACTGCCTTCACTTTTTTACTTTTGTGCAGAGTAACATTTTACTTTTAGTTTCAGAGTCTCACAATTTACTCGTTTTTCAGAGTAAAATTTTACTTTTATATAGAGTAAAATTTTACTTTTGTGTAGAGTCTAACATTTTACTAGTTTTTCAGAGTAAAATTTTACTTTTATACAAAGTAAAATTTTACTTTTAGTTTCAGAGTGTAACATTTTACTCTTATTCAGAGTAAAATTTTACTTTTATATAGAGTAACATTTTACTCTGAAATACACAGTAAAGATGACTTAATAGGAGAGCTGATAGATATGAGGATAATATAATAATAGAAACAAGTTTTAAAATATGAGGGGGTTTTGAAAGTACTTATATAATTCTTGTCTTTTTAAAAGACAAATTAAATAGTGAGGGGACTATCACCAAATCCCCCTCAAAACTATACCTAATTTTATATGGAATACTTAGGAGTTGATAGCTTAGGTCATTGTTTACGAATGGTCCTCAATCTTCAGTCTCACCCTCGTATTACTGTTACACTACCGTAATTTGAATTAGGGGGGAAAAAAATCATATGTGTCTTAATAATTTAAGAATGATGACGAAACCATCTATTAAAAAAATGATGGCGAAAAATATTTTGGTCAAAATGTTAGTGATCAAGACAAAACAAAAATAGTTAAGCTCATTGAATTGTCAATATTTTCTTTTTCCAAGTTTATGAGCACATAAAGCGAACTGAAACATATATTGTCGAGGTTTTTTTTTTCAATTTTTTTGTCCAACAAGTGACAGAATCGTGCAAAGTTCTACATCATATGGCATGTTTGATTTGCAAAAAGGTTGGAGTGATTGGAAAAAGTTGGAAATAATTGCATTTTGAAACAGAAGCAAAATTTGATTGTGTGTAAGTTTAGAGGGAGAGCTGTCTGGGGGAGGACTGGACTGCAGGGTAGAGAACTTGTAGAGACACTTTCTCTTTTAACTAACTTGAACTTGGTTTGTATGTATGTATATAGGCCTGTAAATTGACCGGATTTGGATCGGATCTGTCAACATTTGAATTCGACCCTATTAAGAAAAACTCAAATCCGATCCGAATCCGTTTATCCCATATTTGATTATAAATGACCCGAATCTGAATCTAATAATTTCGGATATCCGATCCATTTATTTATTTATTGAGCTACAATTTTATGAAATTTGATTTTTTTTTTTTTTTCATTTTGTGTTTTCTTTATTCAAATTGAGAATAATCGGATCGAATTTTTTGTATATTCAATCTATTTAATAAACGGATTAAACAGATTTGGATTATTGGTTAGATTTTTTGTAAATAGATTCGTATTTTTGGATCGGATTCCGGTCGGGTCTGAATTAAATCCAATTCATTGACAGTCCTACATGTATGTGAAATAGTAGAGTTAGCTTGTTTATTTTATATATACAGAATTAAATTATAATTTAAGGATGTATAAGTGATAATGATGGTTTAATTTATGCACAGATAAAAATGAATAGAAAAATATTAATGTAGAATTTTCATAAGAATGATGCGATAATCGCATTATTACAAGGAATGGAATTCCCTCTAGTTCATAATCTAGGCGGGAGGGTCCTAGTCCGCGGGGCCCACTGTGGGTCTTTTTTTTATGTTTCGAACTGTTAATTTGTAGTATTTTTCATATATATTATCCACACAAAAATTAGGTGAATCTAATAATCATAAATTATTTAATTTATCGCATGCTTTTAAAGATTGACCATTTATTTTTTCAGTATAACAAATGTAATAAATTGAATAAGTTAAGATTATCTAATTCACGTAATTTTTGATTTGGATGATATACATGAAGGACCTTACAATATGAACATTCAAATCATCGAAACAGGAGCCGTGATGAGTTCCACGAGCCGAGATAGTACCCTCCAATCTAGATTATGGACTAAAAAAAAGCTCAATCCTTACAATAATACTATTATCACATCATTCTCATTAAAATTCCATATGAATATTATATTATTTTTTCATTTTTATTAGTACATACATACACCTAATTAAACCATCATTATCACATATACATTGTTAAATTATAATTTAATTATGTATATATAAAATAAACTAGCTGACTCTGCTAGTTCACATACATTAATATACAAACCAAGTTGATGTTAGATAAAAGAGAAAGTGTCTCTACAATTTCCCCTGCAGTCGAAGCCTCCCACCAGACAGCTCTTCCTTATTATTTCCAACTTTCCAAATCACATACTTTCTTGGGCTTGTGTCTGGGCCCATTAGTTGAGGATGACAATCTATGACGGTGCTACTACTACATGCAGGGCTAATAACAGGCCCAAAATATATATATTTTAAAAAATAAATAAAAAATTGTAAGGCAAAGGAAATATATATCACTATGTTTGTTTGGATAAATATGATATTTAAATTGAATTAATAATATATATATATATAATCTCACATTTAAGTAAAGCAATTTAGAATTCAGACTAATAGTCTACTCACATATGATATCCCCATATGAGGAGCTATTAAATTTCAAGAAGAGGATAGGATATGAAATAAGTGATTAAGAAGAGGTTTAGATTGATTTGTTAATTTACAAATTAAAATAATTTTATCAATCTTTTTATAAATCTAAGTCAATTCCAACATGAGATATAATACACAATCTAATCTATATACATCTCTATTAGAAAAAGAGTAAGCGTTAAAAGTGTTTTCTACATTTTTTATTCCAAAATTGACATTCATTCAATGGCATATTTACATATGAATTACAACTTAAAGTGAACCATTATGCCTATTGCGAAAGACTTCTCACACAGGAAATTATTTTATGATTCTAGAATATGATTCAATTTCAAACACTAATAGTCACAACTTAGAGTTGTATCTTTTCCAAGCATGCAAAGAATTGTGGTGCCTAGCATCTATAAATAGTTGGGTAAACTACTAATAGGTCTTAATAGTTAGACTTAATTCCCATCAAGTCCTATTGAAAATAAGTCTTGGTAAAATTATCGCCAAAATAATTTTTTTTGTGACAATTTTTTATATACGTCGCTAAACACTGACAATTAATGACTTTTTTTGTCATGATTTTTATAAATTGTTGCTAAAACTTACAATTAGTAACTTTTTTTATGGCAAATTTTTTCCATGGGACCTATTAAACAATAAGTTCACTTATTAGGATCTACACGTAAGTACCCCTAAATAGTTTGGGCCATATAACTCAGTTCTTTGTTAATTTGTTATCCTTATCCATTTGAAATATGCTAAACAATTTCTTTGAAACTATTCTTTCTCATCCCCTACTATCTATGTTTATGAATTTTTCTTTGTTTGTTGCTCTTTCTATTCATGTTTAGAATTTTTTTTTTTCTTTTTTTTATCACAATTGACGGCATACGAAAATTTTTGAATTTCCAATTTTTAGAGTTCAATACCATAAAGTCTAAGGCAAAGATTTTGCTATCCGCAATAGCAAAGATGCAAGATGTTGACCATTAGTGCTGCCATAAAATAAATTACTAAAAAATTATTAATTTGTGTTGAACTTTAAGATGTGTTGGTCTAACAAGTCTCACAGACATGTAAAATATTAAGTTGAAGTTTAGTTTAGTTTTGAAAGATGTTTTCTAAGTTTTTTGTGATTTTTTTTCTTTAAAAAAATTATCTTTTGTCATTTTTATTTTATTTAATTTTATATTTGAGTTAATTTTTTTTAGGTGCACCTAAAAGATAAATTATATGTGAAGACATCTAAAAAAAATGACCCCCCAAAAATGTGCATGATCTTTATTATTTTTTATTTTTTAAAATTTTTGTAAACTTTTTTTTTTCCTAGATTTGTTCACATATATTTACTTTTGTTAAGTGTATCTATATTTATATTAGATGTATTTAAAAAGTAGAATAAAAAAATGATTAAAATATGAAGAAAGAAAATTAAATAAACACCGAAAAAAATTACAAAATATAAGAATCCTAAAACAATTTTTGAAAACTAAACCAAGAAATTTACACCACAATTCATGAGGCAACAAACTAACGACAATGTATTTAATAAAATGTTTCCATAAAGTTTAATTATCCATAATGATGAATTTCAATCTAATTTTACTTTTCTGATTTAATATGAATAATAATTTTAATTTATTTATTTATACTTATATTTTTTAATTATACAAATTATGAATATTATATTAACCAAAGTCATAAATCGCAATTAGATCAAAAGAACTATTGCATAAAATTCATCATTTTCTATTATTTGAAATTATGAATTTTTTTATTAAAAAAAAATATGAATCCAAAATACAAAGTATTAGGATAATTCCATCAATACAGTTATGAAAATCAATATTGTGATGGATTCATATATTTCTCTATGCGCTTTGAAAGAGAAAGATAAACTTGGAGGGTGGAAAAGTACTATTATGGAAAATTTAGTTTTTTTAGGAACAGATTTTTGAAAATAGAATTTAGTTATCTATATCCAAACTTTATAGGATTCAATGGTAATTGTCAAAACAAAATAAAACTTAATAATTTTTTCAATTTTGGTTGCTAAAATAATCTCTTTGATAAGGTGAATTAATATAACAGATGTGGCAAGCAATTGAATTTGAAGAGATCATTAAAAGTTGACAAAGAGATTATTGCCATATTTGTTCATATAAAAGGGTTTGATAATTGTTTGCCCACGTGCATCGCACGTGCACATTTACTAGTATGTATATATATATATATCCGAGCAATAATAACACAGGCATTCATCGTAGGATTTTTATTTTATTTTATTTTATTTTTTGGGTGCGGAGGAGGCCAAAAAGGCCAGAACAACACAAAAAATATTCAAAAAAATTGTTTCGTAAATTATTTTTTGAAACTTTTTTATGAAATTAACCCATTTTTAAGGAAACACTAGTCTAGTTTCGGATTTTTAAAAGTTATTTTCCCACAAAAATAAAAATGATAGGTATTTTCCAACTATACATTGTTTTAATTTTCAGAAACAGGAAAAATAAAAAAACAAAAATGATATCAATAAAACCAGTCCAAACTACCAAGAATAATTTAGCCTAAGAAAGAAGGACTAGCTTTGATCAAATCGCCAAAAAAGTAATCAAAAAAAAAAAAAAAGAAAAACTAGTTACTCTGTGTTGAAGATCAAAATAAGAAAACATGTATGGAGAATTGGTAATTTTAGTTTGTTACAACCTACTCCACTACAAAAGGCACAAATCCAATAAAAGAATACATAAACTAATGGTCAAAATAAAAATAAAAACACACCAACTTTGAGCTAGCATGCTAGAGAGAAAGGACTAACTATGTTTTACAACACAAAACCTTGGCCTCCTAATGACTTTTAATGTGTTTTATTTGATGTTATATCACTGTTCTCATTTACCCCATTCTTTTCTGCAAGTTCCATGTTCAAATCGAATATTGCTTGCATTGGCAATTCGTTTCAAAAATCGGTCCATTTTGATGCTCGTTGTTCTCAGCCTCATGCACCTCCCTAGCTGCAATGCACAACAAGTTTGGTCCATTTTGATGCTCATTGTTCTCAGCCTCGTGCACCTCCCTAGCTGCAATGCACAACAAATTAGTTAGTTATTGTCCCGTATATATGCAAGTGCACTGCACATGCACATTTTGCAAGAGAAATAGAGAACCTTGAGGGACTGCTAAGATCTTCTGTAATCTGTATGAATCATGGAATGTTAAGGTATTTCAGTGCCTTATTTCTTTGCTTAGTGAGGGTCCAGTGTGTTGAAAACCATATCTTTCTATCCATGTTCCAATTTTCTCACGAATTGAGGGTATGACCATGCTTTCAACTTTGAGGTAGCAAAGAGCTTGCCATGGAAATGAAATCAATGAGGATTTGTTCCAAGAAAATGAGTGTGGTGAGAGCCTACAACTCTCTCCAATCCAAGTAGAACACATTAGTTGGATTCAATTCTAATTTTAATTTACAAATCTTTTTCTTTTTCTTTTTCATAAGGAAATTGGTTGTAGCATTCTTGAATAACTTACAGATTCAATTGCAACCATTAGTCTCCGACATATCCCTTGACTCCTGTAGCTCTCACGGGTTGCGATGAAGGGCATTCATAGCGATCCCGGGTTTACCCTTGTTGTACAGTGATCCGGACTTGTGTCCGTAGATGTTAGTAGTTGATTATAATCTTGTTTACATCCTCTCATGCTTTGTATTTGAGTTGTGGGATGTGCTGGGCAGGTTTGTTACAGGTTGGTTGAGCTTAGGAACCAAAACTAGTTGCCCAGATTTTGGCCTGTCCGCTCAAGCGGAGATTTAGACGCTCGAGCGGGGACCTTGTTGTTGCTTGTCCGCTCGAGCGGGGGTTTTGGCGCTCGAGCGGGGAATACACCCATCCAGTATTTCCTGTGTAGTGTTGGGCGCTCGAGCGGGGGATTGGCCGCTCAAGCGGAAGGTTGGGAGTGGCGCTCGAGCGGGTGCCTGTCTGCAGAAACTTCTGGGAGTGTGCATCCGCCGCTCGAGCGGGAGTTTGGACGCTCGAGCGGGAGTCTGTGAGTGACGCTCGAGTGGGGGTTTCCACGCTCGAGCGGGCGACTGGGTTTAAGTTCCGAATTTTAGCTTTTTAAATCACTTTTCTCATTCTTTCTCTCTCTTACTTTCCCAAACACAACTTTGAGAGCCTCTCTCTCTAAAATCTTAACTTCTCTCTTAGATTTGATCTAGTAGGAGTTGTTTACTCACTTTTGGCCTTTACAAAAGTTATATTGATCGTCGATGGCTACATTTTAATCTGAAAATTTCAGGATTTGGAGCATTTTGATTTTGGTCTTCATCTCCGTTGGAGCTCATCTTTTGAGGTAGGGATATCCTACTCCTCTTTATGGATTTTGTCTTTGAATTTTAGCATTTTGATATGTTGGGGGTTGTTGTGTAATTTTGAGAAAGTTTGGGCCTTTTGTGTAATTTTACAAAAGTTGGGGTTTTATTTATAATGAACCTAGAGGCATGTTTAGAGTAGAGGCATGGAAGAAAATGTTGAAACATTGATAAAAATGGAACCTTAGGGTTGTTTTGTTAATTATGGGAATTTGCCCTAATTGTTTTAATTAATTAATGTATATAATTAATTAAAGAAAATGAGGAATTGTATTGAAAATGTCGAGATTGGAAGAGTATGGGATTAAAGGGTGTAGTTGAATTACTTATCACTCACCGAATTGAAATGTTGATTTTATATCCATTTGTTGCATTTATTTTCTGTATAGAAATAACTGCTTTGGACTATCGGTGGAGGATAGTCTTGATTGTTGTAGACAATGCATGATGATTAGGCAAACTAAAACTGATCATTGAAAGGTGTCATTGAGTGTGACGGTTGATGAAATACATTAAATTTATGTATTGATTGATGTGTATAATAATTGTTTATATGCATTGTGTGTGTTGTGTTGGAGGAGATAGGGGATGTACTCCATGGTTTAGGGGATGATAGGGGATGGACCTCTAAACCGAATGTTGTTTGGGAGAAGATAGGGGATGGACTCCAGAGATATAGCTCATATGCTTATCTAGTGATGTGTTGACATAGCTCATATGCTTGTCTTTGGAAGTGTGATATTGCTCTTATGCATGCCTTTGGAAGTATTGATATAGCTAGTATGCTTGTCTTTTATGAAATGGGAAATTGTTGGACATGAGTTACTGTCCCACATGAGTTGTTGGCCAGGTTCTGAGCCATGGTTATGAATTGAGAATTTGTAAGGAAATGGAGAATGAAAGTGTAAAGTGTTGGCCACCTATCAACTGCTAATCTTTTAATCATTATTCATAACTGGTTTAGTGTATTTCTACTGGGCTGTGGCTCACCCTATATGGGAACATCATTTTCAGGTACAGGTAGCATGCCACCTCCAAGGACATAGCTTGGGAGGCTAGCGGTTGTCAGACTTTTTGGTGTTGTTTCCTTTTGGTGTATTACATGTAGATTCAAGCCAAGGGCTTAATGTGTAAATGAGTTAGCACTCTTTTTTTGTAAACAAGTGTTAACTTGGAAAGCTGTAAGCCCTTAGGGCATTTGCTTTTGTTGTTAACATGTAATACTTTTGTAATGAAACTCTGATGAATAGTAGAACGTGGTCTTGTGTATATCAATGCATGCTTATATTGATGGATTTAATGTTGTTATTTTGAGGGCGTTACAACTTGGTATCAGAGCGTACCGGGTTCGAATACTTTTGGTACGTGGGAAGTGATTAGGATCACAATGGGTTTGTCTCGCTTGATAGAGACTTAAGTGTAGTGTCATATGCCATGTGCTTAATTGATAACATGCTTATGTGATTATTTGGGTATGGGATTTAATTTCTAGGATGTTGATTGGATCCTTGGGTTTCTGGGAGTCTTGTTGGAAAAGCACTTGATCAATGCTGTTTCTAACCGGAACTCTAGTAACGCCTCGGGACTATCATTATCCGGAAATGAAATTCGTAAGTGCTTATGTGTTTATGTGCTTACGTGGAATAAATTACAGTTGTCCATGCATTAGGACGCGAGTGTTTAGTTTCGGCATATTTTTTTTTTAATTTGCTAATGGTTCTTCGTTTCCTTTATTAGGATGTCAGGACGAGGAAGAGGTGGTAGGCGTGGTAGGCCTAGGCAACAGGAAGTACCTTTACCGGATGAGATTCCGACAGTGCAGGAAGGGGTTGGTCAGGCCAATGTGGCCGAGCCAGCGGGTCAGCAGGCTATGAGTGCCTTGGCCCGGGAGATAGCAGGGGCTTTAGGGATTCTCCGAGCTGGGAATCAGGCAGTTGAGGCAGGACCTTCTTTCTTGAAGAGGGAGTTCTTCCGGTCTAACCCGGAGGAGTTTATTGGGGATCCTAAGGAGCCACTGAAAGCAGATGAGTGGCTGGAACAGATGAGTAAAACATTCGAGATGCTTGGCATCAAGGACGGAGCACTGAAGGTGACCTTGGCATCCTTCCAGCTGAAAGGAGATGCGGGTCAATGGTGGAAGTATGAGAAAGTCCGTGTGGGAGGTACTTGGGAGGCGTTTGTAAATGCTTTCCAGGAGAGATTCTTATCTGCAGTTGCTAGGGAAAAGCTGAGAGATCAGTTTAGCCGGCTTAAACAGGAGGGTTTGACTGTGGCCGAGTTTGAGGCTACGTTTACTAGCTTGTCCAGGTTTGCACCTGAACTTGTGGCGACAGAGGAGCGCCGTTGCTACGAGTTTGAGCGGAAGTTGAGGCGTGGCCTCAAGTTGAGGGTTGGTGGTTCTTATATTCGAGAGTATAGGCATTTGGTGGATGCTGCAGCTCATATGGAGCTTATGATGGAAGAGGAGGATGAGGAGAAACATAGAGGCTCCAAGAGGGGCCAAGAGGGCCAGGGTGATGGCAGGAGACAGAGGGGTTATAACCCTCAGCAGTCTCAGGGTGGAGTTTCTAGGTCGACTTTCCCAGTACCGAGTGCAGGCACCGGGAGGGGCAATCAGGGAGAGTTCACTTGTTACAAGTGTGGCCAGCTGGGTCACAAGGCTTCGGTTTGCCCGGTGAAAGGCGGAGGTCAGAGAGCTGCATCTTCTTCAGCCAGACCGCAGAGTCAGAGTTTGGGCAGGAGACAGCCCTTGTCTTGTTATCAGTGTGGACAGCCTGGGCACCTGAAGAGGTTCTGCCCACAGTTGAGTGCCACTTCAGGAGCGTCCGGTTCTAGACAGACGCAGGGATTTCAGCCAGCTCAGTCTGTGCAGGCCTCGAGGGCCAATCCGGGGGCTTCGTCGTCCCAGTCAGTGCAGCAGTCGTATGCTCCTAGAGGAGAGCAGGTTGATCAGGGGCCTACAGGGCGCGTGTATGCTGTTACCGCGCAGGACCTAGTACCGGCTCCATCAGTAGTGAGAGGTACCTTTCTGTTTTACAACTCAGTTGCTAGAGTGTTGATTGATACGGGTGCATCTCATTCTTTTGTATCTGCTGCATTTGCATCTGTGTTGGAGTTGGAGTTAGCGCTATTAGCATCTCCTATTTGTGTAGTGTCACCTATTGGGGGTGAGTTGATCTTAAAACACGGATGTAGAGGTTGTGATATAGAGGTCGCCGACCATAGGCTTCCATTTCCATTTGTAGTTATGCCCATGAAGGGCTTTGATGTTATTTTGGGTATGGACTGGTTATCGTCATACCGGGCAGTTATTGATTGCTACCGCCAGAGGGTCACTTGTTGTACCGTGAGCGGGGAGTGTTTCCATTTCTTGGGGGACCGGGTTGGTAGTGTTGTGCCACCGGGGTATGATCCGCGAGGGCGGAGTGAGCTTAGTGGTTTACTTGCTAGCTTTGAGAGTGGTGAGTGTGATGAGACCCAGACTGTGTTGCCGATGGTAGTTTGTGAGTACTCGGACGTTTTTCCCGAGGACCTCGTTAGTTTGCCACCTCACCGGGAGATTGAGTTCTCTATTGATTTAGTGCCCGGCACGGCGCCGATTTCTATGGCACCTTACCGTTTTGCTCCAGCAGAGTTGGTTGAGTTGAAAGTTCAGCTCCAGGAATTACTAGATAAGGGCTTTATTCGCCCTAGTGTTTCGCCGTGGGGAGCACCGGCCCTCTTTGCTAAAAAGAAAGATGGTGCCTTGAGATTGTGTATCGATTACCGGAAGTTGAATCGGGCTACGGTTAAGAATAAGTACCCTATGCCCCGTATAGATGATTTGTTTGACCAGTTGAAGGGTTCCCGTTGTTTCTCTAAGATAGACTTGAGATCGGGTTACCACCAGTTGAGGGTCAAGGAGGAGGATATTCCGAAGACGGCATTCCGTACGCGGTATGGCCATTATGAGTTTCTGGTGATGCCGTTTGGGCTTACCAACGCACCGGCAGTCTTTATGGACTTGATGAACCGGATCTTCCGGGAATTCTTGGATCGTTTTGTAGTCATTTTTGTGGACGACATTCTTATCTATTCACCTTCAGAGGAGGAGCACGAGGAACACTTGAGAGTGGTGCTTGAGTTACTTAGAGCCCATAGGCTGTATGCCAAGTTTGGGAAGTGTGAGTTCTGGCTAAAGGAAGTCAAGTTCTTAGGCCATGTGGTTTCCGGGGAAGGGGTGTCTGTTGATACATCCAAGACTGAGGCAGTGCAAGATTGGGCACAGCCTAAGAGTGTGTTTGAGATCCGCAGTTTTCTGGGGTTAGCTGGGTATTACCGTCGGTTTGTGAAAGATTTCTCCAGGTTAGCTTCACCGTTGACTAGACTGACTCGGAAGGGAGTCAAATTTGTATGGAGTGAGACTTGTGAAAAGTCGTTTCAGGAGCTGAAAGTTAGATTGACCACCACTCCGATCTTGATTATTCCGGAGAGAGGGTTGGGTTATGCAGTCTATTGTGATGCCTCACGAGAGGGTTTGGGTTGTGTATTGATGCAAGAGGGGAAAGTGGTAGCTTATGGCTCACGTCAGTTGAAAATTCACGAGAAGAATTACCCTACACACGACTTAGAGTTAGCAGCTGTGATCTTTGCCTTGAAAATCTGGAGGCACTACCTTTATGGTGAGAGATTCGAGGTGTTCTCGGATCATAAGAGTCTGAAATATCTGTTTTCACAGAAAGACTTGAACTTGAGGCAGAGGAGGTGGATGGAGTTTATTGAGGATTATGACTTCGAGTTGCACTATCACCCAGGGAAGGCCAACGTTGTGGCCGACGCCCTTAGCAGGAAATCCGTTAGTGATGTAGCTGGTGTAGCCATCCGGGAGTGGGAGATGTTGGGGGCAATTGGCGAGTTTGATTTGCTTCTGGGCGAATCCGTTGAGGCTGCAGCCTTGTTTTCTGTTGTTGCGCAGCCTACACTTGTGACTCGAGTGTTAGAGGCACAGAGAGGTGACCTTGAGGTAGAATCCCTCCGAGAGAAGATCTCCAGTGGGAAGGTTGAGAAGGGTCTGACGGTGTATCCCGACCAGAGTGTGAGATACCGAGACCGTTTGTTTGTGCCGGAGTCTTGCCGAGAGAAGGTACTCCGAAAGTTTCATCATTCGCACCTTGCAGTGCATCCGGGAGGTACTAAGATGTATCAGGATTTAGGTCGCCAGTTTTGGTGGCGGGGTATGAAGAGAGATGTGGCTGTCTTCGTATCTAAGTGCTTTACTTGTCAGCAAGTGAGGGCCGAGCATCAGAGGCCAGCGGGTTTGTTGCAACCCTTGCCTATTGCCAAGTGGAAGTGGGAGCATGTCACTATGGACTTCGTTGTAGGTCTTCCGAGGACTCAGCGGGGTAGTGATGCTATTTAGGTGGTTGTAGACCGGTTGACTAAGTCGGCGCACTTCATTCCTATGCGCATGAGAGATTCGGTAGACCATCTTGCCGACTTGTATATTCGGGACATAGTGAGATTGCACGGGGTCCCAGTGACGATTGTCTCAGACGGAGACCCTCGTTTTACTGCTAGGTTGTGGCAGAGTTTGTAGGGTGCCTTGGGTACTAAGTTGACCTTTAGTACAGCGTATCATCCTCAGACTGATGGGCAGTCCGAGCGTACCATTCAGATCCTTGAGGATATGCTTCGGGGTTGTGTCCTTGATTTCAGTGGGACGTGGGAGAGGCACTTACCATTGGTGGAGTTTGCCTACAACAACAGTTTTCAGTCTAGCATCGGTATGGCACCGTTTGAGGCCTTGTATGGCCGACCGTGTAGGTCTCCAGTTTGTTGGGCCGAGGTGGGTGATGCACCTCTGTTGGGTCCGGAGTTGGTTAGGGAGATGACGGAGAAAGTTGAGCTTATCCGTAGGAGGCTTGTTACAGCCCAGAGTTGTCAGAAATCTTATGCTGACCGTAGGAGGAGACCTTTGGCGTTTGAGATGGGTGATCATGTCTTTCTAAAGATATCACCTAGGCGGGGATTGATGAGGTTTGGGAAGAGTGGGAAGTTATACCCTCGGTTTATTGGTCCTTTTGAGATCCTTGAGAGGATTGGGGAGGTTGCTCATCGTTTGGCTTTGCCGCCGCAGTTGTCCGGAGTGCATGACGTGTTTCATGTGAGTATGCTTCGGAAGTATGAGCCGGATCCATCACATGTATTGGATTGGACCGACTTAGAGGTAGATGAGGATGCCTCGTATGAAGAGAGACCGGTTCGGGTCTTGGATAGGCGGGATCAAGTCCTGCGTGGCAAGACCATTCCTTTAGTGAAGGTTTTGTGGAAACATCACGGAGTGGAGGAGGCCACTTGGGAACGTGAGTTGGAGGTCCGAGAGAAATATCCGGACCTATTTGTAGAAGTTTGAACATATGTTATATATATAGATGTATTGTTGAACTTTAAGATCATTAAATATGTCTTAAGTTGTAAAACATGGCACATGTTTTGGTTAATGATAGTAGTTGGAAACTTGCCTCAAATGGAAGTTTGTATAACATTGCATATGTTGAATAGATAGTAGAACTGGAAATGTATCATGATTATTGCTTATGATATGAATTGTGAACCATGTGTGTTGGAAATGGTTGAAATGGAAAGAAAATGCATGTTGAAACATATGTATTGTGAAATGTCTCTTGATAAGGGATGGGATGACCGGTAATGGGTCAAGGTGTATATTGTTGAAATGTAACATTGTTTAAAATGGAGAAAAACCTATTTTCGAAAACTTGTTCTTAATTTCGGGGACGAAATTCTTTAAGGGGGGGAGGTTATAGCGATCCCGGGTTTACCCTTGTTGTACAGTGATCCGGACTTGTGTCCGTAGATGTTAGTAGTTGATTATATTCTTGTTTACATCCTCTCATGCTTTGTATTTGAGTTGTGGGATGTGCTGGGCAGGTTTGTTACAGGTTGGTTGAGCTTAGGAACCAAAACTAGTTGCCCAGATTTTGGCCTGTCCGCTCGAGCGGAGATTTAGACGCTCGAGCGGGGAATACACCCATCCAGTATTTCCTGTGTAATGTTGGGTGCTTGAGCGGGGGATTGGCCGCTCGAGCGGAAGGTTGGGAGTGGCGCTCGAGCGGGGAGTTGGGCGCTCGAGCGGGTGCCTGTCTGCAGAAACTTCTGGGAGTGTGCATCCGCCGCTCGAGCGGGAGTTTGGACGCTCGAGCGGGAGTCTGTGAGTGACGCTTGAGCGGGGGTTTCCACGCTCGAGCGGGCGACTGGGTTTAAGTTCCGAATTTTAGCTTTTTAAATCACTTTTCTCATTCTTTCTCTCTCTTACTTTCCCAAACACAACTTTGAGAGCCTCTCTCTCTAAAATTTTAACTTCTCTCTTAGATTTGATCTAGTAGGAATTGTTTACTCACTTTTGGCCTTTACAAAAGTTGTGTTGATCGTCGAGGGCTACATTTTAATCTGAAAATTTCGGGATTTGGAGCATTTTGATTTTGGTCTTCATCTCCGTTGGAGCTCATCTTTTGAGGTAGGGATATCCTACTCCTCTTTATGGATTTTGTCTTTGAATTTTAGCATTTTGATATGTTGGGGGTTGTTGTGTAATTTTGAGAAAGTTTGGGCCTTTTGTGTAATTTTACAAAAGTTGGGGTTTTATTTATAATGAACCTAGAGGCATGTTTGGAGTAGAGGCATGGAAGAAAATGTTGAAACATTGATAAAAATGGAACCTTAGGGTTGTTTTGTTAATTATGGGAATTTGCCCTAATTGTTTTAATTAATTAATGTATATAATTAATTAAAGAAAATGAGGAATTGTATTGAAAATGTCGAGATTGGAAGAGTATGGGATTAAAGGGTGTAGTTGAATTACTTATCACTCACCAAATTGAAATGTTGATTTTATATCCATTTGTTGCATTTATTTTCTGTATAGAAATAACTGCTTTGAACTATCGGTGGAGGATAGTCTTGATTGTTGTAGACAATGCATGATGATTAGGCAAACTAAAACTGATCATTGAAAGGTGTCATTGAGTGTGACGGTTGATGAAATACATTAAATTTATGTATTGATTGATGTGTATAATAATTGTTTATATGCATTGTGTGTGTTGTGTTGGAGGAGATAGGGGATGTACTCCATGGTTTAGGGGATGATAGGGGATGGACCTCTAAACCGGATGTTGTTTGGGAGAAGATAGGGGATGGACTCCAGAGATATAGCTCATATGCTTATCTAGTGATGTGTTGACACAGCTCATATGCTTGTCTTTGGAAGTGTGATATTGCTCTTATGCATGCCTTTGGAAGTATTGATATAGCTAGTATGCTTGTCTTTTGTGAAATGGGAAATTGTTGGACATGAGTTACTGTCCCACATGAGTTGTTGGCCAGGTTCTGAGCCATGGTTATGAATTGAGAATTTGTAAGGAAATGGAGAATGAAAGTGTAAAGTGTTGGCCACCTATCAACTGCTAATCTTTTAATCATTATTCATAACTGGTTTAGTGTATTTCTACTGGGCTGTGGCTCACCCTATATGGGAACATCATTTTCAGGTACAGGTAGCATGCCACCTCCAAGGACATAGCTTGGGAGGCTAGCGGTTGTCAGACTTTTTGGTGTTGTTTCCTTTTGGTGTATTACATGTAGATTCAAGCCAAGGGCTTAATGTGTAAATGAGTTAGCATTCCTTTTTTGTAAACAAGTGTTAACTTGGAAAGCTATAAGCCCTTAGGGCATTTGCTTTTATTGTTAACATGTAATACTTTTGTAATGAAACTCTGATGAATAGTAGAACGTGGTCTTGTGTATATCAATGCATGCTTATATTGATGGATTTAATGTTGTTATTTTGAGGGCGTTACAGCATTTCAGCAAGTTTGGTCCCGTGAATCCTATAGCAAGATTGTGTAGAAAATCTTAGACATGCAGATTTATATTTCTGTAGGCATAAACATAAAATGTAGATGTGATGGAGCACATATACCTCACAGATGCCACATATATGATCTCATCATCCTTTTCTAGGATAGCAGAATGAAATCCACTAAAGTTTGTCCGCATATAGTTTGATCTACACAAAAAGGCATTATTGAAAACAATGATTTTTTTTCTTGCACTAAACTTGTGATGAAATCAAATGGCAATAAAAGGGAAAGAAGAAAACAAATTGTTATGCTAAGAAGAATGGACATGAACACGCAATACAACATGGATACGATACGGACACGCCAATTTTCAGAAAATGCAGAACATGACACGTATGGGACACACATAAAATATATAGTTTTATATATTTTATATGTTATATATATGAATATATCATTCAAAGATAATAAAAAATGCAATACGACACTAATATCTATAAATTTATATAGTTTTTGATTTATTATTGTATCTTAAGTTGTTTTGTTCAGATTTATAATTAGTTTCACACGTGTTTAATCGCTAGACACGTGTGTGTAAATGATAAACATGTATGTTCTCCAAGTGTCCAAAGACTGTCCGAGTCTTTAAAAAAATAATTAAAAAATATGATACGTTTTGAAGAGTGTCGGATACATGTCGGGAAAGTGTCCAAATAGTGTCGATGTTCGATACGAACCTAACATAGATATGTCACATTCTTAGAAGTATCCATGCTTTTTAGTTGTTATGCCAAAGGCAAAAATTGAGAAACTAAGACAATATCGACGCACAAAAAAATTTACATGGTTCAACTATAAGCCTACTTTCATGGGCACAAAACATTATCAAATCAAATAGAGAAAGAAATAATTTACTGAAAAATTTCAAAGATACATGGTGAGAGTACTTACTTCCGATTATACACAACATTTCGAATAACATTGATTTTGGTGTTGCGGTCTTTTATTGGCTCGAAGCATTCCTCCATCACAATCCTTGCAACTGCAACCTTGGAATGACACTCAATAATTTGATACAAATCATCTAACTGAACTCCAAATTCTTGATCCATTTGTCGAAGTAAAGTCCATGAGAATCCTTCATCAAGCTCTATTCTAACTCCAACCATCTTCTCCAATTTCTCATAAACCTTGTACCCAAAAATTCAGTTTAGTCATATCTTAAAATTCACCAGACTCAAAAAAGTATCACAAAAAATGTCTAACAGTCATTTTTGGTGAAGTGTGCGCTCCATCCAGAATGAATGAAGTATAGCTAGCACAACATTCTAAACATTTTTTTCTGAAAAAAATTCATTGCTTTCCAAAATATTGTTGCGTTTTCTTGCCTATTAGTTCGATCTACTTATGTTTCTATAGATTAAAAAAAGAAAAAAGAAAAAAAAAGAGTGTAGAATAAGAGAAATCGAGGGAGAAAAAGAGTACCTCTTTACAGCTCTGCTCACAAAGTGGGGTGCATGGACTGTTGACATCAATGGATTCCAAGTTTCTCTCGTGATAGCATTCCCAGTGATCTTTACAACCAAGAAACAAACACATATTTTGGCCTTTTCATCTTCAATAAAAAATGATTTTATGCATTGAAAAATTTAGATTGAAAAAAGACCAAGGTCTATTTGGTATTGTTTTAAAATTCTTCGTTTTCATGTTTTTTGAAACAAAGACATTGAAATGTTTGAAATTTTGCAAAAATAATTTTCAGAAAACAAAAAACTAGAGTGATACCAATGCGACAGAATATGAGAAAAAATAATATACATACATCTCTTCTCGCATTGAAAACAAGTGACCAAATAGTCATTTGCACCACAAGGATTCCCACAAAACTTGCAAACACAATAAGGGCAAAGCCAAGCACCTTCAAGAACCACCTGTTTACACAAAATCAAAGAATTAACAACATTAGCAATTCAATTAAAACTCATATTTAGCGAAAAAATTGTCAAGCATTGAAACATTAATCTCCTTACATCCATATCCATGCAATCTTGATGATAAGTCGAAGAACACATGTCACAACAAAGCAAACTTCCTCCATCAGCACAAATCATACAAGCGTCGTCATGCTTGTCACTAGCTCTGCATTAAGCCCCAACATCTTTCAATTTGTCTTGTTCAATTTGCTCAGTTCTATCGCAAGCCTCTATGAGGCAAGACGACAGAAATCTGCGGCTCTTCATTGATGAAAATGTTTTCATATGGTCTCTTAAGATCACCACTCCCAACATGAACCTCAAAATCCAATGCAGTGAAAATCTCATGACAACAATCACATAATATGCCATCCCTTCTAATCATTCCTTGTTTTGATGCCTCCTCGCGAGCTTTATTTACGTAACAAACTTTTTTGTTCTGTTGAATCACTTTGACATCTATCAACCATGATAATAAGGTTCTTTTGATCAGTCTCTAATCGTTCTTACTTTTGCTACGCTTTGATCTTCGAAGACTCAATGAAAGCCTTTCATCTCTCATTCTTTTTGTTTTTTTAGCCATTTACATTTGAGTGTTTTTGTTTCTGTTATCGGAATTTGAACTGTTTAGTTACAATTGTCTTTGAGGAGTCTCAGTATGATCTGGGTTGGGGCAATCATCTGAACTGCTTGAACTTGAGCTGCTAATGTTCTCCTCCATCTCTAATTTACTGTCCATTTTTTAGTTATAAACAACTTCAAAGAATTTGGTGTTTCTGTGTTGCTAATAAAAACTAAGACAATGGGAAAAAAAATATATCAAAAAAGTGAAACAAATGCATAAATAAATCATAATTATTTTGATTTGTTTCTATTCTTACGAGGAGAATGTGAATGGTAATTGAAAAGTAGTTTAACTACTATCAAATAATTGGATCTTTGAAGTTGTTGATGATCAAAACTTACTTATAATGTCTCAAGAATTGAGATTACATTATATTTCATGCGGTAGACTTTAGGATACTTTTTTTATTTTTTATTTTTTATTTTCTTTTTTCATAATTGGCTATATAAAAAATATAGTTTCTCAATTTTGAAATTCATAATTATAGTTTTGTCCGATTCTAGTCAAATTATGATATTCTTATGATAACTCTTTGCTTGCACATACAATTCTTATTCATGTTAAGGAATTTTTTTTTTTTTTAATTTTGATTCCTTTTTACTGTGCTTTTAACCCTATAATGATTTTGGTTGTTGATTTTGTAATTTATATTTAATTTGTTTAATTAAAAATGGTTGTGAAGACTTTAATGGAAAATTGCTACATGCTCCTCACATGTATCTAAAAAAATCATGTGCATCTTATGTGCATCTAATGTACGGAATATGAAGAAGAAAAGAGGAGAAAAGATGGTCATATTGCAAAAACAATTCAATTTCATGAAATGTACTTGATTTTATCAATGATAAGTCATGAATAATTGAAGATAAGAATATATACAAAAAAAAAAAAAAAAACTATTCTATATAATTAACTCACAAAATAAGTAACAGATGAAATGGAGAATGAATATTGTTCTTACCAAATATGAAGAATGAATAAGCTCTCCCTTGAAAAAATTTGGATTCTTAACCTGCCATCACCAAAATAAAAAATGAAAATCATAAAAAACAAAAACAAAAAGAACAATCCTGAAATATTATACATCATGAGTTAGACAAGAAAATAATTTTTTTTAAAAAAAAAATCCCTAGAAGACAATGAGAATCATTATGGTAAAACACGAAAAACTTATGACAAAACAATTTAGCAACAAAATTTATACACCATTAGCAATTAGGTTATCAACTCACAAAGATTATAAAGAAAAATAAAAAATAATTTTTCTTAGCTGACGTGAGATATGATACATTTTGGATGTATATGAACATAAAGTGAGGATGCCAAAACCACTCTATATTTTGGTACTCAAAGACAAGTTTAAGAAAAAATAACAAATATATATATACACCATGATAGATCAAACCTCCAAATTGTTAATTAAAAAAATATATTTCATGGTTATAGAAACTTTTTTTTATGTAAGAGAGATGTTCATTCAAAATCAACTAGTGTTGATTGTAGTTATTTCAATGTGCCATCTAGGTGCAAATCAGAATGAAACTTACAATAACAACAAACTCGAAGAGAAATAAGAAATCTTATTGAATGAATTATTTCTAACTTCTCTCGCTAAATGAATGGTGTGCAACTAGCTGATGATGAGAATACATATTGGCATGATTTCTAGACAGCGTCACCACCTAACCATCTGTCATGATACCTATGTTCCCAAATTAAGAAAATTAAGCAAATTCAACTAAGAACTTGAGAAATATTAGAATGAAGAGAGGTTTGATAATTGGTTGAATATGTTTATAGTTTTAATCTCTCATATAAGAAAATTCACTTTTGAAGATAAAATCTATAATGAAGATTTTTAGTCAGAGTAGCAAAAGTTGCACAAAATGTGCTTTTAATGATGAGAATACAATTTAATGAGCCTTCACACTAGACAAACGTCATACTTATCTAAGCTATATAAGATTTGAATAATTTAGGTTCCTTTGAAATTAGCATTACGTTCAAGCTGTGTCAAAGGAAACTCAATCATGGCAAACTTTACTATTGAATCTCATTTATTGAGAGAAATTTATGTTCCAGCTAGATAAGCTTCTAATTTCTCTGTTGCCTATATAATGTCCTAAATAAGGAAAAGAGAGTGCATCAATTTTTTTATTAATTATTGCATGTATTTAGTGATTTTACAATACTGTCTTTGGTTGTGTTCTTAGTAATGATGGCAAAATTAATTTGTAGCAAAACAAAAAAAACAAAAAACCCCTTGAATTTTTCTTAAACCAAGAGTAGTGCATTGCACGTCAATGAATATTAGAGAATCTTATATAACTTTTTTGTTTTCGTAGTAAATGGTAAGTCTAGCAAAATTCTCATATATGGAAACAAAAATAGTGGCACTTCACCAAAATATGGCCATAACATTTCATAGAAAAAGGCTGATGAAACCAAGTTGTAGCAAATAATATAAATATTTTGATTTTTTATACACCAAAGTGGTGCATGTGCATTGCACACTGATGAATATCATAAATTGACCTATAAAATTATACTAGCATAATAATAGACATGACTAATGATGAATATGAAATTTCAAGAGAAAAAAAATAGACAAAATTTCACTATCTCGTCATATTAAGTCAATGAAATTTCACTTATGTGGATAGTAAAAATTCAAATTGAGAGCTAAAAATTAAAAAATTGATGGTCAATTTTAAAAATTCAATACCTAATTTCCAATTAAAGGCTAATAATTTTCAAATTAAGTACGATTTCAATTTAATTATTGAAATTTCATTAAAACAAAGAAATTTTGATGTTTCCTCAAAACATAGAAATTTCTATATTTTAAGGTTAAAAAAGCAAGATTATGGGTTCAATTGAAATACATATACGAACATGTTGGACTTAACTAGAGTATCCATTACTTTCTCTCAAGTTCTGATAAGAGGCTTATTGCAGTCCCAAAGCATTGTTGCTTTTAGTCACCAGATTTGACCCCATTGATATTACCATACATGGGTCAATTGTTGTAATTGTTGAGATGTGGGGTTGGTGGCTTGAAAATTCTCTAGTGGTTTTGACGATTGTTCTGGACTTTTTGATGAAATTACCTCATTTGTTGCTTAGAACTATGATATGTTGTTGTAGATCTGAACTGCAATAGTAGTGTTTTTTAATTTGAAGTATGATTTTGTGGTCATCTAAGGGCTTTGAATAGAGTGGGCAAGGTGGTGGTATGATAGGGAAGAGATTTGGGCAGTAGGGCCAAGAATGGATGGTAAAACTAGTGAAATAATAAGTAGAAAGACGTGTAGGGGTAAAATAGCCTTAAAAATTACAAAAATGCACAATGTGGACTCAAGTTTGGGAACTAGCTGAAATAGTTTAAAAACCAAAAAAATAATACTAAAAAGTATTCTCTATACTTTTTTACACGTCTTTTCTTAAAAAGTTAAAAAAATAAACTAAAATAGCTTCTCGAAATTAAAAAAAAATAGAGGGATTTCAACTTTGAAGACTTTTTTACAAGGACTTGATCTAATATGAACTTAATTTGGAAATGTATCTCTATATATATTTTAATTTATAAGATCTGAAAAAAAATGCTTTCGGATCATGGCCCTAAAAAAGTTAGAGTTGATCCATGGAGAGAGAGGGACAACAAGGCCTTGTTTGGTTTGCTTTTGGGAGAGTTGTTTTAGAAATTTTTTTGGTTTGTTTGTTTTAGAAATTTGGGAGAGTTTGACATGTGTTGGTTTTTGAGTACTATACTCAAATCAATCTTAGTTATTAGATCTAATATAGATGAATTTTATCAGTTAATTAGTAATGAGTAAAATGGATAAAAAATTGAGATGACTTTCACGAAAATTGAGGTAGTTTTACTTATCATTGGAATTTATCTAATTTATTGACTAATGTGATTAAAGTGATTTGGTAAAATTTACAACTTATATCTATTTTTTGGTGTAAAAAAAATATTTGATACACATATGTTTCCAAAAACTTCTTATAAAAACAACTGAGGAATAGTGGCTAGGCCCAAAATATATTTTCGTTGTAAAATATAAGGATAGCTGAAGAAAATGAGATTTACCAGAGATAGTTGCTGATGACGATAGTGAGAATGTCATCGACAATGGTGGCTGAAGGAGAGGAAATGGTTTTAATTTTTTAGTAAAGGAAATGATTTTTTTCTAAACAGGGTGAAAAACAACGTTTTAGTATTTACTAGAATATATAAAGGGAGAATTGCAAAAAAAATGACAACTACAAAATAATTGCAATATCATAAAAGTACAAGCAATTTGTGCATGAGATTGTGCAACTAAGTTCTATATAGAAAAATATATAAGTTGCTTACAATTTTTTTAAAAACAAAAATAGACACTAACTAAACTTTTGTTTTCAGTTTTTAAAAAGGATATTTGGCCAAATATCTCTCATTGGTCCCCTTTAAAGTGAAAAAAATAATCTAAACTTTTTTAATTTGTAAGCCCCCTAGAGAAGAAGCACCTCTTTCATCAATGACAAACAAATTTGTTTTCATTTTTTATAGACAATCTTATCCTTAATAACTACTTTTATATTTCAAACTTTAAAATGATATAACTTTTGATCTATATATTGATTTTTAATAAAATTAGTAGTTTTAAAATTCTCTCGTCAAAATCTATTAAATAAGATACATGTTGGCTATAAAATTATTTTACAAAAATCATAATTTTTTTTGATGAAACTGACGTCAACAGTAAAATTTTACTGTTTACGTCAATTACAATGGTAATTTATTTATTTATTTATTTTTTGAAGAATTTCATAGTTAACCTAGATCTTGTTTGATAGATCTTGATGAGAAAATTCTAAAAATATTAATTTTATTAAAAACTAATATTTAGATCAAAAGTTGTACTCCCTCCATTCCAAAATATTAGTCTCTTATTCTATTTTTTATTATCTCAAAATATTAGTCATTTTCTAAAATCAATAACTAAAATAATATAATTTCTTATTTTGTCATTCTTTTAAATTCATTTACATTAATATATACCAAAAGTGTAATTATGACAATTGATATTTTTCAAAAAAATGTACTATTTTAATTTTAATTCAAAAGGTAGTTTTTGAAAGTTCATAATTTTGAAGTGTAACAATTGTACTACAAAAAAAAAAAAAAAAAAAAAAATTGAATTTCCTAAAAGTGCCCAATATTTTGGGACAGATGGAGTATCATTTTAAAATTTAAAATATTAAATTAGTCACTGAGGATATTTTGATAATAGTAATGTATGCTAGACTTTTTAAGGAAATTTTTTTATACTCCTTAATGCATTAAAATTTTATTATGAGAGAGTTTTAACCAAATTTCCTTTTTAAAATTGGTGAAAATGTGAACACAAATTGTAACTATGTCATTCAACACCTCTCCAAATTAAGAAGAAGAAAAAAAAAATTAATTACTAATCATCAAATGAGGTAAATATCATTAGAATTAATCTTAGGCTTTTTTAACCAATCCTTCCCCCCCCCCCTCCAAAAAAAAAGTAAGAAAGAAAGATAGACTATAAAAGTCCATTTTAGTCTTTCTTTTTTTTTAAAAAAAAAGGACAAAACTTTGATCTCACTAAGGATATTTTGGTAACAGTAGTGTGTGCTGGACTTTCTAAATTTTTTTTTTTGGTATTTGTCCTTAATGTATTAAAGTTTTATTATGAGGAGAGTTTAACCAAATTTTCTTTTTAAAATTGGTGAAAGTGTGAACACGAATTGTAACTTAAATGTCACTAAACACCTCTCCAAATTAAGAAAAAAAGAATTAATTACTAGTCATTAAATGAGATAAATATCATTAGAATTAATCTTAGGCTTTTTTAACAATCCTTTACCCAAAAAAAAAAGATTGGCTTTAAAAGTCCATTTTACTTTTTTTTTAGAGAGAGAGAGAGAGAGAGAGAAACTTTGATTGTTTGGACATATCCATTTTCTTAAAAAAAAAAAAAATTAACCACTTTAAAAAGGTATTAAGAAAGCTAAAAATTATTACGACTATACTGAATAAACTAATTTTTTTTAACATTAATGTCAGTAATAATATACAACTAAAAAAATTATTTGTAATTTTATACAAAATAATGCACATGAAGCTTTCAATTTTTATTTTTTTTAAAAAAAGGTCGCTCCAATGAATTTTATTTATGAAAATAAGAGTACTCGATCCATAAATCTAAATTTGGGTTTTGTTTGCTCAAAAGTCCAGGCAGTAAAATATTATGCCCATAAGGACACACTTGTGCAAAATAACCAGAATACCCTTGCATATATACATATATTATACATGGTGAAACCCTCTCATGTACTCTCTCTCTCTCTCTCTCTCTCTCTCTCTCTCTCTCTCTCCTCTTCAATTTCTTCGTATCGACTAACCACCACTACTTCCGTCACCACCAATCTGTCATTTATCGGTCGCTTCGCGCTGTCATCCACTCCGCCAACTCTTTCCCCCACTCGTCGGCGGTGTCACTGTCGCCGGCTTTGGTTTATAGGATCATGATCGGAGGAGTCAATGACAACGTATATCTGGTTGCCTTTGCCACTGAGTATGCTTAATCTAGCTATCATTTTTTACCCTAAACCCTCATCCGAAGTCCCCTTTAAGCCTCCATCGCCACCGTCGCATCATGTTTGGTTCTGAATCCTTTTTAGCTTTACCACCTCTTCCTTCGATCTAAGATTTATGATTGGGAGATCCTTGGTTATGACACCACCAACTTCTCCGTAATTAACGATTTCATAGCCTTGGAAGAATTATCCAGAGGCTTTGTAACGCCCCGAAATGTTTCAACATAAACCAACAACATCAACTAACATTCACTAAATAATGACAATAATCATTCCCTCTTCTCATGATTCATAAACAAGCTTATACAAAAGTTCACATGCGATTATACATTCAATGGTAAGAAAACTTATGAATCTATAGCATGTGAAGCATATTGTCTCCAAATAAATAAAATGCCCTTATGGGCTACAACTTCCAAGGCTTAAGCCCGGTTACACAAAAGTGGCCTCTCGGACCCATACAAAAATAACTCTTGGCTAGCAATTAATTCACAACAAAATAGAGCTATATACTCTTCACAAATTATCCACGCCCTCAACTTGGCGGGATCACCACGTCCTTACCTGCACCAAATCCCATAGGGGTGAGCATAAAACCTAGTAGAGAATTTCTTACAAAGTATATACAGTTATGCAAACTCTCAATGTAAAATGCAAATGTCCATGCCATGCAATGCCATTATAAAGAAAATTTTATATCATGTTTTTCTTGGTGGTCATCATTTTTCAATAAAAGCTTGCAATCTCAACAATTTCCAAAAGAAAACTTCTAATTTTAATTTAATAGGAGCAGTAAATACAACTCAGGTAATCCCTAGGTTGGTGTCTGTAAGTAGGCTTAACAAGCTCTACCAATAACCCCACTTTACCGGTTGCTAACCGAAAGGGAAGTGGTACCTCCTCCGCGCGTGTTTTCGGTCTTTCACCCTGGACACTTAGGCCAACTTATCAAATTCATCTACACCTCCTAACCGGACTTACCAACGTATTTACCCTATAACATTTCAAGAATAGTATTTCACATTATTCCTTTCTTATGCAAAAGATTTCAATTCTCAATTCTACACTTGCAACAATAGATGCCAAAAATGTTTATGCAACATGCTAAAGCTAAATAAAAATCTTGTAATAATCATTTGAATGAATGTGCAATGCCATAATTGTTTGTTTTCAACATAATATCCACAATACATAATAATGATCAACTTCCTTTTCTCCTTCCAATGCTATTCCACAAATAGCCCAAAATTCGTTACCAATCATCACCATTACAATAACATGCCCACAATCCATACACTTCCATTACTTTCACCATTCATAGTGATATTGTAAATATTTAACAACACTCCCAATCCCCAAAACTTTTCATGAGTGGGGAAATCCAACACCACTATATTGTATACAAGCATTTATAGTTCAACAAGGAAATTCTCCACTTTCTACACTTGTCATGGCACATTACTATGAATTTATATATAATGGCAACCATAAAACCCTCATTTTCTTTCATTCAAGAAAAACCCCAATTTTCTAGGTTTTCTTTTCTACAAAACACACACATTAAATACTTGAAAAAGGACTCAAGGTAACACCCCATGTTCCAATTTAAGAGGGTTTCACTATCTAGATATCATCTTTAGAAAAGTTAGAGATTTTTAAAACCCACATTTTGAAAATCTCTACATTTTAGCCACAACACCAAAAACCACATAACAACTTCAAGAAAATCTTTATATCAACATCAATCTAGCAAAACATGTATATATAACTCAAGAAATCCCTACCTCAAATCTTAATGAAGATATAAGTGAAACCCTAGGATCAAGGATGAGAGAGCTTTAATTCCCACCACCACAAGTGAAGCTCTAGCTTTTGACCTCCAAAGCTTGAGAGGGAGAGATGATGATGATGATGAATCTAGATCCAAGGAATTGCAAAAATCAAAGAGTTTTAATGTTTGAAAAGGTCTTCTAGAGAGAATAAAGAGAAAAATAGGGTTTAGAGTGAGAGGAAAATGCCTAAAATGTGATACACAAACGGCCAAAAAGAGAGAAAAAAACAGAGTTTCGAGTTGCCTAGACTGTCTCACGTACGGTGTTCATCTCCGCACGTGCGGAGTGCCTTCCCCGCACGTGCGGCCCTCACCCTCGCACGTGCGATGGCCCTGCCACACCTTAGCCCACACCTGCCTTTTAGGCAGTGTGCAATCTTCAGAACCTCTCATCTCTTCGCACGTGCAACTTTACCCCCGGCACGTGCGACCCTGGCCCAGCAGCCCAGAAATTCAGGTTCATCCTCCCGGGCACTCCGGACTCAACTGTGCACCCTCCAGAACAAGTGAAATTCAACACTAACGAAAACAAGACCAAGAACTTTAATTGAAAATAACATTCGAACGTTTCAAACCTAACGAGACCAAAAGGAAAACAGAGTGAATAAGAAAGAAAAAGAAATAAAACAAGAACCCCGGTCGTCACAGGCTTTGTAGTGGTAGTGAAGGGCAGAATTGCGCGCCTCTCTAGCCATCTGTCAGTCGATTCAACTGAGATGATGATAGTGACTCAAATCTATAAATGAGGGTAAAGGTACTGTGTCTGGAACAGAAACCCTAACTACCATCTAGATACTTTTTTTTGTTGATTGTTGTTGTTGTTTTTGTTGATCTATTGTTGTTGTTCTTGTTGATCTGTTGTTGTTCTTCTTCTTCTTATTGATGTGTTATTGTTGTTAGGCTTTGGTTTAGCTTGGTATTGCAACAGATAGGATTGGTTGAGCTTTATATTTTCAACATATAGGATTTGCTCTGGCTTGGTATTTCAACGGATAAGAATTTCAAATATAGATTTTGAAAGATAGAATTTTAGAAAAAAATAAACAGATAATAAAATTAGGATAGGTAGATTTAAACAGATAAATGAAAAAATTGAATAAATAGTAAAATTTGGACAAATATTTAAACATATAAGGCAAAAAAATTGAACAGATAGTCAAAAAAATTAAACAGATAGATATAAAATTTTAACATCTAGAAAATAATTTGAACAGATAGAAAATATTTTGAATGGGTAGATATAAATTTGAACAAATGGTAAAAAAAAATAAACAGATAAAAAAGTCACAAATAAATTTTAGGATAAAATTGGAAATAAAATGTCCTTTAAAATAAACAAAAGGGGAATCCTCTATTTACACACCAATATTTCTTTCATCCCACACAATTTCTTAATTTGTACAACACACAAAAAAAATTCTTTCAATTCATACCACCTCATTCCTAAAATATCCTCATCTTCATCATTTTTTTACTAACCTTAATCATAAAATGTCGCCACCTCGTCTATTGCTAGTGTCGGAGCCATAACCCTAACCATCGCCTGCTGTCTTTTCCTCCAATGGCCCCCATTCCTAGTCATTATCTCTCTCGCGCTGCGGCCTCTTTTTTTACCATCTTTCGCTGTAGTTTTTTTTCCGATCGTTACTCCATTCCATCACTGCCTTCTTATCGCAACCCTCTCTCTTGTTGCCGCTCCTAGCCTTCTCTTCATTTCTTTGGTAGCACGATATAAATCGCAAAGATGGTAGGTCATGACGATGTAGGTTGTAATGGTGGTGGTTGTGAAGGCGATGGTGGTGGGGAAACGGGATTGGGGGTCTACGAGATGGACTAAGGGGTTACAATCGTGGTCGGAGAGAGAAGTCATTGTCGTGGTGGTACAAAGACAACAAACGGAGGTGAAAAGCTAATGGTGTCAACATTCTCATTGCAGCCTCTATAGCCAACCCTCTTTCATCTTTGGGTAAATTACACTGACACTTCTAGAGGTTTGGTTCAATTACATACTGCCCGTTGACGTTCTGGAAATTACATTCTTACCCCTTGTGGTTAATAGTCTCATTTCACAAACTCCCCTACTTATATAAAAGGCAACAACTCCCAGTAGAAAAATAGATAAAATTACATTGAAAATAAAAAGTAAAGCAAAGGAAAGGGCAAAAAAAAAAAGAACAAGAAGAAGAAGTAAAGCAAAGAAAGAAAAGAGAGAATGCATGAGTTCAATATCTTCATTCTGTCTAAATAATTACAATGATAGGGAGTTAGTGTAATTTCCTAAACGTTAGGGGTGATATGTATTAAACCAAATCTCAGAGAGTGTAAGTATCATTTACCCTTCATCTTTTCTTCTTTAGGCGAATTTAGATCTTTCTCTTTAGGCGAATTTAGATCTTTCTCTTTGCTGGCGATGGTAGTGGTCGGCAATGGAGATCGAGAGGGATGGATAAGGTGCTGCGAGCGTGAAGAGAGCTTTCGAGTCTAGTTCACTGCCGTTGCTGCTATCGTCACCTAAGGTAACGGTAGAAAATTATTACCAGAGGTTTGAGTTGGTGTGGACTATCCTCCTTAGTAATTTGTTAAGAGGCAAATTAATAATTAAGGCTGTATCTGGTTAGCTTCTCCAAATATATTTCCACCCCTTGTTTTGAGTGTCTTGTTTGTTTAGAGCTTTCAAAAATTAATTCCATACCTACTTTTGAAAACTTTTTCCAAGGCGGGAAAATTTGGGCTAACCAGTCGTCCTCTCGGACGTCCGGCCAGTTGACTGGAACAATATTTTTTTATTTTTATTTATTTTTTTTAGCAATTGACACTTGTTATTTTTTATATTTTAAATAAAAAAATAAAAAATTAATTTTTTTTTTTTATGAGTTTTGAATATAATTTTGAGTTGTGTGTTTAGTTATGAATTGTAAGCTTTTATATTAAATATCATATGTCATATCAAAAATTCTAATTTCAATTCAAAACTCTTTTTAAAAACTCTTTTCAAAACTCCTAACCAAACAAATTTTTCATACTGAAATTATAATTCTAAAATTCACAAACTCAAAATACAACTCTACTCTCAAATTATAATTCTAAAACTCTTCCAAACACCACCTAAATTTTTTTTAAAAAATGGGATGGGATGAGAGAAATGATATATGTAAATAGAAACTTCCAACAAAAAAATTTCTCATCAAATTATTTTACAAAAGGTCTCACTAACAAAATATATATATATTAATCTAACACCTTTTTAATAATTTTCTCCAAAAATAACATTATTGCAACGTTTTTATGAATTTATTTTACATGAATAATTATTTTTAAAAACATTTACAATAATATAAATTATCCAATTTTCCATCGTTGCGAGTAAGGCTGAGTAAGGAATCCATGAAATCCGTAATCTAATCCAGTTCAGTCCAATCCAATAGGTTTGGATTGGTTTTTTGAATTCGTGGTTCTGTTCCGGATTGAAAAATTAAAAATCCATAATTCACGGGTTGGTTCCGGATTGAACTCCACGGTTCCGGATTGGAATCGATCCGAACCGTATACAAATAGTTTATATTTTTATTATACACTCTCCTGCATAGTATCTTATCTTATTTTATATAAAACTTAAATTTAAACCTAAACTCGTATAGTATCTTCTTTTATTACTTTTGTTTGTTAATTTTTAATGTTAATTTGTAATTGTCTAAATAATGGAATCAATTTTCTTATGATTGTTTAAATTTTAGGACAATATGTCGCTATTATAAAAAGATATGTTGTTATTATAAAACTAATATGATGCTATATTTATATTTTTATATTTATAAAATTAAAATATTATATATATATTTTTGTTATTTAATCTTATAAATCCGTGCTCTAACCGATCCAATCTGTTTCAATGACTTTAGATTGATCCTGATTTTACCAATCCGGTCCAATCCGGCCATACTCACCCCTAGTTCCTAGTTCTCCAGAGTCACCGGCAAATCGCCCGAGCACTCAACTGAACTTACTTTAAAAAATGGTGACTTTCTGGACTCTCGGAGCATCAATCGGTCGCAAATCCGTGGGAATTTCGAAACCCTACTTTTCTCAACTCTTCAATTCGAATTCAATTCCATGGACTCTCAATTCCCCTCAATGGCAATATCAGAGTCTCAGAACACTCCTTTTAGATCGCATTTCCGATTGCGTAAAGCTTCACAGACACTCCGATTCCGATTCCGGTAATATAACTATACACCCATGTATACATATACATACATATGTCTGCTAGGGTTTGATTCCATGGTGATAGGGGGTGTTTGATGTATCTTGAATGTGTTTAGGTATTATGTTATTTGTTGTTGGTGATTTTTTATGTTGATGTTGTGATTGAATTTCGTTTAAATCGATTTATTGTTGAATTTTCTTTTATAAAGGTTTAATTTTTATAGGTGGTAGTGACATTTTTTTTGAGGCTTTTGTTTGGAAATGAGAGAAACTGCCACATTTTTGTAGGAAAATTATGTTATTGTATTGTTTTTCAATTATGTTTTGATTTGCTCCTTTATTTTGGCCAGATGTTTATTGTAACTTTGATGTGAAATAGTAGAAATGCTTCTGAAAACCCATTCTTTTTTGAGTTTATTATGATGGGAAATATACACTCTGCCTTCTGTGGACCTGGGGTGCCTCTATTTACCCACCATATTTTATCTTAAGGCAAACCATTACTCAAGGCACGCCCTTAATATTTTGATAAATAAATGTTTTACTTAATACACACCATAAACTTTCATATTTACCCTTACTCACACACCCCACCCACAATCTACTTCCATGTTTACCCTCACTCACTCACACACCCCCACCCACACACCCACCCACCCACGATATATCCATCTCCCCCTCCATTCTCTGTTTCCATCTCCCCTAGATCCAACATTGCTCCATTTTATGGATGCACATGTCTGGAAAAAACCCAAAAAATAAAAAAAATGTTATAAGTGTTCGGCAGTACAGAGTCGAATTAAATGGAATTGTTTGATTGTTTCTAACCGAACAAATGGTTTTTGTTCGATACTTAAAAACCGAAGAATTGAATTATGTTTGACACTATGAAACCGAACACATACAATTTGTTCGGTTTTAGGTAGTTGAACATTGATATATTATTCAACTCTGGATAACCAAACTAATACAAACGTTTACCACTCAGCAAGTAAACGAAAACGAAAACGAAAACGAAAAAAAAAAACAAGAAAAAATAACCTTTTCCTTGCTCCATTGTTCCGAATTAGTATTGCCAGATGAATCATTCATTGAATCCAATCAAAATGTTTAATAATACGTATATTTTTGGTTGTTTCTTTAAGGGTTTTTGGTTTTTGTTGTAGGGTTTTTGGATCCTTGAGAGACAAGATACGTAAGTAATACCTTTGAGATTGTTAATGAGTATTTTATTCATTATTGTCCTTTATGGTAATTATACAAATGGTGTGTATCATAGCTTGTCCTTTGTAGTCATTTTACCTAAGGTTAAAATTGTAATAAAAAATAAACTAATTAATGGTTTGCCTTGAGAGGAAAAGTGATGTGTAAATAGAGCCTCCCGTGGACCTGTGGTTATGGAAGAAGCAAAATGACAAAAGTAACCTTCTCTTGTTTGAAATTGTAGTTCACATAAAACCAATAATAAAGCTATATACTTAGAGGAGTTAGGGCTTGAAGGAAAAATTGGTGCTTGATTTGGACTCATTTTTTTTGAAAATCAACCATGAGAAGGTGTTGGTGTATGGGATGGTAATTGGTGGCTTGGTGGTGAGTGTTGACGAGTCTGGTAATGGTGGTGGTTTTGGTAGAGAGAAAAAGTGAAACGTGGTGGGGGTGGGGTGGGTGTAGTGTTGAGTGGTGATGACCATCTTGTGATGGGTTTTGCTATGTAGATATGTTCATACAATGATGTCTTGCAAAATTACTGGAATCTTAATTCAACAAAGCTTTATCCTAACAATGCGGCTAACTTAAAAATCCTGTTTTCGAACTCCAGTCCATCTATGGACATTTTTTGGGCTAAATTATGGGTTCAATATGTTTATTTCACTGCCATAACCTATACCTTTTTGTTCATTTTCCCTCTTCCTTGCAGCACCTTTATGGAAATTAATGGACATATTTTAATTCAGCATTCGTTCTCTTCCTTGCAAATTTATTTGCCTGAGTTCCCTTGAGACACTGCCATCTTATCATGCTAAGTACTTGATTTCCTTGAAGCGATCATCTTCTCTTTGATTTTTCTTTTCAACTACTACCTCAATTTAGGTTTATTTACAGGAATTATTGAGGTTAACTTGGATAGGCCTGGAGCAAAAAATTCCATTGGGAAGGACATGCTGAGAGGATTGCAGCACAGCTTTGAAGCTATAAATAGGGATTCTAGTGCAAATATTTTAATGATCAGTAGTTCAGTTCCCAGAGTGTTCTGTGCTGGTGCTGATTTGAAGGTAGTATGTGATCTCTGATTTTTTAATTAAGTTAGCAGATATGATTATAGTTACAGACTTGCAGGTAATATTTACTTATTGAATAGAATGAAGGATATACAATATGCACTATAATAAAGGACCTGTTTGGATGTGGTGCGTCAAAGAGTTGTACAATTCTAAAAAATATAAAATAATAGTGTTTGTCCGGTTCTAAAGATAAAATAAAATAATAGGACATGTTTGGACGCAATGTGTCAAAGAGTGTTTGACAAGTGTCGGTGTTCGACATGTGTTTAACATGGACACAGCACTCTCATAGAAGTATTTGTGCTTCTTGGACTGAAAAAAAAGAAGAAGATTCCTTCTATCAACTAATAAGAAGCATAATCCTTGGTCCCTCAGTATTCCATCCTTTCATGATATGGTATAAGTTTTCTGATTCCCCCGAAATTCTATCCTTCATGATATAGCATCAGTTTCCTTTAGACATGTGCTATTTGTAAAACTAAAGTCGAACGTCTAGTTCATGATCAAACCAAGATTGTTCGGACAGCTACGGCTAAATGTGACTAATTTCACCAATTTTGGTTCGTTTGGCCGGAAACAATCTAGCAAACTTGACTTGTTTTGCCATTTCAGCCTTGGTTAGCCAAACAAAGCTTGAACGCAAAAAAAAAAAAAAAAAAAGGGAAAATGAAAGAGAATAAGGTCGTCCCACTATTGTTGTCCTTAGTAGTGGTGGTGAAAGAAATGGAAGTGAGAAGGGGGGGAAGGGGAGAGAAAAAAAGGAGAGGAAGATGTGGGTGTAAGAGATGGTGGGAGGTTAGGAATGGGGATATGTTTGGAATTATAAGGGGTGTAAAGAGTTCAAATGAAAATTTTAAAATTTTGAAGTGAGTGTGATAAGAAAATGGGTTTAAGGAGTTAAAATTGTTGCTAAATGGAAGCTCCCTTAAAAATTTTATCCTATATTTTCCCTCCCCTTAGTCATACACCATTTGTCAGGTGTTTGTCACCTACTTAGGAATGGATGGGCATGTGATATCAATCAGTTGGTAGTTCTAAGTGTTTTTCCTTCACATTTAACTTCCACTTTCACCCCTTTGTTGATTAAACCATTTCGTTTTCAATTTTCAGTTTACATTTACAAAAATTTAAAAAACTATCATAAAAACTTGTTTGATAAATTTTTTGGTTTATAAACCCGTGGTCTCAGTTTGTAAATTTGATAAAAAAATTGTAAACTCAAAAAATGAGTTTACGTTGGTTTTTAAACACACCAAAAATGCAGAGCTACAGTAATTTGGGGTGTGCATAACACAGACCATGGTTCGAATCTGCGTAGGAGCAAGCAATGTTTTGAAAATTGGACCGGTGAGCAAACCGGAAAAGGGACCGGTGGACGGGTCACCAGTTCAACCGTTGGGTCAAAGCGGTCAAACCGTGACGTCATAATTAATATTATATAATTATAAATTGTAAATAAATAAAAATATATATAAATACTCAAATAAAAATAAAAATTGTTGCATAGTATTTATTAATAATATTTAATAAAGTCATAATTGATAAGAAAAAGTCACTTATTTTAAAGAAATTAAATTTTTTTAACATTCTCTCCAAACAAATTGATTGAATGCTAGATTTAATTTTGGAGGGAAATGAAATTTCAACTCTCCCTCCAATCAATATGATTTAAATAATTTGATTGAATCCCATATAGAATTTTGTAGGTTTTTTTTGAAAAATCTTTTCCTATAAATATCAATAGACTTTCATAATCTCTCTAAGCTTCCAATGAGACTCCTCTCATGAGGAGACTCTAGAAGTAAGAGTTTTTAGTTAAAATTTTGAAATATATATATATATATATAAATATAAGAAAGAAAGAAAGAAAGAATGAAAAGAGATCTGCTGACTGAGATTGTGAGGTCAGTGTTTGGATTGCAAACTGAGATCGATTTCAGTCTTTCTTCTTGTTTAGCTCTTCGGCGGCGGTGGCGGCGAAGAACAACGGAGGAGGTCTTGCCGCCCTCTTCTTCTTCTTCGCTGATCTCTCTCTCTCTCTCTAGGTTTTCAAACACTCTCTCTCTATATTTGGCTTTACTGCTCCACGTGGTTGATGGTGATATTATTATTATGGTTTGTATGTTAGCTGTTATGAACATTATTAATATGGTTATTAAATTTATCTATGGTTGGTATTATATTAATATGGTTATTATGAATGCTTATTATAATGTGTATGATCCTATTGTCATAAATAATAAAAAATAAATATAAATATTTTAGGCCTTAACAAATATGTTTTTTAGTTTATGTTTTTAAAATTTTTCAAACATTTTGTCCAAATCAAACGTGTTTGTAGTTTATGTTTTTTTAAAAATAAACAAAAATCAATTTATAAAATTTTTGTAAACATAAACAAAAAACGTAAATGTTACCAAACGCTACCTTAGTAATGTATTTATTTGTTTATATTTTTTCATTCCTTAACTTTGTACCCCTAGACAATGTTTTCAAGGGGAGAGAAGGAGTGAAATTTTTTGCCTCCACTTCCATTTCTTGTTCTTGTTCCTCAATTTACATTGGATATCATCTATTTGTTATTCTAGGAAGATCTATGTTACACGGACTTGTATGCGGTTATCGGGTAAGGGAGCCTTTGGGTTCATCAAGCTTCTAATTGAAGGATATGTGGACTTGGCAAAAAAGGATTGTACTTTTTATATTTTTAATCCTTTTTTGGATAAAAAAGCACCTTACTTGTTTTATAGTAATTATGCAACAAAAAATACAAATAATTATAATGTTAAATACAATTATATAAACAAGTTAAATTGATGGATGTTCTTGCTAAGCGCATATTTGATAGAAAGTATGAGGCACATATCCTAAAACCTTATCTAGGTGCCAAGTGTCCAACATTGGTACTTGATTTATTTTGATGAGTCCATGTAACCTATAGGAAGATGATAATTTTACTGATTTCTACGAAGGAAAGGAAGACTTTCAATTTCATTACAAGAATATTGCAAAAATCATTAGTGTTCCATGAATATGACTCAAACATCACTGAGATGAAATATTCATGCTTGTTTGATAAAAGTAGAGTTGCTTAAAACAGTTAAATCAAAGTGAAGGCCAATCTGGACATATATACCATATTGAGGCCATCCCTACAATTCAAGTAAGCTTCGCAGAAAGTAACGAATGTACTTGAACTAATGAGTAGGTCCTCGGGCAGCTACAAATTGGTATTCACCACACTGATCATGTAAACGTGTAAGGGCAGATGAGTGATTAACAACAGGTTGCATGTTGAATGGTCAGAAGGCCAATCTACTACATAGTAGACACAGGTCATGGAATAAGAATTCAAGAATACCCTATGTCTTATTTTCTCTGGCTCGCATAAGAGATACTTTGTATTGAGCATTAAATATAGATGCTCTTTTTTTAAGCTTTTACCCTTCCTAAACCTTGTGAATTTTCTACCAGCCCACCATCATACAATAACTTCTTGTTTTGTTTCTATAACCGGATTTTGTGATGTTGATTTTGCCTTTTAACTACTTCATTAAAAACATGGTATGCTTTCATGAATGGTGTTCTCCTAATATAATTTGCTAGGAAGCACTGATATCTCAAATAGGTTGAAGTATCCATATCTGGTACTTATCCCTCAATAAAATATTAATAAATTAACCTTGATTACCATGGGTAGGAAGGACTCAGTTAGTATTGTTACACAGAAGAATGCACGTGTGGAAGAGAAATATGAAGGGTGCGGAGAGATAATTTATGAGTTTTGAAGGCAACTCATCTGCTACTGTCATGAGTGCTTTCGAACTGGCTTTTCTATGTGGCCAGGTGGTGCATATTTTGTGATTTTTGGAGTCATTTCAACATGACTTCAGCTAAAAGAAAGAAAGAAAAGTCTGGTTGTTTTATTGACCCACTTCTTTAACTGTTAAAATTAAATAATAATTTGAAATTGTAATTATCATAACTATATAATAAAAACATTAAATAATTTTTTGTTATTGACATATTCTTGTTGTATCCATATGTTAGTTTTCTAAATATTGACGCATCACCGTATCTGTGTCATATCATCCCCATTTCCTGTATCTGTTATCTGTGCTTCCTAGATAATTTGGGAAATGTTCTGTTTGTCAATTTAACCCTCTGCAATTTGTCTACTAGTTTGATACAATAGTCTATGTTTGTTTGTTTATTTATTTTTAATGTTAGATACTGATCTTATGCTTGTAATATTTGATGTATTAATTGTAAAAATAATTCATGTGTTGATTGTATTTCTTGGGACTGTAGTTGTTTAACAGCTGGTTTACTTCCATAACAGTGCTTTTGCTGTAAATTGGATTGGTAGGAACGGAAGACAATGAGTTCATCTGAGGTTCAGGCTTTCGTGAACTCTTTGCGCTCCACTTTCTCATACTTGGAGGTTTGTCCTCTTCATTCTTTTACATTTTTTTAGACATACTTATCTTCTAACCAGCTTGAAGGCACAAATAGAAGGAACCTCACTCATTTATGAATTCTTCTATTATTATTCATAAATATGAGTTTTATGTATGCTTTTCGTATTAGAACTCGTAACCAAAATTGACAAATACTTCAGGCGCTTCATATCCCTACTATAGCTGTTATTGAAGGTGCAGCATTGGGTGGCGGATTGGAAATGGCTCTATCTTGTGATCTTCGGATTTGTGGTAATTCTGTATTTGATGCTTCAAAGTTTATTTGATTCTCTATGAATGTTTTATTTTTTCTTTTAATAAGCTTTTCAGAAGTTGATGGTTTGACTATAAAATACTCAGGAGAAGATGCTGTGTTGGGCTTGCCTGAAACGGGCCTTGCTATAATACCTGGGTATGTCTATAATCTCAATTAAAATTTTGTAATCTTTGTTATGTTGATTTTTTGATTGGGAACTACCTCAATCTTGCTGGTTAGGGATTATGCAATTCAGTTTTAACTTACCTTAGATCTTTTATATATTGACTGTTGGCATGCCTATAATTGATGGAGAATTGTAGCATCATACCAGCTCAATATTGCATGTTAGTAGGATGTTGCAGCTCATGTATTTATTTATTTTTTTGAACACTACTTATATCCAACCTTCTTTAGCATGAATAATAAGTTTCCAGCAAAGTATTCATGCTTGATCAGATAACCTTATTATGGAATTTTAACCTTCTGCAGGGCAGGTGGGACCCAACGGCTTCCTAGGTTGGTTGGAAGATCGGTGGCGAAAGAACTTATATTTTGTGGTCGGAAAGTTGGTGGCAGAGATGCAGTTTCAATGGGTATGTTTGTTTGGGAGCTGCTCCAATTTTAACTTTTTTTAGTCATCACTGAGCAACAAAGGTGCATTGATGCAGGCCTTGTCAATCACTGTGTTCCTGCTGGTGAAGCTCATTTAAAGGCACTTGAAATTGCTCGGAATATCAATCAGAAGGTACAAGTCTGTATGTCTCCAGAATCTTCTAGATACAACTGGGGTGCCATGTGAGCCTTACATCATACAGTTTTTTCCTTTAGGGTTATTTGCAGTTATGTTGATTCTTAAAATTTCCTGGCATCAGCAGTTATCTTTTACCTGTCAGACTTTGCGAAGTGGCAGTATACATTGCATCCCTTGTAAGACCAAAACTGCTCCCATGTCAAAGTCAATATCAGACAAACCCTGTGTTGGCTTAGTAAGATGAGATTGGATGAGTATATCATGTCTTGAATAATGGTATGGGTTATAATGGTCTCAAAATAAAAAGATAAATACTGTATTTACAGGACCTTTTTGTGATTTTATTTGAATCCCTCACATAGGATGGTTTTTTGTCTTGTAAGGAGTGTCCTCACAATGTGCTATAATGATGATTCACAAGGTTGTTGCATTCTTTAGTGTGTATCGAAGTGGTTATTATTTATGTGTATTTGTGAAGAAGCATTGATTGGAATCTAGAAGTACGGACATGGACACAGATGCAGACACGGAACATGACGATTTCAAAAAATTGGAGACACGGACAAGGCAATAAAATATATTTTCATATATTTTTATTTGCCATCCAGATTAATGTTACATCCACAAACAATCAATATTAACAAAAACTAATTCTAACTTATTTATTTGTTTATTTATTTATTTTTGTAAAAGCCCTTTTAAATTAACATTTACAGTTTTTATCAATTTTTAGGATGATCTATTAAGTATTTAAATCTAAGAAAAAAATAATAAATATTCAACTTTCAACATTTATCAAAAGCAGTAAATAAAATGGGGGAAAAGACAATTTGGCATGTTCCTAATATGTCCTCGAAGTGTTCCTTGAAAATAAATTAATTAAATAAGGGTACACGCCATGTAGTGTGTCCCATACGTGTCCGACACGGATACGGCACTTGTTTTGAAGTGTCGGTGCTTCATAGATTGGAATTCTTGTTCGTTCAAGAAGTCTTCCGTGTGATGCCGGAGTCTTTACTTACCAGAACCATCAATTTCTGGGATTAAGATATGGATTCACAACATAAACCTTAACAAAAGTGCTAGTCATTTTTTTTAATGATAGTTGGAAGTTAGACTTGGACTTCACATACATGTGTGGTTATACTTACGAAATCAGATTTTCTTTGTCAATCTATGGTCCATTGCAAATATACAATAGTAGAATATGTCAAGTGTATATTTTATATATTGTATTATACATGATAATCGAAAACTTTTTGATAAATTCTTCAAGAATTCTTAGGTGCCTTTTGGCAAGATTTACAGTTAATTGTTTTAGTTTATAAAAAACACTAAACATGTTCATGTTTGTTTTGGATAAAAATAGAAACAAAAAATATATTTGGTACGCAAGTATTTTAAAATTTTGTTTTGAAAACAAGTGAAAAATGTGTTCATTGACGGTTGGAGATGGTGGCCAAAGGTGGTTGCTGGCTGCGTAAGGTGGTGGCCGAAGGTGGTTGCCACTAGTGGGGAGGTGGTTGGCAGTGGTTGGAGGTGGTTGTGGGCCATTGGAAGTGGTGGCCGAAAGTGATTGCCAATGGTCGAAGATGGTGGCCGGTCAACTGCCTAAGGTGGTTTACAACAAGAGGCAGTGGCCAAAGGTGGTTGATAGAGGAGGTCATCGACGATGGTAGCTGGTAGTGATAAGCAATGGGTGGTGGTCGGAATGGGTGGGAGAAAGAGGAAGAAATGGGGGAGAAGAAAAGAAAAGTGAAACTAAACTTTTTCGTATTTACAAATTTTTTTACAATTCTTTGGAAACGGAAACAAAAACCAAATGAGTGTCTGTTTACAGTTTTCAAAATTTTTGTAAATATAAACAGAAAATTGTAAATATAGTGTTACCAAAGAGGCACTTAGTGTTCTGCTCAAAATTAGTAGTCTCTGAGCAATGGTCAGTTTTGGTTAAGGGCTTAGTCAAGTTTGACTAGGCTTTGTTTGAGGTTTAAGGCTCAATCACGCTTGAGTGTAAGTTCAATAGGTTTGACTAGAAATTTGATTATATGGGTTTCTGCCTTAGCTTTGATTTAGAAAGAGAGGGAATTGCCTAAGACATGAAAGGTTGTGATGTAGCACCAATACAGGAGATGGAGAAAAAGAAAAGAACACAATACCAATCAATATATCAGTTAATCAATATTCATGTAAACTCTGCAAAACTCTTACATAAAAGTCATATGTATAGGTAAATCAAACTAATCTTATGAGGAAACAAATACAAACTAAGAAATAAATCCTAAATTTTCAAAAAAAAAAAAAAAAACTCCCAATTAGTACACATTAATGTGTGTTTGGGTGGAGAAAGATTGAGTACACACCTAACTTTTGGCATAATGCACAAAGTTTCAACTTCCTAAATAAATTAAACTCCTAAATAAATAAAATTCCAAATCTTCAATATTTTCTTATTCAATTTGTTTGCTTTCCCCATCAGGTGGTTGGTCAATCAACCTTTATATACGCTTAAAATTTCTTATTTTCACAAAATAAACCTACTATTTTGTGTTCTATTTAAAAAAATACATTTTATTTCTTCTATTGGCCCCTTTCTAGTAATTTAACAAATGCATCCATCATATTCGAGATTCTGAATGTATCCTATTTCTATCTAGTCCTGAAAAACTAGTTCAATAATTTTCTAATACATATAACACATCCAATGCATATTGGATTGTCTGACATGTATTGGTTTCTGATACATATCCAATTCAAACATGGCATCAGTGGTTCATAACTCTCAATCTTTGACTCAGGCATAGGTTATTACACCTCACAAGATCAATTCAATCCTCTGATGATTAATATTATTCGCGTCACTGTGCGGTGTATATATTAAAATAAAAGAAGATTTTTGGCTGTTGTAAAATCAAGTACTGGCCAAATTCTCCTTTTTATGTACTAATGATCAACTGTAAGTGGATTTCAGCTAGTAATAATGGATTTTAACCCCCCCAAAAGAGAAGATATGTTAAATTTACTTCTTTGGGGAAAAATACTTGTTCTTACACTTGCATGCTCCACATTGATAAGAACACATCATGTTCTTCTCAGGGTCCAGTGGCATTAAGGATGGCAAAGCGAGCTATTAATGAGGGGCTTGAGGTAGATATGGCATCAGCTTTGGCATTGGAAGAAGAGTGCTACGAACAGCTTTTGAATACAAAAGATCGCTTAGAAGGCTTGGAAGCATTTGCTGAGAAGCGAACTCCTAAATATACAGGTGAATGAAAAAGAACATAACCTAATAACTTGCTTCTAGTGCTTTTGGTCCCTTGTGCCTAATATTATCTATTATCATTTATCATTTCAACTTGAGAGGACCCAAATGCTGGCAGGCTCTAATTTATAAGTTAACGAGTTAACAATTTTTGTATCTTTCAATCATGTGGTGAGGATATTTGGGATTTTGGACATGTACCATGATGTATCATTTGAGAAAGGCTACTTTATATTAGTAAAAGAGCTTCTTTATAGACCTTTCACATTAATGGAGGATTCATTTAGGGGATATATAAATATTGCTAACCAACTCATACTAGATTGTTAGTTTTTAAAGGTTACTTGCATTTTAGCTCTACTGTTTGGAACTGAAAGAGAATAAAACAATCTGTATTGTCTGATATTATAGGATTAAGAAAAATAAAATAGTTGCAGCCATATACATACTATTTTATTAAGGATTAGTACAGCCTAATCGTTGTTGCGATTTGGTTCTCTCTCTCTCTCCAATTCTGTGCTACTAATAAATGTTTGGTGTTTTTAATTTTTGGAGTTGTATTTTATATCTAATGCCCCAATTTTATTACCACATGTATTTCATTACCTTGTTATCTCATACACTTCGAGCTTCACACAATTAGCAATTTTACCCCTAAATAACATATCATTTTAATTGATGAATGTTCTTAATATATTTTAGTAGTTCTTATTTTGTTTATATGTAATTCAAGTGGTTGCTTCATCTCTTTTTACTTGCTGAAATTGTGGAGCCAGTTTTTGTTGGGGGGGGGGGGGGTGGTATTTGAATTGGACAAACCCTTAAAAACTTTTATCAACTTAAATTACCAATGTTGTTTATTTAGCCAACGTCAATACTTGATTCTATCAATCATGTTCACACACAAATCACATAGTGACTAAGAAGTACGGACACGTGACATGGCAAGGACATGCTGACACAGGCAATTTTAAAAGCTAATATGTTTTGTAATGAAGCATCATTCAAGTCGACTTTAGTTTCAAGGCTTGATTATAAAGACAGACTCTTCTTCAGTGGAAATGTAAAACTTGTGCATTGTATTAACATCATTTAGAGGTTTTCATCTTGGTAGTTTGTTGGGTTGGGTTTATTTTTGTGTTCTTGACCTTATATAATTTGATTTTAGACTATAGATTAGATTAGCTATTGGGCTCAACTTATAGGACCCATAGACTTGGTTATCTGGGCTTTGTACATCTGTGTGGTGTGCTTGTCAGTACACGAAAAATCATGTGTGTGTTTGAATGCTTGAGTACTGTTCGAATGAGAACATTGTAAAGTGTCATTGGTTTGGTCCACAACGTTGATTGTTTGAACACATTAGATGCTTGTTCAAACATTGAGCCAACTGGAATTGATTTTATTCTAATGAAGTACCATTTCCGTTTGAACGCAGATCATGTTCATTTGATTGGTGGCCCTTCTATTTTGTAATACACGGATTTCTATTTTACAATAGATGCTTCTTCGTTTGAACAGTGCTTACCGTTCGAACGCATGTTACTTGATACATCTTGTTTTGCATGTTTGGAGCTGATTTCTTCAGAAATTTTAACTCCTTGGTCACTTAGGATTTCTCATAACTATATATTGAGATATATACATCTGTGTTTAGGTTACACTCGAGAAATAGTTTTCCTAAGAGAGCCCTGATATAGTCTATCTTCACTTCTTTCATAGGTTTGAGACACAGTTTGCATAGGTTGGATTGATCTTTCTGGTTCTAAATCTTGTGAGTGAAGAGTGTTGAATTGATTCCTTTGGTAGCTTTGCAATCATCTGGATTTAGTGCATGTTCATTGATCGAGCTTGTGGACTTGGAAGATCGTGTTTGTGCGGCTTGCATGGTTGGCGAAGATTTGAAGGTACAAGTGAGTCTTGGAGATGTGGGTAGCAGATTGAACTACGGGAACTGCTTTGGGTGTTGAGTGGGTAGGATATGTGCATCTGCTTTGGGTGTCGTGTAGGTAGGATCTTAGTTGCACGAAGCGGGAGCGGGGGCGGGAGCGGGGGCGGGAGCGGGAGCGGGAAAGCGTCAGCCGATAGAAGTTTCTTAGGTCGGGAGCGCCTCGGGGAGCGGTAATATATATATATTTTAATACACATTAGAAATTTTTTTATAAATATTTTTATTTTAGTACACATTAATTATTTTTTTATTTATTATATTTTTAAATAATGTGTTATTGTTACTTTTATTTTATTTTATTTTATTTTACATATATTTGTTTGTGTTTTTTTATTAATTTGTATAAAATATACTCATATATATATATTATATTTATATGTGTTAATGTTTTTATTTATTTATATATATTATAAAGATTATATATATTAATATTTTTATTTTTTTAATTAACGTTTTTTTATTATATATTTATATGTATATATATGATATATATATTAAATAATAATGTGTTAATATTTTTTTTATTTTTAAATATATATATTAATATATATAATATATTACTTAGAATCATATATTATTAATATATATGATATATATTATATATGTTTTATCTTATTTATATATTACGAATCAGATATACGGTGAAGGCCAGAGAGAGGGTCAGAGCACGAGTGAGAGAAGGCAAAAGACGAAGGAGGCGACGAAGACGATCGAGGAGAAGGAGCCGATCTGCGAGATCGAGAGAGAGAGACGAACTGCGAGAGCGAGAGAGAGAGACGAACTGCGAGAGACGATCTGCCAGAGACGATCTGCCAGAGAGACGATCTGCCAGAGACGATCTGCCAGACCTTCAGGTTCTTCACTTCTTTCTCCTCTCTCTCTAAGTTAGGGTTTAAGATCCATTACCCAAAATCTGCTTCAGATCCATATTTTGAGTTTAATTTATTGCTTCTGAGTTGTTTTATTTCCACCGACGATCCTATCTTCGACAGGAACGCGTTTCTCTCTCTACAGAAACGCGATTCCTACACGTTTCTTTCTAAGAAACGCGGAATCGCGTTTCTTACGAAGATTCGTCACCACCTTGCACGATTCCTGCAACTAAGGGTAGGATATGTGCATCAATTGATCTTGGTAAGCATTATACTTCATTCTTTTACCAGTGAAGTTTGCGTCCAAGGTTTTTTTCCCTTGGGTTTGCGGTTTTTCCATGCAAGCTTTGGATTTTCTCGTGTGGTTGATTATAAATCATGTGATTATTTAGTGTTGGATAATTAATTGGACTATCTGTTTAATCACCTGAATTAAAAGAATGTTTCCAGTATGTTTCACTGAAAAATAACAGAGGCTATTTTTTTGCACTTTGACTCGAAAACACTGTTTTTCAAACATGTTTTTTTGCTTCAGTGCAACTGAACGATGAACACGTGTGCGCCCCCCAATTGTCCAAAACTTGTCCAGGTCAATTAAAAAATAATAGGGCACGTTTTGGGCGTATCTGACATAGACACCACTTTCTTAGAAGTGTTTATGCTTCTTAGCATATATATGAAGGTGACATGATTTAATGTGAAAACCTTGAGAAAAACTCTCTCGAAGGAAAAAACAACGGACACATCCAACCCAATAAAATCTACTGTGGACTCAAAAGTTATGAGACTCTCAATGAAATGAATTACAACCCTTTACTCGGTTTTGAGTCTCCTGTAATTGTAAAGCTCCTCACTTTTTCTCCACTGCATGTGGCTCTGATCCTCTCAGATGCTTTTGATTCAACAGTAATCCACATAGCTTATTGCTCCTATCTCCGTTCAACACAGCTCCATCACCAATGGCCAATGGTTGAGTATGTCATGCCAAAGTGTGGATTTTATGAAAAATAACTCTATCTAGAACATAATAAAGTGTAAAAGCTTGTGTGCTCTTGTTCCTAGATTGAAAGAAACATGGGTTTCTAGCATTATGCTTTTTTGAAGCTGAATAGGGTTGCTCTCTAACTCAAAAGGCTGCTAGGGTCATTTATGATGGTTTATATGAGTTTTGGTGAATAGAAACATGAACTAGGTAAAGTTCTGCGTGTGGAGCTTGTAGTATCTCTGCAGGCTATAGGACATTTGAGCAGGCTTTTGAGAGCTCGTTCAGGTGGAGCCCTCAAGACCACTGCAGGCCATCCCTCAGTCAGGCAGCCCTTCAAGCACACGTTACAAAATATTTGCCGTTTTGCATACAGTGCGCTCAAATGAATTTCATGTGTGCTCAAGTGCTTTTTTATATATATATATATTTTGAAAACCAAATTTTCATAAATCTGAAACAAGAAATTTGAACTTTAAACTAGGTCAATCTTGTGCTTTTTCAAAATCGTGATGCAAGTGCTCTACCTTCAAGTGTAATGGAACGAAATCTTACACAAACCACGAATCAAATCTCAAATAGCTCTTCACAATTCTTAACCTGACCTAGCTACCCTTACAACCATGCACAAATTGCAATACATTGACCCAACAGTTTTGTCTCACAGAAATTGCTAACTTAACCTAGATCCTATTACACTTGCAAGATGCAATATTTTTGTGCACTTGTCTATCCTTTCTCAGTATTTAAATTTATTGGCTGTTGTCTGAAAATATAGAAAGGAGTTTTTCTTTGTATATGACTATATGTTTTGTATTTGGGGCCTTTCTTGTTTAGTGTCTCATCTCTAATACAACCAGTCCCAAAACCTGAAGAAAGTAGGGCTACTACAGGTGGACAACCATAAAAAAAGACAATCATAGCATATGAACATCTAGAAGTTGGAATTTAGGCTTTCCAAGTTGAGTTGGTCACAAATATAGCCATTGATTTGGTTTGCTTATCATTAGCAAGGGTTTATTGCTTATTTCAAATCTTGGAAAGACAAAATTGGGGATGTATTAGATGGCCATGCATAGATGCAATGCAAGTATGCTAAGAAGCACAGATACGGACATGTGACATAACACGGACACGCAGATACGTAAATTTTCAAATAATGCAGGACACGACAAGTTGGGGACACATTCAAAACATATATTTTTATTATATGTATATTTTTAAATATTTAATGTATTTTATATCAAATATTTAATTTTATCAAATTTATCAACCTTAGGTATGCTATTTTAGTAAAAAAATTAATTATTATTATTATTATTTTTTTTTTTTATGAAACAAATAGTACTTAGCGTGTCCTTAGAGAGTCCTCAGCGTGTCCCTAGCGGCGTGTCCCTAGCATTTCTCAACGTGTCTGAAGTGTCCCAGCATGTTCAACTCTTTCCAACTTGTCCGACACATGGCCGAAGTGTGTTCGTGTCTGACATGTGTCGAACACTTGTACGTGAGCTCCAGATAGGTGTCCATACTTCATAGCAAGTATGTATTATGAATAAGTTTGAAGTAAAAAGTGATGATGGGCCACAAATGCACCTTCAAATAATTTAAGATTAGGTATGTGAAGGTTAAAGCACGAAAATACATGCCAAAGGGAAAGAAGCAGGCACTAGTTTGATATTGTAAGCTCTTAAAATCTTGTTTATCAATTTATCTTAGTGAAAAGCTGTAATTTACACAGAGTAATGGAGAATGTAACAACCTCCCTTTGTGTCAATGCTTAGCAAATAATCTCTCTTTTACAGTAGCTGGCAGTGGCAACTTGAATTTGATATTGGCATTGAAAGAAAAAGTTCATATGATTTTATAATGTAAACATGAATGAAGAAGAAAAATCCATTCTATCCAAATGTAAACTAATGCTTGTTTAATAATTCAAAACTGGACAATTAAAATAATAAAATATATATCCTGACTTGTAAAGGCATCCGCTAATGAGCTTATTACCTGGTTCATATTTTGAAATGTAATTAGTTCTATTCAGTGCATCATACGAGGGTGGAAAGAGAAAAGACAAGGGTCCTCGAATAGGTTAATTTTCTTTAAAAATTTAGTAAACCCGTTTAGTAGATTTTTAACTGTTGTTGGTATCTAAGAAGTATGGACATCTCTAAGAAGGTGATGTGTCTGTGTCGGACACCAACACTCTTCAGACACTTGTCCAATACTCTTTTTTATGTGTTTGTCATTAAAAAAAAATTCTTCATTTTGGATACATGTCCGACACTCAAATTTTGCAATGTGTTTGTCATTTGCCCATGTCTATCATTAAAAAATAAATATAAGACCAACACTTTTTAGACATTTACTAACAAATGATTTTTGAAGTTTGAGAATTTGACATAAATGTATCTTAATACTCTTTATAATTATTAAGAATAATCCTATACAAGTTTCACTTAAAATTAAATGAAACGACATGCTTGGGACGTGTTAAAGTTTTATATTTTTGTAAATTTATTATATGTTATATAATATGAATAATTTATTCAAAGATTAAAAAAAAAATGTAACACAACACATTTTTTACATTAAAAATCTATTTATTTCATAAATTAAACATCAAGATATCATTCATATAATAATTACATTCTAAACAATACAAAACAATTATATAACATCATATATTCTCCATTCATCTTATAAATGTTTCAAAACATATTTAGAATACGTAAGTTATGTTATGAAGAACGGAGAACATTGTTATAATAAAGGGATTCGTCATATTCGCAAAGTGTTGTAGAAGAGTTAGATTTTATGAATTTGATTTTTTAATTAGGAAACGTTGAAGAAGTGCCGGATACACTTTTAGGAGTGTCTAAAGAGTATCATGTCAGACACGACATGCTTCCTTGGTGGAAGTGCTGATGCTTCTTAGTATATAACTACATAATATAATATCAATATGAAATTATTTGTGGTGTGTCGATACCGCGTCCGTACTTTTTCAAAGTTTGTCATGTCGACATGTCTGTATTGCGTCATATTCGTGTCTTGTGTCCTGTGTCCATCTCTATGCTTCATAGGTTGGTATGATAATTCAAGTTTCCTAGAAATTAAGTGTAACCAGCCAACTATAGACAGACTCAAATTGCATTTATTTAGTACCAACCTTGAACATAACGTAAAAATTATAATTGATTTAAATTCATCTTTTTTCCATATTAGTTATCATATCAATTATGAAAAGATGAGTTTTTAACCGTTTAATTAATTACCTCGTATTATGACAATCTATGGCCCCATTGCATAGCTAAGTGAATTAACGCCTGGTTGTTATCAATATTAAAGGTTGGGAGTTGTTGCATTTTGAAAGTGTTCCGCTCTTCCTTCTAGGGATAGACATGGTTGTTAGAATTGTACGATTCGCGATTCGATTTGAGTATCATAAAAAACGATTCGAATCGTACTGTTGAATCGGAAATTGAGTGAATCGTACAATTCAATTTACGATTCACTACGATTTATTGCAATTCTCTACAATTCAGTTCTATTTCTATTTTTGCTTACATAATGTATGAAATGAGGTCATTTTTGCCAAACTATGAAGATATATAGAAGAGATTAATTAGTTATATTGATATATGTAATTCTATGTATATATATACATGTATATAATTTAGTCATATTGATAATTTGCTTTATTTTAAACACCTTATATATTTTTTATATATGTATATAAATATATAGAATTATATATCATATTAAATAAAATGAATCTTATGAAACAATTTACTATTTAGCGAAACCATTCATGATTCAATTCGCGATTTGACAACAATGCTTTGTGGTTACAAATTTGATGATGGTGGGAACAGGCTTTTATTGACTGGCTTTAATTTTCTATTTTGTAAATCTCATTAGCTTAGATTTCTCATAATTATCTCCTATCCTGGTTGTGCACTTTAAACAACACCAAATTAACCCCACTTGCCTTCTTTAAATTGAGAGCGGTTCTTTGTTTTGCCTCATGAGTCTTTTTCAATACTGAATACAGCTCATGCCAGTCAAAGTAACATAGGGATGCCTTGGATGTTCCCCTACGGAGATTTAAGGGTGTTCTGCGGCAGAAATGCGCCTCGGATCTTTGTCTAGGGAACTTTATGCTGCAGAGTGACACAGCTAAGGTTTGTGATGTTGTTGTGTCAAGGTGAAGCTTGACAGCCCTGCTGTAACTTCTCAACAACTAATCTGATTGTGCAAGAATAGGGCTTTCGATCCCTTCACTCTGTTGAAGAGATCTTCCAAATCATTTTTCAAAAAAAAGAAAAAAAAGAAGAGATCTTCCAAATCCTTGAATTCCAAAATGGTTCGGAATACTGGGGAAGGCATTGAAGCAAGAGACCTGTCAGGGAGATCTCTTGCCAAGAACTCTTTCGCAAAAAACTGACACCAAGTGATGTCAGTGGGCTGAACAGGCTTGTCATTCCGAAAAAATACGCTGTTGTGCATTTCCCTCCTGTGAGAAACATTCGTGCACAGGCATTTCAAATAGACGTCAGGCGGTGGGCATCCCAATAAGGTTAAAGGATAAAGGTTTCAAGACATGGAACTTTAGGTATTGTTTTTGGAAAAGTAGTCAGAGTTTTGTGATTACAAAAGGCTGGAAAGAATTTGTTAAGGAGGCAAGATTGAAGCCAAAGGACGTTGTTATCTTTTATGGTCCTCGAGAGGAGAAACTGGCTTCTATAATTGGTGTAGAGTGTAATGACAGTGGAACAAGTGGTGGGTTACTTGGAAGTCATGTGGGCCTGCAGCCTGATCTGCAATGTGATTTTGAAGATCAAGATGGTGAGGATGAAAGGGGGGGAAACAAGATGAAAAAGGGGTTTAAACTTTTTGGTGTAGAGATCAAGGTGGGCGGCGGAAATGGAAATGGAGTGTGAACTCTCTATTGTGGTGTCTAGTAGCTGAAAACACCAAACTATCACCCTTTCAAGGTGTTCTAGTAATAAATGTCTATTGGAGTCTAGTTTTCTTTTTCTCTTCCTAAGTGGTAGATGTGTCTAATCAAGTGAGATCATGTAAGTCAACCTTAATGCCTATTTTATCAGAAGAATGTTTCTATTTCTCTTGCATAATCATCATTATCTCAATGCCTATTTTGTCACAAGTGAATGTGCCTATATTGAAACATTATTTGTTAATTGTTTGACATACAAGTTTACATGGAGGGAAATTCCAAATTGGATGAATGAAGTAGAACCAAATCTTTCTTTTATTAGATTTCTATGTTTACCAAAAACTTCATGAGATGCACTTAATTTTTGTAAAAGATTATTTAAACCTAATAACTTGCAAAATTACAACAATTTCAGCCCTTGAAAGTAGCAAACTGCCTAATAAAGTTGGGCAAATGAAAAATCGACCACTGTTTTAACACAAAAAAAACCTAAAAAAGAGGAAGAAACACTAAACCAAGATCTAAGCAGGCAAGGAAGGAGAGGCTAGAAAAGGCAAGGGAACGGGCTCTCCAGCTATAGGAAGATTGTGTTTAGGATCTGGTAATCTAAGCCTTGCTTCTTTTGGTCAGCTCGTGTAATAGCCTGTGCTTTTAGTTTGTGTTTGCTTTATGCTATCAACATTTACCTGCGATGAACATTGCTGTGGTACTTGATTGTTGAATCTTCATTTGAGTTCATGTTACAATCTGGGTGATCTGGATATGAGGGAAGGGGTTCTTGAATGAGTAGCCAGGGCCATACTACAATGAAAATACTCAAATGCATATTACAATTTGTTCTTGTGATTTTGCAGCACTCTAATAAGATCTACTTCTTTGGACATCATAATGGGTAGTATGTACTTGATTTGTCATGCTTTATGTGAACTTGCCATATAATCCCAAATTGTAGATTTCTTATAAGATATTGCCTTGAAGGCTTCTTGTACTCGCTAGAGTTCAACTTCATGCTTTTCTTTTTGTTCAATTTTTCATTTCAAGTTAATATATAATGTTGTTTTGGTAAAATGTGAACTTGCGACATAATCCCAAACCGTAGATTTCTTATAAGTTATATTGCGTTGACGGGTGGTAGTCTCTAGAGTTCAACTGCATGCTTTTCTTCAAGTTCAGTTTTTTTCATTTCAAGTAAATATGAAATTTTTGTTATACTAAAATGTGAACTGGCTGCATCATCCCGAATTGTAGATTTCTTATAACATACTCTCTAGAGTTCACTGCATGCTTTTCTTTGAGTTCAGTTTTAAGGTACTTGCTTTATCTTGGATGAGGTGATACTGGAGATCTCCGTGGACATCTTTTGTAACTGGTCATTTTTCTGTGTTTCTTTTGTGCAATTTTATTGTTTTTGTATTTGGTTCATTTTTTCATGCTATTAATTCCTTTTTATTGTTCTGTATCTGTATTTGGCTCAGTATATGTGTACTCATTGGCAGGTTTAAGGATTTTCATTCATATTAAGGGCCCCAAAATTAGCTTTAGAAAATGAGACAAGTAGTTCTACCTGAAACATTTGATGTTTTCAATTTATTGCCCCGCTTGGGTATAATGGCGAACAGCAGTGGTAAGTTATTGTCCTCACAACAGACAAATAAGCTTGAAACCTACTAGTAGACTAGTTATCTCTCCTTGACATGTATGCCTCTGTTTTCTGTGTCTCTCCGAGATCTGCTTGCGAGTGATTGCATGCATCTAGAGCTTATTCATAGAACTTAGTAGTGGATGATCTTTCCTTTTGGTGCTTCTCTCTTTTCTCTATCGTCTGATGTTTTGATTGAGTCACATGGAACACCCCTGTTTCTCAAATCACACAAAACACAAAAAATACTTGTTATACAATTCTCCAATACAATTAGTGATTTTTCCTCATTTTTGAGCTGAAACCTTGCTTTGAAAATGACTGTTAATGGTGGTCTAAGAGGAAGAACCATCGTCGGCTAGTACTCCAGCCTTTAATGGCAGTCAGTATTGCTCTCTTGATTCTCTTTGTAGCCATCATTGTCCACTTTGCCAACCACAATGTCACTATATCTCTTTGTAGCCATCATTGTCGACCTTGCCAACCACAACTGAATGACTTCATATAGAGGATCCATTGATGGTGGCTGAGGCCAAATCCGAAGCCTAGGCCATAGAATTTGAGTGGAAAATGATTTATGTATATATATTCACATCTACATATATTTAGAATTGAGGTAGTAGCAACTTTGCATTATACCCCATTATAGGTTATCTTTGTGTTTTCGTATGTATCTGTATGCAGTGTTGTGTTTATTTTATGACAATTTATTGTGAATAAATCTTTTTAATCTTCTAAGAGCATCTCCAACGGTGAACCAAACCTGACATCAGATTTAAATTTTGGTGAAAAAGTTAAATTTTGGTGAAAAAGTCACTTTTTGGAGCTCTAATGGTTTCAGCAAATTGGTATCAAAATGAGAATTTATTAAAAAATTCATCAAAGTGAGAACAGGGTACAGATTTCACTACTTTACTGTGCGTGACCGTTGGAGGAGACCAACCGGTCAACAAGCCGGTTGACCAACCGGTCGACCGGTTTTCTTTCAAATAGGTAGGTTCAAACCGGTCAAAAAGGTTCAAACAGGTAAAAAAAATTAAATTTTTTTTTTTTTTTTGGCCTTACCGGTTGACCGGCTGGTCAACCCACCGGTCGACCCTCCCCTTTTGATGCACGGTTGCAGGAAGAAATATTAGATTGAGAAAATTAGTTTTTTTTTACTCAAATTTGATAAAAATTTTGATTCACTGTTGGAGATGGTCTAAGGGTCATTAGGAAATATGTAATTCGGGATAGTTTTGTGGGAATGCAAAATTACCGTGGCAATAGGGCCATCATATTATTCAATTGTAGACTATTATTAAACAAAATCATTATTGCAAAGTGATTATTGTGCTAGAATGTATATATATTAAAAAGAGTTTTTAAGGGTTTAATTTTATTGGTGGCACAAATAAATAAATAAAAGGAGAACTAATATGTGCAACATATTATTCATTGATAGTGTTTATCAGTTTGTAAATATTACATATATTACTATACTCACGTATGTATTGAACTACAAGAATTTCAAATATACAATCTTCAATTTTTGAATAAACAATTTAGGGTTTGGCTAATGAGTGCCTTAAGGACATTGGTTAACAATGTTTAAATTGATTGTACGTTACATGTTACACGTACTCTCATACATTATGTATAAGCATTTCAAGCTTCTTATCAAGTGTCTTAAAGGCACTCCTTAACAAAACCAAACAATGTATAATAAGAAGTATCTTTAAAGAAAAATGTTTGAGATTCTCAAAAATCTCTCATAATTTAACCACAATGATGCGATTTGACAAGTGTCTATTTTTGATTGGTTATTCATTCAATTATATGAGACTCACCACTTTTGTCACATCATTGTGAATGCATTTGTGGGTGCAAAATATGGGATCTCTAGCATTGTTGAACTTTAAATTTCAATAAAAATTTGATAAAATTATAGGTTGTCTAAATATGTTGCTTAATTTCTATAGAAAATTTTTTTCTACATAAAATTTAATGTTATGACCTAACTTGGAGAAATTAAAGTTTGAGTTCTAAAATTGGAGTTAAAAAAAGAAAAAGAAAAAGAAAAAAAGAAGATGAAATTTAAGTCTAATCGTTCTTAAAGGTTAAACTAAAAGCAAAAATAAAATTCACATGAAACCAATTGTCAAAAAAGATCCATGAATATAGCCAATGGCTTATAAATTTTAACTATTTTGAATACACAATTATATTCGTAAAAGCATCTTCAATAATTTCTCGATTTTTCCTCCTTAGTTATAATAGAGAGTTAAAATTTTAAAATTTACGCTACAAATTTGTTATCTCACCCTCTATTATAAGGTGTTTGATTTTTACTTTCTGAGTAAAAACTCAGTTTACATCTTATAAATTATATTAGAGATCATTGTTGGAGTACTAAATTTACTAAATAGCTCTCTATTTTGAAAATTAAGGTTTTCTTCTTATTGTAGAGAAATTTTAAGAACATTGTTGGAGATGCTCTAACAATGAGAAATATTATTTACATAGAAAATTTATGTATAAAATGCACATAAATTTTCAGATTAAGGTGAGTTTCATATGAGTCTCACATGTGTAATCATTATGTGAGAGTTTTTGTGCATGTTGTGCTTATATTTTATGTAGCATGACTATCTAACAATGAAAAATGTTTGGGACCTCCAAAGTTAGGGACCTTCATGACTCCCAAAATGATGTGAACTAATCATGTGTTTTTAATTTTTTGTTTTGTTTTTTTTTTCCTTCCTGGACCAATCACGGTGAGTAGGGGTTGTGGGGGTTGTGTTTTTTTGGGAGTCTGTAACATTGTTAATTTAACAATATTGATTTCATTAAGAGTAATGCTAGAGATCTTAAAAATTCTATCAAAATTTTTACTAAATGTCTCACATAGGTGTAGGATTCACACAATGTGAGTCTCATGTAGGTCTCACACTCATGTAAGACATTCAGTAGAACTTTTGATAAAATTTTTAGAATCTTTAATATTTTTGTTTCATTAATACTTAAATCTCCACAAGTTGGACCATATATTTCTATCATTTTATCTTATTATATGATATGTTTGTTTAATTGTTAGCAGTGCAGTGGATGAGAAATACTATTTACATAGAAAATATGTGCATTAAATGTAGAAAAGTTCTCACATGATGGTGGGTCTTACATAGATCTCATACGTAGGTTCTGCCTGTATACGAGAGTTTATGTGGATTCTGTGCGCAGATTTTTTATGCATATAGCATTGATGTCTAACAATATTGATTTCATTAATGCTCAAGTCTCCACAAGCTTGACCATGTATTTCTATCATTTTATTATCTGATGTGTTGGTCTAAGCAGTGCCTTGGAGATTTATATTGGGTGGATCTATAACATCAATATTGTGTTGACGTAAGCATAAATGATGTAGAAATGTGGTAGATGTATAATGTAAGGGAAACTTTATTGATACAAAAAAATTTATATAAAAATTATTATAAGAATGGTAATGTAAATAATTGTCATCTACTAAGGTTAGGAACACAAATCAAACACAGAATGAACTACACATGTCTTGCTAGGGGTGGGGTCTACGTGATGTGGGACTCACATGTGGGATCCACTTTTTGTAAGAAATATGTGTTTTATTTTGTATTGAACAATACTATATTCACCAATTAGTGTACTAACTAATGTACTAATTGATGATGTGACACAATTTAAGAGATTTTTGATATTTGTAATTTGTATAATGAGTGAGGTCAATAATAATGTCATAATTAGTGCTGGTACACTAATTGGTGCATGTAGTACCACCATTTTGTATTTGGTCCTATATTTATGAGTGTTTTGTTTCAATTGACTACTTTACATTCAGTCAAATCATTATGTATAGAAATAATGTTATTGTATTTAAATTTCTTACTTAATGCTTGTAAATAATTACATTAATTATAATTTAATGAGTGTTTAAATATGTATAACTGTATAATAAATGTTCGGTTATGCATATTTAGAAACTCATTAAATTATAATTAATGTAATTATTTACGAATATTAATTAAGAAATTGAATTTGAAATATAAGACATAAGTTATGTTAGGGACCCCAAATAAATTATCAAATTTTCTACCAAACTTTTCACATGGGTGTGAGATCCACACACATGTGATTTGTCTAAGTCCCACACCCATGTGAGAGGTTTGGTATAAGACATTGATTGGTATTACAACTCAAATACTTTTGAGTTTTTTTAAAAACATTTAGTGTTTTTTTTTTAAAAATTTATTTATGAACCTAATCTAGATTATATGTATTTAAAAAAGTAAAATATTTATGAAAATTTTAAAAAAATGTTAACTAAAAAAAAAAAAAAACTGACACATTTTCATATTTTTTTTTTTGTCTTTTATTAGTGATTCTTTAAAAATTTTCTTCATAAATATTTAACTTTTTAGTTGTCTCTCTAGATTACATGCATTTAAATTATATATATAGAAATATAATAAGTATAAGATTTGATCTTATCAAAATAAAGAGAGAGAAATGAGTCTTTAATTTTTATTTTATTTTATTTTTTTCAAAATAACATATGAAGGAATTTGGTGAGAATTAAGTTCCATCACCAGATAAAAGCAATATACGTCAGTAAAAGATGATTTTAGTTTTTAAATTTGTTATTTTAAACAACTACAACATCAATCAAAATATTATTACAATGATTAAAACAAACTTAAATTCCATGTGCAAGGCATATGGACCACCACTAGTGTATACAAAGAGAGACTAAAATATGAAGAAGAAAAAAAAAATCACTAAAAAGAATTTAAAAAAATCACAATTTTAAAAATTAAACCAAACAAACTAATAATGCTACATTTAACACATTTCAACTGCTAGGTTATAGGTTCTACTTAGGTGACAAATTATCAACAATTGTACACATATTGGAAGTTTAGTGTTGTACATAATATTTACAAACTGATGAATGCTAATAAGTTTTCCACATTTCTTTGCAATTAAGTAATTTGAACTACTAAGCCAAACCTTATACTTTAGATGGCATACTAAGACATGTGCTACAATGATTTTGCCTATAAATGTTTTATAATTAAACTAACAATTTGTATATGGTGATATTGTTTGGCAACCTCAGGTATTGCCAATTAATTTTTTGCAAGTTACACCGAAATTATTCCAAAGTAAATATTTTCTAATGAAATTTAGAAGAACGATTTTATCCGTTCCTAGCAATTATTTTATTTTACTCACGAGAGTATTTAGAGTTTCGTCTTAACTAATCCCTTTGATACTTGTAGTCCTCCCATCCCACATACAGAGTCAAATGTTTGGAGGCAACAAACTTAATGTTTGATTCTATGACTTCCTAATTGGTTATAGCAAATTGACACTATTAGGGTTTGAATGACTGAACCTCAACTCTCTCTAACATAACAATTTCTCTCATTATAAAATTCCTACAAAATGCAAGGAGGTATCCATTATAAAGAAGCTCACTGGTACAATATTTATTATTTTATGTTCAAGCTTACAAATTACATTTGCATTAACTAACCCAATGAAGAAATTTGCCGAAAGACACATACATTAAGCGAAGACAAAAAAATAATTTTGATCATATACATGAGATGGTGAGAATACTGTTTTATTCAAAATTTTCCACTCGTATTATTTATGATTGGTTCTGTATCCCTAAATTTGTTGATATGCATAAAAAAATTCATTTCTCTATTCTCTTGAAGAGCACCAATGCTCTATCAAAGTATTGGGCTTGCAACTTTATGGGCCAAGCATACAACGAAGTGTGACTTAACCATCCCAACAACTATTTCAATTTGGTTTAATTTGATTTGGTTTAGTTCGCCATCTAAATTTGAAGAATCCCACTAAGATTAATTTTGCGTTGGGTTCAATAGTAACCTAAATCGAACTAACTCATGTGCATGTATCACAAGAAAAATGGATGCGTTCGAGAATTTAAATTTTTTAAGTTTATTATGATCCTTGATTACAAGAAGTCAAATTTTAATGAAGGTACATTTGATGAAAAATTTTGGGATGAAAATAAAAGAAAATTGGGGTTAGGAAGATGGCACATATATGTACTAGGAATAATCCGTGCCTAAAGGCATTCTTCACAAAACTAAAGCATACATTTTAGTTTTATTATATGACTGCTTAAAAAAAAAGTTTTTAAAACGTTCTATATATAACTCAGTCATAAATATTTCGTATCAATCATATATTTGCTACCAAAAAATGCTATGGAAACCTCAACACATCAAACAATACACACCAGTTAATACTCTGCAATATAAAAAAATAATAATAAAAATTAAACAACAAATAATGTACACCAGCCAATGCTCTGTAATCCCAAAACATAAGAATAAAAATTGTGAGGTCCCGGGTATGTCATAACTTTATCTTTACTTTAATTTCGTTTAATTTCATAATTTCGGGCTCTTGATTTCAATCCAAGGCCTCATCGACTATGCGAATTCAGCACTTTCGAAAGCTTTCTTTTGTTGATATCCTAATTTGTTTTCAGAGTTGAGCCTTGCATGTTTTGGGTGCGGAGTCGGAGCCGTGGTGGGAGAATTTATATCAAAACTTGTGAACCAGAATCGATAAACAAAACTACATATGAGGGGGTTTGAGCCACATGTAAAGGGGAGGCACCACAAATGCTGGGATGTATGCCATACATGCGGTGAATGGGTGATTTTTGTAAGTTGCATACTGAAATAAGGGCAGGTGCCAGGGGGTCACGTGCGAGTGGTCCATCGCACATGCGAAAAGAGGTGCGCCGCATGTGCGGATTGGGTCTCGCACATGCGGAAGTGTTTATGTTTGAAATTATTTCTCTTTTTCTTCTCCCTGGGCTAAGTGTATCTCATTTCCTTCATTTCTCTCTCTCTCTCTCTCTCTCTCTCTCTCTATCTAAAACACATTTCTCCCCCTTCTCTTTTCATTCACTCTCACCAAACTTCATTTACTTCTTGATTTCTCCAAACCCATTAGGATTTTGACTCTGGTGCTTTGGAACTTTTAAGAGAGCTCATTAAGGGCTACAACTTGTGCGGTGGATATCGAATTTCAACACCATTGATTCTAGGGCTTTTTCACATCTTTCCTCTCCAAACTTGAGGTAGGAAGTTTTTTTAGTTATATGTCTAGTTATTCTTTGACAAATCTATGGTATAATGAGTAGAGTTTTGTATTTTTGGGTTTTGGAAATACTTGAAAATGTGACATCGCTCATGTTTTTGTCCAAATTGACTTGTTTCATGAACTTATGAGAATCTTGGAAGCTTATTGAGGAAAATATCATTTGAAAATGAGAGAAATTCGTTTTTGAGAAAAATCCTAGATTTTGGAATTTGAGGAAAAGTGGATTTTGGGAAAAACTAAAGCAAATGTTGGGTTTTCATTGAGAAAAATGATGAACTTTCACATGTTGATATGTTGTTGAGATATCCATGAGATGGATGAGTTTTTGTGGTTGAGAAACTGTCATGGATGGCATGATTGATACATGTTTGGATTATGAACATTTGATATTAATTATGAATATGGAAGATTGTCATATGTCACATACGTATATTGTTGAATGATATTCAAGAAATATCGGTGATTAAGGAAAATTTGAGAAATGCTAAACATTGTATTAATATTGAGAAATGTTGAGAATTTGGAAATTTCTTATTAAGAATGTGCATATGTAATTACATTTCCATTTCATTAATTACATGGTTTTTTAATAATGTTTTATTAAAGTAACAATTTTGGAAAGATGGAGTCACTGCTTTGAGATGGCATTTGAAACTTGAATTGTTTTGGAGTAAATACGGTAGTAAGTCCGAATAGGAGTGTAGACTGAAAATTAAGTTGGCCTCAGTGTTTTTGTAACGCTCCAAATTTCTAGCCCAAATGATAATACGACAATCATGGCTCTTTCAAGGAAAACCGAATATAAATCTCCAAACTTATATTACATGATATAATAGTTTTTCATGCAACAATACATTAATCCAACAATAAGTAAATAAATAAATAAATACCCCCAAGGGTTTACAAGTTTCCAAGGCTTGAGCCTGGTTACACAAAACGGTTATTCAAACCCACACACATACAGCTCTTGGCTTACACACAGAGTCACATCAAAATGAGAGTCTCGTACTCTCAACACACATTTCCTCGCCTTTTGTTAGGCGGCATCACCACATTTTTTCCTGCACAAAAATCCTATAGGGTGAGCATAAAACCTAGTAGTAAATCCTTAACAAAATATATACATTTTATACAAGTCTTAAGAGATGAAATGCACATGCCATGCTATGCCCCTTTTTGAAGATAAATTATATTTTCATCTTTTGAAAACCATCATGCTCAATGATGTCATGCAATTTTAATTGTTCAAAACTTAACAATTTATTTCAAGGGCAGTAAATACGATTCTGGTAATCCCTAGGTCGGTGTCTGTAAGTAGACTATACAAGTACTATCAATTTGTCATTTTTACCGGTATTAACTAAAAGGCTCGACACTTATCCGCGTGGGTTTTCGGTCTTTCACCTCGAACTCTAAGGCCAACTTATTCAATATCATCTACACCACCTATCAAGACTAACCAACGTGTTTATCCCAAAACTATTCCATGAAAACTTGTTTCTCAACATTCTTTTCTCAATTCAAGTTTTCAAATCAACTTTCAAAGTTTAATGTAATCAAATAAATTGATATGCCAATAACACAAGATGAATATAAATACTTTTATTCTAATTCATCATCCAAGGAATAACATAATTCCCTCTTCTCAATTATCCTCAACAATTAGTCATTTCAAGACTATTTCAACGTTTTGAACAATAATTTCCAAAATGAACAATAATTTTCATATTCCCTGAAATTCATCATTTATATAAATATAAATAAGAAATTTTCCAAACATCCATTTATTTTGACACACAAAATAAATATAACAATATCATTCATGGATTTTCAGTCTCTTAAAAAAAAAATCCCGAAATTCTAAGTTTTCTCACCAAAACTATACAACTCAAATCTTTTGAAAAAAAACTTTCCAAAATCATCTTTTCTTCAATCAACGAAGATCAAAACCCATATGATCATTTTAAAAGAACAAGAGACAAACCCACTTTCAAAATTGCTCAACTTCTTGAATCAACAATCAATTTTCAAAGCTATCGAAAGATGATTTCGAAAATCATATAGATCTTGCAAAAATATATATATAACTCTAAGAAAATCCCTACCTCAAGTTTTGAAGAAGAAATGAGATGAAATGCCAAAATTTACGGTGTTGAAACTCGATCTCCATCGCATACAACGAAGCCCTCGAGAAGTTACACAACTTTGATGAAGAACTTCGGTCTAACTCCCAACGGATTTGGAGGAATCAAAGAGAGAAGATGACTTCTAGAGAGAGAAGCTCTGGATCTGGAAATTTTGGAAAGTTTTAGAGAGAAAGAGAGAGAACTGAAAAAGTGATATGAAATCTCTCTTTACGGACTGATATAACATGGTCCGCTCGAGCGTGAAATACTCTTTCCCGTAAGCAATTTTGAGATCGCTACATGTTCAGAGTGAAAGATCGAAAATACGCGTAGGGTAGTACTACGTGCCTTCTGATTAGGAGCCGGCAAAGTGGGTTTGGTACAGTCTTAAAGAACCTACTTACAGACACCAGCCTAAAGATTAGCAGAGTCATATTCACTACTCATATTATAATTTTCTTACATTCATATATATATATATATAAGTTTTCAAAATTGAGCATTGGCATGAGATTTCAAAGAGATAAAAACTCATGATTTTTGGAGCATGACATTGTATTGCAAGCATATTTATAAGACTATTTAAAAAATATATATTTTGTTAAGATCTTTGTACTGGGCTTTCTGCTCACCTCTAGTGGATTTGTGCATGAAATAATGTGGTGTTTCCGCATTAGTGAAGGTGAGCCGATGTTTTGTGAGCATAAGGCTCTTTTGTTTATTTGTTATATTTTTGACAAGCCAAGGGCTTATGTGTATGGGTTTGTAAACCATTTATTTGTAACCGAGCTTAATGTGATGTCCCGAGTTTTGGACTTGACCGATATTGTGTAGTAAGATAGTGCGCATTACTTTTGGCATTTTGTTTATCGTTTTGGGTCGTTGAAATTTTTTTCTACTCTTACTTAACCTCTCTTAACTTCTTCGGGTTAAAAAATTTTAGTTTTGAGCATTGGAACTTGTTTTGGGATGTGAAATCAAATTCTAGATTTTCTAGGCAAAACTGTTCATACGGATTGGGCAACTGCTCGAGCGAAATCACACATAGTGTGTTGGGAAATTTCTGGGCAAAACCGCTTGTGCGAATTTGGGTTCTGCTTGAGTGGATTTTTTGTGAAAATTGTGGGATTTCTCTAGAGCAATCCACCCGTGGAGGCATCAGAATGAGGTCGTGTAGATTAGGATTCTACTCGTGCAGAATTCAAACCGCTCGTGCAGATTTTGACGCGTCTGTCTCGAATCTTGTGCTATTTTCCTCAAAACTAATGCAAAAAATGTGTTTGTCCCACTTTTTCACTTCTCTCTCTTTCTCTCTCTTTATACTCATATTTTCTCTTCCTTGTCTCTACAAACACACCCAAATCCAAACTTCTCTCAAGATTTAGCAAAAATCTTCAAGAATTTGAGAGGGCTTTTTACACCAAATCAAAGAGAGCAACGAAGGCTATGTTTACACCGATCGAATTGAGTTTTCATCAACATTGAACTTTAGGGTTTTCATCTCCTTTCTCTTCCAAGCTTGAGATAGGGATAATCTTTGATATATATATATATGTTTTTTCAAGTCTACGCTTATTTGGAGTATTTCTTACATGTTTGGATCATGATTTTGGGTTGATGAACCTAAGATGATATTAGAAGTAGATTTTCACTTCTTTCCCAAAGCTTTTGAGAATATGAGCTATGTTCTATAATGTGGGTGTTATTGTGAAAAAATATTTTCAAAAATGAAACAAAAACCTAGTTTTGGTGAAAACCCTAAAATTTGAAGATTTTGAAAGGAAAAAAAGTTGAGATATTGTGAAATTTATGTTTGATAAATTGTTATGTGAGTAAATGATGAAGGAAATTTCTATAGTTGTATCAAATGAGAAAATTTCATGAGAAAAATGAGAATTGTTGATGTGGGAAGCTTGATGAATAGTTTATTGTTGTTTCTCTTGGAAAGACCAAATTTTAATAATGATGATTAATATGTGGAAAATGCATGAATGATGTTATTGTTATATTATCTCTTGGAAAATGTATTATGATGTTGCATTGATAAGAGATGTGGAAGTTGATCACAACGGGAGATTATGTGATGAAAATTTAAAATGAAAGTATATTAATGCATTGTTAAGTCTTGCATTGCCATTACATTTAATCATTGTTGCAATTGGTTTTGAATCTTGCATTGGAAGATTATTGTTTTGAGAAATGAATTGTTTTGTGAAATAAGATCATTTTGATTTGTTTTGGGTAAATACACTGGTAAGTCTGAATATGGGGTGTAGTTGGTATTGGTTAAGTTGACTGAGTGTGCACGATGAAAGAACCAAAACACGAGCAGAGGAGGTACCACGTGCCTTCCGGTTAGCAACCGGTAAAGTGAGGATTGGTAGTGCTTGTTATGCCTACTTACAGACACCAACCTAGGGATTATCTAAGTTGTATTTACTACCCCTTGAACTACATTGATGTTATTGAATTATTGTATCTTCAAATTTCATTGTGCATAAAAATTTCAAACAATAAAGATATATATTTTTGAGCATGACATAGCATATGCATTCATCTTAGGAGACTGTATAAAGTGTATATACTTTGTTAAGATCATCCTACTTGGCTTTGTGCTAACCTTATGGGATTTTGTACAGAAAAAGATGTAGTGATCTCGCCGAGTTAAAGATATGGAATGTATTTTGAGAGCACAAGGCTCTTTTCCCTTTATTGTAATTATTTTGACAAGCTAAGGTCTTTACATGTATGGATTTGAAAAGCATTTATTTTGTGTAATTTGCATAAGCCTTGGAAATTGTTGCCCTTGAGGGCATTGAATTGTATTTGACATATTGTGCCACATGCTATAGATTCATATTCTAGGAATGTTGAATGTATAACCGTATGTGGAATATTTTTTGTAAATCTCTTGAGTTTAATGAATACAAATGTTGGAGATTTGATGATGATGTCAATATTAAGGCTTTATTTTCCGTATACATTAAGCAATGGAAGTTATTGATTTGGAAACAAGATAATGTAATTAGAAGTTATTGAGTCTTGAGAGGGAGTTTTATATGTGCATTAGGGCCGAGCTAGGCCCAGGCGTAGTAATGGGCCGTTTTGTGGGCCGAGGTAAAAAGGGCTTTGTGAAGTGGACCATGGTGTTAGTGTTTAGCTCGGTCCAGGCAGTTACAGTCACCGCGGTCGGGATGGTGGGCTCCTTAAGCTAGACCTCGCCTCTCTTAGCTCGATCAAGACTTGTTGCAGATTAGCCTGGTCCAAACAGGTGAAAACCAAGGTACAAGTGAAACATGAGCCGAGATACGTGTTGCATATAAAGGCGCCGGGATAAGTATGAAAGAGATAGCGTTAGCTCGGTCATACTATTGTCCAAACCGAGGTAAAACCATCTCACTTGGTTTAAGCAATGAGGGGGGTATTGAAGGATAAGCATTATCTTTCAAGAGTGTGATTTCTAAGAGGACTCTACATGGAGGAATAAGAGTCCTACTAGGATTGTGCCACACGGAACCTATAAAAGCTCATAACAGAACCTATGGAAGAGGTAACACAACTTTGATTCTCGAATATACAGAGCTTTTGTCTATTTGTCTATTTTGCTGACTTAGGCATCGGAGAGGTATCCAGCACACACCTGCCGGCTAGCACACGTTTGTGTTTTTAGGAAGTAAAGCGACGAGATTTGGAGGAGCGCAGACTTGATCAACAGGATTATACGAGAAGATTATTTCGTGCTCGTACAATTGGCGCCGTCTGTGGGAATTCCAGAAATAACAAAACCTCTTGATCAAGTTTTTCCTCTCTAGTCGGAAGTAATGGCGCATAATGAAGACTTGCCACAATCAGCTATCGACGAACAAACCCCGGAGGGGGGTGGGAGGCACGAAGGCTTGCCTTCTATCCCTCCCATGGCGGATTTAGAGCCCCAGCATCAGAACCCCAGGAGGGATGCGAGGGGGAGGCGGGCTAATAGCCCCCGTCGCTCTCAAAGTCCTGAAAGACAAAGGCGGAGGATGGACCCTCAAGTTCTGGAAGCTCGCGTGAAGGAGCAGGACGAGTTAATACGAAGGATGGCGGTGGACATGGAGTCAATAAAGCGCCAGATAAAAGGGAAAGCGGTGGCGACATGAGAGGGGCGCAAAAGCAACATGTCCCCTCGCCATTCGGAAGATCGTGGTAGGCATACCACACCATCACAAGTAGAAAGAAGGAGCCTTGGAACAGGCGATACGCAATCAAGGACTTCCAGGACTCGTTACTCCAGGTCTGAGAGAAAGAACTGAGAGGTCATATACTGAAGGAAGCACCTATCGGCCTTCGCATACGCACCAGACGTCATCTAGGCACACGGAGTTGCCTAGATCATCTGACTTGCGAACTGTGCTTGAAGAAAGGGCACGATGGAAGGAAGATACCAGGGCATGCGACCCGCGCCGAGTTTTAGCCCTTCAGCGATTGGCCCCTCGGACGCATAGGAGCGTCGAGGTAGGAATGCCAATACCGCGCCTTGCTTACGAACCAACAGACAAAGCATTAGCAAGGTTGCAGAGCTTGCCGTTCGTTCCGGAAATTGAGAACGCACCACTACCTTCGAGCTTTCTCCAGCCCAAATTCACTACTTATGAAGGCAAGACAGACCCCTACATGCACCTAAGCCACTTTCGCCAGGTTATGGCAGTATACCGGCGGAACGAGGCTTTAATGTGCATCCTTTTCCCATCAAGCCTTGGCGACCTAGGCTTAACCTGGTTCGAAAGGCTACCAGAAGGTAGCATCGCCTCCTGGGCGCAATTGGCAGAGACGTTCGTGACTAGGTTCAGAACGAATACCAAAACACCAGTGGAGATCGATCAGTTACTCTCCATTGACATGGGCGACAAGGAGATGTTGAAATCCTACAATAGTCGTTATTGGGAAACCTTCAACCAGATTGGGGATTGCCCTACAAACCTCGCCATTGCACAATACAAACGGGGCCTGCCAGTCGGCAACAAATTGAGGGACTCAATTACCATGACGCCACCCCTCACAATGGAGGCCTTGATGGAAAGAGTGCACCAGCATATTCAGGTGGAGGAGGATGGCACCCGTGCTAAAGAAAAATCTGGTGCAACAGCAGTGCCAGATAAAAAGTCTACGGCAAAAGTCAACACGGTAGAACGACTAAGCAGGAATGGGCGAGGCAGGTGGGCCCACAGAGAGGACCCAGACAAAAGGTGGTTAAGAGTTCGCACTGCCATTACCACGGTGTTGAAAAAACCAATCTACTGGATTCTCAGTGAGATACGCGACGAACCTTTCGTCCGATGGCCAGCTAAATTGGGAAAAGCGCAGAAAGACTATGACGAGAGGTCCCAGTGCACCTTCCATGATGAAAAGGGGCACCGCATTGAAAATTGCATGCCGTTGAGACAGCATTTGGAGGAGTTAGTGGCAGCTGGGCATTTGGACCAGTACATAGAAGGAGGGACACAGCCAGCCCCCCAGAACCACAACAACCCAAACGGAATGTCGGTCGACGCCCCACCCCAAGGCGTAATTAACGTAATACATGGAGTATTCGAACCTGAGTGGGTATGTGAGCTCAGGGGAATGATCAAAAAGGCTGAGCACTTAAGGGAGGTATTAAGTGCACAACCTGCCATCAAAAGGGAGAGAACAGAGGCCACGAACGTCATATCTTTTTCAGACAGAGACTTGGCAAGGATATATTGCCCTCACAATGATGCACTGGTTGTCACTCTCTACATCAAGAATTTCGACATCAAACGGATTTTGATTGACCAAGGGAGCTCATGTGAGATAATGTATTATGAAACCATCAAACAACTGAAACTAGAGGAGAAAGACTTGGCACCTGCAACATCTCCCCTGATCGGATTCAACTCAATGCCAGAGTGGCCAGTTGGCAAGATAATCCTCCTAGTCAGAGCAGGAAGCATGACAAAACAGGTGAAATTCTGGGTATTGAAAGTCCCTTCCACTTACAACATAATCTTAGGAAGGACATGGTTGCACGCCATGCGATCGGTAACGTCAACCTACCATCAAGTATTACAGTTTCCCAACAAAGCCGGAGTAATTAAAGATGTCTTTGGAGACCAAATTATGTCCAAACAGCGCTTCGTCACAATAAATGGCAGCCGCGTTGCCAAAGGGTATGTACAGATGGTGGAAAAACCTGAGAGCAGTGAACTGTTTGCGGATGTGGGCAAGGCAACTGAACAGAAGGCGGTGGAAGACTTGGTACAGGTAAGAATAGATGAAAAAGACCCAGAAAAATTCTTTTTGCTTGGCTCGTCTTTGTCCAGGACTGAGAGGATAGAGGTCATGGAATTCTTAACCTCTAACATCGAAGTGTTTGCCTGGACACCGTATGACATGCCTGGCATAGACCCAAACTTCATTTGTCACCAACTGAACGTCCACCCAACTGCCAGACCAATTATACAGTGCACTCGCAGATCAGCACTCCACCATGCCGAGATAATGGCGGAAGAAGTGGGAAACTTGCTAGAGGCAGGAGCTATCAGAGAAGTGCACTATCCCAGGTGGATCTCCAATACCGTAGTAGTGCCAAAGAAGAACGGAAAATGGCGTGTCTGTGTGGACTACAAAACAGTCAACAAGGCATGCCCAAAGGACAGTTTTCCCCTACCACGGATAGACCAACTGGTAGACCTAATGACAGGACACAATCGACTTAGCTTCCTTGATGTGTACAGAGGTTACCATCAGATCGCTATGTATGAACCAGATCAAGAGGTCACATCTTTACAACGCCTAGAGGATTGTATTGTTACAAGGTCATGCCCTTTAGCCTAAAAAACGCAGGGGTAACATTCCAGCGGATGGTCACCAAGATGTTTGAACCATTGTTAGGTAGAACAATGGAGGCTTACATCGACGACATGGTGGTCAAGAGCAAGGATTAGATGAGATGTTCCAGATTCTGAAGAAGAACAAGTTGTGCCTAAATGCATCCAAGTGTGCATTCGGTGTAGGATCGGGCAAATTCCTAGGCTTTTTGGTGACCAACCGAGGTATAGAAGCAGACCCCTCTCAAATCAAAGCAATCCAGGATCTTGAGAGGCCCAACACAGTCAAAGAGGTGCAGTATCTCACTGGCCTAGCAGTCACGCTCAACCGGTTCATAAGTCGGTCGTTAGACAGATGTCGACCATTTTTCCAAGCATTAAAGGCCAAGTTTGAGTGGGATGAAGAATGCGATCGCGCCCTAGAGGAACTGAAAGAATACAGGTCTTCTCCACCATTGCTAGTAACCCAATACTTGGAGAAGAGCTCTTTTTGTACTTGGCAGTGTCACAGCACGCAGTCAGCGCGGTGTTGGTCAGAGTGGAAGGAATCCAACACCTGCCCATCTTTTATGTTAGCAAGACCTTGCTGGGCGCAGAAACCAGGTACTTACCATTGGAAAAACTGGCCTTAGCCTTAATGATGGCCTTAAGGAAGCTGTCGCGTTATTTCCACGCCCACACCATAATCGTCTTAACAGCTTTTCCACTAAAAGCTTTGTTTGAGAGGGCAAACTTTTCTGGGCGAATCTTGAAATGGACGGTGGACTTGGGACAGTTTGATATCAAGTTTCAGCCTAGAACCGCAATAAAAGCCCAAGCTTTGGCAGACTTTATGGCAGAGTTCACAGCAGGAAGTCATCACATATGCCCAGTTGACTTAACTGGTACAACCGAAATAGGGACGGAAGGGGCTGCAGGAAGCGCGCAACCCCTAATACAAGACACCCCGCCACATTGCAAACCATATAGGCTTGAGGATTAGAATGAAGGAATAAACCACGCTGCACCAGGCAAAGACTCGCCAACAAACGAAAACTTGGGGCAATCAGACAGTGAAGAGCAAAACCCAACAGCAGGCAGAGACTTGGAAGAAAACATAAGCAGCACGAATGACCCCAAGACATCATCCGACCCCTCCACTTGCTGGAAGCTATTCGTAGGAGAGATGTGGAAGCTTTTCGTGGATGGAGCATCCAACAGGCACGGTGCAGGACTTGGCATAGCCCTCATCTCACCAGATGGCCTAATAGTGAAACAAGCAGTCAACCTTGGCTTCCCAGCATCAAACAACGAGGCGGAGTATGAAGCACTTTTAGCAGGCCTGAAATCAGCACTCTACATGAAGGCAACCGAGCTAATGGTTTACAGTGACTCCCAGCTAGTTGTAAACCAAATTTCAGGCGACTACGAGGTAAAGGATGAAAGGATGGCTAAGTACCAAGAGTTAGTCAGAAAGGAGATCATGAAGTTTGAAGTAGTACGGATAGAGCAGATTGGCCGAGATGAAAACAGCAGAGCAGATGAACTAGCAAGCTTCGCTTCGATGGCAGATACATCCATCCCACATCCATTACTGATCGACTTCCTACCAAGACCAAGCACTGAAGAACCCGAAGTAGCAGAGGTATGTTGTGTCGAACTAGGCCCTTCATGGATGGATCCCATTATAGTATTCTTAAAAGACGACATTTTACTCGAAGAGAAGAAAGAGGCCAACAAAATAAAAACAAAGTCACAACGATTTTGGCTCTCTCCATCAATGGCCTCGTACAAGAAATCCTTCACAGGACTCTACCTGAAATGTGTCCATCCTAACAAGGTCGAGGCATTCTTGTTCGAGATACACGAAGGCGTATGAGGAAGCCACCAAGGAGGAAGATCATTGGCCTACAGAGCAATTTCACAAGGATATTGGTGGCCATACATGCAAGCAAATTCAGAGAAGTATGTCAAGAAGTGCGAGAAATGTCAGAAGTTCGCACACCAAATACATCAGCCAGCCAGAGAACTCCTACCATTAACTAGCCCATGGTCCTTTGCGATGTGGGGCTTGGACATAGTAGGACCACTTCCAACGACACCTGGCAACAGAAAGTTCTTTCTTGCAGCAACAGACTACTTTACAAAATGAGTGGAAGCAGAAGCACTCGCCTCAATAAAAGAGAAAGATGTGAAGAAGTTCGTCTGGCAGAATATCATCACTCGATTCGGTATACCCAAGGCTCTAATATCTGACAACGGCACCAGTTCGATGGCAAAATTTTCAGAGCCTTTTGTGAAGAATACAAGATAGAATTCTACAACTCTACACCGGTATACCCCCAAGCAAATGGCCAGGCGGAAGCATCAAACAAAGTCGTCTTGGATAGATTGAAGAAAAGGTTAGAGAAAACAAAAGGAAAGTGGGCTGAGGAGCTTCCTCATGTTTTATGGGCTTACCGTACCACACCTCGGCGATCAACTGGAGAAACACCATTCTCCTTAGCCTACAACATGGAAGCAGTAATCCCACTGGAAATTGGCCTCCCCACCATCAAAAGCGAAAATTTTGACCCAGAGTTAAATGGACAAGCCATAGCCTTGGAACTCAACCTTGCGGAAGAAAGAAGAGAGTTCACATCGCCTCAGACTAACAAGAGTTATCCAGAAAATATAACAAGACAGTATATCCAAGGCAATTCAAGATTGGAGATTGGGTGTTACGCAAAGTAATGGGAAACACCTTGGTACCCGGAGATGGCAAGTTAGGGCCTAATTGGGAAGGACCTTACAAAGTGGTTGGATTAGCAGGAAAAGGGGCATACCACTTGGAGGATGGAGATTGCAAGGCCATCCCAGGCCGTGGAACACTGCCAATCTCAAACTATATTATTTTTAGCTTTTCTTTAAAGTACTTGTAATTTTTTTTTTTTCAATAAAACAAGTAGTTTCTTTTCAGTATAATTGTTTTCTGCTGTAAAAGTTGTTTTAGTGAGTTAGGGGCATTGAAGGCAGAGTTGGTCGGAATAACCAACTTTGAGCTCTCTTCAGCCAAGATCAAGATCTAGGTTGAAGAGATTGGCTGGAAAAACCAACACTTCTCCTAAGCCAAGATAAGGATCTAGGCTGCAGGACGTTTGGCAGGAATAACCAAACACTTCATTCTAGGTTGGCTGGAATAACCAACTTTGAGCTCTCTTCAGCCAAGATCAGGATTTAGGCTGAAGAGGTTGGCTGGAAAAACCAACACTTCTCCTAAGCCAAGATAAGGATCTAGGCTGCAGGACGTTTGGTAGGAATAACCAAACGCTTCGTTCTAGGTTGGTTGGAATAACCAACTTTGAGCTCTCTTCAGCCAAGATCAGGATCTAGGCTGAAGAGGTTGGCTGGAAAAACCAACACTTCTCCTAAGCCGAAGGTAAGGATCTAGGCTGCAGAATATTTGACAGGAATAACCAAACACTTCGTTCTAGGTTGGTTGGAATAACCAACTTTGAGCTCTCTTCAGCCAAGATCAAGATCTAGGCTGAAGAGGTTGGCTGGAAAAACCAACACTTCTCCTAAGCCAAGATAAAGATCTAGGCTGCAGGACGTTTGGCAGAAATAACCAAACACTTCGTTCTAGGTTGGCTGGAAAAACCAACTTTGAGCTCTCTTCAGCCAAGATCAGGATCTAGGCTGAAGAGATTGGCTGGAAAAACCAACACTTCTCCTAAGCCGAAGATAAGGATCTAGGCTGCAGGACGTTTGGCAGAAATAACCAAACACTTCGTTCTAGGTTGGCTGGAATAACCAACTTTGAGCTTTCTTCAGCCAAGATCAGGATCTAGGCTGAAGAGGTTGGCTAGAAAAACCAACACTTCTCCTAAGCCGAAGATAAGGATCTAGGCTGCAGGAAGTTGGCTGGAAAAACCACCATTTATTACTCTTCAGTCGAGATAAGGATCTAGGCTGAAGAGGTTGGCTGGGAAAACCAATAATTAGTGCTTTTCAGCCGAGATAAGGATCTAGGCTGAAAAGTGGTTGGCTGGAATAACCAACTTTTAGCACTTTTCAACACCGGGATAAGTATCTCGGTCAGAAAACGCTCTAACTACGTATAAACTGAAGTAGAAACTTCATACAAATCATAGTTGAAAACTAAGTACAGGTATGGAATAAACCGAGCAAAAAGAAGAAAAAGATTTCATTCAAGATGCAAAAGAGTTACAAAGGAGTGGGACTTCAACCCGGTTACACATTCTTTCCAAAAGTAAGAAGAAGAAAATACAGCATCAAGCAAAGAGGTCGTCAAGATCTGCATCCAAATCAACTCGAAGCCCGGTTTCGGCAGGTAGCTCGATCACACTTTCAACCAAGTCTTCCACCGGTGGCTCCACCCGAGCTGTCTGGACAACGGGATCATTGGCGACGATCGGAGTATTATTGCGTTCTGGGGACTCCTCTTCTACCTCAGCTTGAAGAAATTTTTGTTGAATGGCAGTAGCATACTCCACCATGTAGCTGGTATGAAATGCGGAGGAGGGTTGAGGAAGACCTCGGTCCCTGGGCCATGACCGAGCTGCGCCACGGCAGCCTTCCACCCACATTTGAAAAATATATCCTTAGCAGCTTCGCACTACAGGATATAGGTGGCTTCACCTTCTTTATAACCGCGGACTTCCGCGTCTTCCATCTTCTTCTCAAGCTCTGTTATCTCGGCGTTCTTCTTCTTCTCGACTTTAGCAAGCTCACGTAGATAACGGTCCTTCAGCTTGGTCAAGGCTTTTTGTTTGTCCGCCTCCGCTGATTTTACTAGCCCGGTGAGTCGGACGACTTCTGATTGAAGCTCGGCCATTTTTTGTTTGGCTTCGTTTAGCTCGGCCGTCTTGCTATCGGCCTCAGGCAGGCCTTGTCATCTTGCGCAGCTCCAACACACGCTTATGCGCAATGTGGTTTTTCTGCATGGCCTGCGAAAGGACAGAAAGCAAATGAGTAAAAATCGAGCAAACAGACGTATAAAATGAAAGACGATTAGGAGTACTTACCAGCACCATTGACTTCGTCGCCGACCAGATGGCCTTTAGCTCGGTCAAATGGTCATGATGTTCCATGTCAGGGGGCAAGCACACACTTCTGGCGGGGTTAAAGGCAAGTGTATGATCTTTGTCTGCTACAACCGAATCTATGTTTTGTATAGCTCGGTTCTTAAAAGTAAGTTTTGGGGCCCAATCAGAAGATTTAGCCCGGTCGGAACGTTCGGGCTCTGGGCTGGGCGAAGTGATTTGCGGAAGCACGGTTTCATCCTCGTCAAAAAGTCGTGGCTCGGTTGTGGAAGTCCGAGCGCGCTTACTGGGCCAAGATGATGAAGGCTGGGCGGTTGGAAACGCTACCACGGCCTCTTGTGTTTGGCCGGCTTGTGGTACCTCGGGTTGGTTTGTTTAGGTGATAAGTGCTCTGACTGCCCTCTTCTTGGCCATCTCTTGTTCCGCTGTTAATGGAATGAGGTTGATTTGCGGAAGGGAAGGATCAGGTTCTGGTGATGGCTCTAAAAGGAAGTCTGTCACTCTGATCTTCCTCCTGCTACTGTATCGATATGTCGGCTCAAAGTTGAGTAGTTCGGCCCAACCTCGATCGGGATGTCTTAGTGTGGCGCGAAGGGCGTCTAGGTTGGGGTAATTGTACTACGACTTTAGAAGGTTTAAATCTGCATAAAGAAAAAAGACAACGGTTAGTGCGGTTCAAAACTTACAAACAGAGTAAAGAATGCAAAAAGTGAGCCGAGGTATGTATACCGGCTACTCCTTTGTTCCAGTTGATGCGGTCTCCTGGTATTTGGGCTTCTTGGTCCTCAAAGTTACCAAAAACCCAGAAAAAATTGTCGTCATTTACATCTTTGTCTGGGGTGTTCTTTATTATCTTTTCCCGGCGGCGTCTTATTCTTAGGTAATATACCCAGCCATCTTCATTCTGGCCAAGGGAGTATTGGTGGAATAGTTCGGCTAAACCGAGGTTAAGGCCAAGCCGGCGGTTTAGCTTGGCGAGGTTGTTTATTATCCTATATGAATTGGTGATAAGCTGAGTAGGGCAAAGTCTGGTTTGTCTGAGGAACTCATAGAGAAGAGGCTGTACAGGGAATCAGAGTCCGGTTTCTACGATAGAAAGAAGGGTGAAGGGAACGAAGCCCGGTTTTTCCCAGGGAGTGGTGTCTAGTTCAGCTAAACTAAGATGGACATCATCAGGGATATGGTAGTCCCTTCGGAACTCGGCCATAGCCCCTAGAGAGTTTACTAAAAACCTATATTTACCCATGTGGTCTTAAGTTATGTATAAATTAACTAGAGTACTGGCTCGGTGGTGAGATGACGCTGAGTATCTCGATTGAACGATCAAGGGAGTGCCTGGCCAACCTAAGTCTGCAGAGTGAAAAAGAAAGGTGTTAAGCACAGATCGTTGGACTGTGCTAAAAGAAATAAAGGCAAAATAAATGGAGTCCTAGCTCAGCTACGTGGGATACTATCCGTCCTTAGCTCGGTTAAAGCGAAGGACTTTAGCCCGGTTAAGCTATAAGGGGTTCGTATCCCAATTGAAGCTTAGGGTGCAACATTCTTGGTTCAATTTTGACTAAGTTAGAGAGCTAGTTTGGCCCCCTTATATCACGGTCGTTGGTAAAGGCTTCCTAGTGCGGTAGTGCGCAAACCTAATACAGCTCGCTAGCCCGGCTAAATGATACAGAAGGTTCTTAAACTGATTGCAACTACAGGTATGGCGTGACGTTTTAGTCCGGTTGTTAGAAGAGTTATCTAGTTTGGCTAGGCTTGCACCTAATACAAACAAGATCCTAGTTCGGTTGGAGTATTATTTTGGATCAAAAGTATCGTTTCTCAAATTTTTCGTGAATCTAGTGGTTCTATTACATGGTTTTTAGTGGTTATTTCTCAGAAAACGGGAAACCAAAACAGTGTGTTTTGAGAAACATGCGAATAATGTGCTACATACTAAAAAAAATAAAACAAAGGGCAGAGATTCAGTTACTTACCACTACGAAATGGAAGATCAGAGATTGGAACAACAAGGTTGTTGGCCAAAAATGCAAAGCTTCGTAGATACAGCGAACAAGGGAGAAGAAACTCAGAAGGTGGAGAGAGAAGATGAATAGTGGTAGTGGTGGTTTCAAAACCTAGGGTTTTTGTATAAAGGTATATGAAAAAGGTGGGACTGTTCAAATTTTTCGGAGTACGAAGACGGCATGACAGCTACGCTGGGCCAATGAGAGCTAGCCACGTGTCCATAGAATAGAAAGCGATTCAGTTACAGTGACTGAAAAGACGTTGTGACTGGACAGATTAGTAGCCCGGTATAAATTCAGCTCAGTTGAAGACCATTTTTTAGCTCGGCAGACTGAAAGTTAATCCCAATCATGCTACGTAGATGGAATTAAGGAGCAATTGAGAGGGAGTTTTATATATGCATTAGGGCCGAGCTAGGCCCAGGCGTAGTAATGGGCCGTTTTGTGGGCCGAGGTAACAAGGGCTTTGTGAAGTGGACCATGGTGTTAGTGTTTAGCTCGGTCCAGGCAGTTACAGTCACCGTGGTCGAGATGGTGGGCTCCTTAAGCTAGACCTCGCCTCTTTTAGCTCGGTCAAGACTTGCTGCAGATTAACCCGATCCAAACAGGTGAAAATCGAAGTACAAGTGAAACATGAGCCGAGATACGTGTTGCATATAAGGTGCCGGGATAAGTATGAAAGAGATAGCGTTAGCTCGGTCATATTATTGTCCAAACCGAGGTAAAACCATCTCACTTGGTTTAAGCAGTGAGGGGGGTGTTGAAGGATAAGCATTATCTTTCAAGAGTGTGATTCCTAGGAGAACTCTACATGGAGGAATAAGAGTCCTACTAGGATTGTGCCACACGGAACCTATAAAAGCTCATAACAGAACCTATGGAAGAGGTAACACAACTTTGATTCTCAAATATACAGAGCTTTTGTCTATTTGTCTATTTTGCTGACTTAGGCATCGGAGAGGTATCCGGCACACACCCGTCGGCTAGCTCACGTTTGTGTTTTCAGGGAGTAAAGCGACGACGTTTGGAGGAGCGCAGACTTGATCAACAGGATTATATGAGAAGATTATTTCGTGCTCGTACAAGTCTATAATGTGCTATTTCTTCGAGGCGTTACACTTAAGCCTTGGAACTTGTAGCACAAGAGACTTTATTTTGTAATTTGTTCTTTACTTCTATTTGTCTCACAAGCTATAGATTTATACCTTAGAGAACATTGAATATGTATTGTATGTGGACACCTTTTTTACATCTCTCGTATATCAAGAAATACAAGTTTAAAGATTTTACTAGTATAATGATGTTAGGAGTTTAATGATTATTTAACTGAAAATGATTAAATCAGGATCTTTATATGTTAATTATTTGGGGACACTACAAAAATTAAACAACAAATAATACACACCAGTTAGTGCTCTACAATCCCAAAAAATAAGAATAAAAATTAAACAACAAATAATGCACACCAGCCAATACTTTGCCATTTCAAAAAATAAAAATAAAAATTAAAGTCAAACCTTATAAAATAAAATAAAAAAAGATTCGAACAATAAATGAGTCAAAATTTGTATTTTTACAAAGAGTGGGTTGTAGCTAGCATTTCTTTGAAATTCATTCTTGTGAAATCCATATTTTTTTCAACCCAATCCTACAAAAGTTCGCATGTTCGTTAAATATTATATTTGAAAGTTTGAGAAATAATCTTATTAAGTAAATGTACCCTTTGCTAAAAATTGCTTGGATCCACAAGTAACATAACAAAACTTCAGAATAAACAATATTTATGATAGAATCTGGGCCATCTTTTGGAAGAAGAATATTTATATGATCAAAAGATGTGCATTTAGATAGCGCCACATATAATTGCCCATGACTAAACATTGGAGTGCGCAAATCAACCCCAATAAATTTCATTAATTATCTTGAGATTTATTAATGGTTAGGGCGTATGCCAATTGAATGGGGAATTGACGTCTTGTCATTTGGAAAGACATTTCTGAAGAAGACAGTGTCAAGGACATTCTTGACATGAATGCCAAATTACCAAATTTTTTTCCAATTAAAATTTGAGCTTCAATTATGCAAGTGTTGCAATTAGTAACCATCAATCTTGTACCATTATATAGTCCATCATTGGGTGTAACGTTTCTTAACAATATTATAGGATAACCCACTTTCAACTCTATCTTAAACGTTGGTAGGCCAAGAAGACCTAATGAATTTAAATACTCATTAGGTATTCTATTTGTAATGCTTGGATCAATTTCATCGTTTTCAGACATTTTATCTACAACAAGATAAATATAGATGTTTCTTGAAAAAAATATTCAATGCAACAATATTGATAGTACTTACATCATCATTTTGAGCATAAAGAATTATACGTTCAGTTAAAAAGGTTGGGATCGATTTATCTACCACATCCAATTGTGGATAGATTGTAGAGATTATTTGCTTCAAGTCTTGACATTGGTGTATTATTCATGAAACATTAATGATTTTTTGTGGATTGGTCCTAATCTACAAATAAATAAATAAATAAAAGTAAAATCAATCATAGCATAATAGTGCCTACGCATTTCATCAAATCAAAAGCTTCATTTAATAAAAGAAATGTTTGAAGGTGTATTACCTCCATCAGAAATTTTCCACAATTAACATTTCCACTGTCCTCGTGATTCAAGCGCATGTTCAATTCTAAAGACAAAACATGTACATCTTTCCACAGAACAGAGTGTCTCAATGATACATTAACAATTTCCTCAATGACTCCTTTGGTTGTAACTGGTAAAATTTGTCGAAAGTCTCCACCAAGAACAATAGTGATACCTCTAAATGGCTTTCCACTATCACAAATATCTCGAAGGGTACAATTAACCACTTCAACACAATATCTATGTTGCATAAGAACTTCATCTCAGATTATGAGTTTTGTTTTTCTAAATAACTCAGCCTGTAACGATTGCTTGCTAAACCCACAAATTGAACTTTTTAGGACATTCAATGGAATGCAAAATGTTAAATGTGTAGCTCGGCCTCTTACCAATAACAATGATGCAATTCCAGATGAAACCACACTAATAATAATATGACCAAGACTATGACATTTTAATGCAACCAAAAAATGGTTATGTTTGAGAATTTAAATGTTTTTTTAAGTTTATTACAATCCTAGTGTTATGAAAATAGAGAAAGAAGAGAAAAGAGAAACTCTATATTGAATTGAATGAATAATACAATAGGAGAAGCCTGTATATATAGGCAGAAAGGAAACCTAGATAGGTACAGAAAAGATAGAGATAAGTATAGAAAGAGATAGAGTTAGAGAGAGATACAATACAAATAGATAAGATACATCTATAATAATATATAACTAACACCCCTCCTCAAGCTCAAGGTGGTAAGTCAGCTATCAATTTGAGCTTGGAGAGGAGATCAGAGAAGCGGCCTGGAAGATGAGCTTTGGTGAAAAGGTCGGCGGTCTGATCAGCAAAGGTAACAAAGAGAAGACGAACATAGCCGCTAGTAACATGCTGTCGTATGAAGTGGCAATCGATCTCAATATGCTTGGTGCGATCATGGAAGACATCATTATGGACAATCTGAATAGCACTTTGATTGTCACAATAAAGATTAGTGGCAGCTGAATGAGAAACACCCATGTGAAAAAGAAGCCAATGAAGCCACACAAGCTCCTAAGTAGTGTCTGCAAGAGCACAATACTCAGCCTCAGTACTAGAACGAGCAACAAGGGTTTGCTTCTTGCTACACCAGGAAATGAGAGAGTTGCCCAAGAAGAAGCAGAACCCAGTAGTGGAACGACGATCGGTAGGATCCCCTGCCCAATCGACATCAGAAAAGGCATGCAGCTGTAGAGAAGAGTGAGGGGAATAGTGAAAACCATGAAACAAAGTTCCTTTGAGATAGCGCAAAATGCAAACTAGAGCAGCATAGTGTGGAGAGCGAGGAGCAGTCATAAATTGACTGACAATGTGAACAGCATAAGCAATTTCTGGATGAGTAACTGTGAGATAGACAAGACTACCAACTAGATGACGATATAAAGTTGCATCTGACAATAGGGAGCCGCCAAGAGGTGTAAGACGAGTCTGAGGATCAACTGGAGTAGTGACAGTCTTGCAATTGGTAAGGCTAGCACGAGCCAAAAGATCAGAAGTATACTTGGCCTGGGGAAGAAAATAACCAAAGGAATCTTGAGAAATTTCCAAGCCAAGGAAGTAGCTAAGTGCACCCAAATCTTTCATCTCAAACTGGCGATGGAGAAACTGTTTGAGACTAGAAATACCCACTGTGTCATCTCCAGTGATAATCATATCATCCACATAGAGGAGAATGAGAATAGTACTGCGCTCCGTCTTACGGATAAACAAGGCAGAATCATGGGCACTGGAAGAAAAACCAAAGTCACGAATGGTAGAGCTGAACTTGGCAAACCAGGCATGTGGAGCTTGTTTCAAAGCATATAAAGCACGGCGGAGTTTGCAAACCTTGTTTGAGGAAATAGAAGAACCAGGAGGGGGTTACATATAAACTTCCTCAGTGAGATCACCATTGAGAAATGCATTCTTGACATCCATCTGAGAAAGGTGCCAACGGCGAGCAGCAGCAACGGCAAGTAAGTTGCGAACTGAAGTAAGACGGGCAACAGGAGCAAATGTTTCCTCATAGTCAATCCCATATTCTTGACTAAATCCCCGGGCAACAAGGCGAGCTTTGTAACGCTCAATGGAACCATCAGAATGAGTTTTGATCTTGTAAACCCATTTGCAACTAACAGTACGCTTGCCAAGAGGAAGATCAACCACATCCCAGGTATGAGTTTGATCGAAACCCTGTAGTTCATCAGTCATAGCTTGTTGCCAAAGAGGGTTAGAAGAAGCTTCTTGATAAGAAGTAGGTTCATGAGTGCAAAAGGCAGTGGAACCAACAATATAATCACGGAGAAGAACAGAATGTTACCTTACCCGTGTAGAATGACGCTCAGGTGGAAGAGGAACCTTAATGGAAATAGGTTCCGGAGGAACCTCCACCGGAGTTGGAGAAGGCGTAGGGCCATCAGCTGACACAAGATCCTCAGGATGGACGATAGGCTCAGGCAGCTGTGGAAGCATGGGGCCAAAATCTGCATCAAAGTCATCAGAAAATAGATCTATAAAAATATCAGTGAAGACCGGTGAGTGGGTGTGGTAGGTGAAACTTGGAAAGAGTGGAGAACATTTTGTGTTCCCAGAAGACCACATGACGAGAAATACGAAGACGCTTGGAGATAGGATCCCAACAACAATACCTTTTATGTTCTATACCATAGCCCAGAAGACAACAAAAACGAGAACGAGGTTCTAGTTTAGTGTGTTCATGAGGCTGAAGGAGAACAAAACAAGCAGAACCAAAAACTTTAAGAGTGGTATAATCAGAAGGAGAACCATACAAGCGCTCGTAAGGAGTTGTGTTAGCTATTACAGGGGTAGGGACTCGATTGATAGTGTGGATGACAGTGAGGGCAGCTTCCTTCAAAAAATTTTCAGGACAGAAGAAGAAAGGAGAAGAGCCCGAGTAGTGTCTAGAATATGATGGTGCTTTCTTTCGGCTCGTCCATTTTATTAGGAAGTGCCTACACAAGATCGATGAGAAAGAGTACCATGAGCCCGAAGAAAAGAAAGAAAATCATAATCCAAGTACTCCTTAGCATTATCAGAACGAAAAAGTTTAATAGTACGAGAAAACTGAGTGCGGACCATAGCAGAGAAATCATAGTAAATCTGTTTAAGTTCAGAGTGATTTTTGAGAAGAAAAAGCCAAGTATAGCGAGAAAAATCATCAACAAAAATCACAAAATATCTAGACCCCCCCATGGTAGGTGTGGGGGAAGGTCCCCAAATATCTGAATGCACAAGATCAAAAGGAGCAGTAGAAATAGAATTACTTTTATTAAAAGGTAATGCAAGTTGCTTAGCAATTTGACGAGATAAACAATCGACATCATCAAGACGGACACGACCTAACTGACCACTAGAAACTAAAATTTTCAAACGACTAAAAGAGACATGTCCTAAGTGACAATGCCAAAGATGAAAAGAAGACATAGTAGATGCAACAGCAACAGTAGATGATTTGTGCGGACTGCGAAGACGGATAAGCTCGAACAAATGTCCATGCTTACAGCCTATCCCAAGGATCTGTCTCGTTTGAGGGTTCTGCACCAAACAACCATTAGCAAAAAAGGTAATAATTAGACCAAGTTCACATAACTGACCAACAGAGATAAGGTTCATTTTAAGAGAAGGAATATGGTAAGCATCAGAAAGAGACACAGTGGAAGTAGAGATTTGACCAATATAACTGACAGGCATATGAGAACCATCAGCAATGTGTATAGTGGGAGCAGAAGAGGATGATGACAAAGAAGAAAATAGAGTGGAGTCAGAAGTCATGTGATTACAGTATGCGGAATCAAAATACCATAAAGAGTTACCTGAGGTTACTAAAAGAGCAGTAGAAGGAGGAGTACCCGATTTGTTGAGCACCTGGTGGATAATGGACTCAACATCATCCATAGAGAAGAAAGGAGCAGAAGAACCTTCAGAGGCAACAGTAGCAGAGCGAGAACCGTGGTTAGATTTGGACTGAGACCCAGAACGAGAAGCCCCTTTCTTAGATGAAGTAGTGGAGGGAGCTCGAGGACAATTGCTTTGGAGATGGCCTGGAGCAGTCTTGTGACAAGACAAGCATTCGTGAACCTGGCAATGAACAAGAGAATGATTGGCTAGCAGGCCTCGGTTGCGACAATAACTGCATATGAGTGGCAGTGAAGATGATGAACTCTGAGAAGATGACGTAGCAAGAACAGAATCCATGTCGTGAGATCTGAGACTCCCAAAACGAGTCTCCTCTGATAGGAGCTCAGTAATGGCTTGCTCTAAAGTGGGCAAGGGCAAACGATGAAGCAAAGAAGCACGCACGGGCTCAAAAGTGCTATGAAGAGCCATAAGAAACTGTAATAGTCGCTGATGATTCCGATAAGTAATAAATAGCTGTGCATCATCAGAATTAGCCCATGGAGGTTCAGAATGAGCGAGTTGGTCCCAAACGGATGACATTTGGGAGAGGAAGGCATTGAGAGACTGACCGGGTGCCTGGCGCATGTGATGAAGAGTCTGCAACAGTTGATATTGATGAGCATGGCCAGTGGTCTGATAGCGTTCCTTCAAAAAATCCCAAATTGCTTTGGCATGAGAGGCAAGGGCGTCATCGTCCTGAAAGCATCCAAATTGAAGGTTAATAGAAGGAATTGAGGTAGCCCGGAACCATGTGATAATTTGATAATTCTTATTTTCACATTCGTCAAGATGATCATTGAATGCAGAGTCCATCTCATCCTCCTTCTGGTTGGGTTTGGAAAGAGTACCAGTAATAATCCGTCAAAGGCGTTTCCCTTTAATGAAGCTAGAGAGAGCTTGGGCCCAACTAACATAATTAGACCTATCAAGTATAACGGATACAGATTGGATGTTGTCAGTACGATCCATAATTGCCAAAACGGAGGCACCAACAGATTCAGAAGCCCAAAAAACCTTAGAAACAAGTAGGGCTGATGTCAGCACTGTGCTGTGATGATGTCAGCAGCCAGCCAGGAGCTGAGAAAGGCTGACGTCAGCGGCTAAACCAAACAAGGCACGCTACTGAGAGAAGCCGTGTAGAAGCCGGGGGAAGATCGGCTGAGGCGGAAGCCGAAGGAAAATCGGCTGAGGCGGAAGCCGAGGACGAACCGGCTGAGACAAAAGCCTTGGACAGAGCAACTGAGGTGGAAGCCGATGGGCGAGCCGAGGCTAATGCAAAAGCTGAAGGGCAGAAGCCGAGGGAAGCCGACTGAGACGACGCGTGTGTGAGTGTGTCGAGAGTGGAACCGAAGGAATCCGACGCGCCGGTCTTTGGGTGGCGCGTGACGGCGCCTGTAATCTCTGATGGTGGTGATTCTGGTGGCGTTTGCTTCATCTTGAAGAGACGAAGAGTTTGGTATAGTTCAAACGTTGAAACAGAGATGAACTAGATACGCAGAAGCCAGCAGAAACCAATCGGGGACAAAACCAGAAAAAAAAATGAGGCTAGGAGAGAACCTAGGCTTTGATACCATGTTATGAAAATAGAGAAAGAAGAGAAAGAAGAGAAAGAAGAGAAAAGAGAAACTCTATATTGAATTGAATGAATAATACAATAGAAGAAGCTTGTATATATAGGCAGAAAGGAAACCTAGATAGGTACATAAAAGATAGAGATAAGTATAGAAAGAGATAGAGTTAGAGAGAGATACAATACAAATAGATAAGATACATCTATAATAATATACAGCTAACACCTAGACTTCAAGAAGTCAAATTTTTATGAAGGTATATTTGATGAAAAATTTTGTGAAGAAAATAAAAGAAAATTGGGGTTGGGAAGATGGCATATATATATATATATCTTCGTGCGCCAAGGATGCCTACCTTTCTTTCCTCCAAAATTGTAAGGTTTGTAGGATTAATCTATAAGTAATTAATTGCTTTTCCTTTGTCAAGCAAACAATAATTGTTTCTTTTCTCTTGCATTGGTTTCTTGACCGACCAAAAAAAGTAAGAAAAATAGTAGTCTTACAAAAAATGAAAATATAAGTAATTGTTTTTTCCATACATTCTTCTCTATTTTTTTATTTTTATATTTCTTTTATCCTCTTCGAAAAACATCAATGTTTAAGAGTTTGAAAATGTAGCCGCCCAAAAATCTATAACAAGGAGAGAGAGAGAGAGAGAGAGAGAGCTCTCCATGTAGCACTTGTTTTTTAGTTCCCAAAAAAAAAAAAAGGGAACACTTGTCCCCCTAAAAATAATATATATATATATAAAGAGTTTATTGCATTTTTGAAAGTTTGGAAGTTTGATATGACGAAAAACATAATCAAAAATATTTTATGTAGCAAACAGAAAACAAATTTATTTGAACATAAAGTTTCTACTTTTGTAAGGAAATATTGCAGTCAACCAATCTAAGGTACTCACTAGAACAAGTCTATCACAAGGAACAGATAAACACCTACTTGCTTCAAGCAAGCTTCCACCACCAACTTTTGAACTATATGAAGACAAGTACTCACTAAATTATGTTTTCTTTTTCTTCTTCTTTTCTTTTTGGTAAGCCCTACAATATACAAATATTCAAAAGGAAATGTCCTTGAAGGCCACCTGCAATTCTAGGAATAGATCACGAGATGTATCCCAAAGTTCCTTCGCAAGTTTGGTGTCGTAAGAAGTGCAGAAGAATTAACGGTCTACCGTTTCCTCCAAAAAAGTAAACTCCAGATATCTCCTGAAATCAACAAAGTAACGAGCTTAATTCCCATCAATTGACTTGTATTAAAAATAAAAAAAATAAAAAAACACTTTCACATTCCAGAGATGAACATATCAACACTCAGTATAATTCAAGAACTGCTGCAGCAAATGATTCCAAATTTCCATTGATATGCCAGAAGAAAGAACTTTGTGGACCTCTCATCGAGCCCCAATCCAAAAATATTCATTTTTCAAACTTTAGCTCGTGTACAAATCTAGCCGGTCATTCCAAGATCCATGCAAATTCTATTAGATTAGATTTGGGTTGGGTTGGGTTTAAGGTATTAAAATCAACATCATTTTCTTATAAGAGTGCAGTTAGAAAATATCTGTAATATAATTCTAATTAATCAAACACCTTAAGGTGGGTTCTAACTGTTAGAAATGGTTTTGGAAATTTTGGAAAAATAGAATTTTTCCGAAACTTTAGTCTAATTTTTAGGTAGGACCCATGTGTCGAATTTCGCGGGTCAAAGTGGTAACGCGTTCTATGCCGCATTGTGATTCACATGGTGTATTTGGTTGCTCAAAACCATTATCGGGTGAATGGAAAATTGAAGCCAAAGTGAGCTCCATGGAAATGGAGTTTTTGGTGGAAATTCCTAAAAGTTTGGTTTTAAGGCTTGTCCCACATTGATTTGGTGGAAAACTTTGAATGGGTTTATAAGGCTTGGAGTTAGAACTTGGGGTAGGCCGCAAGGGGCAACCGAGTTTTGTAGAGAGGGAGGTTATGGGCAAAATGGGCTAGACCCATTGGACACAAAAATTACCCCCCCGCCGTCCGTCCGATCGGTCGGGCGGGCTAGGCTGGGCTTAGGTGCGGATGCGTGGTGTGAGGTTGGGTTGGGCTTATCCGCCCAATGCTTATCTTTTTGGGCCAAAAACATTTACATTTTGAATTTTTCTAAAATTAAATTCATAACTTTTTTGAATTTAAATTTTGGAAAAATTCTGAAATGGTGTCCAGATTATTCCTACACCCAAACAGGTCCATTTATGTCTTGTATAAACCGAACAGATTCGATTATCTATTCAAAATTCAAACTGAACAAGTTGAATCTGTTCAAACAGTGCCGAACATGTATTGTATCTGCTCAAAACAGATTTGCTACCTGTTGGATTCAAATTGAAAAGCCACCAAGTCATCTATAAATAGACTAGCCCTCATTTGATGTATTCATTCACAATTTTCGTACTTCTCCTCTACAAATGATCTCTGCATTTTGCTACATTAAATTTTTGTGAGAAAAAGTGTATACACTAAGTGTGTTCGTTGTGCGAATAAATTGTAGTGCTACATTTATTCGTTGTTGATCATTTTATCCTGGTAGATAGACGTCCAAAAATTTAAAAGCACCGTGGAGAGGACGAATCTATCTTAAGGACACAGTGTCTAACACTGGACTTGATCAGATTATTGTTCAAGAAATTAATCAAGTAAATTGTTAATTTATTTTCTGGTTTATTATTTATTTAAATCAGATTTTGATTTTGTTTTTGTAACAAAATAAAAATCTATTTTATTTATTTATTTTTATTTATTGGTTTTTATTTTTGTAATCAAACAATCTCTCTCATTTCCTATTTTTCCTTTTGTGTTCTGTTTGTAGTTTAGTACACAAACAGAATTTATTTATTTAAATAAAATGAAGATTGTTCAACAATCTTAAGACAGACTAATTTTTGGTGTCTTCATTGTATTTAATTTTCTGTGTTTTCATAAAGTGATATTCTAGTTGGAAAATAAATAGTAGTAATATATTGTTTGATAGATAGTAGTAATATATTGTCTATTTTTTCTGACAACTAATAGTAATATACTGGTGTCATTAACAATTGCAGAATATTAATTTGTGTTACAGAAAATTATTGTGGTATTTTATTTTTCTAGTTTTAGTAACAAGGAAAATAAAATAATTTTGTGTTATAATTTATTTTCTAGTTTTGGTAACTAAAAAATTAATTTGTGCTTTGGTTGTTTTCTAATTTTTGTAATCAGATATAATGGCTGCTGAAAGTAGTACTCCAAATCTAATCGTTACAACGACTCCGGTCCCTATCTAGAACCATGTTCAAGTTTCAATAAATCACGGAGAAAAATCAGAAAAATTTAATGGCACTGAGTTTAAGAGATGGCAGCAGAAAATGCTGTTCTATCTTACAACTCTAAATTTGGCCCGGTTTTTCAGTGAAAAGGCTCCAGTACTTAGAGAGGATGAAAGTGATTGGCAAGTTGTTGCCACTGTAGATGCTTGGAAACATTCAGATTTCCTGTGCAGAAACTACATTTTCAATGGCCTTGACAACATGCTGTATAATGTTTACAGCCCTCTGAAAACAGCAAAAGAATTGTGAGATTCTTTAGAGAAAAAATACAAGACAGAGGATGCCGGCACAAAGAAATTTGTTATCGGTAAATTTCTGGACTTTGTTATGGTAGACTCCAAAACGGTAATTTCTCAAGTTCAAAATTTCCAGATAATTTTGCATGATATTCATTCTAAAGATATGTCTCTTAGCGAGTCTTTCCAAGTCGCTGCTTTAGTGGAAAAGTTACCATCAGCTTGGAAAGATTTCAAAAATTATTTAAAACATAAATATAAGGAGATGACCATAGATGAATTGATTGTAAGATTGAGAATTGAGGAAGATAACCGAAAGGCTAAAAAGAGGAATAGGAAAAATCCCATTGAGTCCAAGGCTAATGTGGTTGAACAAGTTCACAAACCACATAATAAAAAGAGGAAGTTTACTGGAGATGGTTCTAAACAAGGCGACAACAATGGCAATAAGAAGTTCAAAGAAAAATGCTATAACTATGGCAAGACTGGACATCGAGCTTTTGATTGCCGCCGCCCTAAGAAAGATCGTGGAAGTACAAGCAAGAAGACCACCAATCAAGCCAATGTGACAGAATTAGATTAGATTTCTGACGAGGTAAATGACATCAATCTCTCTGCTGTAGTGTCTGAGGCTAATTTAGTTGGAAATACCAATGAATGGTGGATTGACACTGGAGCAACTCGTCACATCTGTGTGGATAAGAAAATGTTCACAACTTATAATAAGGCTGCAAATAGTGAACAACTTTTCATGAGAAATTCTTCTACTTCTACTGTGGCTAGACAAGGAAAGGTGATCTTGAAGATGAGATCAGAGAAGAAACTTACCCTCAACAACGTACTGCATGTACCAGACATTCGGAAGATTTTAGTTTTTGGTTCTTTGTTAAGTAAAAATGGTTTTAGGCTTATTTTTTAGTCTGATAAATTTGTATTAACAAAGAGTGGTATGTATGTTGGTAAGGGATACATGAGTGATTGTCTCTTCAAATTGAATGCAATGACGGTTGTACCAAAAGTTGCTATTAATAAGAATAACATATCTTTTGCTTATATTTTTAAGTTGAATTTATGGCATGGTAGATTAGGACATGTGAATTTTGATGCTTTGCATGGATTAATTGGTTTGGATTATATACCAAAGTTTGAAATTGATCCTAATTACAAATGTGAGATTTGTGTAGAAGCGAAACTAACTAAGGCTCCATTTAAATCGGTTGAAAGAAAAATCGAACCTCTAGAATTAATTCATACAGATGTATGTGATCTTAAATTTGTTCAAACTAGAGGAGACAAAAAGTATTTCATAACATTTATCGATGATTGCACAAGTTATTGTTATGTTTATTTACTTAAAAGTAAAGATGAAGCCTTAGAAATGTTTAAACTCTACAAAACTGAAGTTGAAAATCAACTTGGAAAAACCATTAAAATGGTTAGAAGTGATAGATGTGGTGAATATGATGCATCATTAAATGAATTTTGTGCACAACATGGCATTATTCACCAAACTACAGCACCCTATTCTCCACAGCAAAATGGAATTGCTGAAAGGAATAATAGAACCCTTAAAGAAATGATGAATGCTATGTTACTAAGTTCAGGTTTACCGCAGAACTTGTGGGGGGAATTAATATTGTCTGCTAATTATGTTCTTAACAGAATACCCCACAAGAAAACCAATAGCACTCCTTATGAATTATGAAAAGGTCGACCACCTTCCTATAAATACTTAAAAATGTGGGGTTGTTTGGCAAAGGTAGGAGTTCCTGCTCCTAAAAAGACTAAGATATGACCAAAAATAGTGGATTGTGTGTTTATTGGTTATACTCAGAATAATAGTGCATATCGGTTTTTGACTTATAAATCAGAAATACCTGATATAAATATGAACACTATTATAGAGTCAAGGAATACTATATTTTTTGAACATGTCTTTCCTTACATGAAAGGATAGGAATTAAGTTAACAGAAAAGAACTTATAATTATACACAAAGTCAAGAGACTAACGACAATCAAACACAAAAGACTAGTAATGGTCTCGACCAATAGGATTTTACTGATGATGAACCAAGACGAAGTAATAGAGCAAGAACATCAAAATCCTTTGGTCCAGATTTTCTGGCATACCTATTAGAAAATGAACCTCAAAGCTTTAAGGAAGCAATGACAGGTCCTGAAGCACCTTTGTGGAAAGAGGCTGTTAATAATGAAATTGAATCCATTATGCAAAATCATACTTGGAAATTGGTGGATCTTCCATCTGGTTCTAAACCTCTTGGATATAAGTGGATATTCAAGAGAAAAATAAAAGCAGATGGTTCAATAGATAAGTATAAAGTAAGACTTGTGGTAAAAGGTTATAAACAAAAGGAAGGTCTGGACTATTTTGACACATATTCCCCTGTAACAAGAATAACATCTATTCGCATGCTTATTGCTATAGCAGCGTTGTTTAATTTAGAAATACATCAAATGGATGTTAAGACAACTTTCTTAAACGGTGATCTAAATAAAGAGATCTATATAGAGCAACCCGAAGGGATTGTAGTGCCAGGGCAAGAAAAGAAAGTTTGTCGGTTTGTAAAATCTCTTTATGGATTAAAACAAGCACCTAAGCAATGGCATGAAAAATTTGATCATGCTATGCTTACTAATGGATTTAAGATAAACGAATGTAACAAGTGTGTCTATGTTAAAAACACTGACCAAGGATATGTCATTGTTTGTCTTTATATGGATGACATGCTTATCATTGGAAGTAGTCAAAATATGATCAAATCAACTAAGCAAATGCTAAATAGAAGATTTGATATGAAAGATATGGGGGTCGCAGATGTTATATTAGGAATGGAAATTACTAAAACATCTGACGGATACGCATTATCTCAATCACATTATATTGAGAAAATTCTTGGTAAATTTATTAAGGATGATATGAATGTAGCTAGAACACCTATAGACATCAGTCTTTATTTATCAAAAATAAAGGTGATGCGGTGTCTTAGTTAAAATACTCCAAAATCATTGGAAGCCTAATGTACCTAATGAATTGTACTCGTCCTAATATAGCTTATGTTGTCAGTAAATTGAGTAGGTACACTAGTAACCCCGGAGAAGACCATTGGAAAGCGATCATTCGGGTTCTTAGATATCTAAGATTTACCTGTGATCATGGTTTGAACTTTACTCGATATCCAGCAGTACTCGAAGGTTATTGTGATGCCAATTGGATATCGGATACTAAAGATTCAAAATCCACTAGTGGATATGTTTTTACTTTGGGAGGCGCTGCTGTTTCTTGGAAGTCTACAAAACAAACATGCATCGCACGATCCACAATGGAATATGAGTTTATTGCTTTAGACAAAGTAGGAGAAGAAGCAAAATGGCTTCGTCACTTCTTAGAAGACATTCCAATGTAGCCAAAACCTGTGCCAGCTATTTGCATTCATTGTGATAGTCAATTTGCAATAGGCAATGCATAGAATCATATGTTTAATGGTAAGTCACAACATATTCGTCGTCGACATAATACCGTAAGGCAATTGCTCTCAAATGGAATAATCTCAATTGATTATATAAAATCTAAAGAGAATATTGCGGATCCGTTAACAAAAGGTTTAAAAAAACCAAAAAGCCAACAACCCATACCAAAAAGTCAAAGATTCCCCTTTCTCTCTACTTTTTGCACATCTTTTAGTAAAAAGCTAAAAAGTCATCCCAAACATACTAGTTTTTTTTACATCACATTTTAGCCAAAAAGTAAAAAAGTTACTAAAAAAGCCTATTCCCAAACGAGGCCTAAGTCCTATATATAAAAATATATAAGTTGCTTACAGTTTTTTTAAAAACAAAAATAGACATTAATAAACTTTTGTTTTCAGTTTTTAAAAGGGATATTTGGCCAAATATCTCTCATTGGTCCCCGTTAAAGTGAAAAAAACAGTCTAAACTTTTTTAATTTGTAAGCCCCCTAGAGAAGAAGCACCTCTTTCATCAAGGACAAACAAATTTGTTTTTATTTTTTATAGACAATCTTATCCTTAATAACTTCTTTTGTATTTCAAACTTTAAAACTATACAACTTTTGATCTATATATTGATTTTTAATAAAATTAGTAGTTTTAAAATTCTCTCGTCAAAATCCATTAAATAAGATACATGTTGGCTATAAAATTCTTTTACAAAAATCATAATTTTTTTTATGAAACTAACGTCAACAGTAAAATTTTACTGTTTACGTCAATTACAGTGATAATTTATTTATTTATTTTTTGTAAAGAATTTCATAGTTAACTTAGATCTTGTTTGATAGATCTTGATGAGAAAATTCTAAAAATATCAATTTTATTAAAAACTAATATTTAGATCAAAAGTTGTACTCTCTCCATTCCAAAATATTAGTCTCTTATTCTATTTTTTATTGTCTCAAGATATTAGTCATTTTCTAAAATCAATAACTAAAATAATATAATTTCTTATTTTGTCATTCTTTTAAATTCATTAACGTTAATATATACAAAAAGTATAATTATGACAATTGATATTTTTCAAAAAATTGTACTATTTTAATTTTTAATCAAAAGGTAGTTTTTGAAAGTTCATATTTTTGAAGTGTAATAATTGTACTACAAAAAAAATTTTGAATTTTCCAAAAGTGCCCAATATTTTGGAACAGATGGAGTATCATTTTAAAATTTAAAATATTAAATTAGTCATTGAAGATATTTTGATAATAGTAGTGTATGCTGGACTTTTTAAGGAAATTTTTTTATACTCCTTAATGCATTAAAATTTTATTATGAGAGAGTTTTAACCAAATTTCCTTTTTAAAATTGGTGAAAATGTGAACACAAATTGTAACTTAAATGTCATTCAACACCCCTCCAAATTAAGAAGAAAAAAAATAATTAATTACTAGTCATTAAATGAGGTAAATATCATTAGAATTAATCTTAGGCTTTTTTTACCAATCCTCCCCCACCCCCGCCCCCCCAAAAAAAAAAAAGTAAGAAAGAAAGATAGACTACAAAAGTCCATTTTAGTCTCTTTTTAAAAAAGAAAAAAAAAGAAAAAAAATTTGATCTCACTAAGGATATTTTGGTAACAGTAGTGTGTTCTGGACTTTATAAAAAAAAAATTGGTATTTGTCCTTAATGTATTAAAATTTTATTATGAGGAGAGTTTGACCAAATTTTCTTTTTAAAATTGGTGAAAGTGTGAACACGAATTGTAACTTAAATGTCACTAAACACCTCTCCAAATTAAGAAAAAAAGAATTAATTACTAGTCATTAAATGAGATAAATATCATTAGAATTAATCTTAGGCTTTTTTAACAATCCTTTACCAAAAAAAAAAAAAAAAGATTGGCTTTAAAAGTCCATTTTACTTTTTTTAGAGAGAGAGAGAGAGAGAGAGAGAAACTTTGATTGTTTGGACATATCCATTTTCTTTAAAAAAAAAAAAAAATTAATCACTTTAAAAAGGTATTAAGAAAGCTAAAAATTATTACGACTATACTGAATAAACTAATTTTTTTTAAACATTAATGTCAGGAATAATATACAACTAAAAAATTTATTTGTAATTTTATACAAAATAATGTACATGAAGCTTTCAATTTTTTTTTTTTTAAAAAAAAAAAGGTCGCGCAAATGAATTTTATTTATGAAAATAAGAGCACTTGATTCATAAATCCAAATTTGAGTTTCATTTGCTCAAAAGTCCAAGCAGTAAAATGTTATGCCGATAAGGACACGCTTGTGCAAAATGACTAGAATACCCATGCATATATACATATATTATACACGGTGAAACCCTCTTATCTTCTCTCTCTCTCTCTCTCTCTCTCTCCTCTTCTCTTCAATTTCTTCGCACCAACTAACCACCACTACTTCCGTCGCCATCGATCTGTCATTTGTCGGTCACCTCATCCCTGTCATCCACTCCACCGCCTCTTTTCCCCACTCGTCGGCGATGTCACTGTCGCCGGTATTGGTTTATAAGATCATGATCGGAGGAGTTGATGACAACGTATATTTGGTTGCCTTTGCTACTGAGCATGCTTAATCTAGCTATCATTTTTTACCCTAAACCCTCATATGAAGTCTCCGTCAAGCCTCTATCGCCGCCACCGCATCGTGTTTGGTTCTGAATCCTTCTTAGCTTCACTACCTCTTCATTCGATCTAAGATTTATGATTGGGAGATCCTTGGTTATGATACCACTGACTTCTCCCCAACTAACTATTTCATAGCCTTGAAAGAATTATCCGGAGGCTTCATAGTAGCAGTGGAGGGCAGAATTGCGTGCCTCTCTAGCCATCTGTCAGTTGATTCAACTGAGATGATGATAATGACTCAAATCTAGAAATTGAGGTAAAGGTACTGTGTCTGGAACAGAAACCCTGACTACCATCCATGTACTTTTTTTGGTTGATTGTTGTTGTTGTTTTTGTTGATCTATTGTTGTTGTTCTTGTTGATCTATTGTTGTTGTTCTTCTTCTTATTGATGTGTTATTGTTGCTGTTGTTAGGGTTTGGTTTGGCTTGGTATTGCAACAAATATGATTGGTTGAGCTCTATATTTTCAACATATAGGATTTGTTTTGGCTTGGTATTTCAACGGATAAGAATTTCAAATAGATGGCATTTCACACAGATAGATTTTGAATTGTTATAATCAAAATTTTAACAGATAGAATTTTGAAAGATAGAATTTCATAAAAAAAAAAATAAACAGATAATAAAATCAGGATAGGTGATTTAAACAGATAAATGAAAAAATTGAATAAATAGTAAAATTTGGACAAATATTTAAACATATAAGGCAAAAAAATTGAACAAATAGTCAAAAAAATTGAACAGATAGATATAAAATTTTAGCATCTAGAAAATAATTTGAACAGATAAATATAAATTTGAATAGATAGAAAATATTTTGAACGGATATTTATAAATTTGAACAGATGGTAAAAAAAATAAACAGATAAAAAAGTCACAAATAAATTTTAAGATAAAATTGGAAATAAAATGTCCTTTAAAATAAACAAAAGGGGGATCATCTATTTACACACCAACATTTCTTTCATCCCACACAATTTCTTAATTTGCACAACACACAAAAAAAATTCTTTCAATTCATATCACCGGATTCTTAAAATATCCTTATCTTCATTATTTTTTTACTAACCTTAATCATAAACTGTCGCCACCTCGTCTATTGTTAGTGTCGGAGCCATAACCCTAATCATTGCCTGCTGTCTTTTCCTCTAATGGCCCCCATTCCTAGCCACTATCCCCCTCGCGTTGCCGCCTCTTCCTCCACGGTCTTTCACTGCAGCCCTTTTTCTGATCGTTGCTTCCTTCTATCACCGCCTCCCTACCGCAACCCTCTCTCTTGTTGCTGCTCCTAGCCTTCTCTTCATTTCTCTAGTAGCACGATATAAATCGCAAAGATGGTAGGTCACGACGACGTAGGTTGTAATGGTGGTAGTTGTGAAGGTGATAGTGGTGGGAAAACAGGATTGGGGGTCTACGAGATGGACGAAGGGGTTGCAATGGTGACCGGAGAGGGAAGTCATCGTCGTGGTGGTGCGAAGACAACAAGCGAAGGTAAAAAGCTAATGGCGTCAACATTCTTAGCTATTACAGCCTCCATAGCCAACTCTCTTTCATCTTTGGGTAAATTACACTGACACTCCCAGAGGTTTGGTCCAATTACATACTGTCCGTTGACATTCTGAAAATTACATTCTCACCCTTGTGGTTAATAGTCTCATTTCACAAACTTCCCTACTTATATAAAAGGCAACAACTCCTAGTAGAAAAATAAAGAAAATTACATTGAAAATAAAAAGTAAAGCAAAGGAAAAAAAAAAAAAAAAAACAAGTAAAGCAAAGAAAGAAAAGAGAGAATGCATGAGTTTAATATTTTCATTCTATCTAAATAATTACAATGATGGGGAGTTAGTGTAATTTCCTAAACGTTAGAGGTGATATGTATTAAACCAAATCTTAGAGGGTGTAAGTGTAATTTACCCTTCATCTTTTCTTCTTTTTCTTTAGGCAAATTTAGATCTTTCTCTTTGCTAGTGATGGTAGTGGCCGGCAGTGGAGATCGAGGGAGATGAATGAGGTGCTGTGAGCGTGGAGAGAGTGTTCGGGTCTGGTTCACTGCCACTGCTGCTGTCGTCACCTAGGGTAACGGTAGAAAATTGTTGCTAGAGGTTTGAGTTGGTGTGGACTGTTCTCCTTGGTAATTTTTTAAGAGGCAAATTAATAATTAAGGCTGTGTTTGGTTAGTTTCTCCAAATATATTTCCATCTCTTGTTTTGAGTGTCTTGTTTGTTTAGAGTTTTTAAAAATTAATTCCACACCCACTTTTGAAAACTTTTTCCAATGCGGGAAAATTTGGACTAACCAGTCGTTCTCTCAGACGTCTGGCCAGTTGACTGGAACAATATTTTTTATTTTTATTTTTATTTTTTAGCAATTGGCACTTGTTATTTTTTATATTTGAAATAAAAAAAATCAAAATTTTTTAATTTTTTTTTATGAGTTTTGAATATAATTTTGAGTTGTGTGTTTGGTTATGAGTTGTAAGTTTTTATATCAAATATCATATGTCAAATCAAAAATTCTAATCTCAATTCAAAACTCTTTTTAAAACTCTTTTCAAAACTCCTAACCAAACAAATTTTCACACTCAAATTATAATTCTAAAACTCATAAACTCAAAATATAACACTATTCTCAAATTATAATTCTAAAACTCTTCCAAACACCACCTAATTTTTTTTAAAAAAATGGGATGGGATGAGAGAAATGATAATATGTAAATAAAAACTTCCAACAAAAAAAATTTCTCATCAAATTATTTTACAAAAGGTCTCACTAACAAATATATATATACATATATATTAATCTAATACTTTTTAAATAATTTTCTCTAAAAATAACATGGGTAAATTACAAACACACCCCCTGAAGTTTACTTGAATTACAAATTATCTCCTGTGATTCTAGAAATTACATTATGCCCCATAAGGTTTTTAATTTCATAGCAAATAGGTCATTTTATTTATAAATCATCAAGTAAATTAACAGTTTTTAATAATGTTAAAATTTTATTCCAATTAATAATTCAGATAATTTTATTATTGTATATGTGAACAGTTAGAAATTTTATTTTTTTAATTAATTTTGTAAAACAAAAAAGTCTGATAGAAAGGTATTTATAATTTTCCAATTCTTTAAGCATACCTTACCAGGTGACTCTCTCGACTCTCGCAGCATCAATCGGTCGCAAATCCGTGGGAATCTCGAAACCCCACATTTCTCAACTCTTCAATTCGAATTCAATTCCATGGACTCTCAATTCTCCTCAATGGCAATATCAGTGTCTCAGAACACTCCTTTTAGATCGCATTTCCGATTGCGTAAAGCTTCACAGACACTCCGATTCCGATTCCGGTAATATAACTATACACCCATGTATACGTATACATACATATGTCTTCTAGGGTTTGATTCCATGGTGATAGAGGGTGTTTGATGTATCTTGAATGTGTTTAGGTATTATGTTGTTTGTTGTTGGTGATTTTTTATGTTGATGTTGTGATTGAATTTCGTTTAAAACGATTTATTGTTGAATTTTCTTTTATAAATGTTTAATTTTTATAGGTGGTAGTGACATTTGTTTGAGGCTTTTGTTTGGAAATGAGAGAAACTGCCACATTTTTGTATGAAAATTATGTTATTGTATTGTTTTTCAATTATGTTTTGATTTGCTCTTTTTTTTTTTGGCCGGATGTTTATTGTAATTTTGATGTGAAAAAGTAGAAATGCTTCTGAAAACCAATCTTTTTTGAGTTTATTATGATGGGAAAAATACACTTTGCCTTCTGTGACCTGGGGTGCCTCTATTTACACAACATATTTTATCTCAAGGCAAACCATTACTCAAGGCACACCCTTAATATTTTGATAAATAAATATTTTACTTAATACACACCATAAACTTTCATATTTACACTTACTCACACACCCCACCCACAATCTCCTTCCATGTTTACCCTCACTCACTCACACACCCCATCCACCCACCCACGATATTTCCATCTCCCCTAGATCCAACATTACTGCATTCTATGGATGCACATGTCTGGAAAAAGCCCAAAAAATAAAAAAATGTTATAAGTTTTCGGCAATATAGAGTCGAATTAAATGGAATTGTTCGACTGTTTCTAACTGAACAAATGGTTTTTGTTCGATACTTAAAAACCAAAGAATTGGATTATGTTCGACACTATGAAACCTAACATATACAATTTGTTTGGTTTTAGATAGTCGAACATTGATATATTATTCAACTCTGGATAACCGAACTAATACAAATGTTTACCCCTTAGCAAGTAAACGAAAACAAAAAAAAAAAAAACAAGAAAAAATAACATTTTCCTTGCTCCATTGTTCCGAATCAGTATTGCCAGATGAATCCTTCATTGAATCCAATCAAAATGTTTAATAATACGTATGTTTTTGGTTGTTTCTTTAAGGGTTTTTGGTTTTTGTTTTAGGGTTTTTGGATCCTTGAGAGACAAGATACGTAAGTAACACCTTTGAGATTGTTGATGAGTCTTATATTCATTATTGTCCTTTATGGTAGTTATACAAATGGTGTGTATAATGCTTGTCCTTTGTGGTCATTTTACTTAAGGTTAAAATTGTAATAAAAAATAAACTAATTAATGGTTTGCCTTGAGAGGAAAAGTGGTGTGTAAATAGAGCCTCCCGTGGACCTGTGGTTATGGAAGAAGCAAAATGACAAAATTAACCTTCTCTTGTTTGAAATTGTAGTTCACATAAAACCAATATTAAAGCTATATACTAAGAGGAGTTAGGGCTTGAATGAAAAATTGGCGCTTGATTTGGACTCATTTTTTTTTAAAATCAACCATGAGAAGGTGTTGGTGTATGGGATGGTAATTGGTGGCTTGGTGGCGAGTGTTGACGAGTCTGGTAATGGTGGTGGGTTTGGTAGAGAGAAAAAGTGAAAAGTGGTGGGGGTGGGGTGGGGTGGGGTGGGTGTAGTGTTGAGTGGTGATGACCATCTTGTGATGGGTTTTGCTATGTAGATATGTTCATACAATGATGTCTTGCAAAATTACCGGAATCTTAATTCAACAAAGCTTTATCCTAACAATGCGGCTAACTTAAAAATCCTGTTTTCGAACTCCAGTCCATCTATGGACATTTTTTGGGCTAAATTATGGGTTCAATATGTTTATTTCACTGCCATAACCTATACCTTCTTGTTCATTTTCCCTCTTCCTTGCAGCACCTTTATGGAAATTAATGGACATATTTTAATGCAGCATTCGTTCTCTTCCTTGCAAATTTATTTGCCTGAGTTCCCTTGAGACACTGCCGTCTTATCATGCTAAGTACTTGATTTCCTCGAAGCCATCATCTTCTCTTTGATTTTTCTTTTCAACTACTACCTCAATTTAGGTTTATTTACAAGAATTATTGAGGTTAACTTGGAGAGGCCTGGAGCAAAAAATTCCATTGGGAAGGACATGCTGAGATGATTGCAGCACAGCTTTGAAGCTATAAATAGGGATTCTAGTGCAAATATTTTAATGATCAGTAGTTCAGTTCCCAGAGTGTTCTGCGCAGGTGCTGATTTGAAGGTAGTATGTGATCTCTGATTTTTTAATTAAGTTAGCAGATATGATTATAGTTACAGACTTACAGGTAATATTTACTTATTGAATAGAATGAAGGATATACAATATGCACTATAATAAAGGACTTGTTTGGATGTGATGTGTCAAAGAGTTGTACAATTCTAAAAAATATAAAATAATAGTGTTTGTCCGGTTCTAAAGATAAAATAAAATAATAGGACATGTTTGGACGTAATGTGTCAAAGAGTGTTTGACAAGTGTCGGTGTCTTTAACATGGAAACGGCACTTTCATAGAAGTATTTGTGCTTCTTGGACTGAAAAAAAAGAAGAAGATTCCTTCTATCAACTAATAATAAGCATAATCCTCGGTCCCTCAGTCTTCCATCCTTTCATGATATGGTATAAGTTTTCTAATTCCACCGAAATTCTATCCTTCATGATATAGCATCAGTTTCCTTTTAGACATGTGCTATTTGTAAAACTAAAGTCGAACCTCTAGTTCATGATCAAACCAAGATTGTTCGGACAGCTACGGCTAAATGTGACTAATTTCACCAATTTTGGTTCGTTTGGCCGGAAACAATCTAGCAAACTTGACTTGTTTTGCCATTTCAGCCTTGGTTGGCCAAACAAAGCTTGAAAGCAAAAAAAAAAAAGAAAAAAAAAGAAAAGGAAAATGAAAAAGAATAAGGTCGTCCCACTATTTTCGTCCTTAGTAGTGGTGGTGAAAGAAATAGAAGTGAGAAGGGGGGGAAGGGGAGAGAAAAAAAGGAGAGAGGAAGATGTGGGTGTAAGAGATGGTGGGAGGTTAGGAATGGGGATATGTTTGGAATTATAAGGGGTGTAAAGAGTTCAAATGAAAATTTTAAAATTTTGAAGTGAGTGTGACAAGAAAATGGGTTTAAGGAGTTAAATTTGTTGCTAAATGGAAGCTCCCTTAAAAATTTTATCCTATATTTTCCCTCCCCTTAGTCATACACCATTTGTCAGGTGTTTGTCACCTACTTAGGATGGATGGGCATGTGATATCAATCAGTTGGTAGTTCTAAGTGTTTTTCCTTCACATTTAACTTCCACTTTCGCCCCTCCGTTGATTAAACCATTTTGTTTTCAATTTTCAGTTTATATTTACAAAAATTTTAAAAACTATCATAAAAACTTGTTTAGTAAATTTTTTGGTTTATAAACCAGTGGTCTCAGTTTGTAAATTTGATAAAAAAATTGTTAACTCAAAAACTGAGTTTACGTTGGTTTTTAAACACACCACAAATGCGGAGCTACAGTAATTTTGGGTGTGCATAACACAAACCATGGTTCGAATCTGCGTTGGAGCAAGCAATGTTTTGAAAATCGGACCGGTGAACAAACCAGAAAAGGGACCGGGTGAACGGGTCACCAATTCAACCGTAGGGTCGAAGCAGTCAAACCGTGACGTCATAATTAATAATATATAATTATAAATTGTAAATAAATAAAAATATATATAAATGCTCAAATAAAAATAAAAATTGTTGCATAGTATTTATTAATAATATTTAATAAAGTCATAATTGATAAGAAAAAGTCACTTGTTTTAAAGAAATTAAATTTTTTTAACATTTCCTCCAAACAAATTGATTGAATGCTAGATTTAATTTTGGAGGGAAATGAAATTTCAACTCTCCCTCCAATCAATATGATTTAAATAATTTGATTGAATCCCATATAGAATTTTGTAGGTTCTTTTTGAAAAATCTTTTCTTATAAATACCAATAGACTTTCATAATCTCTCTAAGCTTCCAATGAGACTCCTCTCATGAGGAGACTGTAGAAGTAAGAGTTTTTAGTTAAAATTTTAAAATATATATATATATATATAAGAAAGAAAGAAAGAAAGAATGAAAAGAGATCTGCTGACTGAGTTTGCGAGGTCAGTGTTTGGATTGTGAACTGAGATCGATTTCAGTCTTTCTTCTTGTTTAGCTCTTCAGCGGCGGCAGCGAAGAACAACGGAGGAGGTCTTGCCGCCCTCTTCTTCTTCGCTGATCTCTCTCTCTCTCTCTCTCTCTCTCTCTCTCTAGGTTTTCAAACACTCTCTATATTTGGCTTTACTGCTCCACATGGTTGATGGTGATATTATTGTTATGGTTTGTATGTTAGCTGTTATGAACATTATTAATGTGGTTATTAAATTTATCTATGTTTGGTATTATATTAATATGGTTATTATGGATGCTTATTATAATGTGTATGATCCTATTGTCATAAATAATAAAAAATAAATATAAATATTTTCGGCCTTAACAAATATGTTTTTTAGTTTATATTTTTAAAATTTTTCGAACATTTTGTCCAAACCAAACATATTTGTAGTTTATGTTTTTTTAAAAATAAACAAAAATCAATTTATAACATTTTTGTATACATAAACAAAAAAACGTAAATGTTACCAAACGCTACCTTAGTAATGTATTTATTTTTTTATATTTTTTCATTCCTTAACTTTGTACCCCTAGACAATGTTTTCAAGGGGAGAGAAGGAGTGAAATTTTTTGCCTCCACTACCATTTCTTGTTCTTGTTCCTCAATTTACATTGGATATCATCTATTTGTTATTCTAGGAAGATCTATGTTACACGGACTTGTATGCGTTTATCGGGTAAGGGAGCCTTTGGGTTCATCAAGCTTCTAATTGAAGGATATGTGGACTTGGCAAAAAAGGATTGTACTTTTTATATTTTTAATCCTTTTTTGGATAAAAAAGCACCTTACTTGTTTTATAGTAATTATGCAACAAAAAATACAAATAATTATAACGTTAAATACAATTATATAAACAAGTTAAATTGATGGATGTTCTTGCTAAGCGCATATTTGATAGAAAGTATGAGGCACATATCCTAAAACCTTATCCTGGTGTCAAGTGTCCAACATTGGTACCTGATTTATTTTGAAGAGTCCGTGTAACATATAGGAAGAAGATAATTTTACTGATTTCTACGAAGGAAAGGAAGACTTTCAATTTCATTACAAGAATATTGCAAAAATCATTAGTGTTCCATGAATATGACTCAAACATCACTGAGATGAAATATTCATGCTTGTTTGATAAAATTGCAGTTGCTTAAAACAGTTAAATGAAAGTGAAGGCCAATCTGGACATATATACCATATTGAGGCCATCCCTACAATTCAAGTAAGCTTCGCAGAAAGTAACGAATGTACTCGGACTAATGAGTAGGCACTTGGGCAGCTACAAATTGGTATTCACCACACTGATCATGTAAACGTGTAAGGGCAGATGAGTGATTAACAACAGGTTGCATGTTGAATGATCAAAAGTCCAATCTACTACATAGTAGACACAAGTCATAGAATAAGAATTCAAGAATACGCAATATCTTATTTTCTCTGGCTCGCATAAGAGATACTTTGTATTGAGCATTAAATATAGATGCTCTTTTTTTAAGCTTTTTGTGACGGCCGGGTTCCTTCCCTCTCTTTCTTTCCTTTTTCGCTTCGTCCTCTATTTGCCTTTATTGGATTTGAAATGTCCGGGATGGTTCCCTAGTTTGGAGTTCTAGTGTTTTTCTTTTCGGTGTTAAATTTCGCTTGTTCCGGAGGATGCGCGGGTGAGTCTGGAGTGCCGGAAGCGAATCAAAATTCTTGGGTGGCTAGGCTTGGGCCGCATGTGCGGGGCCCTAGGCCGCACGTGCGGGGCTGGGCCGCTCGAGCGGTGGGCTAGGGCGCTCGAGCGGTGGAGGCTTAGACCCAGAAAATTCGATTCTGCCTAGAGCGCACGAGCGGAGAAAATGGACCACACGAGCGGTCAAGGTGGGGCGCTCGAGCGGTGGAGAAGGCCGCACGAGCGGCCACCTGGGCAGTCCATGCCCTGTTTTCTTATAACATTTTGGTCCGAATGTCTCACCCATTATACACATATCTCTCTCTCTAAACCCTATATTTCTCTCCCTTCTCTCTAGAAAACTTCCTCAAGCCTCAAAACACTTTGATTTTACAAATTTTTGGGTCAAGATCTCCATCTCCTTCCTTCAAATCTTGAATATCCAAAGTTAGGGCTTCACTTGGGTGGTGGAGATCCGAAATTTCTCTCATCTTTGAGGCTAGGGTTTCATCTCTCCTTTCATCAACAAGCTTGAGGTAGGGATTTCTTGAGTTATATATACTAGTTTTGCTATTTGTTGTTGATTTAAAAGTGTTCTTGAGTTTGTGTTGATTTTATTGGTTTTGATTCAAAATGTAGAGAGAGCTTTGAATGTGGGTTTATATCTCAACCTTTTTCTATTACCTTGAGGGTTTTCTTTTATTAAACTCATGAAAAATGGTGTGATGGAGTTCCTCTTAGAAAATGATGATAGTTTGTTAATGATGAAAACCCTAGAAATTGGGGATTTTTGGTAAAATGGAAAATGTCTTTGAAATTACTTATTTTCTTGTGTTAAAAGGATAAATGAGAGGTGTTTCATCAATGTTTAACAAGATGGCAATTTTCTTGATGTATGAGAAGGAGGTGCTATTTAAATATTATTGCTAATACTTGAATAAGCAAGCTTGTGCGTGATAAATGGTTGGATATCATAAATGGTGGAAAAATTGTAGACATCGGGGATTTATATTTGAAATATGTCACTTGTAGACATGGAGAGACTAATTTGTTAGGTCATGTGAAAAGAGAATTGTGGTAACATGTTGATGACACATGTTAATTTGGTGGATGAACATTGAAAGGAGAATATGAGAATGTAAATGTTGGCATTGTTGTAGAGATTCAAAATGGAGAAATGTTATGAGGTATGGAAAAGATTATTGCATTGCATATTACTTCATTTATCATCGTGCATTGTGAATCTAAATTGAAGAGATAATCATGACGAAAAATGTTATTGTGATGAGAACTAATGGAAATGTGTATGGGGTAAATACGTTGGTAAGTCCGGATAGGGGGTGTAGATGAATTTGATAAATTGGCCTAAGTGTCCAGGGTGAAAGACCCGAAAGCTACGCAGATAGGTGTCGAGCCTTCCGGTTAATACCGGTAAAAATGACAGTTTGGTAGTACTCGTAGAGTCTACTTGTAGACACCAGTCTAGGGATTACCAGTGTCGTATTTACCGCCCCTGTTGATTTAAATATTGAAAGTTTGAAATTGATGAGATTGCATAACATTATTGAGAACATGGTGATTTCAAAATAGTGCATTGAATATTATTGAGAACATGGTAATTTTGAAACAGTGCATTGAAATAAAATTTTCCTTCAATATTGGCACTTGCATGGCATTACATATGCATTTTTTTTACGTTGATGGTATTGGCATAACTGTATATACTTTGTGAGGAATCTCTACTGGGCTTTATGCTCACCCCTATGGGATTTGGTGTAGGTATAGATGTGGTGATCCCGCCAAGCTAAGGGCGTGGAAATGTTTTGAAGAAGAGTAGTTTAACTCTTATGTTGTCGTGATATTTTTGTAAGCCAAGGGCTAATGTGTCTAGGTCCGAGAGACCATTATGTGTAACCGGACTATTGCCTTGGAACTTGTAAGCCCTTGAGGGCCTTATTCGTTGTGATTTAATGATTTCTTTTACATGCAATAGATTCTTGTACTAGTATGTAAATAAAGGTATAATGGCATGTGTGAATACATTAGTAAGCATTTGGAACCATGTAAATGATTTTAGTTAATATCTCATTTTAGAAGTGGGTTGATGTAATAGTTATGTGGGATTATTTTTTTGGGGCGTGACACTTTTACCCTTCCTAAACCTTATGAATTTTCTACCAGCCCACCATCATACAATAACTTCTTGTTTTGTTTCTATAACTGGATTCTGTGATGTTGATTTTGCCTTTTAACTACTTCATTAAAAACATGGTATGCTTTCATGAATGGTGTTCTCCTAATATAATTTGCTAGGAAGCACTGATACCTCAAATAGGTTGAAGTATCCATATCTGGTACTTATCCCTCAATAAAATATTAATAAAATAACCTTGATTACCATGGGTAGGAAGGACTCGCTTAGTATTGTTACACAGAAGAATGCACGTGTGGAAGAGAAATACGAAGGGCGCGGAGAGAGAGAATTTATGGCTCTGTTTGGTTGTGATTTGTGATCAATTTTGTACGCGTGTTTTTCAATATGATGTTTGGTTATGCGTTTGAAATTAATTTTCACGAGCTCTGCAGAGAGCTCTCTGCAGAGAGCTCTGTGCATCAGCCGTTGTTTGGTGAAAATTTTGCAAACGGGGACTACCACCCGGTCGTCCCTATGGACTACCACCCGGACGTCCTTGAGGACATCCACCCGGATGTCCTCTACTGTACAGAAATTTATTTATTTATTTATTTTTTTTTTTGCAATTGACTTATATAATTGGGAAAAATATTTTCTGAAAATTTTTAAATTTTTTATGTGCTTTAAAATAATTTTGAATTGTATGTTTAGTTATGAGTTGTAAATTTTTGTATCACATATCAAATGTCACATCAACAATTCCCCACTCAAATCAAACCTCTTTTCCAAAACTATTTTCAAAACTCTTTACCAAACAAATTTTCTACACTCAAATCATAATTCTACAACACACAAACACAAAATACAATTCATACTCTCAAATCACATTTACAAAACACAACCAAACGCAACCTATGAGTTTTGAGGGCAACTTATCTGCTACTGTCATGAGTGCTTTCGAACTGGCTTTTCTATGTGGCCAGGTGGTGCATATTTTGTGATTTTTGGAGTCATTTCAACATGACTTCAGCTAAAAGAAAGAAAGAAAAGTTTGGTTGTTTTATTGACCCACTTCTTTAACTGTTAAAATTAAATAATAATTTGAAATTGTAATTATCATAACTATATAATAAAAACATTAAATAATTTTTTGTTATTGACATATTCTTGTCGTATCCATATATTAGTTTTCTAAATATTGACGCATCACCGTATCTGTGTCATATCATCCCCATTTCCCGTATCTGTTATCTGTGCTTCCTAGATAATTTGGGAAATGTTCTGTTTGTCAATTTAACCCTCTGCAATTTGTCTACTAGTTTGATACAATAGTCTATGTTTGTTTGTTTATTTATTTTTAATGTTAGATACTGATCTTATGCTTTTAATATTTGATGTATTAATTGTAAAAATAATTCATGTGTTGATTGTATTTCTCGGGACCATAGTTGTTTAACAGCTGGTTTACTTCCATAACAGTGCTTTTGCTGTAAATTGGATTGGTAGGAACGGAAGACAATGAGTTCATCTGAGGTTCAAGCTTTCATGAACTCTTTGCGCTCCACTTTCTCATACTTGGAGGTTTGTCCTCTTCATTCTTTTACATTTTTTTAAACAGATACTTATCTTCTAACCAGCTTGAAGGCACAAATAGAAGGAACCTCACTCATTTGTGAACTTGACATCATTCATTTATGAATTTTTTTATTATTATTGTTCATAAATATGAGTTTTATGCATGCTTTTCTTATTAGAACTCTTAACCAAAATTGACAAATACTTCGGGCGCTTCATATCCCTACTATAGCTGTTATTGAAGGTGCAGCATTGGGTGGCGGATTGGAAATGGCTCTATCTTGTGATCTTCGGATTTGTGGTAATTCTGTATTTGATGCTTCAAAGTTTATTTGATTCTCTATGAATGTTTCATTTTTTCTTTTAATAAGCTTTTCAGAAGTTGATGGTTTCACTATAAATTACTCAGGAGAAGATGCTGTGTTGGGCTTGCCTGAAACGGGCCTTGCTATAATATCTGGGTATGTCTATAATCTCAATTAAAATTTTGTAATCTTTGTTATGTTGATTTTTTGATTGGGAACTACCTCAATCTTGCTGGTTAGGGATTATGCAATTCAGTTTTAACTTACCTTAGATCTTTTATATATTGACTTTTGGCATGCCTATAATTGATGGAGAATTGTAGCATCATACCAGCTCAATATTGCCTGTTAGTAGGATGTTGCAGCTCATGTATTTATCTATTTTTTTGAACACTACTTATATCCAACCTTCTTTAGCATGAATAATAAGTTTCCAGCAAAGTATTCATGCTTGATCAGATGACCTTATTATGGAATTTTAACCTTCTGCAGGGCAGGTGGGACCCAATGGCTTCCTAGGTTGGTTGGAAGATCGGTGGCGAAAGAACTTATATTTTGTGGTCAGAAAGTTGGTGGCAGAGATGCAGTTTCAATGGGTATGTTTGTTTGGGAGCTGCTCCAATTTTAACTTTCTTTAGTCATCACTGAGCAACAAAGGTGCATTGATGCAGGCCTTGTCAATCACTGTGTTCCTGCTGGTGAAGCTCATTTAAAGGCACTTGAAATTGCTCGGAATATCAATCAGAAGGTACAAGTCTGTATGTCTCCAGACTCTTCTAGATACAACTGGGGTGCCATGTGCGATGCATGTGAGCCTTACATCATACAGTTTTTCCCTTTAGGGTTATTTGCAGTTATGTTGATTCTTAAAATTTCCTGGTATCAGCAGTTATCTTTTACCTGTCAGACTTTGCAAAGTGGCAGTATACATTGCATCCCTTGTAAGACCAAAACTGCTCCCATTTCAAAGGCAATATCAGACAAACCCTGTGTTGGCTAAGTAAGATGAGATTGGATGAGTATATCATGTCTCGAATAATGGTATGGGTTATAATGGTCTCAAAATAAAAAGATAAATACTGTATTTACTGCACAGGATGGTTTTATTTGAATCCCTCACACAGGATGGTTTTTTTATCTTGTAAGGAGTGTCCTCACAATGTGCTATAATGATGATTCACAAGGTTGTTGCATTCTCTAGTGTGTATCGAAGTGGTTATTATTTATGTGTATTTGTGAAGAAGCATTGCTTGGAATCTAAGAAGTACAGACACGGGACATGACGATTTCAAAAAATTGGGGACACGGACACGGACACGGCAATAAAATATATTTTCGTATATTTTTATTTGCCATCCAGATTAATATTACATCCACAAACAATCAATATTAACAAAAACTAATTCTAACTTATTTATTTGTTTGTTTATTTATTTTTGTAAAAACACTTTTAAATTAACACTTACAGTTTATATCATTTTTTAGGATGATCTATTAAGTATTTAAATCTAAGAAAAAAATAATAAATATTCAACTTTCAGCATTTATCAAAAGTAGTAAATAAAATGGGGGAAAAGACAATTTGGCATATCCCTAATGTGTCCTCGAAGTGTTCCTTGAAAATAAATTAGTTAAATAAGGGTACACGCCATGTAGTGTGTCCCATACGTGTCCGACACGGATATGACACTTGTTTTGAAGTGTCGATGCTTCATAGATTGGAATTCTTGTTCGTTCAAGAAGTCTTCCATGTGATGTGGGAGTCCTTACTTACCAGAACCATCCATTTCTGGGATTAAGATATGGATTCACAACATAAACCTTAACAAAAGTGCTAGTCATTTTTTTTAATGATAGTTGGAAGTTAGACTTGGACTTCACATACATGTGTGGTTATACTTACGAAATCAGATTTTCTTTGTCAATCTGTGGTCCGTTGCAAATATACAATAGTAGAATATGTCAAGTGTATATTTTATATATTGTATTATACATGATAATCGAAAACTTTTTGATAAATTCTTCAAGAATTCTTAGGTGCCTTTTAGCAAGATTTACAGTTAATTGTTTTAGTTTATAGAAAACACTAAACATGTTTATGTTTGTTTTGGATAAAAATAGAAACAAAAAATATATTTGGTACTCAAGTATTTTAAAATTTTGTTTTGAAAACAAGTGAAAGATGTGTTCGTTGATGGTTGGAGATGGTGGCCAAAGGTGGTTGCCGGCTGCGTAAGGTGGTGGCCGAAGGTGGTTGCCACTAGTGGGAGGTGGTTGGTAGTGTGGTTGTCGGAATGGGTGGGAGAAAGAGGAAGAAATGGGGGAGAAAAGAAAAGTGAAACTAAACTTTTTCGTATTTACAAATTTTTTTACAATTCTTTGGAAACGGAAATAGAAACCAAATGAGTTTCTGTTTACAATTTTCAAAATTTTTATAAATATAAACAGAAAACTGTAAATATAGCATTACCAAAGAGGCCCTTAGTGTTCTGCTCAAAATTAGTAGTCTCTGAGCAATCATCAGTTTTGGTTCAGGGCTTAGTCAAGTTTGACTAGGCTTTGTTTGAGGTGTAAGGCTCAATCACGCTTGAGTGTAAGTTCAGTAGGTTTGACTAGAAATTTGATTATATGGGTTTCTGCCTCAGCTTTGATTTAGAAAGAGAGGGAATCGCCCAAGACATGAAAGGTTGTGATGCAGCACTGGCACAGGAGACGGAGAAAAGGAAAAGAACACAATACCAATCAATATATCAGTTAATCAATATTCATGTAAACTCTGCAAAACTCTTACATAAAAGTCATATGTATAGGTAAATCAAACTAATCTTATGAGGAAACAAATACAAACTAAGAAATAAATCCTAAACTTTCAAAAAAAAAAAAAAAAAAAAAAACAACGCCCAATTAGTACACATTAATGTGTGTTTGGGAGAGGAAAGATTGAGTACACACCTAACCTTTGGCATAATGCACAAAGTTTCAACTTCCTAAATAAATTAAACTCCTAAATAAATAAAATTCCAAATCTTCAATATTTTCTTATTCAATTTGTTTGCTTTCCCCATCAGGTGGTTGGTCGATCAACCTTTATATACGCTTAAAATTTCTTATTTTCACAAAATAAACCTACTATTTTGTGTTGTATTTAAAAAAATACATTTTATTTCTTCTATTGGCCCCTATCTAGTAATTTAACAAATGCATCCATCATATTCGAGATTCTGAATGTATCCTATTTCTATCTAGTCCTGAAAAACTAATTCAATAATTTTCTAATACATATAACACATCCAATGCATATTGGATTGTGTCCGACATATATTGGTTTCTGATACATATCCAATTCAAACATGGCATCAGTGGTTCGTAACTCTCAATCTTTGACTCAGGCATAGGTTATTACACCTCACAAGATCAATTCAATCCTCTGATGATTAATATTATTTGCGTCACTGTGCGGTGTATATATTAAAATAAAAGAAGATTTTTGGCTGTTGTAAAATCAAGTACTGGCCAAATTCTCCTTTTTATATACTAATGATCAACTGTAAGTGGATTTCAGCTAGTAATAATGGATTTTAACCCCCGCAAAAGAGAAGATATGTTAAATTTACTTCTTTGGGGAAAAATACTTGTTCTTACACTCGCATGCTGCACATTGATAAGAACACATCATGTTCTTCTCAGGGTCCATTGGCATTAAGGATGGCAAAGCGAGCTATTAATGAGGGGCTTGAGGTAGATATGGCATCAGCTTTGGCATTGGAAGAAGAGTGCTACGAACAGCTTTTGAACACAAAAGATCGCTTAGAAGGCTTGGAAGCATTTGCTGAGAAGCGAACTGCTAAATATACAGGTGAATGAAAAAGAACATAACCTAATAACTTGCTTCTAGTGCTTTTGGTCCCTTGTGCCTAATATTATCTATTATCATTTATCATTTGAACTTGAGAGGACCGAAATGCTGGCAGGCTCTAATTTATAAGTTAACGAGTTAACAATTTTTGTATCTTTCAATCATGTGGTGAGGATATTTGGGATTTTGGACATGTACCATGATGTATCATTTGAGAAAGGCTACTTTATATTAGTAAAAGAGCTTCTTTATAGACCTTTCACATTGATGGAGGATTCATTTAGGGGATATATAAATATTGCTAACCAACTCATACTAGATTGTCAGTTTTTAAAGGTTACTTGCATTTTAGCTCTACTGTTTGGAACTGAAAGAGAATAAAACAATCTGTATTGTCTGATATTATAGTATTAAGAAAAATAAAATAGTTGCAGCCATATGCATACTATTTTATTAAGGATTAGTACAGCCTAATCCTTGTTGCGATTTGGTTCTCTCTCTCTCTCTGTCTCTCTCCAATTCTGTGCTACTAATAAATGTTTGGTGTTTTTAATTTTTTGAGTTGTATTTTATGTCTAATGCCCCAATTTTATTACCACATGTATTTCATTACCTTGTTATCTCATACACTTCGAGCTTCACACAATTAACAATTTTACCCATAAATAACATATCATTTTAATTGATGAATGTTCTTAATATATTTTAGTAGTTCTTATTTTGTTTATATGTAATTCAAGTGGTTGCTTCATCTCTTTTTACTTGCTGAAATTGTGGAGCCGGTTGGGGGGGGGGGGGGGGGGGGGGGTTGAATTGGACAAACCCTTAAAAACTTTTATCAACTTAAATTACCAATGTTGTTTATTTAGCCAATGTCAATACTTGATTCTATCAATCATGTTCACACACAAATCACATAGTGACTAAGAAGTATGGACACGTGACACGACATGGACATGCTGACATAGGCAATTTTAAAAGCTAATATGTTTTTTAATGAAGCATCATTCAAGTCGACTTTAGTTTCAAGGCTTGATTATAAAGACAAACTCTTCTTCAGTGGAAATGTAAAACTTGTGCATTGTATTAACATAACATCATTTAGAGGTTTTCATCTTGGTAGTTTGTTGGGTTGGGTTTATTTTTGTGTTCTTGACCTTATATAATTTGATTCTAGACTATAGACTAGATTAGCTATTGGGCTCAACTTATAGGACCCATAGACTTGGTTACCTGGGCTTTGTACATCTGCATGGTGTGCTTGTCAGTACACGAAAAATCATGTGTGTGTTTGAATGCTTGAGTACTGGTCGAACGAGAACATTGTAAAGTGTCATTGGTTTGGTCCACAACGTTGATTGTTTGAACACATTAGATGCTTGTTCAAACACTGAGCCAACTGGAATTGATTTTATTCTAATGAAGTACCATTTCCGTTTGAACGCAGATCATGTTCATTTGATTGGTGGCCCTTCTATTTTGTAATACACGGATTTCTATTTTACAATAGAAGCTTCTTCGTTTGAACAGTGCTTACCGTTCGAACGCATGTTACTTGATACATCTTGTTTTGCATGTTTGGAGCTGATTTCTTCAGAAATTTTAACTCCTTGGTCACTTAGGATTTCTCATTACTATATATTGAGATATATACATCTGTGTTTAGGTTACACTCGAGAAATAGTCTTCCTAAGAGAGCCCTGATATAGTTTATCTTCACTTCTTTCATAGGTTTGAGACACAGTTTGCATAGGTTGGATTGATCTTTCTGGTTCTAAATCTTGTGAGTGAAGAGTGTTGAATTGATTCCTTTGGTAGCTCTGCAATCATCTGGATTTAGTGCATGTTCATTGATCGAGCTTGTGGACTTGGAAGATCGTGTTTGTGTGGCTTGCATGGTTGGCGAAGATTTGAAGGTACAAGTGAGTCTTGGAGATGTGGGTAGCAGATTGAACTATGAGAACTGCTTTGGGTGTTGAGTGGGTAGGATATGTGCATCTGCTTTGGGTGTCGTGTAGGTAGGATATGTGCATCAATTGATCTTGGTAAGCATTATACTGCATTCTTTTACCAGTGAAGTTTGCGTCCAAGGTTTTTTTCCCTTGGGTTTGCGGTTTTTCCATGCAAGCTCTGGTTTTTCTCATGTGGTTGATTATAAATCATGTGATTATTTAGTGTTGGATAATTAATTGGGCTATCTGTTTAATCACCTGAATTAAAAGAATCTTTCCAGTATGTTTCACTTAAAAATAACAGAGGCTATTTTTTTGCACTTTGACTTGAAAACACTGTTTTTCAAACATGTTTTTTTGCTTCAGTGCAACTGAACGATGAACACGTGTTTACCACCCAATTGTCCAAAACTGGTCCAGGTCTAAAAAAATAAAAAAATAATAGGGCACGTTTTGGGCGTATCTGACATAGACACACCACTTTCTTAGAAGTGTTTGTGCTTCTTAGCATATATATGAAGGTGACATGATTTAATGTGAAAACCTTGAGAAAAACTCTCTCGAAGGAAAAAACAATGGACACATCCAACCCAATAAAATCTACTGTGGAATCAAAAGTTATGAGACTCTCAATGAAATGAATTACAACCCTTTACTCGGTTTTGAATCTCCTGTAATTGTAAAGCTCCTCACTTGTCCTCCACTGCATGTGGCTCTGATCCTCTCAGATGCTTTTGATTCAACAGTGATCCACATAGCTTATTGCTCCTATCTCCGTTCAACACAGCTCCATCACCAATGGCCAATGGTTGAGTATGTCATGCCAAAGTGTGGATTTTATGAAAAATAACTCTATCTAGAACATAATAAAGTGTAAAAGCTTGTGTGCTCTTGTTCCTAGATTGAAAGAAACATGGGTTTCTAGCATTATGCTTTTTTGAAGCTGAATAGGGTTGCTCTCTAACTCAAAAGGCTGCTAGGGTCATTTATGATGGTTTATATGAGTTTTGGAGAATAGAAACATGAACTAGGTAAAGTTCTGCGTGTGGAGCTTGTAGTATCTCTGCAGGCTATAGGACATTTGAGCAGGCTTTCGAGAGCTCTTTCAGGTGGAGCCCTCAAGACCACTGCAGGCCATCCCTCAGTCAGGCAGCCCTTCAAGCACACGTTACAAAATATTTGCCGTTTTGCATACAGTGCGCTCAAACGAATTTGATGTGCGCTCAAGCTTTTTTTTATTATTTTTTTATTTTATATATATTTTGAAAACCAAAATTTCATAAATCTGAAACAAGAAATTTGAACTTTAAACTAGGTCAATATTGTGCTTTTTCAAAATCGTGATGCAAGTGCTCTACCTTCAAGTGTAATGGAACGACATCTTACACAAACCACGAATCAAATCTCAAATAGCTCTTCACAATTCTTAACCTGACCTAGCTACCCTTACAACCATGCACAAATTGCAATACATTGACCCAACAGTTTTGTCTCACGGAAATTGCTAACTTAACTTAGATCCTATTACACTTGCAAGATGCAATATTTTTGTGCACTTGTCTATCCTTTCTCAGTATTTAAATTTATTGGCTGTTGTCTGAAAATATAGAAGGGAGTTTTTCTTTGTATATGACTATATGTTTTGTATTTTGGGGCCTTTCTTGTTTAGTGTCTCATCTCTAATACAACCAGTTCCCAAACCTGAAGAAAGTAGGGCTACTACAGGTGGATAAAAAAGACAATCATAGCATATGATCATCTAGAAGTTGGAATTTAGGCTTTTCAAGTTGAGTTGGTCACAAATAGAGCCATTGATTTGGTTTGCTTATCATCAGCAAGGGTTTATTACTTATTTCAAATCTTGGAAAGACAAAATTGGGGATGTATTAGATGGCCATGCATAGATGCAATGCAAGTATGTTAAGAAGCACGGATACGGACACGTGACACAATACGGACACGCAGATACATAAATTTTCAAATAATGCAGGACACGACAAGTTGGGGACACATTCAAAACATATATTTTTATTTTACGTATATTTTAAAATATTTAATATGTATTTTATGTCAAATATTTAATTTTATCAAATTTATCAACCTTAGTTATGTTATTTTAGTAAAAAAATTAAAAACTTTAATTTTTTTTGTTTGAAACAAATAGTACTTAGCATGTCCTTAGAGAGTCCTCAGCGTGTCCCTAGCGACGTGTCCCTAGCATTTCTCAACGTGTCTGAAGTGTCCCAGTGTGTTCGACTCTTTCCAGCTTGTCCGACACATGTCCGAAGTGTGTTCGTGTCCGACACGTGTCGAACACTTGTACGTGACCTCCATATAGGTGTCCATACTTCATAGCAAGTATGTATTATGAATAAGTTTGAAGTAAAAAGTGATGATGGGCCACAAATGCACCTTCAAATAATTTAAGATTAGGTATGTGAAGGTTAAAGCACGAAAATACATGCCAAAGGGAAAGAAGCAGGCACTAGTTTGATATTGTAAGCTCTTAAAATCTTGTTTATCAATTTATCTTAGTGAAAAGCTGTAATTTACACAGAGTAATGGAGAATGTAACAACCTCCCTTTGTGTCAATGCTTAGCAAATAATCTCTCTTTTACAGTAGCTGGCAATGGCAACTTGAATTTGATATTGGCATTGAAAGAAAAAGTTCATATGATTTTATAATGTAAACATGAATGAAGAAGAAAAATCCATTCTATCCAAATGTAAACTAATGCTTGTTTAATAATTCAAAACTACACAATTAAAATAATAAAATATATATTCTAACTTGTAAAGGCATCCGCTAATGAGCTTATTACCCGGTTCATGTTTTGAAACGTAATTAGCTCTATTCAGTGCCTCATACAAGGATGGAAAGAGAAAAGACAAGGGTCCTCGAATAGGTTAATTTTCTTTAAAAATTTAGTAACCCAGTTTAGTAGATTTTTAACCGTTGCTGGTATCTAAGAAGTACGGATATCTCTAAGAAGGTGATGTGTTTGTGTCGGACACCAACACTGTTCAGACACTTGTCCAATACTCTTTTTTTATGTGTTCGTCATTAAAAAAAAAAATCTTAATTTTGGATACATGTCCGACACTCAAATTTTGCAATGTGTTTGTCACTTGCCCATGTCTATCATTAAAAAATAAATATAAGACCAACACTTTTTAGACATTTGCTAACAAATGATTTTTGAAGTTTGAGAATTTGACATAAATATATCTTAATACTCTTAATAATTATTAAGAATAATCCTATACAAGTTTCACTTAAAATTAAATGAAACGACACGCTTGGGACGTGTTAAAGTTTTATATTTTTATAAATTTATTATACGTTATATATATGAATAATTTATTCAAAGATATAAAAAATAAAAAAATAATAAAAAATGTTGAGCAACACATTTTTTACATTAAAAGTCTATATATTTCATAAATTAAACATCAAGATATCATTCACATAGTAATTACATTCTAAACAATACAAAACAATTATATAACATCGTATATTCTCCATTCATCTTATAAATGTTTCAAAACATATTTAGAATACGTAAGTTATGTTATGAAGAATGGAGAATATTGTTATAATAAAAGGATTCATCATATTCGCAAAGTGTTGTAGAAGAGTTAGATGTTATGAATTTGATTTTTTAATTAGGAAACGTTGAAGAAGTGCCGGATACACTTTTAGGAGTGTCTAAAGAGTATCGTGTCAGACACGACATGCTTCCTTGGTGGAAGTGCTGGTGCTTCTTATTATATAACTACATAATATAACATCAATATGTAATTATTTGTGGTGTGTCAATACCGCGTCCATACTTTTTCAAAGTTTGTCATGTCGACATGTCTGTATTGCGTCATATTCGTGTCTTGTGTCCTGTGTCCATCTCTATGCTTCATAGGTTGGTATGATAATTCAAGTTTCCTAGAAATTAAGTGTAACTAGCCAACTATAGACAGACTCAAATCGCATTTATTTAGTACCAACCTTGAACATAACATAAAAATTATAATTGATTTAAATTCATCTTTTTTCCATATTAGTTATCATATCAATTATGAAAAGATGAGTTTTTAACCGTTTAATTAATTACCTCGTATTATGACAATCTATGGCCCCATTGCATAGCTAAGTGAATTAATGCCTAGTTGTTATCAATATTAAAGGTTGGGAGTTGTTGCATTTTGAAAGTGTTCCGCTCTTCCTTCTAGGGATAGACATGGTTGTTAGAATTGTACGATTCACGATTCGATATGAGTATCATAAAAAACGATTCGAATCGTGCTGTTGAATCGGAAATTGAGTGAATCGTACAATTCAATTTACGATTCACTATGATTTATTGCGATTCTCTACGATTCAGTTCTATTTCTATTTTTGCTTATATAATGTATGAAATGAGGTCATTTTTGCCAAACTATGAAGATATATAGAAGAGATTAATTAGTTATATTGATATATGTAATTTTATGTATATATATACATGTATATAATTTAGTCATATTGATAATTTGCTTTATTTTAAACACCTTATATATTTTATATATATATATATAAATATATAGAATTATATATCATATTAAATAAAATGAATCTTATGAAACAATTTACTATTTAGCAAAACCATTCATGATTCAATCGTGATTTGACAACAATGCTTTGTGGTTACAAATTTGATGATGGTGGGAACAGGCTTTTATTGACTGGCTTTAATTTTCTATTTTGTAAATCTCATTAGCTTAGATTTCTCATAATTATCTCCTATCCTGGTTGTGCACTTTAAGAAACACCAAATTAACCCCACTTGCCTTCTTTAAATTGAGAGCGGTTCTTTGTTTTGCCTCATGAGTCTTTTTCGATACTGAATACAGCTCATGCCAGTCAAAGTAACAAAGGGATGCCTTGGATGTTCCCCCACGGAGATTTAAGGGTGTTCTGCAGCAGAAATGTGCGTCGGATCTTTGTCTAGGGAACTTTATGCTGCAGAGTGACACAGCTAAGGTTTGTGATGTTGTTGTGTCAAGGTGAAGCTTGACAGCCCTGCTGTAACTTCTCAACAACTAATCTGATTGTGCAAGAATAGGGCTTTTGATCCCTTCACTCTGTTGAAGAGATCTTCCAAATCATTTTTCAAAAAAAAGAAAAAAAAGAAGAGATCTTCCAAATCCTTGAATTCCAAAATGGTTCGGTATACTGGGGAGGGCAGTGAAGCAAGACACCTGTTGAATGACAGGGAGATCTCTTGCCAAGAACTCTTTCGCAAAAAACTGACACCAAGCGATGTCAGTGGGCTGAACAGGCTTCTCATTCCGAAAAAATATGCTGTCGTGCATTTCCCTCCTGTGAGAAACATTCATGCACAGGGCATTTCAAATAGACGTCAGGTGGTGGACATCCCAATAAAGTTAAAGGATAAACGTTTCAAGACATGGAACTTTAGGTATTGTTTTTGGAAAAGTAGTCAGAGTTTTGTGATTACAAAAGGCTGGAAAGAATTTGTTAAGGAGGCAAGATTGAAGCCAAAGGACGTTGTTATCTTTTATGGTCCTCGAGAGGGGAAACTGGCTTCTATAATTGGTGTAGAGTGTAATGACAGTGGAACAAGTGGTGGGTTACTTGGAAGTCATGTGGGCCTGCAGCCTGATCTGCAATGTGATTTTGAAGATCAAGATGGTGAGGATGAAAGGGGTGGAAACGAGATGAAAAAGGGGTTTAAACTTTTTGGTGTAGAGATCAAGGTGGGCGGCGGAAATGGAAATGGAGTGTGAACTCTCTATTGTGGTGTCTAGTAGCTGAAAACACCAAACTATCACCCTTTCAAGGTGTTCTAGTAATAAATGTCTATTGGAGTCTAGTTTTCTTTTTCTATTCCTAAGTGGTAGATGTGTCTAATCGAGTGAGATCATGTAAGTCAACCTTAATGCCTATTTTATCAGAAGAATGTTTCTATTTCTCTTGCAGAATCATCATTATCTCAATGCCTATTTTGTCACAAGTGAATGTGCCTATATTGAAACATTATTTGTTAATTGTTTGACATACAAGTTTACATGAAGGGAAATTCCAAATTGGATGAATGAAGTAGAACCAAATCTTTCTTTTATTAGATTTCTATGTTTACCAAGAACTTCATGAGATGCACATAATTTTTGTAAAAGATTATTTAAACCTAATAACTTGCAAAATTACAACAATTTCAGCCCTTGAAAGTAGCAAACTGCCTAATAAAGTTGGGCAAATGAAAAATAGATCACTGTTTTAACACAAAAAAAAACCTAAAAAAGAGGAAGAATCACTAAAACAAGATCTAAGCAGGCAAGGAAGGAGAGGCTAGAAAAGGCAAGGGAAGGGGCTCTCCAGCTCTAGGAAGATTGTGTTTAGGATCTGGTAATCTAAGCCTTGCTTCTTTTGGTCAGCTCGTGTTATAGCCTGTGCTTTTAGTTTGTGTTTGCTTTATGCTATCAACATTTACCTGCGATGAACATTGCTGTGGTACTTGATTGTTGAATCTTCATTTGAGTTCATGTTACGATCTGGGTGATCTGGATATGAGGGAAGGGGTACTTGAATGAGTAGCCAGGGCCATACTACAATGAAAATACTCAAATGCATATTACAATGTGTTCTTGTGATTTTGCAGCACTCTAATAAGATCTACTTCTTTGGACATCATAATGGGTAGTATATACTTGATTTGTCATGCTTTATGTGAACTTGCCATATAATCCCAAATTATAGATTTCTTGTAAGATATTGCTTTGAAGGCTTCTTGTACTCCCTAGAGTTCAACTTCATGCTTCTCTTTGAGTTCAATTTTTCATTTCAAGTTAATATATAATGTTGTTCTGTTAAAATGTGAAGTTGCTACATAATCCCAAACGGTAGATTTCTTGTAAGATATATTGCATTGACGGCTGGTAGTCTCTAGAGTTCAACTGCATGCTTTTCTTCAAGTTCAGTTTTTTTCATTTCAAGTAAATATGAAATTTTTGTTATACTAAAATGTGAACTGGCTGCATCATCCCGAATTGTAGATTTCTTATAACATACTCTCTAGAGTTCACTGCATGCTTTTCTTTGAGTTCAGTTTTAAGGTACTTGCATTATCTTGGATGAGGTGATACTGGAGATCTCCGCGGACATCTTTTGTAACTGGTTATTTTTCTGTGTTTCTTTGTGCAATTTTATTGTTTTTGTATTTGGTTTATTTTTTCGTGCTATTAATTCCTTTTTATTGTTCTGGATCTGTATTTGGCTCAGTATATGTTTACTCATTGGCAGGTTTAAGGATTTTCATTCAGATTAAGGGCCCCAAAATTAGCTTTAGAAAATGAGACAAGTAGTTCTACCTGAAACATTTGATGTTTCCAATTTAGTGATTTTTCCTCATTTTTGAGCTAAAACCTTGCTTTGAAAATGACTGTTAATGGTGGTCTAAGAGGAAGAACCATCTTCGGCTAGTACTCCAGCCTTTAATGGCAGGCGGTATTGCTCTCTTGATTCTCTTTGTAGCCATCATTGTCCACTTTGCCAACCACAATGTCGCTATATCTCTTTGTAGCCATCATTGTCGACCTTGCCAACCACAATTGAATGACTTCATATAGAGGATCCATTGATGGTGGCTGAGGCCAAATCCGAAGCCTAGGCCATAGAATTTGAGTGGAAAATGATTTATGTATATATATTCACATCTACATATATTTAGAATTGAGGTAGTAGCAACTTTGCATTATACCACATTATAGGTTATCTTTGTGTTTTCTTATGTATCTGTATGCGGTGTTGTGTTTATTTTATGACAATTTATTGTGAATAAATCTTTTTAATCTTCTAAGGGTCATTAGGAAATATGTAATTCAGGATAGTTTTGTGGAAACACAAAATTACGTGGCAATAGGGCCATCATATTATTCAAACTATTAGTTGAATTGTAGACTATTATTAAACAAAATCATTATTGCAAAGTGATTATTGTGCTAGAATGTATATTTATTAAAAAGAGTTTTTAAGGGTTTAATTTTATTGGTGGCACAAATAAATAAATAAAAGGAGAACTAATATGTGCAACATATTATTCATTGATAGTGTTTATCAGTTCGTAAATATAACATATGTTACTATACTCACATATGTATTGAACTACAAGAATTTCAAATATACAATCTTTAATTTTTGAATAAACAATGTAGGGTTTGGCTAATGAGTGCCTTAAGGACATTGGTTAACAATGTTTAAATTGATTGTAGGTGACATGTTGCACGCACTCTCATACATTATGTATAAGCATTTCAAGCTTCTTACTTAACAATACCCAACAATGTATAATAAGAAGTATCTTCAAAGAAAATGTGACTCTCACAAATCTCCCACAATTCAACCACAATGATGCAATTTGACAAGTGTCTATTTTTGATTGGTTATACATTCAATTATATGGGACTCACCACTTTTGTCACATCATTGTGAATGCATTTGTGGATGCAAAATATGGGTCTCTAGCATTGTTGATCTTTAAATTTCAATAAAAATTTGATAAAATTATAGGTTGTCTAAATATGTTGCTTAATTTCTATAGAAAAATTTATTCTACATAAAATTTAATGTTATGACCTAACTTGGAGAAATTAAAGTTTGAGTTCTAAAATTGAAGTTAAAAAAAAAATAAAATAAAATAAAAAATAAAAAGAAGATGAAATTTAAGTCTAATCGTTCTTAAAGGTTAAACTAAAAGCAAAAATAAAATTCACATGAAACCAATTATGTCAAAAGAGATCCATGAATATAGCAATGGCTTATAAATTTTAACCATTTTGAATACACAATTATATTCGTGAAAGCATCTTCAATAATCTCTCGATTTTTCCTCCTCAGTTATAATAGAGAGCTAAAATTTTAAAATTTATGCTACAAATTCCTTATCTCACCCTCTATTATAAGGTGTTTAATTTTTACTCTCTAAGTAAAAACTCAGTCTATATCTTATAAATTATATTAGAGATTATATTAGAGATCATTGTTGGAGTACTAAATTTAATAAATAGCTCTCTATTTTGAAAATTAAGGTTTTCTTCTTATTGTAGAGAAATTTTAAGAACATTGTTGGAGATGCTCTAACAATGAGAAATATTATTTACATAGAAAATTTATGTATAAAATGCACATAAATTTTCACATTAAGGTGAGTTTCATATGAGTCTCACATGTGTACCATTACGTGAGAGCTTTTGTGCATGTTGTGCTCATATTTTATGTAGCATGGCTATCTAACAATGAAAAATGTTTGATACCTCCAAAGTTAGGAACGTTCATGACTCTCAAAATGATGTGAACCAATCATGTGTTTTTATTTTTTTATTTTTTTTTCTTTCCTTCCTGGACTAATCACGGTGAGTGGGGGTTGTGGGGGTTGTGTTTTTTGAGGGTCTGTAACATTGTTGATTTAACAATATTAATTTTATTAAGAGTAATGTTAGAGATTTCAAAAATTTTATTAAAATTTTTACCAAATGTCTTATATGGGTGGAGGACCCATACAATGTGGGTCTATGTGGGTCTCACACTCATGTGAGACATTTAGTAAAATTTTTGAAGTCTTTAACATTTTTTTTTCATTAATGCTTAAATCTCCACAAGTTTGATCATATATTTCTACAGTAATGCTATGTATCATGAAAAAAAATATCATGAAAATGATCATGAAAGATTCTGCACCATTAGATTACATATATAAGAAAACACTACACACTAATCAAGGGATGAAAAATCTTCATGAAATATTTCGTGACATTTTTTTTCATAATCCCTAATATTATTCATGTTTCTACCATTTTATCTTATTATATGATATGTTTGTTTAATTGTTAGCAGTACAGTGGAAGAGAAATACTATTTACATAGAAAATATGTGCATTAAATGCACAAAAGTTTTTACATGATGGTGGGTCTTACATAGATCCCATATGTGGGTTCCGCCTTTATGCAAGAATTTATGTGCATTTTGTGCACAGATTTTTTATATCAATGATTGAAACTCCTATTTTTTGGAGACCCTTATAATTCACTTTGGATTTTCACCATTGATGGTGTGAATCCCATACATCCATAAGTGGGTTCCATACATATATCAATAATGAAAATTCAAAGAGGATTGTGTGGGTCTTCAAAAAATAGGCATCTCAAGCATTTTTTTATTTTTTATGCATATAGCATTGATGTCTAACAATATTGATTTCATTAATGCTCAAGTCTCCACAAGCTTGACCATGTATTTCTATCATTTTATTATCTGATGTGTTGGTCTAAGTAGTGCATTGGAGATTTATATTGGGTGGATCTATAACATCAATATTGTGTTGACATGAGCTACAGGTCTTACTAGGGGTGGGGTCTACATGATATGGGACTCACATGTAGGATCCACTTTTTGTAAGAAATGTATTTTATTTTATATTGAACAATGCTATATACATCAATTAGTGTATTAATTGATGATGTGACATAATTTAAGAGATTTTTAATTTTTATAATTTGTATAATGAGTGGGGTCAATAATAATGTCATAATTAATGTTGGTACATGATACATGTAACACACCATTTTGTATTTGGTCCTATATTTGTGAGTGTTTTGTTTCAATTAACTACTTTACATTCAGTCAAATCATTATGTATAGAAATAATGTTATTGTATTTAAATTTCTTATTTAATGCTCGTAAATAATTACATTAATTATAATTTAATGAGTGTCTAAATATGCATAACCGTATAATAAATGTTCGGTTATGCATATTTAAACACTCATTAAATTATAATTAATGTAATTATTTACGAACATTAATTAAGAAATTGAATTTGAAATATAAGACATGAGTTATGCTAGGGACCCCAAATAAATTATCAAATTTTTTACCAAACCTCTCACATGGGTGTGAGACCCACACACATGTGATTTGTCTAGGTCCCACACCCATGTAGGAGGTTTGGTAGAAAATTTAATAATTTATTTGAGATTCATAACATTTTTCATAAGACATTGATTGGTATTACAACTCAAATACTTTTGAGTTTTTTAATTTTGTGTGTTTTTTCAACAAAAAAAAAAAAGTTTTTTTTTTTTTTTTTTTTTTTTTTGATGAACCTAATCTAGATTATATGTATTTAAAAACGTAAAATATTTATGAAAATTTTAAAAAAATGTTTACTAAAAAAATAAAAAACTGGCACATTTTCATATATATTTTTTCTTTTATTAGTGATTCTTTAAAAATTTTCTTCATAAATATTTAACTTTTTAGTTGTCTCTCTAGATTACATGCATTTAAATTATATATATAGAAATATAATAAGTATAAGATTTGATCTTATCAAAATAAAGAGAGAGAAAATGAGTCTTTAATTTTTATTTTATTTTATTTTTTTCAAAAATAACATATGAAGGAATTAGGCAATATACATCAGTAAAAGATTATTTTAGTTTTTAAATTTGTTATTTTAAACAACAACAACATCAATCAAAATATTATTACAATGATTAAAATAAAATTTAAATTCCATGTGCAAGGCATATGGACCACCACCACTGTATACAAAGAGAGACTAGAATTTAAAAAAAAAAAAAAAAAAAAATCACTAAAAAGAATTTAAAAAAATCACAATTTTAAAAACTAAACCAAACAAACTAATAATGCAACATTTATCACATTTCAACTACTAGGTTAAAGGTTCTACTTAGGTGACAAATAATCAACAATTGTACACATATTGGAAGTTTAGTGTTGTACATAATATTTACAAACTGATGAATGCTAATAAGTTTTCCACATTTCTTTGCAATTAAGTAATATTGAACTACTAAGCCAAACCTTATACTTTAGATGGCATACTAATACATGTGCTACAATGATTTTGCCTATAAATGTTTTATAATTAAACTAACAATTTGTTGATCAAAAAAATTAAACTAACAATTTGTATATGGTGATATTGTTTGGCAGCCTCAGGTATTGCCAATTAATTTTTGCAAGTTACACCGAAATTATTCCAAAGTAAATATTTTATAATGAAATTTAGAAGAACGATTTTATCCGTTCCTAGCAATTATTTTATTTTACTCACGAGAGTATTTAGAGTTTCGTCTTAACTAATCTCTCTAATACTTGTAGTCCTCCCATCCCACATACAGAGTCAAATGTTTGGAGGCAACAAACTTAATGTTTGATTCTATGACTTCCTAATTGGTTATAGCAAATTGACACTATTAGGCTTTGAATGATTGAACCTCAACTCTCTCTAACATAACAATTTCTCTCATTATAAAATTCCTACAAAATGCAAGGAGGTATCCATTATAAAGAAGCTCACTGGTACAATATTTATTATTTTATGTTCAAGCTTACAGATTACATTTGCATTAACTAACCCAATGAAGAAATGTGCCGAAAGACACATACATTAAGCGAAGACAAAAAATTAATTTTGATCATATACATACGATGGTGAGAATACTGTTTTATTCAAAATTTTCCACTCGTATTATTTATGATTGGTTCTGTATCCCTAAATTTGTTGATATGCATAAAAAACATTCATTTTTGTATTGTCTTGAAGAGCACCAATGCTCTATCAAAGTATTGGGCTTGCAACTTTATGGGCCAAGCATACAGCGAAGTGTGACTTAACCATCCCAACAACTATTTCAATTTGGTTTAATTTGATTTGATTTAGTTCGCCATCTAAATTTGAAGAATCCCACTAACATTAATTTTGCTATGGGCTCAATAGTAACCCAAATCGAACTAACTCATGTGCACGTATCACAAGAAAAATGGATGTGTTCGAGAATTTAAATTTTTTAAGTTTATTATAATCCTTGATTACAAGAAGTCAAATTTTAATGAAGGTACATTTGACGAAAAATTTTGGGATGAAAATAAAAGAAAATTGGGGTTAGGAAGATGGCACATATATGTACTAGGAATAATCCGTGCCTAAAGGCATTCTTCACAAAACTAAAGCATACATTTTAGTTTTATTATATGACTGCTTAAAAAAAAAAGTTTTGAAAACGTTCTATATATAACTCAGTCATAAATATTTCGTATCAATCATACATTTGCTATCAAAAAATGCTATGGAAACCTCAACACATCAAACAATACACACCAGTTAATGCTCTGCAATATAAAAAAATAATAATAAAAATTAAACAACAAATAATGTACACCAGCCAATGCTCTGTAATCCCAAAACATAAGAATAAAAATTGTGAGGTCCCGGGTATGTCATAACTTTATCTTTACTTTAATTTCGTTTAATTTCATAATTTTGGGCTCTTGATTTCAATCCGAGGCCTCATCGACTATGCGAATTTAGCACTTTCGAAAGCTTTCTTTTGTTGATATTGGGTGCGGAGTCGGAGCCGTGGTAGGAGAATTTATGTCAAAACTTGTGAACCAGAATCGAGAAACAAAACTACATGTGCGGGGGTTTGAGCTGCATGTGGAGGGGAGGCACCACAAATGCTGGGATGTATGCCATACATGCGGTGAAGGGGTGATTTTTGTAAGTTGCGTACTGAAATAAGGGCAGGTGCCGGGGGGTCACGTGCGAGTGGTTCATCGCACATGCGAAAAGAGGTGCGCCGCACGTGCGGATTGGGTCTCGCACATGCGGAAGTGTTTATGTTTGAAATTATTTCTCTTTTTCTTCTCCCTGGGCTAAGTGTATCTCATTTCCTTCATCTCTCTCTCTCTCTCTCTCTCTCTCTCTCTCTATCTAAAACACATTTCTCCCCCTTCTCTTGTCATTCACTCTCACCAAACTTCATTTACTTCTTGATTTCTCCAAACCCATAAGGATTTTGACTCTGGTGCTTTGGAACTTTTAAGAGAGCTCATTAAGAGCTACAGCTTGTGCGGTGGATATCGAATTTTAACACCATTGATTCTAGGGCATTTTCACATCTTTCCTCTCCAAACTTGAGGTATGAAGTTTTTTTAGTTATATGTCTAGTTATTCTTTGACTAATCTATGGTATAATGAGTAGAGTTTTGTATTGTTGGCTTTTGGAAATACTTGAAAATGTGACATCGCTCATGTTTTTGTCCAAATTGACTTGTTTCGTGAACTTATGAGAATCTTGGAAGCTTATTGAGGAAAATATCATTTGAAAATGAGAGAAATCCGTTTTTGAGAAAAATCCTAGATTTGGGAATTTGAGGAAAAGTGGATTTTGGGAAAAACTAAAGCAAATGTTGGGTTTTTATTGAGAAAAATGATGAACTTTCACATGTTGATATGTTGTTGAGATATCCATGAGATGGATGAGTTTTTGTGGTTGAGAAACTGTCATGGATAGCATGATTGATACATGTTTGGATTATGAACATTTGATATTAATTATGAATATGGAAGATTGTCATATGTCACATACATATATTGTTGAATGATATTCGAGAAATATCGGTGATTAAGATAAATTTGAGAAATGCTAAACATTGTATTAATATTGAGAAATGTTGAGAATTTGGAAATTTCTTATTGAGAATGTGCATATGTAATTACATTTCCATTTCATTCATTACATGGTTTTTTAATAATGTTTTATTAAAGTAACAATTTTGGAAAGATGGAGTCATTGCTTTGAGATGGCATTTGAAACTTGAATTGTTTTGGAGTAAATACGGTAGTAAGTTCGAATAGGAGTGTAGACTGAAAATTAAGTTGGCCTGAGTGTTCTGTAACGCTTCAAATTTCTAGCCCAAATGATAATACGACAATCATGGCTCTTTCAAGGAAAACCGAATATAAATCTCCAAACTTATATTACATGATACAATAGTTATTCATGCAACAACACAGTAATCCAACAATAAGTAAATAAACAAATAAATACCCCCAAGGGTTTACAAGTTTCCAAGGCTTGAGCCTGGTTACACAAAACGGTTATTCAAACCCACATACATGCAGCTCTTGACTTACACACAGAGTCACAGCAAAATGAGAGTGTCATACTCTCAACACACATTTTCTCGCCTTTAGTTAGGCGGCATCACCACATCTTTTCCTGCACAAAAATCCCATAGGGTGAGCATAAAACCCAGTAGAAAATCCTTAACAAAGTATATACATTTTATACAAGTCTCAAGAGATGAAATGCACATGCCATGTTATGCCCCTTTTTGAAGATAAATTACATTTTCATCTTTTGAAAACCATCATGCTCAATGATGTCATGCAATTTTAATTGTTCAAAACTTAACAATCTATTTCAAGGGCAGTAAATACGACTCTGGTAATCTCTAGGTCGGTGTCTGCAAGTAGACTATACAAGTACTACTAATTTGTCATTTTTACCGGTATTAACCAGAAGGCTTGACACTTATCCACGTGGGTTTTCGGTCTTTCACCCCGGACTCTAAGGCCAACTTATTCAATATCATCTATACTACCTATCAAGATTTACCAATGTGTTTATCCCAAAACTATTCCATGAAAACTTGTTTCTCAACATTTTTTTCTCAATGCAAGTTTTCAAATCAACTTTCAAAATTTAATGTAATCAAATAAATTGATATGCCAATAACATAAGATAAATATAAATACTTTTATTCCAATTCATCATCCAAGGAATAACATAATTCCCTCTTCTTAATTATCCTCAACAATTAGTCATTTCAAGACTATTTCAACGTTTTGAACAATAATTTCCAAAATGAACACTAATTCTTATATTCCCTGAAATTCATCATTTATATAAATATAAATAAGAAATTTTCCAAACGTCCATTTATTTTGACACACAAAATAAATATAACAATATCATTTATGGATTTTCAGTCTCTTAAAAAAAAATCTCCAAATTCTAAGTTTTCTCACCAAAACTATACAACTCAAATCTTTTGAAAAAAAACTTTCAAAAATCATCTTTTCTTCAATCAACGAAGATCAAAACCCATAAGATCATTTTAAAAGAACAAGAAACAAACCCACTTTCAAAATCGCTCAACTTCTTGAATCAACAATCAATTTTCAAAGCTATCGAAAGATGATTTTGAAAATCATATAGATCTAGCAAAAATATATATAAAACTCTAAGAAAATCCCTACCTCAAGTTTTGAAGAAGAAATGAGATGAAATCCTAAAATTTACGGTGTTGAAACTCGATCTCTACCGCACACAACGAAGCCCTCGAGAAGTTACACAACTTTGATGAAGAACTTCGGTCTAACTCCCAACGAATTTGGAGGAATCAAGGAGAGAAGATGACTTTTAGAGAGAGAAGCTCTGGATCTGGAAATTTTGGAAAGTTTTAGAGAGAGAGAGAGAACTGAAAAAGTGATATGAAATCTCCCTTCACGGATTGATATAACATGGTCCGCTCGAGCGTGAAATACACTTTCCCGTAAGCAATTTCGAGATCGCTACATGTTCAGAGTGAAAGACCGAAAATACGCATAGGGAAGTACTACGTGCCTTCCGATTAGGAGCTGACAAAGCGGGTTTGGTAGAGTCTTGAGGAACCTACTTGCAGACACCAGCCTAGGGATTAGCAGAGTCATATTCACTACTCATATTATAATTTTCTTACATTCATATATATATATATATATAAGTTTTCAAAATTGAGCATTGGCATGAGATTTCAAAGAGATAAAAACTCATGATTTTTGGAGCATGACATTGTATTGCATGCATATTTATATGACTGTTTAAAATATATATATATTTTGTTAAGATCTTTGTACTGGGCTTTGTGCTCAACTCTAGTGGATTTGTGCATGAAATAATGTGGTGTTTCCGCATTAGTGAAGGTGAGCCGATGTTTTGTGAGCATAAGGCTCTTTTGTTTATTTGTTATATTTTTGACAAGCCAAGGGCTTATGTGTATAGGTTTGTAAATCATTTATTTGTAACCGAGCTTAATGTGATGTCCCGAGTTTTGGACTTGACCGGTATTGTGTAGTAAGATAGTGCACATTACTTTTGGCATTTTGTTTATCGTTTTGGGTCGTTGAAATTTTTTTCTACTCTTACTTAACCTCTCTTAACTTCTTTGGGTGAAAATTTTTTAATTTTGAGCATTGGAACTTGTTTTGGGATGTGAAATCAAATTCTAGATTTTCTAGGCAAAACTGCTTGTGCGGATTGGGCAACTGCTCGAGCGAAATCACACATAGTGTGCTGGGAAATTTCTGGGCAAAACCGCTTGTGCGAATTTGGGTTCTGCTTGAGTGGATTTTTTGTGAAAATTGTGGGATTTCTCTGGAGCAATCCACCCGTGGAGGCATCAGAATGAGGTCGTGTAGATTAGGATTCTACTCGTGCAGAATTCAAACCGCTCGTGCAAATTTCCACGCATCTGTCTCGAATCTTGTGCTATTTTCCTCAAAACTAATGCAAAAAACGTGTTTGACCCACTTTTTCACTTCTCTCTCTTTCTCTCTCTTTATACTCATATTTTCTCTTCCTTCTCTCTACAAACACACCCAAATCCAAACTTCTCTCAAGATTTAGCAAAAATCTTCAAGAATTTGAGAGGGCTTTTTACACCAAATCGAAGAGAGCAACGAAGGCTATGTTTACACCGATTGAATTGAGTTTTCATCAACGTTGAACTTTAGGGTTTTCATCTCCTTTCTCTTCCAAGCTTAAGATAGGGATAATCTTTGAGATATATATATATATGTTTTTTCAAGTCTATGCTTATTTGGAGTATTTCTTACATGTTTGGATCATGATTTTGGGTTGATGAACCCAAGATGATATTAGAAGTAGATTTTCACTTCTTTCCTAAAGCTTTTGAGAATATGAGCTATGTTCTATAGTGTGGGTGTTATTGTGACAAAATATTTTCAAAAATGAAACAAAAACCTAGTTTTGGTGAAAACCCTAAAATTTGGAGATTTTGAAAGGAAAAAAAGTTGAGATATTGTGAAATTTATGTTTGATAAATTGTTATGTGAGTAAATGATGAAGGAAATTTCTATAGTTGTATCAAATGAGAAAATTTCATGAGAAAAATGAGAATTGTTGATGTGGGAAGCTTGATGAATAGCTTATTGTTGTTTGTCTTGGAAAGACCAAATTTTAATAATGATGATTAATATGTGGAAAATGCATGAATGATGTTATTGTTATATTATCTCTTGGAAAATGTATTATGATGTTGCATTGATAAGAGATGTGGAAGTTGATCACAACAGGAGATTATGTGATGAAAATTGAAAATGAAACTATATTAATGCATTGTTAAGTCTTGCATTGCCATTCCATTTAATCATTGTTGTAATTGGTTTTGAATTTTGCATTGGAAGATTATTGCTTTGAGAAATGAATTGTTTTGTGAAATAAGATCATTTTGATTTGTTTTGGGTAAATACATTGGTAAGTCTGGATATCGGGTGTAGTTGGTATTGGTTAAGTTGACTGAGTGTCCGCAATGAAAGAACCAAAACACGAGCAGAAGAGGTACCACGTGCCTTCCGGTTAGCAACCGGTAAAGTGAGGATTGGTAGTGCTTGTTATGCCTACTTACAGACACCAACCTAGGGATTACCTAAGTTGTATTTACCACCCCTTGAACTACATTGATGTTATTGAATTATTGTATCTTCAAATTGCATTGTGCATAAAAATTTCAAACGATAAAGATATATATTTTTGAGCATGACATAGCATATGCATTCATCTTAGGAGACTATATAAAATGTATATACTTTGTTAAGATCATCCTACTTGGCTTTGTGTTGACCTTATGGGATTTTGTGCAGAAAAAGATGTAGTGATCTCGCCGAGTTAAAGATATGGAATGTATTTTGAGAGCACAAGGCTCTTTTCCCTTTGTTGTAATTATTTTGACAAGCTAAGAGCTTTACATGTATGGATTTGAAAAACATTTATTTTGTGTAATTTGCATAAGCCTTGGAAATTGTAGCCCTTGAGGGCATTGAATTGTATTTGACATATTGTGCCACATGCTATAGATTCATATTCTAGGAATGTTAAATGTATAACCGTATGTGGAATATTTTTTTGTAAATCTCTTGAGTTTAATGAATACAAATGTTGGAGGTTTGATGATGATGTCAATATTAAGGTTTTATTTTCCGTATACATTAAGCAATGGAAGTTATTGATTTGGAAACAAGATAATGTAATTAGAAGTTATTGAGTCTTGAGAGGGAGTTTTATATGTGCATTAGGGCCGAGCTAGGCCCAGGCGTAGTAATGGGCCGTTTTGTGGGCTGAGGTAAAAAGGGCTTTGTGAAGTGGACCATGGTGTTAGTGTTTAGCTCGGTCCAGGCAGTTACAGTCACCGTGGTCAGGATGGTGGGCTCCTTAAGCTAGACCTCGCCTCTTTTAGGTCGGTCAAGACTTGCTGCAGACTAGCCCGGTCCAAACAGGTGAAAATCGAGGTACAAGTGAAACATGAGCCGAGATACGTGTTGCATATAAAGGCGTCGGGATAAGTATGAAAGAGATAGCGTTAGCTCGGTCATGCTATTGTCCAAACCGAGGTAAAACCATCTCACTTGGTTTAAGTAGTGAGGGGGGTGTTGAAGGATAAGCATTATCTTTCAAGAGTGTGATTCCTAGGAGTACTCTACATGGAGGAATAAGAGTCCTACTAGGATTATGCCACACGGAACCTATAAAAGCTCATAACAGAACCTATGGAAGAGGTAACACAACTTTGATTCTCGAATACACAGAGCTTTTGTCTATTTGTCTATTTTGCTGACTTAGGCATCGGAGAGGTATCCGACACACACCCGCCGGCTAGCTTACGTTTGTGTTTTCAGGGAGTAAAGCGACGACATTTGGAGGAGCGCAGACTTGATCAACAGGATTATACGAGAAGATTATTTCGTGCTCGTACAATTGGCGCCGTCTGTGGGAATTCCAGAAAGAACAAAACCTCTTGATCAAGTTTTTCCTCTCTAGTCAGAAACAATGACGCACAATGAAGACTTGCCACAATCAGCTATCGATGGACAAACCCTGGAGGGGGGTGGGAGGTGCGAAGGTTTGCCTTCTATCCCTCCGATGGCGGATTTAGAGCCCCAGTGTTAGAACCCCCGGAGGGATGCGAGGGGGAGGTGGGCTAATAGCCCCCATCGCTCTCAAAGTCCTAAAAGACAAAGGCGGAGGATGGACCCTCAAGTTCTGGAAGATCGCGTGAAGGAGTAGGACGAGTTGATACGAAGGATGGCGGTGGACATGGAGTCAATGAAGCGCCAGATAAAAGGAAAAGGGCTGGCGACAGGAGAGGGGCGCAAAAGTAACACGCCCCCTCACCACTCGGAAGATCGTGGTAGGCGTACCACACCATCACAAGCAGAAAGAAGAAGCCTTGGAACAGACGATACGCAATCAAGGACTTCCAAGACTCGTTACTCCAGGTCTGAGAGAATGAGAACTAAGAGGTCGTATACTGAAGGAAGCACTTATCGGCCTTCGCATACGCATCAGACGTCATCTAGGCACACAGAGTTGCCTAGATCATCTGACTTGCGAACTGTGCTTGAAGAAAGGGCACGATGGAAGGAAGATACCAGGGCATGCGACCCGCACCGAGTTTCAGCCCTTCATCGGTTGGCCCCTCGGACGCATGGAAGCGTCGAGGTAGGAATGCCAATACCGCACCTTGCTTACGAACCAACAGACAAAGCATTAGCAAGGTTGCAGAGCTCGCCGTTCATTCCGGCAATTGAGAACGCACCACTACCTTCGGGCTTTCTCCAGCCCAAATTCACTACTTATGAAGGCAAGACAGACTGCTACATGCACCTAAGCCACTTTCGCCAGGTTATGGCAGTATACCGGCGGAACGAGGCTTTAATGTGCATCCTTTTCCCATTAAGCCTTGGCGACCTAGGTTTAACCTGGTTCGAAAAGCTACCAGAAAGTAGCATCGCCTCTTGGGCGCAATTGGCAAAGGTGTTCATAACTAGGTTCAGAACGAATACCAAAACACCAGTGGAGATCGATTAGTTACTCTCCATTGACATGGGCGACAAGGAGACGTTGAGATCCTACAATAGTCGTTATTGGGAAACCTTCAACCAGATTGGGAATTGCCCTACAAACCTCGCCATTGCACAATACAAACGGGGCCTGCCAGTCGACAACAAATTGAGGGACTCAATTACCATGACGCCACCCCTCACAATGGAGGCCTTGATGGAAAGAGTGCACCAGCATATTCGGGTGGAGGAGGATGGCACCCATGCTAAAGCAAAATCTGGTGCAACAGCAGTGCCAGATAAAAAGTCTACGGCAAAAGTCAACACGGTAGAACGACCAAGCAGGAATAGGCGAGGCAGGCGGGCCCATAGAGAGGACTGTAGACAACCCATTTTTGACTGACCTTAAGACTCAGACGCCATCGATTGAGCGCTCGGTGATTGCACATGTTGTGCTCGTTTCGAGGTTTCGGAGTTCTTGGCTGAGAGCCTTACCCTCTGAGCCTCGGAACTTTTTGTGCCTTGACTCGGTCTGCGGACCAAGTCTTGTTTTCTCTTCCCGAAGGGAGAGAGAGGTCTTGTAGACCATCTCTCAGTGGTCGTAGGCTACTTTTCGTGGTCGTAGGCCACTGTTCCCATTTGGAGACTTGTTTCCGGTTTTCGGAGCCATCGGCCGCGCGCCTCAGCTCGGGACCGCTTAACATTCTCCGTTTGGCACGGTTTTTGGAACACACCTTGTTTACTCTGTCTAGAGGGACACTGTGGTCCAGGAGACCACTTTTGTGGCTGTACGCCACTTTTGGTGCTCAATAGCCAGTTTTTGGGGCACCCGGCCGCGCGCTTTGCCCCTGAACTCTCGTTTTGCATCCGTGTTAGTTCTTTTTTGGTATGAACCTTGTTTTCCTTGTTTGGGAGGTGGTACAAGGGTGGGAGACCACCTTTTCTCCTTGGAGACCACTTTTCTCTCCGCCAGCCGATTTTCTTGGTCTTTGGGCCACATTTACTGGTCTCCCACCATACCACTGACTTATTTTCAGTGTGGAGACCACCTATTGTGCCTGCCGACCACCTTGTTTTGTAGGAGACCACTTCCCCTGGTCGGCTGACCAGGGAAAGTGGTTGGCCGACCACCTCTTTTGGTCGGCTAGCTTCCTCATGTTTTGTTTGTCTGAGTGCATGCCAGCTGTGCCAGCTGGAAGGCACAGACTGGATCCTCCATACACGTGTATGGAGGATTTGCAACCAAGTTTTTAGCTTCTTGGAGAAGCTTTGGCTTGGAAACTCTATAAGAGAGGCCCTCCCTCTCCTTATTCCAGGTTGAAAAATTGCTCTAAGGCAAAGCTTATATCTCCCTCTTTGTCTCTATATTTTAGGCTTAGAAAGTGCTTTGTTTTTGGCCTATTGCACACCACCTCATAACCATACACCTCCACCATTGTTACTGAGTTACTGGAGGGTTTTGAGAGGTCTCAAAAGTTGGGCTTTGGTTCAGAAAAGTTGCTAGTTTTGCTGAGTTTCAAGGGTAACTCATTTTCCCTCTTTTTAAGCATTGTTTTGATCCTTCTCTTAACCTCATTTGCATGCTTATTCGAGCTTTGTTGTCAACTGAAAAAAGCTTCATATTTAAGTGTTTTTCATGTTTGTTTAAGGCTCTTTTGGTGTTGAGGGTCATCTACCCTCTTGCATGCTCTATTTAGCCTTGTTTTGTGCCATGCCATAAGGCATTCAAGCTAGTCTTTGCTTGGCCTTCCTACCACTGAAATCCAGTGGATTTTCAGTGGTGAGAATGTGGTTTTGAGGGCCTACATCAGAGAGGGGTGACCCTCTCTCTTGTTGTCTTGTTTACTAGCATTTTTGGCCTACCAAAGGAGCATATGTTTATACCATTTGGAGGCCTAGTTCAGGCACTTTTTGGTGACTTCTAGGACCTTCCTAGGCTCTGACCATGGCTGGTTTGGTCTCCTTTTTCTTGCTTCTTGCATGTGTAGAGTAATCCCTTTCATGGCTTATCAAAGGAGCATGTCATTCTTGCATGTATTGGTCTTGTTTCAATGGGTTTTTGGCCATCATTGGGCATTCCATGACTCTTTTTTTGCTTGGTTTGGTAGTCCTTCACATGCTTCATATGCTTGTGGTGTAACTTATGTTCACTAGCTCACAATGCATGTTGTTTTGGCCCTCTATTCTAGCATATTCTGGCCATACTTCAAACTGATTTTGTTCATATTTTGGGCTGCCTTTGCTCTGTCTTGAGGCCTCTTGGTCGAAAAATGCTAGCCATGCATACTTGTTGTGTAATAGCATTGACTAGCTTTGAGTTTGGAGGTCCCTTGCATGCTTAACTTGAGCTATTTACATGTTTTGGCATCATTGGGCATGATATTTCAGAGCTTATAGGGGTGCTACACTTCCACATTTTCCTTGCTTTAAGTGCTCTTTAGAGTTGTGCATTTATGCCCTATTTGCGAGTCATTGCGTGAGCCTCACTTTTGTGCCTTTCAAGCCATTATCCTAACCCATTTTGTTACTATTTTGGGCCTGCATAGGGTCTATTTGGGGTTGGTTTCACCATTTGAGCATCGCTTTGCATGCCTATAGTGTAATGCACTTCACTAGTTTCAATGCTTGAGCCATTCAACATGTGTTGTGTGAGTCATTTGCATGATTCGGAGTCATTTTGGAGTCATGTTATATGTCATTTCAGAGATGGAACACGTGTCATTGTATGCCATATTTCATCCTTTCAATGCTTTTGTAGAGTTGCATTTTGTGCCCTTGGGCTTAGGTCCTTGCATTGTGCATGCTAGCATGGGTTTTGGAGTCTTGTTTTCATCATGTATGGCCACTGGTTTGGGTGTGGCTGAGGCCCAGTCATTTTGGTTTAAGTCCATTTTTGTATTGAGTATGCCATTGTATTCCATAGCATTGAGTATGCCATATTGTCGCATGATTGATCATTGCATTGTGCATGCCTTGTTCATCTCATTATGTACGTTAGTTCTCAGGTGCATTGTGTATGCTAAGTACCACGTGCATTGAGTATGCCATTGTTAGTTCATAGCATTGTGTATGCTAGTTGCATGTTTGCATGTCATCCTTTGCATGTTTGCATCACTTAGTTGCATAGCATTTAGGTTGCATACTTAAAGTTGCATTGTGCATGCCATTGTTTGTTGCATTGTGTTCGGAATAGGAATTAGTCCAAACACGGGAAACGAGGGACGTTTCATACTCGAAGTGATGAAACGTGCCTCGATTCCCGGTTGCTGACACTCTTGACTACACATGATGGAGTTTAGGCATTTATGTGTTCATATGTGCATTCATTCTATATTAAGTTGTGCAATTCGGTTCCTCGGCCATCATGCATCGAGATGCGTGATTGGTGGCCCGAGGATCGAGACCTACACTTCCTTGAGCTTGTACAATGATGGGGAGAGTGGTCATGAACACATATGTTGAAAATACCTTGCCATGCCTCTCTCTTGCTCCTTGTTGCAGAAAACCAGAAACCAGAGGCAGAAACTGGTCGGCTGACCAGCTTTTTTGGCAAGCCAACCACCCCTTTAGTTTCTCCCACAAAAGGTGGTCGGCAGGTGGCCTCCAAGGCCAATAGCTGGTCGGCAGCCTTCCCACAGTTTCCCAGGGTGGAGTTTCAGCCTTCTGGAGCCTTATGCAGTGTTCTGAGGTTAATTGCAAACAAAGGCAAGTCGGGGTGTCGCGAGGGATTTCCGAACAAGGCAATTCAAGCATGCATGCATCCTTCATCATCTAAGGCAGAGCTGAGGCAGTCCGTTTCATGTAGTTTGCATGATAGTTTAATTGCTTACTTAGCTAATTTGTTAATTAGTTAGAGTTATGTAATAATTAGTTATGATTTGTTATTCATTTTGATTGTGTAATAACTAGCTTAATTAGATTAGCTTAGATTAGCTAGTTGGTGTTGTATTATTTATTCGGACCCTCCGTCGAGAGGGCCAATTGTTGTAAGAAGTGTGCGTGTGTGTGATACATGTCTTCCCCCCCACGTCTTTCTTCCTTTTATTTACTAGCTTATGATGGTTAGTTTTAGGGCATGTTTCAATTAGTATCCTTATGCTCACATGATTGCATCCATTCATTTGTCTTGCATGCACCGGGCTCGGCGCATCATACTAACTGCATTGTATTTCAATTCCAAGTTGAATACATGTTATCTGTAACATCTCATATGCCATTTTAGAATAGCCGAACATATCTTAGTTGCATCCTGCATGTGTTGCATCAGGCATCTCAGCATAGTTAGGATTTATGCATGATTTCTAATTAGCTTCTTTCTTTAGCTCGGAGTACTCGGTGAGTGTTTATGCTTTAGCATCCTTGCATGCGTGTGAGTGACTGCCATGATAGCATGCTTGCCATGAGGCTAACTGCTTATGTGATATAACTGCCTGAATGCCTGTGGGTGAAAGTTGGATTACTTGAATTGGAACAATTCATTGATTACAAGTTTTAAGCCCACTTGAGAGTGGCAAATCACCATGTTTTCTAAGCCCACTTGAGGGTGGCAAAATCCGCATTTTAGCCTACTTGCGAGTAGCAAGCCGCTTTAAAAAACAAACATGAAATGTTTTGTTCCAACTCAAGCGATCTAGTCTATACTTGTATGCTGTGTGCATCACATAGTAATCCTAGGCTAATAAATCGGAATAAGAATGCATGTGTTTTCAAAAAACTCGATATCATGTTTAGTAGTAGCCGATCTTTGATCAGGCGAGCGGGGGTGCTCATTGCATGACCTTCCCCAATCGTACCCAAGTTCCCGAGCCGAGGCAACTTTGGTGATGACGGACACGTGGCCTTAGGCACGAGTCAGGGTTTTCTAAATTTCCCCAAAATAAAATATTTAGGTGGCGACTCTGTATCTGACAAAGCAGTCCATGTTTGACACTTCTTTCTAAAAATCAGTTTTTCAAAACGATTTGCCAGATTTGGACTCTTTGGTGATTTATCAGCCTCGCATTGCACTTTGCAGGATTAGATTCAGAACCGTGACATTTGAGTCCGAACTGTAGTGAGCCTAATGAACAAAACGGGATTTTCCCGGGACGTTCGGGCGCGTCTACAAGGACTTAGACAAAAGGTGGTTAAGAGTTCGCACCGCCATTACCACGGTGTTCAAAAAACCAATCTACCAGATTCTCAGTGAGATACGCAATGAACCTTTCGTCCAATAGCCAGCTAAATTGGGAGAAGCGCAGAAAGACTATGATGAAAGGTCTCGGTGCACCTTCCATGATGAAAAGGGGCACCGCACTGAAAATTGCATGCCGTTGAGACAGCATTTGGAGGAGTTAGTGGCGGCTGGGCATCTAGACCAGTACATAAAAGGAGGGACACAGCCAGCCCCCCAGAACCACAACAACCCAAACGAAATGCCGATCGACGCCCCACCCCAAGGCGTAATTAACGTAATACATGGAGTATTCGAACCTGAGCGGGTATGTGAGCTCAGGGGAATGATCAAAAAGGCTGAGCACTTAAGGGAGGTATTAAGTGCACAACCTGCCATCAAAAGGGGGAGAACAGAGGCCACAAACGTCATATCTTTTTCAGACAGAGACTTGGCAAGGATATATTGCCCTCACAATGATGCATTGGTTGTCACTCTCCGCGTCAAGAATTTCGACATCAAACGGATTTTGATTGACCAAGGGAGCTCATGTGAGATAATGTATTACGAAACCTTCAAACAACTGAAACTGGAGGAGAAAGACTTGTCACCTGCAACATCTCCCCTGATCGGATTCAACTCAATGCCAGAGTGGCCAATTGGCAAGATAATCCTCCTAATCAGAGCAGGAAGCATGACGAAACAAGTGGAATTCTGGGTATTGAAAGTCCCTTCCACTTACAACATAATCTTAGGAATAACATGGTTGCACGCTATGCGATCGGTAGCGTTAACCTACCATCAAGTATTACGGTTTCCTAACGAAGCTGGAGTAATTGAAGAAGTCTTTGGAGACCAAATTATGTCCAAACAGTGCTTCGTCACAGTAAATGGCAGCCGCGCTGCCAAAGGGTATGTGCAGATGGTGGAAGAACCTAAGAGCAATGAACTGTTTGCGGATGTGGGCAAGGCAGCTGAACAGAAGGCGGTGAAAGACTTGGTACAGGTAAGAATAGATGAAAAAGACTCAGAAAATTTTTTTTTGCTTGGCTCGTCTTTGTCCAGCACTGAGAGGATAGAGGTCATGGAATTCTTAACCTCTAACATCAAAGTGTTTGCCTATACACCGTATGACATGCCTGGCATAGACCCAAACTTCATCTGTCACCAACTGAACGTCCACCCAACTGCCAGACTAATTATACAGCGCACTCGCAGATTAGCACTCCACCATGCCGAGATAGTGGCGGAAGAAGTGGGAAACTTGCTGGAGGTAGGAGCTATCAGAGAAGTGCACTATCCCAGGTGGATCTCCAATACCGTAGTAGTGCCAAAGAAGAACAGAAAATGGCGTCTTTGTGTGGACTACAAAACAGTCATCAAGGCGTGCTCAAAGGATAGCTTTCCCCTACCACGGATAGACTAACTGGTAGACCTGACGGCATGACACAATCGACTTAGCTTCCTTGATACGTACAGAGGTTACCATCAGATCTCTATGTATGAACCAGATCAGGAGGTCACATCCTTTACAACGCCTAGAGGATTGTATTGTTACAAGGTCATGCCATTTGGCCTAAAAAACGCAGGGGCAACATTCCAGCGGATGGTCACCAAGATGTTTGAACCATTGTTAGGTAGAACAATGGAGGCTTACATCGATGACATGGTGGTCAAGAGCAAGGATGAGAAGGACCATCTCAGGGACCTAGATGAGATGTTCCAGATTCTGAATAAGAACAAATTGTGCCTAAATGCATCCAAGTGTGCATTCGATGTAGGATCGGGCAAATTCCTAGGCTTTCTGGTGACCAACCGAGGTATAGAAGTAGACCCCTCTCAAATCAAAGCAATCCAGGATCTTGAGAGGCCCAACACAGTCAAAGAGGTGCAACATCTCATTGGCCTAGCAGCCGCGCTCAACCGGTTCATAAGTCGGTCGTCAGACAGATGTCGACCATTTTTCCACGCATTAAAGGCCAAGTTTGAGTGGGATGAAGAATGCGATCGCGCCCTAGAGGAACTGAAAGAATACATGTCTTCTCCACCATTGCTAGTAACCCCAATACCTGGAGAAGAGCTCTTTTTGTACCTGGCAGTGTCACAGCACGCAGTCAGCGTGATGTTGGTCAGAGCGGAAGAAATCCAACACCTGCCCATCTTTTATGTTAGCAAGACCTTGCTGGGCGCAGAAACCAGGTACTTACCATTGGAAAAACTGGCCTTAGCCTTAGTGATGGCCTCAAGGAAGCTGTCGCATTACTTCCACGCCCACACCATAATCGTCTTAACAGCTTTTCCCCTAAAAGCTTTGTTTGAGAGAGCTAACTTTTCTAGGCAAATCTTGAAATGGGCGGTGGAATTGGGACAGTTTGATATCAAGTTTTAGCCCATAACCGCAATAAAAGCCCAAGCTTTGGCAGACTTTGTGGCAGAGTTCACACCAGGAAATCATCACATATGCCCAATTGACTTAACTGGTACAATCGAAATAGGGACGGAAGGGGCTGCAGGAAACGCGCAACCCCTAATACAAGACACCTCGCCACATTGCAAACCATACAGGCTTGAGGATCAGAAGGAAGGAATAAACCATGCTGCACCAGGCAAAGACTCGCCAACAAACGAAAACTTGGGGCAATCAGACAGTAAAGAGCAAAACCCAACAGCAGGCAGGGACTTGGAAGAAAACATAAGCAGCACGAATGACCCCAAGACATCATCCGACCCCTCCACTTGCTGGAAGCTATTTGTAGGAGAGATGTGGAAGCTCTTCGTGGATGGAGCATCCAACAGGCATGGTGCAGGACTTGGCATAGTTCTCATCTCACCAGATGTCCTAATAGTGGAACAAGCAGTCAACCTTGGCTTCCCAGCATCAAACAACGAGGCGGAGTATGAGGCACTTTTAGCAGGCCTGAAATCAGCACTCTACATGAAGGCAACCGAGCTAATGGTTTACAGTGACTCCCAGCTAGTTGTAAACCAAATTTCAGGCGACTACGAGGCAAAGGATGAAAGGATGGCTAAGTACCAAGAGTTAGTCAGAAAGGAGATCATGAAGTTCGAAGTAGTGCGGATAGAGCAGATTGGCCGAGATGAAAACAGCAGAGCAGACAAACTAGCAGGCTTCGCTTCGATGGCAGATACATCTATCCCACATCTATTACTGATCGACTTCCTACCAAAACCAAGCACTAAAGAACCCGAAGTAGCAGAGGTGTGTTGTGTCGAACTAGGCCCTTCATGGATGGATCCCATTATAGTATTCTTAAAAGACGGCATTTTACCCGAAGAGAAAAAAGAGGCCAACAAAATAAAAGCAAAGTCACAACGATTTTGGCTCTCTCCATCAATGGCCTTGTACAAGAAATCCTTCACAGGACTCTACCTGAAATGTGTCCATCCTAGCAAGGTCGAGGCATTCTTGTTCGAGATACACGAAGGCGTATGCGGAAGCTACCAAGGAGGAAGATCATTGGCCTACAGAGCAATTTCACAAGGATATTGGTGGCCATACATGCAAGCAGATTCAGAGAAGTATGTCAAGAAGTGCGAGAAATGTCAGAAGTTCACACACCAAATACATCAGCCAGCCAGAGAACTCCTACCATTAACTAGCCCATGGCCCTTTGCGATGTGGGGCTTGGACATAGTAGGACCACTTCCAACGGCACCCGACAACAGAAAGTTCTTTCTTGCAGCAACAGACTACTTTACGAAATGGGTGGAAGCAGAAGCACTCGTCTCAATAAAAGAGAAAGATGTGAAGAAGTTCGTCTGGCAGAATATCATCACTTGGTTCGGTATACCCAAGGCTCTAATATCTGACAACGGCACCTAGTTCGATGGCAAAATTTTCAGAGGCTTTTGTGAAGAATACAAGATAGAATTCTACAACTCTACACCGGCATACCCCCAAGCAAATGGCCAGGTGGAAGCATCAAACAAAGTCATCTTGGATGGATTGAAGAAAAGGTTAGAGAAAGCAAAAGGAAAGTGGGCTGAGGAGCTTCCTCATGTTTTATGGGCTTACCGCACCACACCTCGGCGATCAACTGGAGAAACACCATTCTCCTTAGCCTACGGCATGGAAACAGTAATCCCACTGGAAATTGGCCTCCCTACCATCAGAAGCGAAAATTTTGACCCAGAGTTAAATGGAGAAGCCATAGCCTTAGAACTTCACCTTGCAGAAGAAAGAAAAGAAAGAGCACTGGTTCACATCACCTCATACCAACAAGAGTTATCCAGAAAATATAATAAGACAGTACATCCAAGGCAATTCAAGATTGGAGATTGAGTGTTATGCAAAGTAATGGGAAACACCTTGGTACCCGGAGATGGCAAGTTAGGGCCTAATTGGGAAGGACCTTACAAAGTGGTTGGATTAGCAAGAAAAAGGGCATACCACTTGGAGGATGGAGATTGCAAGGCCATTTCCAGGCCGTGGAACACTGCCAATCTCAAACTATTCTATTGTTAGCTTTTCTTTAAAGTACTTGTAATTTTTCCTTTTTCAATAAAACAAGTAGTTTCTTTTCAGTATAATTGTTTTCTGCTGTAAAAGTTGTTTTAGTGAGCTAGGGGCATTGAAGGCAGAGTTGGTCGGAATAACCAACTTTGAGCTCTCTTCAGCCAAAATCAGGATCTAGGTTGAAGAGGTTGGCTGGAAAAACCAACACTTCTCCTAAGCCAAGATAAGGATCTAGGCTGCAGGACGTTTGGCAGGAATAACCAAACACTTCGTTCTAGGTTGGCTGGAATAACCAACTTTGAGCTCTCTTCAGCGAAGATCAGGATCTAGGCTGAAGAGGTTAGCTGGAAAAACCAACACTTCTCCTAAGCCGAAGATAAGGATCTAGGCTGCAGGACGTTTGGCAGGAATAACCAAACACTTCGTTCTAGGTTGGCTGGAATAACCAACTTTGAGCTCTTTTCAGCCAAGATCAGGATCTAGGCTTAAGAGGTTGGCTGGAAAAACCAACACTTCTCCTAAGCCAAGATAAGGATCTAGGCTGCAGGACGTTTGGTAGGAATAACCAAACACTTCGTTCAAGGTTGGTTGGAATAACCAACTTTGAGCTCTCTTCAGCCAAGATCAGGATCTAGGCTGAAGAGATTGGCTGGAAAAACTAACACTTCTCCTAAGCCGAAGATAAGGATCTAGGCTGCAGGACGTTTGGCAGGAATAACCAAACACTTCGTTCTAGGTTGGCTGGAATAACCAACTTTGAGCTCTCTTCAGCCAAGATCAGGATCTAGGCTGAAGAGGTTAGCTGGAAAAACCAACACTTCTCCTAAGCCGAAGATAAGGATCTAGGCTGCAGGACGTTTGGCAGGAATAACCAAACACTTCGTTCTAGGTTGGCTGGAATAACCAACTTTGAGCTCTCTTCAGCCAAGATCAGGATCTAGGCTGAAGAGGTTAGCTGGAAAAACCAACACTTCTCCTAAGCCGAAGATAAGGATCTAGGCTGCAGGAAGTTGGCTGGAAAAACCAACATTTATTACTCTTCAGCCGAGATAAGGATCTAGGCTAAAGAGGTTGGCTAGAAAAACCAACAATTAGTGCTCTTCAGCCGAGATAAGGATCTAGGCTGAAAAATGGTTGGCTGGAATAACCAACTTTTAGCACTCTTCAACACCAGGATAAGTATCTCAGTCAGAAAACGCTCCAACTACGTATAAACCGAAGTAGAAACTTCATACAAATCATAGTTGAAAAATAAGTACAGGAATGGAATAAACCGAGCAAAAAGAAGAAAAAGATTTCATTCAAGATGCAAAAGAGTTACAAAAGAGTGGGACTTCAGCCCGGTTACACATTCTTTCCAAAAGTAAGAAGAAGAAAATACAGCATCAAGCAAAGAGGTCATCAAGATCCGCATCCAGATCAACTCGAAGCCCAGTTTCGACAGGTAGCTCGGTCACACTTTTAACCAAGTCTTCCACCGGCGGCTCCACCCGAGCTGTCTGGACAGCTGTATCATTGGCAACGATCAGAGCATTATTGCATTCTGGGGACTCCTCTTCTACCTCAGCTTGAAGAAATTTTTATTGAATGGCAGTAGCATACTCCACCATATAGCTCGGTATGAAATGCGGAGGAGGGTTGAGGAAGACCTCGGTCCCTGGGCCATGACCGAGTTGAGCCACGGCAGCCTTCCACCCACATTTGAAAAATATATCCTTAGCAGCTTCGCACTGTAGGATATAGGTGGCTTCACCTTCTTTATAACCGCGGTCTTCCGCATCTTCCATCTTCTTCTCAAGTTCCGTTATCTCGGCGTTCTTCTTCTTCTCGACTTTAGCAAGCTCTCGCAGATAACGATCCTTCAGCTCGGTCAAGGCTTTTTGTTTGTCCGCCTCCGCTGAATTTACTAGCCCAGTGAGTCAAGCGACTTCTGATTGAAGCTCGACCATTTTTTGTTTGGCTTCGTTTAGCTCGGCCGTCTTGCTATGGGCCTCAGCCACGGCAAGCCTTGTCATCTTGCGCAGCTCCAGCACACGCTTATGCGCAATGTGGTTTTTCTGCATGGCCTGCGAAAGGAGAGAAAGCAAATGAGTAAAAACTGAGCAAACAGACGTATAAAATGAAAGACGATTAGGAGTACTTACCAGCACCATTGACTTCGTCGCCGACCAGATGGCCTTTAGCTCGGTCAAATGGTCATGATGTTCCATGTTAGGGGCAAGCACACACTCCTAGCCAGGTTAAAGGCAAGTGTATGATCTTTGTCTGCTATAACCGAATCTGTGTCTTGTATAGCTCAGTTCTTAAAAGTAAGTTTTGGGGCCCAATCAGAAGATTTAGCCCGGTCAGAACGTTCAGGCTCTGAGCTGGGCGAAGTGATTTGCAGAAGCACGATTTCATCCTCGTCAAAAAGCCGTGGCTCGGTTGTGGAAGTCCGAGCACGCTTGCTGGGTCGAGATGATGAAGGCTGGGCAGTTGGAAGCGCTACCACGGCCTCTTGTGTTTGGCCGGCTTGTGGTACCTCGGGTTGGTTTGTTTCGGTGATAAATGCTCTGACTGCCCTCGTCTTAGCCATCTCTTGTTACGCTGTCAATGGAATGAGGTTGATTTGCGGAAGGGAAAGATCAGGTTCTGGTGATGGCTCTAAAAAGAAGTCTGTCACTCTAGTCTTCCTCCTGCTACTGTATCGATATGTCGGCTCAAAGTTGAGTAGTTCGGCCCAACCTCGATCGGGATGTCTTAGTGCGGCACGGAGGGCGTCTAGGTTGGGTAACTGTACTGCGACTTTAGAAGGTTTAAATCTGCATAAAGAAAAAAGACAACGGTTAGTGCGGTTCAAAACTTACAAACAGAGTAAAGAATGCAAAAAGTGAGCCGAGGTATGTATATCAGCTACTCCTTTGTTCCAGTTGATACAGTCTCCTAGTATTTGGGCTTCTTGGTCCTCAAAGTTACCAGAAACCCAGAAAAAATCATCGTCATTTACATCTTTGTCTGGGGTGTTCTTTATTATCTTTTCTCGACGACGTCTTATTCTTAGGTAATATACCCAGCCATCTTCATTCTGGCCAAGGGAGTATTGGTGGAATAGTTCGGCTAAACCGAGGTTAAGGCCAAGCCAGCGGTTTAGCTCGGCGATGCCGTTTATTATCCTATATGAATTGGTGCTAAGCTGGGTAGGGCAAAGTCTGGTTTGTCCGAGGAACTCACAGAGAAGAGGATGTACAGGGAATCGGAGTCCGGTTTCTACGATAGAAAGAAGGGTGAAGGGAACGAAGCCCGGTTTTCCCCAGGGAGTGGTATCTAGTTCGGCTAAACTAGGATGGACATCATCAGGGATATGGTAGTCCCTTCGGAACTTGGCCATAGCCCCTGAAGAGTTTACTAAAAACCTATATTTACCCATGTGGTCTTAAGTTATGTATAAATTAACTAGAGTACTGGCTCGATGGTGGGATGACGCTGAGTATGTCGGTTGAGCGATCAAGGGAGTGCCTAGCCAACCTAAGTCTGCAGAGTGAAAAAGAAAGGTGTTAAGCATAGATCGTTGGACGGTGCTAAAAGAAATAAAGGCAAAATAAATGGAGTCCTAGCTCGGCTACGTGGGATACTATCCGTCCTTAGCTCGATTGAAGCGAAGGACTTTAGCCCGGTTAAGCTATAAGGGGTTCGTATGCCGGTTGAAGCTTAGGGTGCAACATTCTTAGTTCAGTTTTGACTAAGTTAGAGAGCTGGTTTGGCCCTCTTATAGCACGGTCATTGGTAAAGGCTTCCTAGTGCGATAGTACGCAAACCTAATACAGCTCGCTAGTCTGGCTAAATGATATAGAAGGTTCTTAAACTGATTGCAACTACAGGTATGGCGTGAAGTTTTAGTCCAGTTATTAGAAGAGTTATCTAGTTTGGCTAGGCTTGCACCTAATACAAACAAGATCCTAGTTCGGTTGGAGTATTATTTTGGATCAAAAGTATCGTTTCTCAGATTTTTCGTGAATCTAGTGGTTCTATTACATGGTTTTTAGTGGTTATTTCTCAGAAAACTGGAAACCAAAACAGTGTGTTTTGAGAAACATGCGAATAATGTGCTACATACTACAAAAATAAAACAAATGGCAGAGATTCAGTTACTTACCACTACGAAACGGAAGATCAGAGATTGGAACAGCAAGGGTGTTGGCCAAAAATGCAAAGCTTCGCAGATACAGCGAACAAGGGAGAAGAAACTCAGAAGGTGGGGAGAGAAGATGAATAGTAGTAGTGGTGGGTTCAAAACCTAGGGTTTTTGTATAAAGGTATATGAAAAAGGCGAGATTGTTCAAATTTTTCGGAGTACGAAGACAGCGTGACAGCTACGATGAGCCAATGAGAGCTAGCCACGTGTCCATGGAATAGAGAGCGATTCAGTTACAGTGACTGAAAAGACGTTGTGACCGGACAGATTAGTAGCCCGGTATGAATTTAGCTCGGTTGAAGACCATTTTTTAGCTCGGTAGACTGAAAGGTAATCCCAATCATGCTACGCAGATGGAATTAAGGGGTAATTGAAAGGGAGTTTTATATGTGCATTAGGGCCGAACTAGGCCCATGCGTAGTAATGGGCCGTTTTGTGGGCCGAGGTAAAAAGGGCTTTGTGAAGTGGACCATGGTGTTAGTGTTTAGCTCGGTCCAGGCAGTTACAGTCACCGTGGTCAGGATGGTGGGCTCCTTAAGCTAGACCTTGCCTCTTTTAGCTCGGTCAAGACTTACAGCAGATTAGCCTGGTCCAAACAGGTGAAAACTGAGGTACAAGTGAAACATGAGCCGAGATACGTGTTGCATATAAGGCGCCGGGATAAGTATGAAAGAGATAGCGTTAGCTCGGTCATACTATTGTCCAAACCGAGGTAAAACCATCTCACTTGGTTTAAGCAGTGAGGGGGGTGTTAAAGGATAAGCATTATCTTTCAAGAGTATGATTCCTAGGAGGACTCTACATGGAGGAATAAGAATCCTACTAGGATTATGCCACACGGAACCTATAAAAGCTCATAACAGAACCTATGGAAGAGGTAACACAACTTTGATTCTCGAATATACAGAGCTTTTGTCTATTTGTCTATTTTGCTTACTTAGGCATCGAAGAGGTATCCGGCACACACCCGCTGGCTAGCTCATGTTTGTGTTTTCAGGGAAGAAGAAGAAAGGAGAAGAAGAAGAAATTTTTAGGGCAGTTTCCCCCAAAAAATTTTTAGGACAAGAAGAAGAAAGGAGAAGAGCCTGAGTAGTGTTTAGAATATGACGGTGCTTTCTTTCGGCTCGTCCATTTTATTGGGAAGTGTCTGCACAAGATCGATGAGAAAGAGTACCATGAGCCCGAAGAAAAGAAAGAAAATCAGAATCCAAGTACTCCTTAGCATTATCAGAACGAAAAAGTTTAATAGTACGATAAAACTGAGTGCGGACCATAGCAGAGAAATCATAGTAAATCTGTTTAAGTTCAGAGCAATTTTTGAGAAGAAAAAGCCAAGTATAGCGAGAAAAATCATCAACAAAAATCAAAAAATATCTAGACCCCCCCCCATGGTAGGTGTGGGGGAAGGTCCCCAAATATCTAAATGCACAAGATCAGAAGGAGCAGCAGAAATAGAATTACTTTTATTAAAAGGTAATGCAGGTTGCTTAGCAATTTGACAAGATAAACAATCGACATCGTCAAGACGAACACGACCTAACTGACCACTAGAAACTAAATTTTTCAAACGACTAAAAGAGACATGTCCTAAGCGACAATGCCAAAGATGAAAAGAAGACATAGTAGATGCAACAGCAACAGTAGATGATTTGTGTGGACTGCGAAGATGGATAAGCTCGAACAAATGTCCATGCTTACGGCCTATCCCAAGGATCTGTCTCGTCTGAGAGTCCTGCACCAAACAACCATTAGCAAAAAATGTAATAATTAGACCAAGTTCACATAATTGACCAACAGAGATAAGGTTCATTTTAAGAGAAGGAATATGGTAAGCATCAGAAAGAGACACAGTGGAAGTAGAGATTTGACCAATATGACTGACAGGTATATGAGAACCATCAGCAGTGTGTATAGTGGGAGCAGAAGAGGATGATGACAAAGAAGAAAATAGAGTGGAGTCAAAAGTCATGTGATTACAGCATGCGGAATCAAAATACCATGAAGAGTTACCTGAGGTTACTAAAAGAGCAGTAGAAGGAGGAGTACCCGATTTGTTGAACACCTAGTGGATAATGGACTCAACATCATCCATAGAGAAGAAAGGAGCAGAAGAACCTTCAGAGGCAACAGTAGTAGAGCGAGAACCGTGGTTAGATTTGGACTGAGACCCAGAACGAGAAGCCCCTTTCTTAGATGAATTAGAGGAGGGAGCTCGAGGACAATTGCTTTGGAGATGGCCCGGAGCAGTCTTGTGACATGACAAGCATTCGTGAACCTGGCAATGAACAAGAGAATGATTGGCTAGCAGGCCTTGGTTACGATAATAACTGCATATGAGTGGCTGTGAAGATGATGAACTCTGAGAAGATGGTGTAGCAAGAACATAATCTATGTCGTGAGATCTGAGACTCCCAAAACGAGTCTCCTCTGATAGGAGCTTAGTAATGGCTTGCTCTAAAATAGGCAAGGGCGAACGATGAAGCAAAGAAGCACGCATGGGCTCAAAAGTGCTATGAAGAGCCATAAGAAACTATAATAGTCGCTGATGATTCCGATAAGTAATAAATAGCTGTGCATCATCAGAATGAGCCCATGGAGGTTCAGAGAGAGCGAGCTGGTCCCAAATGGACGACATTTTGGAAAGGAAGGCATTGAGAGACTGACTGGGTGCCTGGCGCATGTGATAAAGAGTCTGCAACAGTTGATATTGATGAGCATGGCCAGTAATCTGATAACGTTCCTTCAATAAATCCCAAATTGCTTTGCTAGGAGAGGCAAGGGCGTCATCGTCCTAAGGGCGTCATCGTCCTGAAAGCGTCCAAATTGAAGGTTGATAGAAGGAATTGAGGTAGCCCGGAACCATGTGATAATTTGATAATTCTTACTTTCCCATTCGTCAAGATGATCATCGAATGAGAGTCCGTCTCATCCTTCTTCTGGTTGGGTTTGGAAAGAGTACCAGTAATAATCCGCCAAAGGTGTTTCCCTTTAATGAAGCTAGAGAGAGCTTGGGCCCAACTAACATAATTAGACCCATCAAGTATAACGGATATAGATTGGATGTTGTCAGTACAATCCATAATTGCCAAAACGGAGGTCACCAACAGATTCAAAAGCCCAAAAAACCTTAGGAACAAGTAGGGCTGACGTCAGCACTGTGCTGTGATGATGTCAGCAGCCAACCAGGAGCTGAGAGAGGCTGACGTCAGCGGCTGAATAGGGCTGAAGTCAGCGGCTAAACCAAACAAGGCACGCGGCTGAGAGAAGCCGTGCGAAAGCTGAGGGAGATCGACTAAGGCAGAAGCCGAAGGGAAATCGGCTGAGGCGGAAGTCGAGGACGAATCGGCTGAGACAGAAGCCGAGAATAGAGCGGCTGAGGTGGAAGCCGATGCGCGAGCCAAGGCTGATGCGGAAGCTGAAGGGCAGAAGCCGAGGTAAGCCGGTTGAGACGACACGTGTGGGAGCGTGTCGAGAGTGGAACCGAAGGAATCCGACGGGCCGGTCTTTGGGTGGCGCATGACGGCGCATGTAATCTCTGATGGTGGTGATTCTGGTGACGTTTGCTTCATCTTGAAGAGACGAAGAGTTTGGTATAGTTCAAACGTTGAAACAGAGATGAACTAGATACGCAGAAGCCAGCAGAAACCAATCGGGGACAAAACCAGAAAAAAAAAAATGAGGCTAGGAGAGAACCTAGGCTTTGATACCATGTTATGAAAATAGAGAAAGAAGAGAAAGAAGAGAAAAGAGAAACTCTATATTGAATTGAATGAATAATACAATAGAAGAAGCCTGTATATATAGGCAGAAAGGAAACCTAGATAGGTACATAAAAGATAGAGATAAGTATAGAAAGAGATAGAGTTAGAGAGAGATACAATACAAATAGATAAGATACATCTATAATAATATACAGCTAACACCTAGACTTCAAGAAGTCAAATTTTTATGAAGGTATATTTGATGAAAAATTTTGTGAAGAAAATAAAAGAAAATTGGGGTTGGGAAGATGGCATATATATATATATATCTTCGTGCGCCAAGGATGCCTACCTTTCTTCCCTCCAAAATTGTACGGTTTATAGGATTAATCTATAAGTAATTAATTGCTTTTCCTTTGTCAAGCAAACAATAATTGTTTCTTTTCTCTTGCATTGGTTTCTTGACTGATCAAAAAAAGTAAGAAAAATAGTAGTCTTACAAAAAATGAAAATATAAGTAATTGTTTTTTCCTCACATTCTTCTCTATTTTTTTATTTTTATATTTCTTTTATCCTCTTCAAAAAACATCAATGTTGAAGAGTTTGAAAATGTAGCCGCCCAAAAATCTATAACAAGGAGAGAGAGAGAGAGAGAGAGAGAGAGCTCCAAGTAGCACTTGTTTTTTAGTTCCCAAAAAAAAAAAAAAAAAAAAGGGAACACTTGTCCCCTTAAAAATAATATATATATATAAAGAGTTTATTGCATTTTTGAAAGTTTGGAAGTTTGATATGACGAAAAACATAATGAAAAATATTTTATGTAGCAAACAGAAAACAAATTTATTTGAACATAAAGTTTCTACTTTTGTAAGGAAATATTGCAGTCAACTAATCTAAGGTACTCAATAGAACAAGTCTATCACAAGGAACAGATAAACACCTACTTGCTTCAAGCAAGCTTCCACCACCAACTTTTGAACTATATGAAGACAATTACTTACTAAATTATGTTTTCTTTTTCTTCTTCTTTTCTTTTTGGTAAGCCTTACAATATACAAATATTCAAAAGGAAGTGTCCTTGAAGGCCACTTGCAATTCTAGGAATAGATCACAAGATGTATCCCAAAGTTCCTTCACAAGTTTGGTGTCGTAAGAAAGTGCAAAAGAATTAACAGTCCTATCGTTTCCTCCAAAAAAGTAAACTCCTGATATCTCCTGAAATCAACAAAGTAACGAGCTTAATTCCCATCAATTGACTTGTATTAAAAATAAAAAAAATAAAAAACACTTTCACATTCCAGAGATGAACATATCAACACTCAGTATAATTCAAGGACTGTTGCAGCAAATGATTCCAAATTTCCATTGATATGCCAGAAGAAAGAACTTTGTGGACCTCTCATCGAGCCCCAATCCAAAAATATTCATTTTTCAAACTTTAGCTCGTGTACAAATCTAGCCGGTCATTCCAAGATCCATGCAAATTCTATTAGATTAGATTTGGGTTGGGTTGGGTTTAAGGTATTAAAATCAGCAGCATTTTCTTATAAGAGCGCAGTTAGAAAATATCTGTAATATAATTCTAATTAATCAAACACCTTGAGGTGGGTTCTAACTGTTAGAAATGGTTTTGGAAATTTTGGAAAAACAGAATTTTTTCCTAAACTTTAGTCTAATTTTTAGGTAGGACCCATGCGCCAAATTTCGTGGGTCAAAGTGGTAACGCGTTCTATGCTGCGTTGTGATTCACGTGGTATATTTGGTTGCTCAAAACCATTATCGGGTGAATAGAAAATTGAAGCCAAAGTGAGCTCCATGGAAATGGAGTTTTTGGTGGAAATTCCTAAAAGTTTGGTTTAAGGCTTGTCCCACATTGATTTGGTGGAAAACTTTGAATGGGTTTATAAGGCTTGGAGTTAGAACTTGGGGTAGGCCCCAAGGGGCAACCGAATTTTGTAGAGAGAGAGGTTATGGGCAAAATGGGCTAGACCCATTGGATACAAAAATTACCCCCCCCGTCCTTCCAGTCGGTCGGGCGGGCTAGGCTGGGCTTAGGCGCGGATGCGTAGTGTGAGGTTGGGTTGGGCTTGTCCGGCCCAATGCTTATCTTTTTGGGCCAAAAACATTTACATTTTGGATTTTGTCTAAAATTAAATTCGTAACTTTTTTGAATTTAAATTTTGGAAAAATTTCGAAATGGTGTCCAGATTATTCCTATACCCAAACAGGTCCATTTCTGTCTTGTATAAACTGAACAGATTCGATTATTTATTCAAAATTCAAACTAAACAAGTTGAATCTGTTCAAACAGTGCCGAACAGGTATTGTATCTGTTCAAAACAGATTTGCTACCTGTTGGATTCAAATTGAAAAGCCACCAAGTTATCTATAAATAGACTAGCCCTCATTTGATGTATTCATTCACAATTTTCGTACTTCTCCTCTACAAATGATCTCTGCATTTTGCTACATTAAATTTCTGTGAGAAAAAATGTATACACTAAGTGTGTTCGTTGTGCGAATAAGTTGTAGTGTTGCATTTATTCGTTGTTGATCATTTTATCCTAGGAGATAGACGTCCAAAAATCTAAAAGCACCGTGGAGAGGACGAATTTATCTTAAGGACACAGTGTCTAACACTGGACTTGATCAGATTATTGTTCAAGAAATTAATCAAGTAAGTTGTTAATTTATTTTCTGGTTTATTATTTATTTAAATCAGATTTTGATTTTGTTTTTGTAACAAAATAAAAATCTATTTTTTTTATTTATTTTTATTTATTGGTTTGATTTTTGTAATCAAACAATCTCACTCCTTTCCTATTTTTCCTTTTGTATTCTGTTTGTAGTTTAGTACACAAACAGAATTTATTTATTTAAATAAAGTGAAGAGTGTCCAACAATCTTAAGACAGACTAATTTTTGATGTCTTCATTGTATTTAATTTTCGGTGTTTTCATAAAGTGATATTCTGGTTGGAAAATAAATAGTAGTAATATACTGTTTGATAGATAGTAGTAATATATTATCTTTTTTTTTTACAACTAGTAGTAATATACTGGTGTCATTAACAATTGCAGAATATTAATTTGTGTTACAAAAAATTATTGTGGTATTTTATTTTTCTAGTTTTAGTAACAAGGAAAATAAAATAATTTTGTGTTATAATTTATTTTCTAGTTTTAGTAACTAAAAAATTAATTTGTGCTTTGGTTGTTTTCTAATTTTTGTAATCAAATATAATGGCTGCTGAAAGTAGTACTCCAAATCTAATCGTTACAACGACTCCGGTCCCTATCTAGAACCATGTTCAAGTTTCAATAAATCACGGAGAAAAATCAGAAAAATTTAATGGCACTGAGTTTAAGAGATGGCAGCAGAAAATGCTGTTCTATCTTACAACTCTAAATTTGGCCCGGTTTTTCAGTGAAAAGGCTCCAGTACTTAGAGAGGATGAAAGTGATTGGCAAGTTGTTGCCACTGTAGATGCTTGGAAACATTCAGATTTCCTGTGCAGAAACTACATTTTCAATGGCCTTGACAACATGCTGTATAATGTTTACAGCCCTCTGAAAACAGCAAAAGAATTGTGAGATTCTTTAGAGAAAAAATACAAGACAGAGGATGCCGGCACAAAGAAATTTGTTATCGGTAAATTTCTGGACTTTGTTATGGTAGACTCCAAAACGGTAATTTCTCAAGTTCAAAATTTCCAGATAATTTTGCATGATATTCATTCTAAAGATATGTCTCTTAGCGAGTCTTTCCAAGTCGCTGCTTTAGTGGAAAAGTTACCATCCGCTTGGAAAGATTTCAAAAATTATTTAAAACATAAATATAAGGAGATGACCATAGATGAATTGATTGTAAGATTGAGAATTGAGGAAGATAACCGAAAGGCTAAAAAGAGGAATAGGAAAAATCCCATTGAGTCCAAGGCTAATGGGTTGAACAAGTTCACAAACCACATAATAAAAAGAGGAAGTTTACTGGAGATGGTTTTAAACAAGGTGACAACAATGGCAATAAGAAGTTCAAAGGAAAATGCTATAACTGTGGCAAGACTGGACATCGAGCTTCTGATTGCCACCGCCCTAAGAAAGATCGTGGAAGTACAAGCAAGAAGACCACCAATCAAGCCAATGTGACAGAATTAGATTAGATTTCTGACGAGGTAAATGACATCAATCTCTCTATTGTAGTGTCTGAGGCTAATTTAGTTGGAAATACCAAGGAATGGTGGATTGACACTGGAGCAACTCATCACATCTGTGCAGATAAGAAAATGTTCACAACTTACAATAAGGCTGCAAATAGTGAACAACTTTTCATGAGAAATTCTTCTACTTCTACTGTGGCTGGACAAGGAAAAGTGCTCTTGAAGATGAGATCAGAGAAGGAACTTACCCTCAACAACGTACTGCATGTACCAGACATTCGGAAGAATTTAGTTTTTGGTTCTTTGTTAAGTAAAAATGGTTTTAGGCTTGTTTTTTAGTCTGATAAATTTGTATTAACAAAGAGTGGTATGTATATTGGTAAGGGATACATGAGTGATTGTCTCTTCAAATTGAATGCAATGACGGTTGTACCAAAAGTTGCTATTAATAAGAATAACATATCTTTTGCTTATATTCTTGAGTTGAATTTATGGCATGGTAGATTAGGACATGTGAATTTTGATGCTTTGCGTAGATTAATTGGCTTGGATTATATACCAAAGTTTGAAATTGATCATAATTACAAATGTGAGATTTGTGTAGAAGCGAAACTAACTAAGGCTCCATTTAAATCAGTTGAAAGAAAAATCGAACCTCTAGAATTAATTCATACAGATGTATGTGATTTTAAATTTGTTCAAACTAGAGGAGACAAAAAGTATTTCATAGCATTTATCGATGATTGCATAAGATATTGTTATGTTTATTTACTTAGAAGTAAAGATGAAGCTTTAGAAATGTTTAAACTCTACAAAACTGAAGTTGAAAATCAACTTAGAAAAACCATTAAAATAGTTATAAGTGATAGAGGTGGTGAATATGATGCACCATTAAATGAATTTTGTGCACAACATGGCATTATTCACCAAACTACAGCACCCTATTCTCCACAGCAAAATGGAATTGCTGAAAGGAATAATAGAACCCTTAAAGAAATGATGAATGCTATGTTACTAAGTTTAGGTTTACTGCAGAACTTGTGGGGGGAAGCAATATTGTCTGCTAATTATGTTCTTAACAGAATATCCCACAAGAAAACCAATAGCACTCCTTATGAATTATGAAAAGGTCGACCACCTTCCTATAAATACTTAAAAGTGTGGGGTTATTTGGCAAAGGTAGGAGTTCCTGTTCCTAAAAAGACTAAGATATGACCAAAAATAGTGGATTGTGTGTTTATTGGTTATACTCAGAATAGTAGTGCATATCGGTTTTTGACTTATAAATCAGAAATACCTGATATAAATGTGAACACTATTATAGAGTCAAGGAATGCTGTGTTTTTTGAACATGTCTTTCCTTACATGAAAGGACAGGAATTAAGTTCACAGAAAAGAACTTATAATTGTACACAAAGTCAAGAGACTAATGACAATCAAACACAAAAGACTAGTAATGGTCTTGACCAACAGGATTTAACTGATGATGAACCAAGACGAAGTAAGAGAACAAGAACATCAAAATCCTTTGGTCCAGATTTTCTGACATACTTGTTAGAAAATGAACCTCAAAGCTTTAAGGAAGCAATGACAGGTCCTGAAGCACCTTTGTGGAAAGAGGTTGTTAATAATGAAATTGAATCCATTATGCAAAATCATACTTGGAAATTGGTGGATCTTCCATCTGGTTCTAAACCTCTTAGATATAAGTGGATATTCAAGAGAAAAATAAAAGTAGATGGTTTAATAGATAAGTATAAAGTAAGACTTGTGGTAAAAGGTTATAGACAAAAGGAAGATCTGGACTATTTTGACACATATTCCCCTGTAATAAGAATAACATCCATTCGCATGCTTATTGCTATAGCAGCGTTGTTTAATTTAGAAATACATCAAATGGATGTTAAGACAGCTTTCTTAAATGGTGATCTAAATAAAGAGATCTATATGGAGCAACCCAAAGGGATTGTAGTGCCAGGGCAAGAAAAAAAAGTTTATCGGTTTGTAAAATCTCTTTATGGATTAAAACAAGCACCTAAGCAATGGCATGAAAAATTTGATCATGCTATGCTTACTAATGGATTTAAGATAAACGAATGTAACAAGTGTGTCTATGTTAAAAACACTGACCAAGGATATGTCATTGTTTGTCTTTATGTAGATGACATGCTTATCATTGGAAGTAGTCAAAATATGATCAAATCAACTAAGCAAATGCTGAATAGAAGATTTGATATGAAAGATATGGGGGTCGCAGATGTTATATTAGGAATGGAAATTACTAAAACATCTGACGGATATGCATTATCTCAATCACATTATATTGAGAAAATTCTTGGTAAATTTATCAAGGATGATATGAATGTAGCTAGAACACCTGTAGACATCAGTCTTTATTTATCAAAAAATAAAGGTGATGCGATGTCTCAGTTAAAATACTCCCAAATCATTGGAAGCCTAATGTACCTAATGAATTGTACTCGTCCTGATATAGCCTATGTTGTCAATAAATTGAGTAGGTACACTAGTAATCCCGGAGAAGACCATTGGAAAGCGATCATTCGGGTTCTTAGATATCTAAGATTTACCTGTGATCATGGTTTGAACTTTACTCGATATCCAACCGTACTCGAAGGTTATTGTAATGCCAATTGGATATCGGATATTAAATATTCCAAATCCACTAGTGGATATGACTTTACTCTGGGAGGCGCTGCTGTTTCTTGGAAATCCATGAAACAAACATGCATTGCACGATCCACAATGGAATCCGAGTTTATTGCTTTAGACAAAGCAGGAGAAGAAGCAGAATGGCGTCGTCACTTCTTAGAAGACATTCCAGTGTGGCCAAAACCTGTGCCAGCTATTTGCATTCATTGTGATAGTTAATCTGCAATAGATAGGGCACAGAATCATATGTATAATGGTAAGTCACGACATATTCGTCGTCGACATAATACCATAAGGCAATTGCTCTCAAATAGAATAATCTAAATAGATTATATAAAATCTAAAAAGAATATTGCGGATCCGTTAACAAAAGGTTTGACAAAAGAGTAAGTGTATAGTTCATAGAAGGGAATGGGATTAAAACCTATTACATAAGAGTCATCATAATGGTAACCCTACTTATATGATTAGAGATCCCAAGAACTAAGTTCAAAAGGACAACTAAGTTATGTGTGGCTCACCAGAAATCACCAAAGGATTAAAATTCCCTATCCATTCCTATGGTGAGAGTGATATCTGCAATATGTGTTGTATGCAGGGGTCTAAAGATAAGCTTAGCTTTTAATGATTACTTATATTTTGATTTAGGCATAAAATCAAGATGACTATAAGAGATACTGATAATAAGAATCACCTATATAAGTGTCGAACTGGGGCCGGTTCTATGAGAATGAAGAGGCTAATTCTCTAGAAGCACTCATGAAAACCAACAGCGTTCAAGGCCCAAATGAACACAACTGTGAGAACCATGATGTGTTAAAAGATATTTTGTGTGAAATCTATTGTCTTGGCTTACACAAACGGCTGAACAATTCAAGGCATCACGTCCATTGATTAGCTAATAAGTCCGATAGATTATCACTAGGGAAGGTTCAAGGCCGAAAGCTACCGATCCTGATGCAAGATATTTTCAATTTATACTCTTTCGACAAATTCTGCATATTGTTACATTTCCGTTGTCATCAAATTCCATTCATGTGGGGGATTATTAGAAATGGTTTTGGAAATTCTAGAAAAATAGAATTTTTCCTAAACTTTGGTTTAATTTTTAGGTGGGACCCATGCGCCGAATTTTCGCGGGTCAAAATGGTAATGCGTTCTATGCCGCGTT